>JARGCV010000053.1:9102500-9135000 GCA_034064705.1 Bothrops alternatus | reverse complement strand
AGGAGATTTCAAACATTTAGAAAATGCATGTATGATGTGAATATTCTCTAAATTGATATTTGTTGTTTCCTTACTTTATGATATCAGATTTTGACAAAACCTTTGTCATTTAATTTTTGTTAAAATTGAAAATTTAGAACAATAATATATTATATCGTATGTGAGCAGCATGGTGGCCTAAAGGTGATGACTGTCGCCTCCCACTTGGAAGATTGAGAGTTCAATCCTAGGCAGTGGCAGATGTTTCTGTTGATTATTTTACAGTTTTGTGAGGGTTATTTGGAAAATGAAGACATAACCTGGTATTTATTTGTAATAAATGAGGGATGAATTCTTTAGAAAGGGGTAGATAGCGAAAAGATGAGAGAAACCTGCCATGATTTTTTCAGACCTTGGCTATAATTAAATTTCTTTCTATAAACGAATCCTTTGGAATCTTATAATTGTTACACAGTACTATAAAATATATTGGCCCTTTGATCTTGCTAGTATGGAAAGGGAGTGCATGTATCTTGAATTAGTAGTGTTGAAAGAAAAATCTTCATCAGGGTCCAGTCTAAGCCGGGAATAATCAAAATGGAGACTGCTTTAGAAAGAAGATTGTAGTTTATTGAAGAGGAGAGCCAGACAGAAAGATGGCTCTGGGAGAAAAAAAACCTGACCACATGGAGCAGAGTGGTGGGGTTTTATACCTTCTGGGGCTCTTGAGATTGTTTTCTGTTCCCCTGTTTGAGGCTTTGTATTTCCTGTGTCATGCACTTTGACCTGAGTCTGAGTGTACCCTTCTGGTATTCTGATGGTGGTGGGTTAATCCTGTTGGATTTATGGTGTGAGGGATAGTTGATTCTGGGGTTCTTTCTTTCTAATCCCAGCTTCCTGACTACAATCTTTCTGACAAGATTATCACATCTGTATTTCTGCAGATCTGGTTTCTGTCTGGGGCAGAGAGGCTTGTGGGGGAGCGGGATTGGTTTCTGCCTTTAAAATCCTTTGGGGAAATATATTCTGCCTTTTTAATATTTCCAAAACTATTTCTTTCTCTGGATTCTTCCCACAATCCCCCATTTGTTTCATAAAAGTGTGAGTGACACACTTTTACTGGCACAAGATTAAAAATTGATCTGGTCAGAGAGACTTGATAAAAAAGCTTTTAAACTCTTAATGCAAGAAAGGGAAGACACTAATAGAAGCAGTAGAAAAAGATCCCTGCAGTGGCTCCCGAAAGGGAACTTCCAACCCATAAAGTTCTAAAAGTCATGGAAAAGAAATTTATAGTGTCCAATATTCTGTGCCAATTATTTTCAAATGTTAGATGTCACTTTGACCTTCCAGTCAGGTCTGAACATGCTTGCAAAATTCTTCACAGACATGGTTTGCCTCAGTACATAACCACTGGCTGCCCATTTTCAAGGGTTGTTTTCTGAGCCTGCCTTAGCCATTAGTTTAATGCATCCAGGTTTTTAATGTCCAATTGAGGTTAGCCAGTGTGCACACAGTGAGCCCTAAAATTCTCACTCTGAGTCCACCAGTGCAACATATTCAGGACTTGGGTTTGGATATCTCTTTCTTGCTCCCTTCTCAGTGAGAGCATATGAATTGTAAATTGCCTGAGGTGGGCTGGTTCTCTCCCCCTTGGAATTTGCAGGAAGTTGTAAATGCAAAGTTTTAATGCCACAAAGCAAGAACCAGACTAAGAAGCTTTACATGGAGGTAGGTGAATGGGATAGGCTTAGTGTGATTCTGAATGGTGTGTGTGTGCATGAATGTGTATGCAGCTACTTCTACAAGACAGGCAATACAAACATCCTGGACAAATTTTCCCCCCACCAGACAGAAATCCAAGGTGTTCAGGACTTGCTATGCCAGCCATTCCCAAATGCCATCCCTCCATAAATACATTCAAATGCATTATTACAATACAAATAAGGCAAGAAAGAAAATCTTACAATGAGTTGCTGTCCTCCCCCCATAGTCTTTCCAGTTGTCTTCTGAAGCTTCATGTGGGGGGCCAATGGCTCCAGGACTCCTTCCTTCCTCTACAGCTTTCACAGGCATCTGGATGATGGTAGGACTTGGGAAGATCTGTTCCACTCTGGTGGCATAGTGGCATTCTAGTGGATGGCTGGATCAAACTCAATTCCATGCTCAAATGAATGGAGGGTCTCCTTTGGAGGCAGTGTCTGGGTCAGTGTGGTCTGCTTCCCAAAAGGTTACTGAGTCATCTGTGCAGGGCTGAAAGACATGAGAACAAGATCTCCTCCCCCCCTTTCTGGTGGACTCTCCCAGGAGAAGCTTCGCTGATCAGACAAAGGCATGGAGAACAGAAGATAAGAAATGGAGATGTAGAACTGGAAGGGGGTAGCTTGCGGACAGAGTTTGAAAAGACATTATTCAATTGTTAAAGAAACAGATAAGCAGACAAAATGGGAACATCACAGTTGAGGACAAAAAAGAGGCTGGATTCTGATAAAAGAACAAAAGAATGAAAGATCTCACTTCTGAAATTGAACATTTGCAACATGTTAAAGAGGACTTAAGGACTTGCAGCTTGAAAATTCTGGGCAACTTGAGAATGCTGAAAGCTCCAAATAATTTTAAAAGCCTAATATTTTAAGGTGTGCCAGGGGCAGGAGAGTCTATCTTTTATATCTGTTTTCAAAATATTTAAACATCATGACAGCATTTTGCCCAGCATTACCAATGCACAATTTAGATAAAAAATACCACATTAGAGATTGAAAATAAATGCTTATGTGTTCCAGGATTAGTTCCATAGTAGTTTCGCTGATTAGTGATAGGATAAGAAAATCTGTGGTAACCCCTCAGTTTTTCAGGCAAATGACCTAGGAGGACTCTGTCTGCCAAAATTAATTCAGAGTATGGTACCTCCTTCCCAGAATAGGGCTCTGCTTAGTGATTCTTAGCTAGTTGCCCAAATCCAATTATCTCACTCACATTTTCATTCCATTTTCACACAGCCTATCCCTTTTCCCTAACAAAAGATCGTGTGCTCTGGCCAAACCCCCATGCTTTCCAGGGTCTGTCACTTGAACAGATCCTTCCTGTGGTTAGGAAAGGCAAGAGGAAGCAAGATCCAACTGTGATTGGGAAAAGGGTCTTCTCATTCTCACACACAGACATACACACATTTCTCTCACTCCCCTGGGCTTTAACAGTTAAAATTTAGAGGTACTCACCTTCTTTCCAAAGCAGCCTTGAGCTCAAACTTAAAACTCCCTTTACTACTCTCGCTCCAAATGGGCAGGGCCTGAGAAACCCATTCACAGACACAAGGGATCTGTTGCCAGCAAGATGGGGCTTACCAGTGTCAGTCCATTGGAGAGGTTAGCTTGGAGTCCTATCTTGGGTGCCAAATTGTTGAAAGAAAAATCTTCATCATGGTCCAGTCTAAGTTGGGAATAAACAAGCATGGAGACTGCTTTAGAAAGAAGATTGTAATTTATTGAAGAGAAGAGCCAGACAGAAAGTTGGCTCTGGAGAAAAAGCCTGACCACATGGAGCAGAGTGGTGGGTTTTTATACCTTCTGGGGCTCTTGAGGTTGTTTCCTGTTCCTGTTTGAGGCTCTGTATTTCCTGTGTCATGTACTTTGACCTGAGTCTGAGTGTGCCCTTCTGGTATTCTGATGGTGGTGGTTAATCCTATTATGTCCCAAAAGTCATATCCTGCTTCCCTGGGGCTGGGGCTGATGACTGTTGGAATTTTTAATGTGAGGAATTGTTGATTCTAGGGATCTTTCTTTCTAATCCCAGCTTCCTGACTCCAATCTTTCTGACAAGATTATCACATCTGCAGTTCTGTAGACCTGGTTTCTGTCTGGGGCAGAGAGGCTTGTTTGTGGGGGGTTGGTTTCTTCCTTTAAAATCCTTTGGGGAAATATATTCTGCCTTTTTAATATTTCCCAAAATATTTCTTTCTCTGGATTTTTCCCACAGTAGAAAAAAGCTAAATGATTACAGCTTGCTAAAATATTTACATGGGAAACATATAGCGAAAATTAAATAAAAAGGTTAAAATAAAATAAAACAAGATAAAAAGATAAAAAATATTTGTAGCTATAGCTTGGGGTTGAAATGAGTGGTCCTTAGTGCCAAGCACCCTAATTTCAACCCTGAGTTATAGGTACAAATATTTTCCTTTATTGATAGCTCTTTTAATTATTAAGACATCAGCCAATTTCTTTTACATCTTTTCTCCATGTCATTTTTGTAGCATATCATTTTTAAATCCACTTTCAAATCATGTCAGGTAATTCTTGGTTTTCTTCTATAATATCTTTAAACATAGGCTATCTGTAAAAGTAGGCACTCTCAAAATTACTTCTGGGTTCATTGCCAACAATATCCTTCAGTGTGTCCAATGATAAAATATTTTGCTTAATTCTATATTAGTAAATTGAGTTTGAGTGTTCTTCTTTAATCTTTAGTTCCTTATAGTTCCCTCTAGTGTCCATTTTTAAAGTGTTATCTTATTATTTTTAACTTTTAACCATTTTGAACTTTCAAAAATGAACATTTTAATAACACTTTTGCTGTTTATTCCTGTCCTTATTCTAATCCAGAAAAAAAGTCCTTAATCTCATTTTTAAAACCTTTCATACTAAGGGTTGAAGAAAACTCACCTAGTGCTATAAAGCATGTTCTTCCAATGATTCCTAATAGTTGAAAAGCAGTTAACAAGCAATTTCAAAAGTGATTAGAAAAGAATGTGTTTGAACCCACTGTCCTTTAAAAGGCACTGACTGCAGCCTGAGCAAAATGGCTATTCATTTGTCTTCCAGAGCTCTAAACTGCCTTAGACCTTTGTCTTGCAATCTCTTCACAAAGAGCAACTTCTCTGGAGTACAATGGATGATATCTAATCCCTCCTTGTCCAGGGAAGAATTATGAAGAGCCAGCCTACTTGCAGACTCTTCATTCCACTGCATTCATGCATTCCACTTTTTGCAGAACTGCCTTCAGTTCACAGTTTTTTCCTTTGAAATCCTACTTTCTTTAACCATTCCTCATGGAACTTGACTTTCAGATCCCTTATTGTCTCAGTACTGGTTTTCTGAAATTGATTCTTTTTCCTCCTTTTCCAGTAGTCCTTCCATTCCCAAATACGTTTCCATTTTGTTATTCTTGTTTGTCAATAATTTGATATAGCAATTTCATTTCCTTTGGCATCTAACTCTATTTTTCCTAATGTTTTCAATCTTACAGCAACTTTTGTCATCAGAACTATTTCATGCACATCTACTCAAGAGTAATTATTATTTTTATACCACATTTTTATTTCTTCAATAATCAAGGGATCTTCATTATCAATATATAACAAAGCAAATTTTTTCAATCTTGTTTATAGTTTATATTTAAATCAGATTATAAATTAATATCTCTATACTGGTATAGTTCTTCTATTTTTATATTTCAGCTAAAGTAGGTAAGTAATAGGAGTAACTACAAGAAAACAGAATACTGGACTTTAGTGAATGTCAGCTTGGAGATAGCAAGAAAATTATTAATTTCTTATTTTCTTAATGTTCTTAATTAATTCACAGTAATAAGTCATGATAGTAATTAATTTTGAGAAAACTGGTAGTTTATGTTTTCTAGATGACTATAAAAATAGATTTCTGCAATTTTCATATGTAATCTAAAAGCATGTATTCTTTTCAAAACACAGGTCCACCAATACATGCATATACAAACATACATACATTAACATCTAGCATTAATATAAAGCAACATATTTAGCACTATTTTAAATTGTCCGCATGGTGGTGCTGATGCTGTAACTTTGGCAGTGCAGGTAGCTATTGTGCTTGTTAACAGGCTGAATGAATTTGAGTATGCTGTTGTCAAACAGATGTTCTTGTCTTTTGACACCATATCTCAGTTAAGGTGGGAATGATGAGGCTAGAAAGGTTAATCAATTTATTATGTAGCAGAAAAGTTATTTCTCCCTACCCAATAGACACAAAAGCCTTTATTTTTAAACTATAATACCATCATTTCTTTGTTCATTTTAACACAGGTTTTTGCTAATCCTCCCATTGTGCATCATTTTATTATTTCTATGCTATATTCGTTTAGTCATAGCCAAGAAGTAGCATTCATAAACAGCTTATTGCAGTCCTTACTACCAGAGAACTAAATAAATTTCAATAAGTCTATCACAAAAAATGATTTGGATACTGATTCACTAATCATTTAGTAATTAATACAAAACACAAAATTGCTAATTGACAATGATCTGAGATGATCAGGGCTCCTCTAGAGAAATGGAAGGAATTTCATTTTTTTTTTAAAATGTGCTCCTTACTTTAGTCAAGTAGAGTGACATGTTGTGAGGTAAACGTTGCATCATTTTTTTAACCGTCCCACAATATTTCTTTGCTAGATTCCTTTTCTTTTTCATCTTACATAAGACTATTAGAATGTATAATTCAGAAGAAATATGTGTAACAATAAAGAAACATTTTTAATGATATGCTTGATTTATTGCTCATGGTTTAGTGTAATAGAAAATCCAGGCCATTGCAATATACAATTGTGGATCTTTCTGGTCAAATTATCAGCTTCTCAAAGATCAGTTCATACATAATTGCTAAAAGTCATGTTGACATTTAAGAACCTAGGGATCATTATGCTTGCAATTCTGTACTCTTATATTGCATCTGGGTCAACAAACTTACTAATTCAGTGCCACTGTAATACTGTTACATTTGGCAGCCTCTAAGTCTCTGTGTCACTAACAATGTTCTAAAATTAAGTAGATGTAATATTACCATCTCTGCAAATGAGTCATTGATGTTTCCACTCACAGCTGCAAAACTGATTGCTCACTTCATTTAGTCCTTCTGCTTGTTTATATTTTGGAAGGCTGGGTTGAGTAGAGTGCTTTTAAATCAAAACCTGATTTAATCCACACAGGCAAAAAGGCAGACCAAAATGATACATTTTTCTCTCTTATGGATTGTTGTATCTTTGTCTTCTCAGTTACAGAATTCTATTATCTCTTTCAGTGTTGCTAACAGTCTCCCCTCCCAAATTTTTTATCCTTTCCTTTCCAAAGCTTTCAGCCCGTCAGTCAATTGAGTTTCTTCAAGACATTGTCTTCTTTTTTTTTACTTTTTTTGCTTGTTAAAGCTTGCTATTTGCTCCTTCATTTTACCTTTATTTACACTTTATTTGATTTTGCTACGTGTATATTCCTGCACAATAAATACTAGGGATTTGTTCAGCTGTGAAATGGGTTGATTTTACATTAGATAAACACATATATAAACACATATAACAGTTTTCCTTTGAAATTTGTACTGCTTTGAATTAAAGAAAAATGTTGATATTAAAATGTATATATTTGTGACAATGATGTGGAAAACTATATTATATTTTGAAAAAAAATCTTATAGAAGTCTAATGATAATGAGCTTCTGTACTAATAGGTCATAGTCTAATTGTGATTCATTTCACAATGAATTGTTTCACCAATAACTATGGCTTGCGTGTACAAAAGTAAAAGTGGTTTTCTGTAGCACACTTTGGCAATAGTTAATTGAATAGGAACTGACTTCTAGTGATATGGTGCAATTAGAAATTAGTTCTGTTACCGAAGATCCTGATGAGTTGCCTATGAGCTTGCAAAGTGTGCTATAAAGCAGATCACTTTACCTCTGAAGTTGCTGTCCAGTTGCTAGTGAAATGACATGATACCAAAAAACTAGACTATAATCTAGTAGCCTAAAAGGTCATCTTGGAAAAAAATGAACTTTATTTATTTTTCAGGGCTGTTTAAATAAGGAGTTAATGAAACGGTGAAAACCCAGAAACATGACTTTCAAGAAACTATACAACTATATGGAATTAATAGGCAAGAAGTTATGTAATTATTCAACTTGTCTTTCTTTAATGAGGTGGTTATTCTGTTCTATTTGGTTCATGAACATACAAAAAGACATATTCTTTGGTAGATCTAATCATATAGAATTTCCAAACTTGATTATAATAATGCTTCACTCATTCTGGAAATCTTTTAAAAGTGATTGGATTTAGGAATTAAGTAGACACTTAAATAACAATGGTGCTGTTCTGTGAGTAGACAGCATTTTTTTCTTGTATGTAAGTACAGAAATTTCAGCAGAGTATATCTTTTAACACCAGTCATTATAAAATATTTTTTTCTGACAAAACTCTCAAAACAATATAGCTTTTTCACAGCATACTTTCTTCATCCAGAATATGAATGCATTTATCTTTTTCTCCTAGACTTTGCACAACACTTCATAAAACGACTACCACAATTTCTAACAAGCAATACCACTTTATAAATATATACTTGTATGCAAAAAGAAATGCCTTATTTTTTGTAAGTTTATCAAAAGTAAAGCTAGACTTGGGGCAGTGTCTGTTGTCTTTAAATTTGATGCTGTATTTTCTTCCTTTTTTATTTAGGAGACAAGACCTAAGTTTTTCTAGCTTGTTTCACTTGTAGTAATCTGCTCCTAACCTAACAGTATTCAAAGGATAGTTGAGAGAACTGCACATTCCTCAGTTGCTGTGGAAATAGATGGATAACTTTACCAATTCAGACAATGAATAATAGAAAGACATTGAAGAAGTTTCTTCCCTAATATGCTAAAAGATAAATAGGTACTCAAAGGAAAGTAATCTGATTGCTGAAATTTCTGTCTTCCTTGTGAAAACAAAATTTACATTGAGTTATTTTAAAGCAAGATTTAGAAAGGGTGAGGCATAAGGTTAAACTATTTAATCATGTTACTTTCTCATTTTTCAACTTTTAATAAATACACAAGTGGAAGATTTGTATGCTCTTTTGATTAACCATATGGAGTAACAATAAATATAAAGCTGGAGTTAAAGAAAAATAGAAAATGTTGGAGAGTAAAAAATCAAAGTGTGATTTAAAAATGTGAACTGTTTAAAAAATGAGTGCTATGGAAAAAAGTGACCTACCAATAAAAGTGTGCATGGAAAGAGTTAAGTAGCAGAGTAAAAAGTGTGGAAAAAAAAGTTATGTACAAAGAACAGGAAAGGGGGCTAATGAATTTATTTTACTTATTTTTATTTTATTTATTTTATTAAATTCATTGACCATCCATTTTAAGATAACTCTGAATGGAACAGAAAAAATTGAAACAAAAGATTTTAAAATAATGCACAATCATGCTAGCTGAGAGTGAAACAAGGCTGCTTATGCATATTATCAGCAGCCCCTCAAACTCATATACATGAATTTAGGGAGTAGCGTGCTGCCTAGACCTTTTACACATCGCTTCACTCAGTTTGACCTAGGTAAGAATATGACATAAATAAACCTTTTGCAAACTATTGCTATGTTCTTATTTCTTGCATTCAACCAAGAATAAGACCTATAACAATAACAGTTCTTTTTTAACTGGAGAAATTATAATGGGCATGTTTTGTTTGGTGCTATGTATAATATCAGTGTGAAGTTTGTAATACGTAAAATGAAGGACACAATAATCTGGGATGGCTAAAAGAAAAGAATAGCACAAGATACAGCCCTTTGATTTCTGTATTTAGAAAAAATTGGAAATGGAACATTCATTAGATTTTAAAATTATATATATATATAGTAACTGCAGCAATGTGGCTTATTAAATTATTTGCTTCTATACTTAAGATTAATATGCAATGATTCATAAAAAGTTATTAAATGCAGGGTTCCTTAGTTCGATCTAAGAGATATGCCTAATAGTCCTCTAAAATATCACCTATTAGCTATGTAGGATGATAAATTGGTATGAGGTTTCCTCATTTATTTTTCTATCAAGAAAGAGTAGAATCAGTCAGAGATGATTTTGATTCTGCAATGACCAATGTTAAACTAATGAGGAATACAAGACTGAAGACACCTGAAAGTGAAAATAGTAAAAAGGCTATTAATATCATACATAATATACTCCTATATGCCAAAAGAAATTAAAAGTGATAGAATAGGTTATGTCAGTTTCCAAGATTTACCAGAGTTGACCTGTATTTGAACTTTAGATCTCAGTGCTCTTGACCTAGATATGTCAGATGATGAAAACTCTCACACAAAGAACTGTGAATTTCCATCATTAGATATTCTGCAATAGTCGTGATATCTTTAGCAGTTCCTAAGCAAACATATTCTAAATAAATTTATAGCCTCATGAGGTAACCATGTAAAATTGTTGCATTTTCAACTTTTTCTGTATACCTATGGTATAGGCATGTAAATGAAATTTGTTTGTTAATCTACATGTTATATGCATAGATTTAAAGTCAGATCAATATTGGAATTTCTTAAATCTTTAAGTTTCTTCATATTCATTCCATATTCCTTAAGTAGGACATATAAATTGTCTATAGATGCATGCATCTTTTGATCAATTAATATCAAAATCCTTGGCATTTCCCCTAAAACCTGCCACTAATTTATTTCTATACAGAAGGAATAAAATATCATTTGAAAGTATAATTTGCATAAGAATCCTATGGCTACGGCTTATTTAGTCTAACATTCTGTTCCTACAGCGGCCACTTAAATAATTGCAGGTAGCTGGAAGCAAGAATATTGCAGCGTTCTTATCCTCCAGTTCTTATTAACAAATATATTGATTCTGCTATGAACATATCACTGATAAACTTTTCTCTATTAAATTATAAAATACTATTTTAATGTTGTCCAAGCAAGGTCCATCACAGTGAATTTTATATTTTCACATTATAACCATGCAGAGGGACCTTCTGACTGGTTTGTTTTCTTCTGAATCTTCCTATCAATCAGCTTTATAAAATCACATCACATTCTGGAAATTGAAGTATGTATGTATGTTTATGGTATTATCTCCTTAGTTATCTATTTTCTCCAAACTTGAAAGTTAAAATTTTAAAGGCTCTCCTTAAAGGTATATATTTATACTGTATTAATAATATTGGTTGCTTCTGTTTGCAACTAATATAATTAGAGGCATTTATACCCTTGCTATTTCTGCAATATCCTTTTAATGTGTGATGATTTTATCAGTGTATATAGTTTTCTATATATAATTGTACCATTCTTTTTTTAAAGGCTGTTGTAGTGTTAGTATATCTGTCCATTGGCAGGGGGGGGAAATAACAAAATATTTTACAATATGTGATATCAAATTCATCCCTTTTGTATTTGTATCATGATAATATGCACAAATACATAGTCAGTGAAGTTTAGGTCATGACTTTAAAAGATGCTTTGTTTGCTATGGGCACTCATGTATAGACAATTTTGGTTTTGATTATTTTCATAATAATTTCCAGGGAAACATAGAACCATTTTTTTAAAAAAATAAAAAATATCATTGGGGAAAACAATGTAATTTCTTCAGTTTAAATAGTATCTGGAATATTCTGTTGGGATACCAAATGCTGGAATAGTAGGCTTGGAAAGAGCCTATTGACAAGATATAAGAGAGACTTATATACTCAGCTTTGTCTTGCAGCTGTGATAAATCCACATCTAAAAATAAAACTGTACCCATCCATTAATAAAAGATACTATTATATTAGAAATATGTTCTCCAGCATGGTGGCTGTATAATCCACTGGATCGGGTTATTTCAGCCCTCCTGCTCAGAGAGACTAGGAAAAAGCTTTAGCCACGCCTTCCCCTGGGCGTGTCTCCCAGTTTTTTCCTAGTCTCGAGCTCAGAGCAGACACCCTTTTGGTTGGCTCCGTAGTTGTTTCACCTTAATCTATAATTTGACAAACAAATTCAATTTTTTTTAAAAATTTAGGTCTTCTTTAAAAGTTCAAGCTTACGATCCAGCAATCTGGTCCTGATTTTCGAGCCAGCCGGCTCCACCACGGGCCGATCCCCACCGGCAGGAGGCCGACGGGGAAGCCAGCAGCCGCCTCCGCTCTCCCCAGGGATTTTAAACCACCGGGTGTTTTTTTTTCGCTTCGGGGAAGCCAGCAGCCGCTTCCACTCTCCCCAGGGCTTCACAGCAGGCCGGACAGAGCAACGGGGCCAACGACAGGCTTCCCTAACGGCTGAAGCCGGCGGGAAAGCCAGCAGTCGTCGCGAGCCTCTCTGGAGCTCCTCCAGATACCGGACGCACAGCAAACCGGCAAGGAGGCACAGCGAACGCCGGCGGATACCCGATCTTGACACGGGGCTCCGTTGTCGTGGATCGCACAATGGGCTCCTTCCTCCACGCAAATAGACCAGTGGTAGGGGGGGAAGTGGTGGGAGCAAGGCTGCGCTCCGTGCCGCTTCTCCACCCCGGGCCCGTTGTTTTTTTTTTCGGGGGGAGAGAAAAAATCGCCTCAGGTGATTGGGAATAGGCGGCCGCCATTTTAGGACCGCATGGTCGCAGTTTCCCGCCACTCCACACACCGGGCGGTGGCGGCCATTTTTGATTCTCAGGCCTGCAGGCCCAGTCCGCAGAACCCCTCGTCAGCCTCCGATGCGAGCACCAGCGTCCAAGGCCATCGGCGGGCACCCTCCGTCAGTGCAGGAACGCCTGGCCGGTCACACTTTTCCAGGCCCCTACCCCTCCTTCACCAGGGTACAGCAGGGGTTATAAAAATCATGCACCCCAGGGCTGCTGGAGGAGGCAGTACCCCGTGGGCCCTGGCTACCTAGGCCCCGGCAGGAGTGAAGGTTTTCGCAGGCCACCTGTTTTCCTATAGCCGTGGCCTTTAGCCACACGGCCTACAGGACAGGCCTACAACCTGTCCGGCTGATCTGCCACACCTCATCTGGTTTCAGAGTAGGGGGCAGCTGCGCCTCTTCCCTGAACATTGTTCTGCGGCCCTAGGTTCCAATTCCCTTACACTAGTCACCCTTCTACAGGCTTGACTAGTGGCAATGGCAGACAGTCCCTCGCCCATGACTATACCGGTCTCAGGTGCCCCCACCGCGCAACCAAAGCGCAGGGCAACCGATTTAAATACAGGAGGTAAGAAGAAGGCCAAGACCAGGCATCTTTCCTCCAAGGAGACCTCTAAGTCTGTGGAGCGAGTGGCCTCGAGGAGGCACCAGGCATTGGAGAGAGAATTCTCCAAAGCACAGCGGCTCCTATCCAGTGGGGCTGATCCGGTTCCCCCTGCCCCACTGGATACCAATACTAGGGAGCCTCCCCAACCAAATGATGCCTGGACTGCCACTCCTCTGGGGGATACCGAACAGGCAGGTCCCTCTCACTCCTCCCCTCCTCCTCAGCAGGGCCCCCAAGTGGCTATTGCCCCAGCGTTGGTAGGGGCAACCCTTGGGGCTCAGGGGCCCGCATGGTCACAGGCCCAATTCCAGGCCTTCATGCAACACGCCTTCACACAGTTCATGACTCCATCAAGGATCCCACAGGTTCCCCTTCAGGTCTCCTCTCCTCCCACTGGTCCTCCCCTTCAGCAGGACTACTCTCCAGCTCCGGAATCTGCTATCTCGGAGTCTTCATCCCAGATGGGGGAGGGGGAGTCCGATGACTTAGACGTCGCGGACACCCCCATGTCAGACGAGGAGGAGGCAGAACCCGATCAGGCCTCTGCCTCCTGCCTCCTCGATCACTCCATCTTTACTGCCTTACTATCAAACGTAAAATCATTGCCCACCCTTCCAAAAAGACCAATAGACGGCAGCAGCCGGACTCCCGCAGACAGGCATCACGCCCCACGGGCACCTGGGAGTGGCGGCAGCCCTTTCGGACAGGGCAGTCCTGGGATGGGCCCAGAGGTTCACGTTCCTTCCCCCAGAGGCAGGATCGTCAACAGGACCGCCAAAATACAGGACCCAGGGGCCAATCTCAAACTAAACGTCCCTTCAGGGGTTCGGGGAACCTCCTTTTCCGGCGGACCAAGTGACTCCCTCAGGGAGATCCCAATAGGGGGGTGCCTAGAGCGTTTTTATCAGGTCTGGGAACAGACCACCTCCGACTCCTGGGTCAAGGACACAATCAGGCGAGGCCTAGCACTCGAATTCGAGGCGATCCCACACGATCACTTCATCCAGTGCCCGGTATCGTGAAACCCCTCCAAGGCACGGTTGGTATCCTCCGCCATCAAACACCTCCTGGACATCAGGGCCATAGAACCCGTACCGGGGGACCAGAATGGGACAGGTTTCTACTCCATCCTGTTCGTGGTCCCCAAGACATCAGGAGGGTGGAGGGCGATCCTGGACCTAAAGGGCCTGAACCGGTTCCTAGTGTACCGGCGTTTCAAAATGCAGACCCTAAGGTCCATACTAGCCAGCATCAGGAAGGGGGATCTCCTCTCCTCCATAGACCTCACAGAGGCCTATCTTCACATCCCAATCTCCCAGGACCACCGCAGGTTCCTGCGCTTCTGCTACGCGCACCGGCATTATCAGTACCAGGCCCTCCCGTTCGGGCTCTCCTCGGCCCCAAGGGTCTTCACGAAGGTACTAGCGGTCTTAGCCGCTCATCTCCGGATGATGCCAGTGCGCGTGCAGTGCTACCTGGACGACATCCTCGTCCAGTCCAGATCCATTCGGTTGGCGCAAGCAGACCTGAGGACCACCATCCAGGTGCTTCAGTCCCACGGATTCTCAGTGAACTTCGGGAAGAGCCACACTTCCCCCTCAAAGCGACTCCTCCACCTGGGGGCACTGATAGACTCAGAAGAGTGCAGGGTCTACCTGTCCCAGGAGCGGCAGCTGAGCATCCGGAAATTAATATCCCAGATCTGGGGCATGAAAAGGGTTCCCCTGGTGCAGCTGTCCCAGCTCCTGGGAAAGATGGTATCCTGCATGGGGATAGTGCCGTGGGCAAGGCTCCACTCGAGGACCCTCCAGTGGTTCCTCCTTCCCTTTCAGAGACAGAACCTCAGCGCCTCTCCCCACAAGGTCCAGGTGCCGCACCACGTCCTTGCGTCCCTCCAGTGGTGGGTTTCCGCAGCCATGTCCAAGGGGACCGTATTCAAGGAACCCTCCAGGGTAGTCCTGATGACAGATGCCAGTCTGTTTGGCTGGGGTGCTCACCTCCAAACCCAGCTGGCACAGGGGGGTTGGTCCAGGGCGGACCTAAAGCAGAACATAAATTGGCTAGAGCTAAGGGCCATCCACCTGGCCCTCCTCCACTTCTCTCCTCTAGTATCAGGCAAGCATGTCCTAGTCCTGACGGACAACGTGGCGGCCAAGGCCCATGTCAACAAGCAGGGGGGCACACATTCCTGGGTCCTCCTCCAGGAGGCCAGGGAACTGGGGCTGTGGGCGGAAACCCACCTGAGGTCGATAAAGGCGGAACACATTTTGGGAAAGAAAAATCAGCAGGCGGACTCGCTGAGCAGGGTAACCATGGACCATGCAGAATGGACACCAGAATATTCCACATGATAGGGTCCAGGTTCAGCAAGCCATGCCTGGATCTCTTTGCCTCCCCGGACAACGCCCAACTCCCCAGGTTCTTCACCAGGTTCCCGACCAGAGGGGCCGAGGGGACGGATGCCCTACGGTGCAGGTGGCCCGAGGGGCTGTTGTACACCTTCCCTCCCCTCCCCCTGATCCAGGCCACCATCCGCAAGCTGTTGCTGGAGCAGGCAGAGGTAATATTGGTTGCGCCATATTGGCCTCGGCGCCCGTGGTTTGCAGATCTAGTGGATCTGTCCCTGTCCCCTCCGTGGAGATTCCCACCGAACAAAGTGGCCCTCTCTCAGGGGGAGCTCCGCCACCCAGACCCTCAGTGGCTGCAATTGGCCGCTTGGCACTTGAGCAGGAGTGCCTAACTAGGCAGGTCTACTCCCCAGAAGCAATCACTATGATTCAGGCCTCTAGACGCCCCTCAACAAACAGGATCTACGATGCATCCTGGCAAAATTTTTGCCAGTGGTGTTCCTCTCGGGGGTTGGATCCCCTTTCAGTAGTCGTCCCAAACATCTTAGACTACCTGTTAGACAGCATGTCCAAGGGGTTGTCCATCAACACCATCCGCAGGCAGGTGGCGGCATTATCTACGATCCTCACCTTTGACAATTGGGGTCCTCTCTCTCACCATCCAGCGATCTCGGCATTCCTCAAGGGGGCGACAAACTCTGGTCCACCCCCAGTACATAGATACCCTTTCTGGGACCTACCCACAGTATTACGGGCCCTAACGGAGGCTCCATTCGAGCCCCTGCGATCATGTTCACTACATTTTCTATCCTTGAAGGTGACTTTCCTAATAGCCATTACCTCGGCTAGAAGGATTTCCGAGCTGGACGCTCTGTCAGTTCGGGAGGACCTGTGTATCTTCCACCAAGACAGAGTGGTCCTCAGACTAGACCCCTCATTCATACCCAAGGTTAACACCAGCTTTCATAGGTCGCTGGACCTCGTACTACTCAACTTCTGTCCTAACCCGACCCATAGACTAGAACGCCAGTGGCATAAACTGGACACGCGCAGGGCTCTGCGCATCTACATAAAGCGCACAGGCCCCTTCCGCAGGTCCGAGGCCTTGTTTGTCTCCTTCCAACCATCTGCCATGGGCAGCAAGGTATCTTCCACTACCATTGGCAGATGGATCAGGGCCTGCATAGCTAGGGCATACGTCTCGCAGTCGCTGCCCGTTCCATCACGTATCATGGTTCATTCTACACGTAGCGCAGCAACTTCTGCGGCCTGGGCCACCCAGGCCTCCATAGAAGAAATTTGTAGGGCGGCGTCCTGGTCGTCTCCGTCCTCATTCATTACCCATTACAAGATTGACAGGTTTGCCGCGGCTGATGCCGTGTTCGGCAGACGGGTCATTCAACAGGTGGTTGCCCCCAGGGAGACACCAGCCTAGTCCTCCCACCCTGGGGGACATGGGGGGCTTTGGTATGTCCCAATCCAGTGGATTATACATCCACCATGCTGGAGAAGGGGCGTTGTCTTACCTGAATGCTTTTTCTCAGCATGGTGGTGTATAATCCACTCCCTCCCCTAAACAACGGGCTAGGCTTGCGTGGAGGGCACCCCCCTTTTTCTATTACTCTTTTGCATTTTTTTGAGCCACGGTGTCAGAGCTTAGCTACCTCGCCTCGTCAAAAACTGGGAGACATGCCCAGGGGAAGGCGTGGCTAAAGCTTTTTCCTAGTCTCTCTGAGCAGGAGGGCTGAAATAACCCGATCCAGTGGATTATACACCACCATGCTGAGAAAAGGCGTTCAGGTAAGACAACGCCCCTTTTCTTAAAAATATTAATTTTCTATTATATTTGCTTAGTGCTTAATAAACATCATGTTGTCTGGGTTAATTTGACTGCTTAATAATACAAGTTACCTTCTTAGTCTCTACCTCTTTTTTCCAACCATTGATAAAATAAGTTCCATGTTTGAAAATATTCTGTATATTCTTTCTCTTTGATCCTCTATGTAAGTCTGTCCATTTCAGCACAGTCCAATATCTTCTTGATTATCTCTTCGTCTAGTGGTGTTTCTTCATTCTTCCAGTGTTGAGCAAATACAATCCTCGCTGCTGTTAGTACATACAATATTAAATATACACTTGCTTATCAGTTTTTTCTGGTATTATGCCTAGTAAGAAAAGTTCAGGTTTAAAATCTACATGTTTTCCTAACTAACCAAATGTGTATTTTTATCCAAAATATTTTTTGCTTTAACACAAGTCCACTATAAATGATAATATGTGCCAGATTTTTGATTACATTTCCAACATTTACTAGACATATTTTTAAACAATTTTGCTAATCTAGCAGGTGGTAAGTGCCATATATAAAACATCTTCTATAAGTTTTCTTTATAAGAAGTTGCCATTGTCAATTTATAATTTCTTTCCCAAAGATTTTGTCATGTCTCTAATTCCATATTATATCCAAAGTTTTTTGCCCATTGTATCATTGTATCTTTCACTTGTTCATCCTCCATTTTCAAATTTAATAGAAAGTTATATTTTTTCTTAATCAATTTTTCATCAGAGGTCAACAGTATCTGATCAAACATTGTCTGTTCTTTGTATAAGCCATATACTTTCACATCTTTATCATATCTCAATTTCATTTGCAATTGAGGCCACCATGATAATTCAATGCCCTGGTCTAAAAGCTCTTGTTTAGATTTTATTTTCCCTTCATTATTCAAAATATCTTATATGTCAATTTTTTTTCATATTGCACCAGGTCTGGGTGAGCAAACACTTCCATCTTTGAAAGCCATCCTGGGATTTTCAAGTAGATTTTAGCTTTTATCTTTTCCCACACAAAAAGTAGTGAATTTCTTACATAGTGTTTTTGAAAGTATCTATGAGTTTTATTCTTCTCATACCATGCTATGCCAGTTGCAGATATAATAGTCTTTTATGTATGATAATTATCCATTTTTTAGCCATGTTAAGGCATTTGCTTGATAGTATAAGACCCAGTCTGGTAATCCAAATCATCCATTTTCTTTGGATTCTTGTAGCATTTTTAGTTTAATTCTAGCTTTCTTGCCTTGCCAAATAGATTTCAAAATCATATAGTCAAATCATCAAAAAGATTCTTCTCCATTTTTATAGGTACTGTTTGGAACAAGAAAAGCAGTTTTGGTAATATATTCATTTTCACATGTTGTGAAAATGTTGTGACATTTCTTTTTCATATTCTGATAAGATTAGGATACTTCCTTTCTTATGCACAAGACCTGACAAGATTTGCAATAATCACTTGTATTTATTTCATTTGTAGTCCTGTTCTGCGCCACACAGGAGCATACCCCAAGGGTTGAAGTCTTTATGGAGGCTTCATCAACTCCAAATAGTATTCCCCAGGATTCACCCCCACACAGGAACTCACGCAAACCCCAATGAGTTCAATTTCTCGCATCAGGAAACACAGAGCAACTCCATAAAATCCCCTCCTCAGGTTCAGAGTCCAAAGAAAAGTCCACGGTCCGAGCACAAATTACCAAAGCCAAAATTCAAATTCAAGGTCCAAGAAGAAACACAAAGTTTGAAAAGCAAAGTTCTGTAGCAGAGTAAAGGTTTAAGATCATTGCAAGAATCATGATGGCCAAATGAATGCACAGCAGGAAAATGTTGAATTGTTCCCAGTGATGCTTTGCTCGATGGGCTGGGCTAAATAGCAGACTAGTGCAGCTCATCAGAATGCATGAGGCTGTGGCCTCATGAGTAGCTTTACTGAATTATGTTGTGCCTACCTTATTCACAGATCAGGTGGAGAAGACAATTCCTTCTCATTCCTCCTAGCTGTCAGATGTCCTTCGTCGTCCGTGTAAATAAATTCAGGAACGCAGGAACAAGGTGACAAGCAGGTTTAATCTGTGCAAAATAAAGTCAGCGCTGGGAGTGATCTGCTCCCAGCACTTTACATAGCCTTCCCCCCCTGCAGTTTCGCCCCAAGCAGCAAGCCAGCATCCGGTCCTTGGAGGTGAAAAGGCACAGTCCAACCCTGGCCTCCCTACTGCCGTTCCTCGTGTCGATGGCTCTGGACTGCTCTGGCCCTCCTGCACACTGGTAAGCTGATCCGGGTACTGCTCCAAAATGTTGCAGGCCTTGGAGCCTCCGCAGGATGCCCGCCCATCGGTGATGTCTCCATGTCGCGTCCCACGCCGCCAAGGAATCCTCCCTGTTGCCGCTGCTATCAGAACCGATCACCGCAGCACCAACCAGCTGACCTAGCCAGGGTCCAACAGGCCACCCCGGTGCACACTGGAGCATTCCATGCCACCTGGTAGGCTGCCGTGCAGGATAGGACAGCTGCTCCTTCTGCACAGTGATTCTGGCGGCCGGCTGCTCGCCTTGGTGGCAGGCTGCGATCCCAGTGGCCAGCTGCTGGTCTTGGCAGCTGGCTGCTCAGTTCCCCCCTCCTGTTCATGTCGAGCCCACGGGGCTTGACACTGCCAGCTGCAGGTATATGTCTTTTCCCCCTATTCTTCCTGAGGGACCTCTGTTCTCTCCAGCTGCAGCTGCACTTCAGCTATTTCTCCAACAGCTGGCCATTTGTCTAGTTGTCCTTCTAACTTCTCCACTGAGCCTGGCCTCTCCAGTCCTGGCTTGGAGCGCTCAGCAACTTCTCAACGTTCCTCTTCACTTATCTCCAAAGTTCCCAGAGCTGGGTCTTCCCCCTTGTTCAAACTTGCATCTAGGGAAGCCATCACATTTGTGGTGTTACTCAGACCACACATAGCCATACCCTGCTACTGTTTTGAGCCTCAGTAGTATCAGGCAGAATCCAAGAATAAATTATTTGTCATAAGCATCTAGCACAGGGTTTTATACATAATGTTTCATGAGACTCTAGGGGTCCATGTGAACTTGATCAAGAAAAGAAAAAAAAACTTAAGCTCAGCAAAATTTATGTAACTGGAGCTTTGCCTCTTTATCAGGAATTGCAGAATTTCAGACCACTAAATCCAGAAATCTCTGGCCTATTGGCCACATGTCTTATTTTAACAGGTAAGAAAACTGACAAAAGTTTCTGATACAGATCTTGATAATCTGGTAGGTGTATAAGAATTAAAGGTGTTGCAGAAGAAATATCTATTTCCAGCTCCTAATTTTATTTCTTAGTAGCATTACTAGAAATAATAATAAAATTAAAAATAGCTAATCAAAATTATATCATTTTGTATTAATTATAATAAAAGTAGTAAGATGAACTTAATGTGACTTTAATGTAATTTTCCTGTGTGCTTCCAAAATAAGTTCATTTTAATCTTACATTTTATTCATGTTCAATTATTCTAAAGTGTTGCTGAATTAACGAGTTCCACTTAGTGTTAATCACTACTCATCTTGCACTGCAGCACACTTTTGTGTATGAGGGCCCTCTAGAGCAGAATGAAACAGGTAATTTGAACTATATTAAATTTTAAACACGTATAAACAGAAAAAAAGTCAGAAACATGCAGCATTCTACAACATTAACTTTAGAATAAAAAATCTTATGTTGTTTTAAGAATAGTTTAGGATGTTAGTAATCAACAAAGTGTCCCAAACTGCTGATGTTCACCTAACACTATATTTATGATTTTATTTGAATGCAGAAAGAAAAAAAGAAAAGAAATAGGATTCTACTAGACTGTCTAATGCAAAGCAAAGTAAAAGCAAAGTGAAACTAATTTGTGGCTCAAATATTTTGAATTGTCCATGTTTATTTCTTGTTAATCACTTTCCTCCCCACCCTCATTATTACTACTGTACTTGCTGGTTGTTACTTTTAGTTTCCCTGTGGCTAGTATCAAGGAAGAATCCCAGAGAGAATACAGGTTTCAAAAAATAGTTATAGAGAAGTCCCTTACTGTTTCTTTGGTACATTACATTTAGTTGATGGAAAGTAACTATGGTGGTAATGAAGAACTATTGCTAGAATCATAATCAGGGATCCTTTCTCAAATCAAAATATAGTAAAGATGCTCCCTGTGGTATGATGTCACAAGCAATCTCCAGGCCATTTTACTTGTTACAGAACAACAAAATTCTTGCACTGCTGCTTCCAGGAGAGGAGAGGAGAGGAGAGGAGAGGAGAGGAGAGGATAGGAGAGGAGAGGAGAGGAGAGGAGAGGAGAGGAGAGGAGAGGAGAGGAGGAGAGGAGAGGAGAGGAGAGGAGAGGAGAGGAGAGGAAGACAAGTAGAGAAATATTTTCAATGGCCTTAAAAGACAAAATGTTTTGTGCCAAGACTATGCTTACATATTTTTACAAGAAATGGAAAAAATGCTACATAAATGTCATTCAGTGTGATTTTTATATTATTTATGTTTACTTGGTTCTCCTTCTACCCAGTACTGACGGTATAAGGTCAGTGAAAGTAGGCGAAATGACTTCTCAACAGAACTGATGACAAAGAATCATTTAGCACTGGATGGAATATAGGTTTTCAAACACAACTATCAAGCTAATTTGAAGAGATCTGGGTATTCTGAAAATTGGAAAAAAGTAAGGCAAAAATGTCTATCTCTAAAATCTCTCATATAAGTCTATATTGTTCACATCAATGGGAGTGACTTTAAATAAAAAATAGTTAACATTCACTTTTAAATAGTAATTTTTGAATGTGTTCTAGTAGCTCATCATTTAACAAATATGAAAATCAATGAGTTTCAGAAGTTACTTTAAAATGTATGTAAACATTTTCTCATTTCTTAATACCCCAAGATGGAGCTAAGGCACCACTGACAGTGTGTTAAATATTATTAAAAGCCCCAAGTAGCCAGTTGATCAGTAAATAGTCCTTCATTTTAAAGGAAGAATACTTCAACCTTTAAACCTTGTGACTGCTAGCTCAGTCCGCTTCCTGTGTCTGGGTGACAAACATTTGTTGGGATAATATAAGCCTTTGTTTCTCTTTACATTGTGAAAAATATAGTATATACTGCTATCTCTTTCAACTGTAAGCTACCCACAGTGCAAAATTATTTCTGGCAACACTATAATATCCTACCCTATCTAGCAAGAGATAAAAAAGTAATATCTTTTAAATTTTGTAGGCAGAAACCTATATAAGTATAAAAGTTATCTTGGATATATTTAATCAACTAAATATCTGCACTTTTGAAGCATTAAATAGATTTGCTCACCTTACCTTAACATTTAATACAGTATTGAACAAATCACATAAACAACAGTATGTTTTCCACTGCAGTTTCAGATTTTTGTGGTTAACTGATATCAGGAAAAATAATCCATCTACAAGTGAAAATATATGTTTTTGATTTTAATAGAATTATTATTATTATTATTATTTATTTATTAAACTTATATGCCGCCCTTCTCCCAAGACTCAGGGCGGCTCACAACAACAATATAAGTATAAGAAACATAATATAAAATCAGTTAAAATTACTAATTTACAGTATAAAAACTAAGTAATTTATTTCACTCACACAACACACAATCACAGTCAAAGGCCCAAAGGCAGAGTGCAGCTCACACGCCCCAAACCTGTCTGCATAAATGTGTCTTCAATAGTTTTCGGAAAGCTAGGAGGGAGGAAGCAGTACGGACCTCTGAGGGAAGCTGGTTCCAGAGGGCTGGGGCAACAATGGAGAAGGCCCTAGCCCTAGGCCCCGCCAGATGACATTGTCTAACAGACGGGACCCGTAGGAGGCCAACCCTATGTGCCCTAACCGGTGGCTGGGATTCATGAGGCAGAAGACGGTCCCGCAAGTATCCTGGCCCATTGCCATAAAGGGCTTTATAGGTCATAACCAACACTTTGAATTGTGTTCGAAGACCAATTGGTAGCCAATGCAGCTCACGGAGGGCTGGAGTGATATGAGCATGTCTTGGGAGACACAAGATGGCTCACGTGGCCGCATTCTGGACTACTTGCAGTCTCCGGACATTCTTCAAAGGTTGCCCCATGTAGAGAGCATTACAGTAGTCGAATCTCGAGGTGACAAGGGCATGGGTGACTGTGAGGAGTGATTCCCGGTCCAAGTAGGGCCGCAACTGACACACCAGTCGAACCTGAGCGAATGCCCCCTCGCCACAGCCGAAAGATGGTGTTCTAAACTTAGCTGTGGATCGAGGAGGACACCCAAGTTGTGAACCTTCTCCAAGGGGGACAAACCTTCTCCCCCCAGGGTGATGGACGGATAGTTGGAATTGTCCTTGGGAGGCAGAACCTATAGCCACTCCATCTTGTCGGGATTGAGCCTCCAGGCACCGGTTCATCACTTCCACTGCTTCGCTGTAATGACACGGGGTAGAGATATAAAGCTGAGTATCATCAGCATATTGATGATAACTCACCCCGTGTCGACAGATGATCTTACCCAATGGCTTCATGTAGATGTTAAAAAGCAGAGGTGAGAGAACAGACCCCTGAGGGACTCCACACGGAAGAGGCCTCGGAGCCGATCTCTGACCTCCTGTGAACACCAACTGCGACCGGCCAGAGAGGTAGGAGGTGAACCACCATAGAACAGTGCCCCGCACTCCAAGCCCCTCCAACCGGCGCAGAAGGATACCATGGTTGATGGTATCAAATGCCGCTAAGAGGTCAAGAAGCACCAGGATAGTGGAGTAGCCTCTATCTCGGGCCTGCCAGAGATCATCGGTCAGCGCAACCAAAGCAGTTTCCGTGCTGTAACCGGACCTGAACCCAGACTGCTGAGGGCCCAGATAATCAGTTTCATTCAAGGACCGTTGGAGTTGGAGTGCCACCACCTTCTCAACAACCTTCCCTAAAAAGGAAAGGTTGGAGACTGGACGATAATTATTCAAAACTGCCGGGTCCAGGGAAGGCTTCTTGAGGAGGGGGTGCACAAGTGCCTCCTTTAAGGGAGCCGGAAAGGATCCCTCCCTCAGTGAAGCGTTAGCAACAGCCTGGACCCAGCTCCGTGTCACCGCCCTGCTAGCTAAGACCAGCCAGGAGGGGAACAGGTCCAGTAAACAAGTGGCAGAATTCACAGCTCCAATGGCCTTGTCCACGTCATCAGGAGTTACCAGGTCAAACTCCTCCCATTCAACAGGACTAAGATGGGCCTCTGTCATCTCGACTGACTCATTGTCAGCCGACACTGTATTCCAATTGGAGTCCAAGTCAGCCCGGATCTGAGCAACCTTGTCTGCGAAAAAGATATTAAATTCTTCGGCATTGCCCTGCAAAGTTTCCTCCCTCCTCCCCATATCAAGGAGAGAGCGAGTCACCCTAAACAGGGCAGCCGGATGAGATTCCGCAGACGCGATCAATGTGGAAAGATACTGAGATCTTGCCGTAGTGATCGCTTCCAAATAGGTCTTAATATAAGCTCTCAATTTGGTTCGATCAGATTCGGATCTGCTTTCCCTCCATTGCTTCTCTAAACGTCTCTTCTGGCGTTTCATCCCCCTGAGTTCCTCGGTGAACCAAGGAGATCTCCTGGGTCTGCTACCACAGAGAGGTCGCAATGGCGCAATCCGGTCTAGAGCCCCCGTAGTGGCCGTATTCCAGGCCGTCACTAGGGACTCTGCCAAACTGTGTATGAGAGAATCCGGCAATTCCCCAAGCGCCCTTTGAAAGCCAATAGGGTCCATCAGGCGTCTGGGGCAGAACCATTTAATCGGTTCCGGCTCCCTGCGAGAGAGGATTGGCGTCGTAAACTCAAGCCGCAGCAGAAAATGATCTGTCCATGACATGGGCAACACTTCTAAGCCCCTTAATTTCAGATCATGCCTCAACTGTTCCGAGAGAAAAACCAGGTCAGGTGTGTGTCCCCCCTCATGGGTTGGGCCCTCGATTACTTGTGTCAGGTCCATGGTTGCCATGGAGGCCATAAACTCCTGCGCCAACCCAGAGGACTCACCAAGTGACGGCACAGTGAAGTTTCCCAAGACAATAAGTCTGGGGAACTCAACCGCCAACCCGGCTACCTCCTCGAGTAGCGTGGGCAGGGCTGTAGAAACGCAGCTGGGAGGCAGGTACGTAAGCAACAGACCCACCTGTACACCTAGGTCCAATCTCATAAGGAGGGACTCACAACCTGGTATCTCAGTAGCAGCGAGTCTGCGCAGCCCAAGTGTCTCCTTAGCTATAATCGCCACTCCTCCCCCCCTTCCCTGTGGTCGCGGCTGATGCTATACCTGAAACCCAGCTGGGCACATCACAGAGAGGGGAACTCCTCCCTCTGGGGTCAGCCAGGTCTCAGTCACACATGCCAGGTCGGCCTCCTCCTCTCGAATCAAGTCCCGGATGAGGAGAGCTTTATTTACCACCGACCTGGCTTTGAGCAGCAGCAGCATGAGTCCAGGGTCTGGATTTCGCTCATTACCAGTATCCCGGGAGAGGTTCAAGGGGCCCGAACAAGAGATCGCTTTCAGGCACCGAGGCCTTGTTCCCCGAGAACGGCCTACCCCAGGCCTCCCGTCATATCTGCCTCTTCCCCATAAGACCGGTATAGACTGGCCCTCTGATCCATCAGAGCAAGGCTCCTCCACTTCACTAGCTTCCACAAATGAAGACAGGTCGATCCTTCCATTTATCATAAATCTAAATTGTTTTCTAGTCCTGCATTTATTGGCATAGAAATCCAATAAATAATAATAATTTCAGAACTGAATGGTGTATCAATATCCATTAATAGAAAAAACATTAATAGAAAAAACAATTTAATTCCAGATGAAATCCTGTCAAGAGCAATATAAATCCAGCACAGTAAAACATACGAATAAAAATGCATGGAAAAATGAACATGATGTCAGATCAGATCAAAATTTAAACAAATAAATAAGACTTGTAAAGTGAAAAAAAAACATCCTTGCTAACAAAATCAGGTCAATATATATTTATATATATAATTTAATTGAGAATCACCAAACTTTAAAATGAATATGCATACACACAATAGAATTATATATAATGTTTACGTAATAATAATCCATGTAAACAAAGAGAAATTATTCAACCTAATTGACCACAGCCTTTTGAAACAGAAACTGCATCATTAGGACAGATACATTCATTATTACCCGTAATAATACTGGTAAAGTAATAAAATTGGTAGTAGTAACAAGCTTCACAGACTTTGCAATTACAGAACATGCTACCTAAGCAGCTTAAGCATGAATATTACAAACATACTGCATGAGTAGGAAGAAACAAGTCTACTAAGCAAAAGTTGCTTCATTTTTTGTCATTTGGTTCACTGCAAAAGTGACAGCTTTCTCATTCTCTAATGTCAAGGTGGGAAGCCTTTCATTTCTGAGCTTGCTTCTCATGGTATCCCAGATAAACTGATATTGTCTGTCTTCCCATACATGGTTTATACACCTAGACCTAAATCTATCAAATCTTTGAATATATTGATATAATTTAAAGCTCCATTTTTTCACTAACTGAATTGAGATTTATTTTTCTTTTATATTCAGAATTATTTTTTATGCAGTATGGGTGCCTAATTTTGTATTTAAGCAAGGAAGATACAATTACTGACATGCACTTCAAAGATATCGGAAAACCCACCTGATAACATCTATTTCATTTTAGTTTTATTGTAATAAAGGAGAACTCAGCGTGATATTCTGATCTGAGGGTCTACATCATTATGTATTGAAGTAAAAAAAGTTATATAACTTAAAGTGTTAAACAGATTTAAAATAAAAAATATTGCTCTTGACAGGATTTCATCTGGAATTAAAACTGGTGCTATTTGGAAAGATAGATGTTAGATAGATGATAGATAGATAGATAGATAGATAGATAGATAGATAGATAGATAGATAGATAGATAGATAGATAGATAGATAGACAGACAGACAGACAGACAGACAGACAGACAATGTTAATTTTGACAATTCCTAACCATGAGAGTTTTATTTTTTCCCCATCTTTTAGGATATTTTTATTATTTATCTCCATAATTATATTACCTTCACTTTTTTATTCAGGCCAGATATCTGACTGGGATAGGAATAAGAAATGATACCAAAACAATGTCAGATAAAAAAAAAAAGCTGAGTCTGGGGCAGAATTGTAAATCGCAAAAATATCTCAGACAAGATTTTCCTTAGTTCTCAAAAAGATAAGGGGAAGGAGAGAAAGGCACATTCAAACTTGTAAGATGCTGTTACTAATTATTTAGAATAAAAATAAATATTAATAATAAAAATAGTATATGCCTGCGTGATTTTCATTCTCATCTGATCTACCGTAAAGGACTAACAGGGAGCGAAACATTGATCACTGTCCTTGATGAACTTGATGTTGGAACTTGCGTGACTTGGATGATGTTGGATCTTGTGTGACTCATTGTTCTTTTGGACCTCTCAGCATTTTTGATGCCACTAACCATAGAATTTTGCTAGACCATCTATGAGGATTGGGAATTGAAGATACTGATTTTCCATTGTCAGTTTTGATTAGTAGTACTAGAATAGAAGAAGGAATATTAGCCCAATAGTCTCTAATTTTTAGAGTGCTTGCAGATCAGTTCTCCCTCTCTCTTGATTTTTAACATTTGATTGAAAGTCATCTATCAGCTCACAGCACAATATAGTCAATATGCTGATTTTATATAATCTTAGTTAGAGAAAATATGGATAACTGTAGAAAATAGAAGTGGTTGATTTTCTCTTGATTTTTAACATTTGATTGAAAGTCATCTATCAGCTCACAGCACAATATAGTCAATATGCTGATTTTATATAATCTTAGTTAGAGAAAATATGGATAACTGTAGAAAATAGAAGTGGTTGGCCATTGCCTTCTTCTAAACTGAATATACCTATATATTGTTGTGAGTGTCTCTGGCCAGGCTGGGTACTTCTCAGATGATGACGCAGCACAGGCAGGCCCTTCTGGGTGTTTTCCCCTCCCGGCAGCCGAGCTAGATAACGAGGAGCTTGGTATACATGCTGAGTCAGACTCTCAGGGGGATGACTCAGATGTGGAACAGGAAGCTAGCTGGATTGATCCACGATTCAGACGGTCTGATAGGCGAAGGGGTCAGTTGGGTGGAAGAAGGAAGTGACGTATGGGAGGCTATATTAGCAGGGGAACGAGAGCCTCAGCCTTAGTCACGAGCAACGTTTACTCAAGGAGTGGCCTGGGGGATTTCGCAGTGAGTTGTAACTGAGTTTCCTAGTGTGTTTGTCTTAACTGTCGAATAAAGCAGTTTTTGCCGTTCAGACCAACAACAAATGCCGGCAGCTTGCTTTGAACTGCCTTCGTGTGAAGTGTGCTAATTGACCAACTCTTAACGACCTCGTTAAGTGGATTCTTGGGAGCTGAGAGGGGCTAGACATAACATATATATATATATATATATAATTTGTTACAGAATTTTCATTATATCAAATTCAATAGTGAAAAAAGTAAGCTTCTACATTTAGACAAGAAAAACCAAATGCACAGGCACAGTATAGGTGGTACCTTGCTCAATAGTAGTAACTGTGAGAGGGATCTCGGAGTCCTAGTGGACAATCACTTAAATATGAGCCAGCTGTGTGCCACAACTGCCAAAAAGGCCAACACAGTGCTAGGCTGCATTAACATAGGGATAGAATCAAGATCATGTGACATGTTAATAGCACGTTATAACACCTTGGTAAGGCCACACTTGGAATACTGCATCCAGGTTTGGTCACCACAATGTAAAAAAGATGTTGAGACTCTAGAAAGAGTATAGAGAAGTGCAACAAAGATGATTAGGGGACTGGAGGCTAAAACATATAAAGAAGGGTTGCTAGAATTGGGTTTGTCTAGTTTAATGAAAAGAAGGACTTGGTGGGATTCAGCCAGTTTGCACCACTTCGGCAGAAGAATAATTTTTTGTTGTCCAGGCCGAGAATGGATTTCCGGAAGTGGCATGGTCACATATTTGAATCCCACCACTATTCCAATATCTCAGGGATTGCCACAAAGATGGAGTCAAGCTATTCTCCAAAGCACCTGAAGGCAGGACAAGAAGCAATGGATGGAAACTAATCAAAGAGAGAAGCAACCTAGAATGAAGGAGAAATTTCCTGATAGTTAGAACAAATAATCAGTGGAACAACCTGCCTCCAGAAGCTGTGAATGCTCCAACACTGGACGTTTTTAAGAAGAGACTAGACAGCCATTTGTCTGAAATGATATAGGGTTTCCAGCCTGAGCAGGGGGTGGACTAGAAGACCTCCAAAGTCCCTTCCAACATTATCATCATCATCATCATCATCATCATCATCATCATCATCATCATCATCATTTTATCTCCAAGGTCCCTTCCAACTCTATTACTATTACTACTACTACTACTACTACTACTACTACTACTACTACTACTACTACTATTATTATATAAAACATTTTGCTGTTATTTCTAAATAAACACTGCTTTGTTGCCTATCACATATTTATTAGCCCAAATCACTCTAATAAATGATGATGGCTTCATAATTGATGGTTATTCCCTTTTATCTTTTATCTACCACTCTAGTCCGGTGTAGATTGAAAATAGATTTTTTTTACTTCCAGGCTGAGAATGAATAGCTAATCTAAAGGAAATGTGGAAATCAGGATGTCCACACTATCTGAGACAGAGAAAAAGAAAGAGAAAGATGCATGCATATTATTTAACTTTTTTTCCTAATTCAAAAATATAAATTTTAAGCTTTGAGAATAGATTTAAACTTAATTGGTTATGTTTAATTGGAATGAACGCTACAGATATTGTCTTAAAATTGGACACATATAACTTTTAAAACTATTAAGGCTCTTTAATCTTTATGAGTAACATCACATGGACCCAATTAGCACAGTTTGCAGCCACTTCATAATTCAAAAGAACGCGATCATTCAGCTGGAAGCCCGTTTGACAGAAACTCCATAGTCATGAAGGTAAAAGCTTGCAAAATCACCCACTACGATGGAGAAGCTGTCATTCTTCCATCAATGCTGTTGAATACTAATGTCAAGGTCACAATAGTGTAATTTTAGGCTGTCAAAATATTGCTGAATCTGATACAGTAGTAAATGTTAAAGAAAGTAAAGTTTGATAAACTTTGATATGGTAAACTACAGGGTTAATTATTAATCTACACTTTTAATGCCATACCTGCACAGACTATAAAATGAGCAAAGCCTTTTGCATCATTTATGTATACCTATTTAAGCATGATGCAATCTAGCTAACAAGTTAACAGTTTATTTTATTCCCACACATATGATTCCAAAGTGTCTTCTTCATTGGTCAAGTAAATTTTAAAACTTTCTGAACAGAATAATAGAACTATTTTTTTAAAAAAAATATGACATATAGAAACATGTTCTTAAAAATTCAGTATTCTTTTGAAAAAAAAATTCCTTAACTCAGTCATCTAGTTTTACCAACTTTCACATAATTCCAGAGTTTTTTCTCTGATGACGTTCTATACTATTAGTATTTTATTTTATTGAATTGTACATTAAAACATTTCACTAAACATAAAGATGCTTTTTTATTGAAACAAAAAACCCGGTTACATTTTTGTGATTGCATTATAGCTGCCAATTTTAATGTATATCATACTTTAGGTATGCGTTGCATTTTGCAATTTTAGAAACTGTTTCTCGATCTTTTTAATTATATGGTTTTATAATGGAATTATACATTACTTTAAAGAGCAAAAGCAATTGTAGTTTCTGCTTTTATTATCTCCATCCTGTACTTGAAGTAATAAAAAGAAAAAGAAAAGTTTATCTGAGCAATACAGTCATAAAAGACTTAATATTCCAACTGTGGAATAATCATATTGATCCAATGAAAATCTTCCTATAGCATATAATCCCAATCACATTGCAATCAAAGGTACATGTAGAATTTCAGTATTGGCATATCCTTTACAATATCTCTTCCCAAACCAAATCCACAGAAAACAGAGACATACACTTATTATGAACCATCTCCATGTGGGACAAGGAATCATCTACACATATTAGAACTGGGGGCATAATGGCAAATGTCCCATATAAATTGAACTTGAAATATGGAATACAATGTTAACATATAAGTAGTATTTGATTTCAAGCCTTCCATAGATATTGTTTTATATTTGTTATCTTATATTTTATAAAGAGTTGTTCTATATACTATTGAATGGGACATTTTTAAGTAATGACTATTTCTTTCTATAAAACAAACAAAAACCATATATGGTTGCATATTCAAAAGGAGAAAGAAGTAGATTGCACTGAATTTTTATACAAATTAAACCATGAAGATGAAGGGGTTTTTTGTTTTTTTTGGTGGGAATATTTTCTCTTCCCTTTCACAATAAAATGCTCCTTTGGTTTGTGATTGATTTTACATTGCATGAATATGTCAATGAGAGGTTTCAAGAAATACCCCAGTAGGATTGATTTTCATATTCACATACAGCTTTGAAAGATGTCTAAAATGACATGTTTGCAGTAAAATATACATGGCTGGGTGAACTTTCCTGGTTTTATCTTGCGCCTCAGTAATTCTAAAACAGATTTTGAAGTCTTTGTTCTGATACATATATATACATATACATATACATATACATATACATATACATATACATATATATGTATATAACACTCCATAAATTCAGAGTGATATATTCATTATTTCCTAGTCCATAGTTAACTTTCATTCATATTAATGAGAATTTGAATATGCACTGTTCTTTTCAAGACACTAGAAATTTTAGACGCATAATCCTGTGGCCATCCTGTGCACATTACTGGGAAATATTGTGTTCCATTGCTTAATTAAAAATGAAAATAGTAAACGAGTAAATTTAGAAAACCTGAACAAATTTTGAAATTTGGGTTGTAGAAGGTTGCAAACAATTTTTTGCTCAGAGATCCTAGCTCAGTGTCATTGTATAACTGCTAAATAAACATTTCATTTTGCTGTGTTCACACCCTTAATTTCTTTCTTATTATGGGTATCTTTATTTCCATAATGATGGTTTGGTGAAAATTGTTTCCTTAAATTTCCTCAGCTGACAAATATGGAAAAGAGAACATGGCAATAGTTGTAATTGTAAAAATTGTACGCATTGTTCCAGAACTTAAGTCTGCACAGGGAATGGAGCATAAAAAGTTCTCTCAGCACATCATTACTGGATTACTGGATAAACCAGTTTTTTTCAAAATTGGCTA
>JARGCV010000053.1:8520000-9097500 GCA_034064705.1 Bothrops alternatus | reverse complement strand
AAAATATAAAAATAAATCCAATATGAATTATATTAATAATAAATAAATATATTAAATTATATAAATAAACTGATATTAGATATTAATAATTAATACATATACTTCAAATAAATACATATCAATCTTTTGGAACAAAGCAGAGAGATATTTTGAACTTTATTCCCATAAGCTCTAGCAAGCATTGCCAATCATAAGAGACTGTGAATCCATAGTTCAACATATCAATATGGCAATAGTTAACTATATACAGCTGGATTCAGGTACTTGAATAAAGATAGTAAAAAAATATTTTGCCTTGCCTAGTTTCATCATTTCATCACTGAAGGTTTTTTTATAATTTATGATGTACTGATATCTTTCTCAAAAAGATTCCACATTGTCTCAGTATGGTAAATGCTATATGATGGAATCATTTGAATCTCCTATATAAATGTGTCACTTCCTTGAATAATTAATTCCTGAAGTTGAAATTAATATCAAATGCCTCATTGTTCAGAAAATGCTTTTGATGATCTCCTGATGTTCTCCTCTCCTGATAGACAGCAATATCTGACTCACTTGGTCTGGGCTTAGAAGTTAAGGAGAATGAGATGTAATTAGAATTGGATGGGAGGTCAGAAGAATGTCAGGAATTAGACTCAGACCAGAGTTTTGGAAAAAAAATCTTCACTCAATGTTCATGTAGTTACAGGATTTGATGTGATACTGTATTATCATAGTGTATTCCTGTTGTCTCATTTTTTTAGATATTAATGTTGGTTTAGACATTACATCTATTATAACAATGTTTTAACATAAAATACTTCTATTCCTTTTTCAGTTTTCATGATAATAAGATCTTCAGCTTGAGCATACCTATATAATTGAGTTTTAAAAGAAAAGAAAATGGTTTGTGCATTTGAACTACCAATTAATATTGCTCATAGATTGCAACCATCTATATTGGCTGTAGAATATATAATCACCATGGAGAATATCAGTCTAGATAGAAAAAGGTTAGCTATATGAAAAATGTTGGTATAATTAATTATCCTTTTTAAAAATAGAAAATAGTTTGAGAAGCTTCTTTTCTTCAAATGACCATTTAATCTGTTAAGAGAGTAATTGATAATATTATCAAGAGTATAATATGTGGGAATGTGACAATCTTAAGCTTCTCTCCTGTAAAATAGTTCTTCTACAAAATGTATAAAATTCACCTTCATTGCCGGTATTTAAGAAGCATTTAAAGACATGACTTTTTAGATATAAATGAATAATTTATTTTGAAATATTTCTTTTTCATCTTTTTAACAATTAGTCTTAAATAAATTACTGATATTAATATAAGCTCTGCAAGAACAGCATAATAAGAAAAATAGTTTAATTTTTTAAAAAACCCTCAAAGTTATGAATGGACAGTATGACACAAGAGAAACAAAAAAACAGTTATAAAATAATTCCACTTTATAATGGCTCAAATGGGGAAACAATAAAAATTAACTTGTCTACTTCATTATTTTTCTGATTTATTTTTATTTATTTATAAAATTTATAAACTAGTCTTCTCTCACACAGAGAGGCTCTGGGCAGTGTACAAGTGAAATATAAAAACATATAAACCAAATATAAAATTACCTTAAGAGGCAAAGACAGTTAAAATTCAGGATTAAAATTAGTAGGAGGGCGTAGAGTTTAAGGAATTAAGTTTTATTATTATTAATTATATATTTCATATAGTAATCAGAAAAAGGAATTAAATCTAATCTCTCAAAAGGAACAGCAAACATTTCTTTCTGAAATCCACATTTCTGATTTTAAGGCTGAAAATATATATAGAGAGATAGTGTCTTAAAGAAGCAGATAAATACAAACTAATATTTTCCCTTTTATTAGTACCCTGAGTATTGTACAAAAGAAATAAATGTTGCCTTATTGGTTTATATTACAAGGCTTTCTCCTACGTTGAATTCTGTGGTTATGAAACAGAGATCACTCTTTCATGAAATAAATTATCTGCCTGGTGCATTAAATCTTAACTTGCAGAGTGTCAGACAAAGGGCACCTGAGCCATTTCAGTACCAGTACTAGCTGTTTGAAACACTTCTTTTGACACCAGAGTGCTTTAATTGTTCATGGATCTCTACCCTTTTCAATGTTGCTTTGAGGCATTCTGGCTCAGTTTAGAGTCAGTCAAGCAAAATTGGAGCATCTGGTTGCTATGTCAAAATAGCATGGGCAACTTCAATGCAGCACCCTAGTGGATAATTTCAACTCAAAATACAAGCAATACATTAGCAATGGCCAGGAGGCTACAGTGTCTCTTCCTTTGAAATATGTTGAGAAAAAGTGTAAGAAATCTCAGTAAGTGGAGGTTTCCCTCCCGCCTACCTCCACTTCATGTCTTCTAGTTTTTAAGCAAAATACTTGATCATAATTTGCTTGTAAAGTTAATTTCAATCCACTGTTTCTCAACAAAGTTATTAATTAGGATTCCATTTATTTTTCTGTAAGTTATGACATCTTGGTTATGGAGCAGATGTAATAAGTAACGATCAAATATTTAAATACAATTTTGTAAAGTTTTATTGTGAATAACATTTATATTGGAATTGGTGTTTATTCCTTTGATGGATACATGCAGTGATAGTTTTGTTGCTTTGTGAGTTCCATGCAGTTACATTTATTTTATTTTTTTCTTATAGGTCGCCTATAAAATTTCAGTCTGACTTAATGATTTACACCGGTAAGCATTTTCATTAATAAATTCAAATTGTGCTTATTTTTATTGTATTGCCTTCTGTGGAATAATTATGCAAAATTAAACTATGAAATGCCTGTCACTCAACTTCATTGAGGGGAAAATTTGAATTCATTGACTATACCTTCTGAAATGGATGCAAAATAATACTGTCAGAGGAACACATGTGACATCAGACAGAAGATTGAGACCTAACCCCCGGGCTGATTACTCCTGCCCCAGGCAGGAAAGTTTATGCATGGCATCAGGTCAACAGGTCAGACAGTTAAATGCTTCAAGATTCTACAGATTTACCCTTCATATCTGTCCTGCCTGGAAGTACAACCTTCTGCACCCCTGACAAGTCATCTCCAGAGTGCATGCCTGTCTTCTACAAGAGAGCATTTTATTTTATTTTATTCCAAATTCCAGAATATGCATAAAATATGTTTTTTAAAAAACTTACACTGACCTGGATCAGTGAGAATGTTTTTCATAAATTTATGAAGAAAATAATTAATTTATTTGGAAAGTCAGTTAATTGTCCTAGGCTTTACTCTACTAGTTTAATTAACAGAACTGGATTTTAAAAGGCTCTTATTTTTTTCTTAAATGATATATACAAAATTAATGTATATTGTATGAGTTAAGAACCTGCCACAGTCTGATACATCTCAGTTATGCTGGACTTCAGCTCACAGTTCTGAACTTTATATCTGACATATACGAGGAGACCATTTTTTAAAAAAAAATTAATTAAGTGATTTCTTATTAGTTAAACTTAAATGTAATAAAGAATGTAAACAAGCTAGAGATTCTGCTAGACTTGTTTTCAGTGTCTCTCTATCAGAAGAAAACATGCTGTTACTGAAATGGGCTGTGAAGGAAGATCAATGTAGCAGTAAATAAAATTTGATAGATAAATGAAAAAGATTGAGACAGGGAAGAAACTGAAGAACAATAGCTAAGAATCTATACTAATGAGGATTTGGTGAATCAGAAGCCTAGTTTTATGGATCTGAGTATAAAGGCAGAGGAAAGAAGATCTCCATTACATGTTAGCCTCTTCTTTATCCAAAAGAAACTGAGAAATATTTAGTTGTCTTAAGGATTACAGAAATGCTAAATTTATTGTTAAGGTTCCCATCATGCATATTTTTGTCTATTTACAACAAATAAATTGAGTATAACTTTTCACTAACATGTATAACTACTGCTAGCAGGGTTAGAAATTATAGTAAACAAATAAGTCTGTCAATGTTATATATTCTTTTTAAGAACTTTATTTAATTCAAAAAGAGGTGATTTTCTAAAAAGGATTTTGTCCATAACTTAAATATGCTTCAAGTTCCTAAACATATGTCATTTTCTGGAATCACTGAAGCAGTATAGAGAAAGGTTTTTTCAAGCCTGAACAGATAACCAATAAATAAATAAATGCTATTAAACTATGCAGTAGTCCTCACAAGTTAGGATAAAATGATACTCAGATGTAGTTGATAGTGAAGCAAAGCTGACATGGCAGAAGAATTGAGAATGGAGGTATAGCAACCTGGCTCAGAGGATCTGTATAATAATATTCTGTTATTGCTATAACCGTTTCTGCACCATTGGACTCTTACACCCACTGCTGCAGTTGTCACTGATGGAAAATTTGTATGTTCATATACATATTCTGCAGTCACAGTTTATAAACTCATATACAAAAAAACCCCGACAATAGTCTCATTGTCACCAACAAAAAGTATGTTTGACTAACATGTGGAGAAAAAACACACTTAAGAGAAACTATCAAAATCAATGCCTCACTGATTTAAGTTAGTTATTTTAATTAGATTTAAAATTGAGTTCTCATTCTGTGTTTAATAGCAGCATAAATATATATTGTGTATATATCATAGCTAAAAGCTGTTGAAGTCCCATGGATTAAATTTATATTGTGAAACAAACAAACAGAGTGAAAAGCATGAAGTAATGACACATTTGGGGTCTAATAACAAAATCAAATCTTATACCTATACCATTCTTGATAACTGGTGCTCAACATTTTTTCATCGGCTTTAAGTAGAGAGATGACTTTTTTCTAATTTTGTGCATGACATGTTGGGGTTGCATAAATTTTAATTGATGGAATCATTATCTGCACAGATTTCTACCATGATCTATTTCATGTGGAAAACAGCTTTTTGGGTAGTACTTGTCTGTTAGTATTAGCTCTAGAAAATGTTCTTTGGATTTTGATTAATAAAGATCCTTTTCTTTCTGTTCAACTACTTATGTATTTTCAAATATATCATTTTTCCTCCCTTTTTATCTTCTTATCAATAAGATGAGTAAAAGGATACCTATGTTTGTTTGAAATTTATTTTATGCTTAAATGTAAAGTGCATATTCAGGGTTATTGTATAAATAAATATATTTCATTATTACTACTAAAACACATGAATCTCTGGGGTAAAAACATGGCAACTTTTAATTGCCCACAGCAGGACCACACAAGTGTTTCAGGACAGCATGTGAGAGAAGATATTAATGCAACTGAAATTGCCAGGAGAACTTGGTGTATTTTCAAGTGCCATATGATCATTTCTCCTGAGAGTCATTTGGGAAATTCAGTGAGTTAAATAACTCCCTTTTGTAATGTAATTGGACTAAAGCTTTTCTCATCTGAAAAACCTGCGGAACAGCAATATAATATGAAAGTTGTAGCTGTGTACTGTATGTTAAAATGCAAGCTTGTTCTGTCTAAGCAGAAGTAAGGAGGTGATTCTGTCCAAGTAATTTAGATTTCAATTGCTACCATGGCCAAACTTTATGGTTTATTAATGAAATCATCCTGGACAGAAGGAGTATTTCATGTTGCTTATATCTAGATCAAATATTTAAGATACACTAAATACAAAATACAAAAGCTCTGTAGTAGTAGGTAACCATATATATAATACTGGTGTCCATTTGTTAATTTTCTACTGAAAATTTTATTCCAAGACCTGGACATAATAAAAGTTAGGCACTGCTGCTCATGTCAGTTACTTCCACAGGAAAATCAGACAGAATGATTAGCACATCAACCATGCTATTTTAGTAATTAAGCCTCAAAACCCCTTTTAATATAAATCAGTTTAATATAAATCAATATACAACAATCAAACAGGACAGGTAGAGACTCCAATGGATAGTTAGGACTGCAGAAAGAAGAATTGCAACCAGCCTGCCTTCCAGGCAGGTCAGAAGGAGGACTGAGAAAAAAATTACAGATCCCTCATATTCTGGACATAAACTGTTTCAAGTCTTCCCTTCGGGATGCCACTTATAGAGCATTGCATACCAAAACGACTAGACACAGGGACAGTTTTTTTCCTGTGTTTTTTCCTGTAGTCTCTGACAGGTTCCAACTGGCACATAGCTGTATAACAATGACTTAGGATAGCTAATGTGGATATTTGGAACATAGAAAGCATAATAAAGTCTGTCCGTATTAGGGAATCCCTTTGCCCTTCATAGTTCTGTTGCAAATGTTGAGGCACTTTTCTAAGCAGAATCAGAAAAAAGCTGGAAGGGACTTTGGAAATAAAATGATGATGATGATGATGATGATGATGATGATGATGATGATGATGATGATGATGATGATGATGGTGGTGGTGGTGGTGGTGGTGGTGGTGGTGATAATAATAATAATAATATAATAATAATAATAATAATAATGTTGGAAGGGACCTTGGAGGTCTTCTAGTCCAACCTCCTGCTCAGGCAGGAAACTGTACCATTTCAGACAAATGATTGTCCAGTCTCTTCTTAAAAACTTCTAATATTGGACCCTTCACAACTTCTGGAGGCAGGTTATTCCAATGATTAATTGTTCTAACTGTCAGGAAATTTGTCCTTAGTTCTAGGTTGCTTTTCTCCTTGATTAGTTTCCATCCATTGCTTCTTGTCCTGCTTTCAGGTGCTTTGGAGAATAGCTTGACTCCCTCTTCTTTATGGCAACCTCTGAGATATTGGAACATTGTTTTATTAGTGGCCTTAGTAGGCCACACTTGGAATACTGCATCCAGTTTTGGTCACCACGATGTAAAAAAGATGTTGAGAGTAGAAAGAGTACAGAGAAGAGCAACAAAGATGATCAGGGGACTGGAGACTAAAACATATAAGGAATGGTTGCTGGAATTGAGTATGCCTAGTTTAATGAAGAGAAGGACAAGGGGTGACATGATAGCAGTGTTCCAATATCTCAGGGATTGCCACAAAGAAGTGGGAGTCAAGCTATTCTCCAAAGCACCTGATGGTAAGACAAGAAGCAATGGATGGAAACTAACCAAAGAGAGAAGCAACCTAGAACTAAGGAGAAACTTCCTGACAGTTAGAACAATTAATCAGTGAAACAACCTGCCTCTAGAAGCTGTGAATGCTCCAACACTGGAAGAGATTGGACAGCCATTTGTCTGAAATAGTATAGAGTTTCTTGCCTGAGCAGGGGTTGGACTAGATGACCTCCAAGGTCCCTTCCAACTATTATTATTATTATTATTATTATTATTATTATTATTATTATTATTATTATTATTATTATTATTATCTTTTATTAATTATACATGAACCTCAGTCAACTGAACATTCAAATTGGCTGGCACTGATGGTTGACACAGGTTGCTACCAGCATTCTAGGTGTCAACCAGTTATCTCCTTAAAATATAAGATGCTCCAAGTAGCACAGATTTTTGTAATATTGCTAGCATTATTGCAAGAAGCTGCAGTCTCTTGGTGTATTTTGCAAAGTTTTTGGACATAGTTCCCAATGCCCCGATGACAATGAGTATCACTGTTACACGTTTCATCCATAATCGCGCAGTTTCGATGGCCAGGTCGCGATATTTCATAATTTTTTCCAGTTCTTTTTCTTCGACTCTGGCATCTCCTGGAACAGTGATATCAATCAGCTGTATGCTTTGGTTCTCTACAACTGCAATATCTGGCGTATTGTATTCCAAATGGCGATCTGTCTGTATTCGAAAGTCCCACAAGATCTTCACCCTCTCATTCTCAACAACTTTTTCCACCCTATGTTCCCATGAGTTTTCGGACACAGGCCAGTCGTATTTTTTACACAATGCCCAGTGGATTAATTTAGCAACTCGGTCTTGTCTAGCTTTGTAATCGGTTTGCATGATTTTGCTGCACTCACAGATTAGAGGTGAAACAGTTTCAACTTTGTCATTGCAAAGTTGGCAGTTTGGATTGTCAGTGGATTTTTGTACCTTCGCTTTCATGGCATTAGTTTGTAGTGCTTGTTCTTGAGCAGCCAATATTAAGCTTTCCGTTTCTTTCTTGATGGTTCCCATCTTAAGCCATGCCCATGCCAAGTTGTTATCACATTTTCCTTCAATGTTTTTCAAATGCTGTCCATGCAAATCTTTGGTTTTCCATCTATTTAATCTGTCATCCAGCCGTTTTTCCTTATTTTCTGCCTTTGTTTCTGTTATTTTTATAGTGCTCTCTGTTTTCACAGCCTGCAGCAGTTTTTCTGTACTTTGATTCACATAGTCATTCAAACTTCATTTTTCTTCTTCTACAGTTTGGTGGATTTGCAATAGTACTCTGCCCCCTATTTTTCTTGGCAGGTACAACCTGTCGATGTCACTTCGTGGATGTAGAGCATGCTGCATATTCAAAAGTTTATGCGTTTTCCAGTTCAGCCAAAGTCCAGTTGATAATTCCAGCTGGGTAGGGTATCACTGGGACTGTCATGTATTAATGGCTTTAATTATGTTTCCAGCATTCAGCTTTGATTTTAATATTTTGCAGACTCTCCTAATGTATTCCTTTTGTGTTGACTCTTTGACTTTTCCATTCAAGATGTTATCTGCTTCCAATATGCCTAGGTATTTGTAACCATCATCCTTTGCTAGTGCTTTCACAATACTTCCATTTCCCAGTTCTATTCCTTCTATTTTTGCCATTTCTCCTTGTTGCATGGATAGTACAGCACATTTTCCAAGTCCAAGGTTCATTCTGATGTTGCTGCTAAGCAGTTGGACTGCGTTGAGTATTGATTCAAGTTCAGTGTGGCTTTTCGCATCCAGTTTTAAGCAGTGCTTTTTTTCTAAAAAAAAAAAAAAAAAAGTGCCGGAACTCACACACGTCATACAACCCACCTTCCCTACCCTACAAAGTTCAATCCCAAAAAGGTGCCAGAACTCTGTTCTGGGCGTTCTATGAGAAAAAAAAGCCCTGGTTTTAAGTCATCCATGTATAATAGATGGTTTATCTTGCAATACTGGCTTGAGATGTAATATCCCAGTTTTGAGTTTTGTAAGATTATTGTCAGTGGAATTAATACGATGTTGAACAGTAGTGATGAAAGTGAGTCCCCTTGGAAAATTCCTCGTCTGATATTAATTTCATCAATGCTCTCCCCATTTGCTGGTAGGGCTGTTTTCCATTTTTCCATATTTGCTTTCAAAAATGTATAGAGATATTTTTGCTGATTCCAAAGTTTTCCAAACCATGCATTAATCCAGCTGTGGGGTAATGAATCGAATGCCTTCTGGAAATCAATCCATGCTATATTTAAGTTCATTTTTCATCATTTTGCATTTTTAAGTACCATTATTATTATTATTGTTGTTGTTATTTGTTGTTGTTGTTATATTGAAGAGTACTGGGTCTAAGACAGTACTGCTTACTTTCCTCCACTGCTTACTTTCCTCCATATAGGTATAGTATCATTAAGGACTACTTGTTGAGTACGATTTGTCAGCAAGTTACAAATCCATCTGGTGGTGATGCTGTCTATCCCATATTTTTCTAGCATACCAAGAAGTAGGGTTAGGGTTAGGTCTACTTTGTCAAATGCATTGATGAAGTCTAAATATACTATGTCTACAGCATTTCGCTGGTCTACTATTTAATCACTTTGTCAAAGAATGAAATAAGATTGGCTTGGTATGATCTTTTTTTTAACAAATCCATGTTGGCTACTAGTTATAACTTTATTTGTTTATCTTCCCACGTATTGTTGTTAGGGTGATAGTTTTGGTCTGGGTTTTTTTCCTTTTTTATTGAAGATTATCAAATGTAATCTACAATATAAATATACAGATTACTCTTTAAACAAGAAAATTAGAGATTTTTTTGATTAAGACATATGAAAGAGATAATAAATGAGAGATGCTCCAGTTAACTTCTTCATGTTTATAAACACAATGGAAATCAATTTAGTTTAGAGCAAAACCATATATCATATTCATGTCTTTATAAGGCAATATCAATGCTTAGATACTTAGATTTGTATTTACAATTCTTGCAATGCATAAATACACACGACAGAGATTTTGTGATAATTTATAGTATTTGTACTATGCATATTGTAGTATTTTTATTAATAAACTAGTGACTAGTTATAAGTATATCTTGTAATATAAAATATATTTTCTTTCTCTTTTTTCCTTAGGTTGCATTTTCAGTTTGATTTGTTTCTTTTCTATTTTTTTTTCATCTTAAAGATGTTGCAGGGAAGTGGGTGGACTCTTCCTTCCTCCCATATAAATGATATGAAAATTCACTGCCACATCTACCTCTATATTACTAAAACACTTGTGTTTCTAACCTCAAGTAAGCCTACCACAACAATTTTTGAATCAAGGTATCTAAAATCTGCTAAATGAAAGAATGCATAAAAACAGTATGACTACACATTCCATAGAACTTAATCCAAAATCATAACTTCAAAATCCTAGTTGAAAGGAAACTTAATACGAGGAAAGCTTAAATAATTGTTGAAGTGAAAGACACATGCTGGGGGAGGGCGGAGTGATCCTAACACTTCTTTTCATTTTATTTATTTCCATTTCAGTGGCAGTGTTTGAATTATTACTGAGTTTTTTTAAAACTTGGTGTGTAAGCATAATATAAATTCTAATTTATATGGTTTTGCTATTATTATTCCAGTACTATTATATTTTCCTATATTCCTTGAATTGGATGGATAACTTATCCTTAAAAATAAATATTTCAAATAGGTGTTAGACACCATGGATTTTTCAGAAATGTATCCTTTTGTTTATTTTTTTTTACTTTTAAGGATTACTTAAGTGAAAAATACTTTTTTATGAAATGCCCAAGAACCACATGTTCATCTTTTGTCTTACAAAACTAGAGAATCAGGCAGTTGAGCAAAATAAATTCAGTTTTATGATTTAAGAATTGTATTGAGCTCATAATAGCATTTCAACAACCACTTTAGTATTAGATTTAGCTGCAATCTCAAAAAAAATCCAACCACTTTAGTATTAGATTTAGCTGCAATCTCCAAAAAAAATTCCAGACATTGTCTGAGTTTTGTATTATACTTTGAAATTAGACTGAAAAAATGATCTTGAAAAAACATAATGAAGTATGATTGGTCTTGAGTTTGGTTTGTCTTTATTGAAGTTAGTACAGAACAGGTAGCTAACATTATAAACTATAATGTAAGCCATGAACTTCCTAATTCAGATTCCGCTCAACTCTTTCTCATTATGTTATTCTTAAAAAGCCACTGCATCTATTTTGCCTTCTTATAATAAGGCAGTTATTCCTTGCTGCATTTAGACCTATCTGCAGTTTAGAGTTACCCCTTGATAACCCAAAGACTCTTTTATATAAAAAGTCATACATAGACAATGTCTCACTTCCTTCTTTCTCTTTAAATCTTGTATTTGAAAAATAATAATTTAATTTAAAATTTTATTTTGTTTTTGTTTTTTGAGATTGCTTCCCACAGGTGTCCCAGAATCTACAAATCGTAACTTTATATTTCATCATTTTAAATAACTGTATATTGATTTAATATGCATTATATGTTTTCACCTTATCTGTGTATATGGAGCTAAGTAGCAATGTGGGTGTAACAAAAAACTTGGGTGTGAACAACTAGGTGAGCATATAATAATGCTGGGATTTTTTTCATACAGCAAGGTGTTGTATACAGATTTGCCCATATTGTCACCGAAGCTTCAAACTAGGACATTTTGAGTACATGTTGTACAACATTGGAGACATTGATATGTGGTAAATTCTGAAGTGCAGGGCATCATCCTGACAGCTCCCAATACAAAGAATTGTAAATAGAGTAACCTTAGCTTTTTAAAAAATGTTACTCATGACTGGTTATATTCCTTAATATGAAGTAAACAGATTTTTCTTCTTTATGTTCTAAACTTTAGCTGGGCTGTTGCTTTCACTCATTGGTGTATTGTAATTAAGTTTCAAACATAACAAATTGTTTTCAAATTTGATTATGTTTTCATTCTGACAGGGATTTAAAATTGAAGGTAATCTATTTTTCAGTTTCATTTTACCAGCATTATACAAAGGAAGTCCCAAGTAAAAGTGAATTATGTGAGAACAAATAAAGTTGCAACTTTTCTTCAGTGTAAGGTCCACTTTAAAAACTTCACTTATCTAATCTGAACTTGAAGCTTAAATGTAATTTGCTTCAAAATTTAGTCCAAAACCTGATCTGGATCTGAGCTTTCCTCTCCTGTCAAATAAAGGCTACTTAACTTTATTCTGAGAGAATGGCCAGATGTTCATGCTGCTTTTTTATTGTATATAAGCAAGTTCACCACCCTTTCTGAAATTGGGATCTTTATTATCTCTCCTCTATATGCATGTGCATATCAAGCACCTCTTTTTTTTTAAAAAAAAAAAGCATGATGACTTTCATGTTTTGCTGATAGTTGTGAATATACAGTATGTGATCCAAGAGGGCAAAGTCAACTAAAAGATCCACAGAAGCAATTTACATGCTTACATCTGAATCACAATTCTATCATATGTTGATTCTTCATAGGGAATATATATTTTGTGTTTGTGCAATGTCTTTATATTCCCCATGAAGAATGATAGATAGTATCTACTGTATACTATATGTTAAAGTAATTATGTTCTACCTTTTCATATTATTCTATGACTTCAAAAGGCTTGTAACTGAACTAGCCAGGCTTAAAATAATGTATACCAAGGTGAATTAAATTTCCTTTACATAAAGGAACTTTGTAAGACATGTTGTAGTAGCTGCAATACTATTTTTTAACTTAGCCCTGTCATGCACACATTAATATAAAAAACATACGAAGTGGAAACAAAACTTTATACTGGTATTGTGAAGTAGAACTGCTAAAATAAGTTTTACATGATATTTACTTATAAATGCAGCTGTCAACACTCAAATTATTTTCAAAATCCCAAGATATTAAAATGTATGGGATTTAATTATGAAAAAGACAGATGTTGTAACATCTTTTGATTCCCATTCAGGTGGTTCCCAGATTCTAATTTATTTTCTGGAGGACATACACTAGCACTAACATGTTTAGTTTTTACATGTCTGAATTAGTGGACTATTGAGAATATATAGCTTGTTCTTGTGTTGCTTTTGCTGTTTTTAATTCCTTGGAAATTTATGGGAAACTATCTAAATGAGTTCTCCGGAATAGGGCGGCATAGAAATCGAATAAATAAATAAATAAATAAATAAATAAATAAATAAATAAATAAATAAATAAATAAATCATACATATAAATTAATTTTTTAACATACTGTGGGATACCTTTGTTAAGCTTTTGTAACTGTATATATAACTGGCATCATAAACATTCAGTTATTTTTACTAGCATCCTCTCATTTTCAGGCTTTATTCTTATATATTAATAATTTAATACATGAAATATAATTTCTTCACTTTAGAGATAAAATGAAATAATATTGCCCAGAATTGGGAAATATAGTTATTATGTGTGGTAACAAAAATGAATAAAAATAGACCAGATGACATATTATTTTTTTAAGTAGCCATATAAAGTTTGTGCTTCAAAATAATCATTAAGCTTTCAATTAAGAATGCAATGGTTTTTCCTTCAGCTCCAAAAATGATTAGTATAATTTACAACAAGTGTGAACAAATAAGGATTCCACTGATTTTAAAAAAATGGATTACAATATATGCAAATATTTGCCACATGTTAAGGCTGCATAGCAAGGGTGTTGTATTTATAATAAATTGATAATAATAGTTAACAAAAGCTGTGTAAAAAGTATCCATCCTAAAAGTATGTATTCTTTGCAATTATTATTATTATTATTATTATTATTATTATTATTATTATTAATAATAATAATAATAATAATATGTTCAAGAAAGCAGACTTAAACTGGCAGTACATATCTGAAACGATCCTGATGCCAGACAATTCTATTTATTAGGTAGCATATAACATTTCACATTATTTTTATATTTCCAAACCAGTATGGGCTGTAGAAATGTATACACGTTCTGTCTGACTTTGCAGAACAATTAGTTGAATATTTATTATACAATCATTCAAATCGAAGTACTGTAACTAATGCTGTGCTATTTCTCTTATTATGAGTTTAGCCAGAAGATATAATAAGGATAATAAGTAACAATATACTTCCTAATATTGCGAGTTACAAATAATGTGAAATCTCTTCTTGTGGAGATTATTGGGGGGGGAGAAGGGTACAGTTTGCTTTGTGCTTGTGTTTGCTTTTGCATATACATATATACATATGTAAGACTATGCTTTTCAAATATTCTACTATTCATATTTATAGTTTTATCAGTAGAATAGCATGGTGTTAGGCTTTTATTCATAGGAAAATAATATTTGTGGCTTATTATTCCTGAATTATCAATGGAACTATCATCAAAATATTAGCAAATTCTACTGTCCTTAAATCAATAGTTTTGATGTTTTCCATAATTAATGCATTATTTTTATATTCTGCATGTATCATCTTTCACCTATCTTCTTCATTCTAATATAATTTGTTAGTTTTCTTAGTTTTCCTTTCATTATTTTTTCCTTTTTTATTTGTTTACAATCCTTTGTTTGATTAGGCAGTTTTCTCATGTACAGATGCTTGAGAACAACATATACTCAGTGGCAAAATTATCTGTATAACTCTTCTTTCATATACTATCTCAATGGTGGCGAACCTATGGCATGGATGCCAGAGGCAGCACTTGGAGCCCTGTCTGTGGGGACACGTGCTATTGCCCCAGCCTTGCCTCCCCCCATGACTCTCTCCTCTCCAGCAACCCCACTGAAAGAGAGTTGCCCTCGAGCGTGGCCCACATGGAGCAGCGTAGCCAAGGACATGGCAGCCAGGCAGCATAGACAAGACTCTGCCCTCATACCCCATCATGCAGTTGATGCTGCAGGATGCGGGCAGAGGGTGTGACTGCCATAGTGCTGCTGTGCTGCCTGGTTGATCTGCGGTGGGCCCTGGAGGCGGTGAGTGGTCCTGTGGGCAGGGATGGGCGGGGGATTGGGGGCAGAGCAGGGCGGGGCAGGAGGGTGGAGTGGGGGGGCAGTTTTTGGGCACTCAGTCTCTAAAAGGTTCGCCATCACTGTATTATCTGAATCATCTACATGTTGTGGGTGTCTCTAGACCAGCTTGGGAAATGTCAGAGGATGAAGAGGAGCAGCCAGGCCCCTCTGGGTGTTTTCCCCTCCCGGCAGCCGAGGCAGACAGTGAGGAGATTTGCATGCAGTCTGGGTCAGAATCTCAAAGCGAGGAGTCAGACTTGGAACAGGAAAATATATGGCTTGATCCGAGATTCCGAAGGTTTGATAGGCGGAGGTTTCAGTTACGTGGAAAAAGGAAGCCATGGGGGAAGTGACGTATCGAAAACTATATTAGAAGGTGAAGGAGGGACTAATTCTTTGTCACGAGCAACGTTAATATCAAGTAGTAGCCTGATATCTAGAGGAGTTAGTTTGAACTCAGTTTTCTGGTGTTTTTGGAATCTACGGAAGATTTATGAGGCCTTGGACAACCTGAGAGATAAAGAGTGAGTTATTGGAAGGGGGGAGAGCATGTTTAAGCTGAATGTAAATAAATCAGACTCGGCCATTCCGCAAACGAACTGCCAGCATCTTGCTTTGAAGTGAATCTCTTGAACTATGTTAAATAAAACTCTTAAAGAAATATTCCTGTGGATTTTACTAAGCTGAGAAGGGCCAGATACAACACTACACTGCTTAGCTGTGGTAGTGAATATTGTTTTATTAAAAGTATTGAATAAACTTTGAACACCAGTATGGTTGGGACCATGACCCATAATTCTTGTGTAAACTGTAATATACTGTAATGTATTTTTGCTTTCAAAATATTTTTGCATACTTTTTTCTTCCTAAAAACAGGATGTAACATCTTACTAAGAGAACTTACTTTATAATAGAGACTATATAGCAAAAGTATTGCTAATGACATGCCTCAGAGAATATTATAATAAGCTTTTTGATACATTAAAAAGATTTAGGCATTCTTGGTTTATGTTTTTTTCTAAAGAGTATGTCAAATATTCTTTAAATATTTTTCCCCACTGCACCTGAAAATAAATGGCTCTGCCACAATTTGCAACAGTGCCATCCATACTTAAAAGAGAAGTATTGAACTGCCTGACTTGCTAGCATAATTTACAAAATGTTAAGCTTCGTTGCATAATATATTCCATGTTTGTCTTCAATTTCAGGTAGAATGAAACAGTTTTCACTACGCTATGTATTTTCACAACTGAAATACATTTTACACTGTGTTGAAGGTTATCCACTGTAATTTGCTATGTATTGTTACAAAGGATTGATTTCAATTTAATTTTATGCAACTATTTCATTTTGCCCACAAGGACTTGACCAGTGGCACATTTTGTTTCAAAGCCTAATTACATATAAAGAAATCTTGATTTCACAATTGTTATTGAATTTATTTTTGTGAACATAACAGGATAACATTACAGGCATTAGTTTTGATATAGGATATCTCAATAGTCATAATTCCTAATTCATGTATTTCAAACATGGTGAAGAAACAAATGACTAATTTATTACATATACTACATGAAATAAGAATTTTTAAAAAGGTGAGGCTCCGAACTCTGGGACTTAAAAAGCAGCGAAAACAGCACAAAACAGCTGTTTTTCGTGGCAGGAAAAAACCCTCCCCAGTCGGAGAAGGGGTCTAGAGCGGGGAGAGGGGGTCGAGAGCCTCTAAAAATTCCCTGGAAGAGAGTTCGGGAAGAAAAAAGAAGAGGACTCCCCCCAGACGCTCACGATAGTTCCAGCCAGGAGCTGACAGACTTACAGACTTACAAGCTAAGAACAACCTCCGCATGAGGAAACTGCGCCAAAGAGGCAAGGAGACAGAAGGACTGAAAGCAAGAGTCCAAAAAAGCAAGTATTTCTTATACTATACAGCTGATTAACTACGTTCACAATACACAAAAAGTAGCCAAGATGGCGACTTTTACTTTAAAACAAAAGTAACCGGAGAGAAAAGGAGCCTCAGAAAGAAAAGGGTGGAATTCCCCCCCCATGGATTAGCAGCGATAGAAAAGCTGGGGCAAAGGAGGCTTTTACCTTAACTAGCTGGACTTCGTGGGCTGAAAAGGATAAAAGCGAAGAGTAGCCCTTCTTCTTTCTCGTGAGAAGCAAGTAAGAACTCAGAACAAAAACTGAGGGATAAAAAGTGCCGAGGAAGCAGAGAAAGCCGACATTTCGAGCTGAGGGCTGCACAGCATTGAAAGAGGAGAAAAGGAGAAGGGAGACATCTACTGGCCGAGAAAAAAATTGGTGACTAAAACTACAAAGAGACCTTTTACATTTGTATACCCTGTTGAATACACCTATAAATATAATTGATAAATGGTATTGTGTACTGCCAATGAACTCATAATAGTGATTACTACTTATAAGATAATTAATTACTGTGAAGATTAATCTTCTGCATAAAAAGCTTGGCAAACAGTGGACTGAACCCAGGATGGCCACCACCAAACAGTCCAAAATAACAGCCCCAAAGGTGGCAACACCCTCCCCAGGCCAGTTCCTTAAAACACCAGGGAACAACCTACCAGTTCCTTCATCTTCCTCCAAGCCTATGGAACCCCAGGCCCCCCTGTCTACCCAAGCTTCTCCAGAAATGCATATGATGGAAGAATTAAAAGAGATAATGTCATCAATGGGGAGACAGCTAGAGGCAGTGGAGAAGAGGGTAGATGAAGTGGATAAGAAGATAGTGGGAATGGGTATGCAGATGGAGAAACAATACAAGGATCTAGAACAGAAGTTGAAGGAACAGATCAGAGACTTGGAGAGGAGGATGGAAGCACAAAGCAAAGCTGTTACTGAAGACCTAGACCAAATCAAGGAAACAATAAAAACAAACAATAAGAAAATGAGAGAAGACATGGAGGAAAATTTTAACAAGGTCTGGGAGGGGGTTGAAAGAAGGATGGAAGAGGTGGAGAGCCAAACTGAGGGCCAGATAGCTGAGATGAAAAGACAGATGCAGGACCATTCAACTATGATGCAATATTGGCAAATGATGACTGCTATCAGGGTCAGAGGACTGGAAGAATCAACAAATGAAAAGCAAGAGGACTTGAAAAAAATTTTTGTAAAGGCCTTGGTACAATTTCTGGGAGAGGAGGCTGAAAATATCTCTCGGGAAATTGACAGAATCCACAGAGTCAACTCATGGATCACAAGAAACAAAAAACTACCAAGAGATGTGGTTATCCATTTTGTAACAAAGGGATTCCGAGACCGTATTTCTACAACATCATACAACAAGAAATTGTATGTAGAGGGGCAAGAGGTGATGATACTGAAAGAGATCCCCCCCCATGATGCTAAGAGAAAGAAAAGACTATAAGTTCTTGGTCACTGAACTGAAAACATGCGCTCTACAATATCGATGGGAAGCCCCAACTGGAATGTCAGTACTCTATAATAGCAAAAGATACCATCTGAACTCAATCCAGAAAGCAAAATAATTTCTTGAAAAGTAACTGAAGGCGGGGGGACCCCAGCCCACAACACGGGATAATGTAGACCGGCCACGTGAAAGAGGAAGGGACTTAGAACAACGATCAAACTCCCCAGAAGCACCGACCGCCACAGCAGCAGGAGAAGAGAAAGGACCTTCTCGGGACGCGACTGCACAGAGGATGGATGTCAACAAAATCATGGAAGCAGGGCAGATTAAAGAGCTAAGACAGATGAGGGCTACTACTAAACGCATAGAACAGCAAGAAAAGATCCCACAAAGCAACATGAACACCAACCTGGATACCATGGGAGCGAGAACAAAGAAGAAAGCAGGGGGAAAAGCGGAAGTGGTCTGGCAGGAGTGTCCCGAAGCCGATCATGTCAAGTAAATATTTGACTTGGAACGTTAACGGGTTAAATTCCCCACAGAAAAGGAAGAAAATATTCCATTATCTGAATCAAGGTAAAAATGATATAATTTGCTTACAAGAAACACACATCAGAGCTACGGACCAGAAATATTTAATCAACAACAAGCTAGGCACACAATTTGTTGCAGCGGCAGCAGTAAAGAAGAATGGCATTGTCATCTATGTGAAAAAGCATATAAGAGCTAAATTAATAGAGTCAGACTCTCAAGGTAGATACCTAGCAATCGAAATAGTACAGGAAGATAAGAAAATTCTTTTGATGGGCGTATATGCACCAAATCAACAACAAGGAAAATTCTACAAATTGGTACATAAAAAGTTAACACAACTCAACTACAGATCATGTATTATAATGGGAGACTGGAATGGTGTCGTAGAGGTCGACCTGGATAAAAAGAAGACAGCACCAAACCTGCAAAAACAGTCCAAGTTGCCTAAATCCTTCTTTGACATAAAGGATGACTTCGAACTGATAGACATTTGGAGGGAAAGACATGGCAAAGAGCAAGAATTTACCTTTTTCTCAGACAGACACCAATCATTCTCTAGAATTGACTTTATATTAACAACCAGCGACTTCCTTGTTAGCCTAAAGACGGTGAAAATCCTACCCAAAGTACTATCAGACCATAACCCGGTGTGGATGGAATTAAGACATGGACAGAAACCTAGGAGATCCCGGAGACTTAATGAAAACCTGTTTAAATACGATGAAAAGGTGGATGAATGCAAAAATGTTATGAAGGAATTCTTTAGCATAAATATGAATAAAGAGACACCTATAGAAATGATATGGGACGCCAGCAAGGCATACATGCGTGGGATTCTCATGTACATGAACAAAAGGCACCGTTGCAAACAAGAACAAAAAAGAAAGGAGTTAGAAGATGAGATAAGCAAGAAAGAGCAACTATTAATAAAAAGACCAGAGGACAAAGTCACCAAAGAGGGAATCAAGATTTTAAGGAAACAATTTGACTTGTTGATGGCAGATCCAGTGGCAAGGAATATACAATACGCAAAGCACAGGACATTCCGTAATTCCAATAAACCTGGTCGGTGGCTGGCATATTAAGCATGTACATATTAAGGAAGAAGCAAAAATCCTGCATAATTGAAAAGATATGGTATAAAGGAAAGGAAGAGTTTCAACAGGAAATGATCAAGAAAACTTTTACAGAATTCTACGCCAAGTTATACACTGAAGAGAAGACACAAGACAAGGAGATAGATAAGTTTCTACAAAATGAAAAGTTATGGATAATCACCGATGAACAAAGAGATAGTCTGAATGCATTGATCACACAAGAGGAAATACTTTCAGTGATTAAACAACTGAAAAAGGGAAAATCGCCCAGGATGGATGGGTTAACAGCGACCTGCTACAAGTATCTTCGAGAGGAAATGATAGAACCCCTTAGAGAGCTATTTGTCAACATACAAGAAGGTGGTCAAGTTCCACCGTCGTGGAAAACAGCCTACATCTCCCTAATCCCTAAAGAGGGAAAAGACAACGCTCAACCAGAAAACTACAGACCCATCTCGCTATTGAACACGGATTATAAAATCTTCGCAAAAATCTTGGCTAACAGATTAATGACAGTGTTACAAAAAATAATTCACCCGGACCAAACTGGATTTATACAAGGACGTCAGATGAAAACTAATGTAAGACAACTGCTGAACATAATAGAGTATTTGGAAAGGCATAACCAGGTATCCGCTACTCTCATGTTTGTAGATGCAGAAAAAGCCTTCGATAGATTGAATTGGCCGTTTCTGATAAAACTGATTGAGGGGATGAAAATGGGAGAACAGTTTATTAATTCTATACTGGCAATTTACCAGAAACAAACAGGCCAGATCATTGGGAATGGGGACTTAACAGACTCATTTAACATAGAGAAAGGTACTAGACAGGGATGTCCGCTATCCCCCTTGCTGTTTGTTTTAACGCTGGAAATTCTACTGAACAAGATAAGAGTGGCAGATGACATAAAAGGCATACGGATTAGACAACAGGACTACAAACTATGTGCCTTCGCAGATGACCTGCTGGTGACAATCGCTCAACCAGCACATTCAGCTAGGAGATTGATGGAGATAATGAAGGACTATGGTAGGGTATCGGGCTTCAAAGTAAATACATCTAAGACGAAGATGCTAGTTAAAAATTTAGATAACAACTCAAAACAGGACTTAGAAAGAATAACGGGCTGTGAAATAGTTAAGAAAGTTAAATACTTAGGAGTGGAGATAGAAGCTACAAATGGGAAATTATATAAAAATAATTACGAGGTGCTGTGGAACAAGATACAAACAGATCTGGTCAGGTGGAAAACATTACAACTGTCTCTGCTGGGCAGGATAGCGGCAGTAAAAATGAACGTATTGCCAAAATTTCTATTTCTCTTTCAAATGCTACCTATACTCAAAAAGGATGTGGACTTGGACGAATGGCAGAAGGGCATTAACAGATTTATTTGGGATGGCAAGAAACCGAGGGTTAAATTAAAAATCATCCAGGATACAAGGAAGAGAGGTGGTTTAAAAATGCCCAGTTTGAAGTTATATTACTATGCTGCGGCACTGGTGGCGCTGAGTGACTGGATTAATATAACGAATGACAGAGTACTGAATGTTGAAGGGCATGGTTTACTATATGGCTGGCACGCATACCTAGTGTATGACAAGAAGGTGGACAAGAGCTTCAGGGAGAACCCACTGAGAATCCCGCTATTGTGGGTCTGGAAGAAATATCAGCACCTACTACACGAAAAGATTCCCATCTGGACGATCCCCAGACACGCAATATGGGACATAAACATAATACAAGGTCAGGCTGTGGTGCTGACTAGTAACGGAAGAAGGAAATGTGTTTTCGTTAAAATCATCAAATACGCTAGCAGATGAAGGAATAGTGTGTACCTGGCTTTCATATTTGCAACTGCAATCTAGATGGCAAAAAGACCTGAAGAAGGGTTTATCCGGAACAGATGAGAATTTAATTGAACAGGTTAGAGAGCAGGGACCCATGCATATCAAACGAGTATACAGTGTACTGATAGAAATTGACTCTGAAACTGTACTAGTTAAGGACTGTATGGTAAAGTGGGAACAAGATTTTGGTCAACCTATCACGATGGAAACGTGGGAGGGAATCTGGGTGAGAAATGTAAAATTTACGCAAGCGCAACAGTTAAGGGAGAACTTTTATAAGATGTTCTATAGGTGGCACCTAGATCCAAAAAAATTATCGTATATCTACCCAGACATCCAATCTAAATGTTGGAGGTGTGATAGTATGGAGGCCACATATTTTCATGTATGGTGGACATGTAGAAAAATTAAAGCCTTCTGGAGAAAAATATGGTGGACACTCCAAACCATTTTGAAAAAGCATATTGAATTTCTACCTCAGTTGTTTTTGTTAGGGATCATAAAAGACTGCACTACCACAGAGACGAACTTAATTCTGAACTTGATCACAGCAGCGAGACTGCTGGTGGGACAATACTGGAAGAAGCCAGAAATACCACCTATAGAAGAATGGACTTTGAAAGTAATAAATTTGGCAGAAATGGTTAAAATATCGGCATATTTGAAGGATTGCTCAAACGAACAATATATGATAGACTGGAAACAGTGGATAGACTACATACAAGAGAAACACCAATCAAAGAAAATGTATCTGGCTTATAGTTAAATCTTGACATAAGGAGTGAAGAATGTTTACAAATTTAAATCGATTGTATTAAGTCGGATAGCAGTTAGCTTGAATTTTCCCCTGGTTTACATATACAAATATATATCTACTGATTATTGGAAGATATATATCAAATAGACTAAGAATGTACTTGTCGAAGGGATGGGTATATCGACATGGAAATTATTAACATTAATAAGACGACTTGTTTGTTTGATATCCAATGGATTGATCTGAAAAGAAGTAAAAGTTAAAATGTGTAAAATGTAGTTGGTTCATAGTTAAACTTGGATATATGGAGTGAAGAAGGTCTACAAATTTAAAATGATTGTATAGAGTTGAATGGCTTTAACTTGAAATTATTATTTTTTTCTTCCTTGTTTACATGTACAAATGGATATCAAATAATAAAAAATGTTATATATAAAAAAAGAATTTTTAAAAAGTCATAGTGAAAATAGAAAATGTGGCATAAAGCTTTTTTTCAACTAAAAGACAAAATATTTATACAATATGAAGTCCAGAAATTACCTGATCAGATTATGGTAGTATTAAAATGTAAAATTATAATAGACAATTTAAAGATAATATACATTATAACTGTATATGCTACATATATCTATAACTTGTTTTTCTGTTTTTAGGTCAAAAAAAGCACTGTATTTCATTATATATTGAATGACATTGATTTATTCATATATATTAGAGGCGAGTAGCATTTATAAATGATTCCTTGATTCTAAATTGTAACTCTGACTATCTGTGATTCAAGATTGTAATCCAATGTCAGGGCTGGGTTAATTGCTGGGAAATTAACTTTGTAGATTTATTTGAATAGGGGACCATGAAAGTAGAGAATGTTAGCAAGATCTGACAACAGTTGGTGCTAAAAAAATAAAATAAAAGGAACACCACACCCTACAGTTTATTTTTTTAAAAAATGAATCCAATTGCTTCTTTTCCAATAAGATTTTTCTGCAAATACAGAAGCTTTGAAAACAAACAGTAAATTCCAAGTCACCATTCCTTCTCAATCAATAAATGTAAATTATTACATATAGCTATCATTTTCCTGGAATAAAGAAGAAATGCATCCATTCCATTCCCTACCATCCAGTCGGAGCTGAAAAATCCTTTTGGGTGAGAAGTGAAATGTCTTCAAAGAAAAACAAAAAAGTCCAGTTGCCTCTTGTAAAAGCACCTTTAGGACAACCATAATCTGGATGACTGAGAATCTCCATAGATATATAGAAGAAATACTGTATAATTTCTAATAATGATTATTCTTGCCTTTAGGGGAGCCAAGTAAGTAGTTAGAACAACTTTTTGAAAGCCTGAACACACATGCTTTAATATTGGAAGGTAATGAAATGAAAGTCCTGGTGCCCAGGCCATAGAGAGACAATTCTGTTGGAACACAGATAGAACCAACTTAATGACACATAGTCAATTAGCTGTGCTCCTACAATAGCTGTTGACTGTAATAGTTTTGATTGTATTATTTCAACATTGATAAATACAAAATAATACATACAAACAGGTATTATAATAAGAAAAAAGTTCTTATAGTCAATATATAATAAACACAGGAGGGTTTACACAGTAAGATATCAGGTTTATAACATTGCTGTGATAGGACATTTCCAAATATGATATAAGCTGCTTTACAGAGTCCTATGGAGTTGTACAATTGAACTCATTTTAGTTTTTATAAGGTAACAATGGGTATTTTCAACTTTCTTTTCTACTTTCAGCTATATTTTGTTGTTTTACAGCAGTCAAAAGTATAGAAAGAGTTAGCAGAAACAGTTTTTATTTTTATGTATATTTTATTAATTTTTTACAGTAACAATCTTTAGTATTTAATAAGCAACACATTGTCTGGGTTTATGTGTTTAACATTAATAGTAATACAATTTCCATTTCCAACCTTTATTCCATTTTTCTAACCATTTATAGAAATTTCCCCATGTTTGAAAGTATTCTGAGTCTTTCTCCCCCTTCATTTTCAATGTGAACCTATCCATTTCTGCACAGTGCAAATTTTGTTTAATTATATGTTCTTCAGATGATATTTCTTCATTTTTCCAATATTGAGCAAATATAATTCTCACTGCTGTTAATATATGTAGTAGTAAGTATACACATTTCTTATCATAATTTTCTGACATTATGTCTAAAAGAAATAATTCCAGTTTATAGTCTACATGTGCTCCAATAATCTTTTCTAGCCACCGATGTATTTTTGACCAAGAGTTCTTTGCTTTAGGGCATGTCCACCAAAGATGATAATATGTGCCTGGATTTTGTCTGCATTTCCAACAATTGCTAGACATTTTGAAACATTTTTGCTAATCTTGCAGGTGGTAAGTGTCATCTATAGAACATTTTATATAAATATTCTTTATAAGTAGCTGCCCTCATTATTTTGTAATTTCTTTCCCATAGGTTTTGCCATTTTTATAACTCTACATTGTGCCCAAAAATTTTTTTGCCCAAGTTATCATTGTTTCTTTAACTTGTTCATCTTCCATCTTTAAATTTAACAGAAAGCTGTACAGTTTCTTAATCAATTTGTCATCTGATGACAATAGTATCTGGTCTAACATTGTCTGGTCTTTGTAAAAACCATATATTTTTGCATCTTTCTCATATCTCATTTGCATTTGCAGGTGTGGCCACCATGATAGCTCAATTCCCTGTTCTTCCAATTCTTTTTTAGTTTGTAGTTTCCCATCAGTATTCAAAATATCTTTATAAAACCACAAGTTTCTCATAATTGATTAAGATAGGTATACAAATGCCTCCATTGTCGAGATCCATCCTGGTATTTTCATGTAAATTCTTGATTTTACCTTTTCCCATGTCAAAAGCAGTGCATAGTGGTTTTGAAAGTATTTGTGAATTTTGTTCTTCCCATACTATAGGAAAGCATGCCATCTAAGTTGTAATTTATACCCTTCTAGGTACAATAGTCTTTTATTTCTAAGAGTTATCCATTCTTTTAACCATATTAGTGCGGCTGCTTGATAGTACAAAACCCAAGAAACAATTTTTACACATAGAATGAAAAACTATTTTAATTTGCAAAATTTCTCTTCTCATACTTAATTTCTTCTAAGAATTTTAGACTGCAATGTTTGATATAGGCTGACTTTTGTAATAGCTTATCATGAGATTTGATTTCAGAGTATGAAGAGTACAGACTCTTTTTAACCAAGTTCACCCTAAACTTTAACAAAAATATATATTATAAGGCTTATACCTGAAAGAGACAGTATATCTGTATATTCTATACGTAAAGTCTCTTGTAATTTTCAAAGGTTATCATTTATTTTCTGCCTAATTCCTGCTGGAGACCCATTGTCCATGACATACCATTGTTTATATTGATATTTGATTCTGCTAACTTACCTGCCAGGTAAATTTAATAATAAGTCCAAGTGTTTGACCTTATTTAACTTTAGCTATGATGCCACACTAAATTGACTACCAGAGATTGTCAAATTAATTACACAATCTAAACATGGTGAAGCAGCAGAAACAGATTTAGCCTCCAGAGAACTGCTTAATGCTTAAGTCTAGTTGGATTTTACAACTATAGTCTATCCAGAACACATACTTTCTGAAAACATAAAATCTGTTGCATCTTTACATTTACATTTAATTAACTGAAAGCAAAACATGAATGGTTACAACAAATCAAAGTAGTAATGTGTTTGTTTGGCTTCTATTAATTGAATGTACCCAGAGAAATTATACAGAATATTGTAACACAAAATCAGGGACTACATAAGTGCATGGTTAGAAAACTACTATAATTACAATTAATATAAAAGAGTTTCATTCTTCCACCCTTCTCTGACTTTTCTACTCCACTTTTACTTCTCTTTTTTTAATTAGCAAAATTCTAACTTTGAAAAAAGTGATTCTATATCATTCATCTTCTACTGATGAAGAAAAATATTATGGTTAATGGGGCAGGACTTTATTATTACCAAAACCCCATCAAAAATGATGTTGAAAAAATAATTTTAAAAGGGGAAAGAAACCAGCTTTACTCTGAGGGCAAAAAAAGAAAAGAAAGGAAGACTAGGGGCAGCGTGATAGCAGTGTTCCACTATTTGAAGGTACCACAATGAAGAGCTATTAAACTATTTTCCAAAGCACAAGAAGGCAAGTCAAGAAGCAATGGATGGAAACTAATCAAGGAGACAAGCAACCTAGAATTAAGGAGAAATTTCCTAACATTGAGAACAATTAACCAGTGGAATGGCTTGGCTTCAGAAGTTATGGGTGCTTTATCATTACAGGCTTTTAAAAAGAGACTGGACAGCCATTTATGTGAAATGGTGTAGGGTCTCCTGCTTGAGCAGATAGTTCAATTAGAAGACATATAAATTCCCTTCCAGCTCTGTTATTCTCTTAGGTAACATCTCTTGCAAAGCATGGTGTCACCTTCCAATGGTGGTGGCCCAATCTAGATATACAGTTTACTTAATTATTTTAATATGTAGCTCAGTGGAAAAGAAGATAATTTGTAAAAGGAATTCACTTCAGTAATTCAATATAAAAGTCAAAACAATGTCATTCAAAGAACTCAGAATGCATGGGTGCTATATACAAACAGGTTCCTATGTATCTTATACTGAAAAAAATGGAACACGTAGATTTTTACTATAGCAATATATACAACAAACAGTAGTAGTGCTCAATTAACAGAAAACAACAATTATATGAGTTACTTATATCACCCTTGTTAGTTTTGGAGAATAGTATGATTTTGTTGCAATTAAATTAATTTGCATTAAAAGAAAGGTGGTAGGTGTCCTAGATTCTGTACCTGTACATGGAGCATTTAATCTGAAATAATATATATAGTTGTCCCTGATATAAATAACAGAGTTATTAAACCATCTGGACATTTGCTAGCCACTACTTCAGAAATTATAATGTTTAGGAGAGTCCAAAAAGACAATAATAATTATGGAAGATAAACAACTAAACATTATTATTGATATGGCATAGCGACTTAAAATTATCAATGTAGTGATCAGCTCATGTGCACAGAAAAAGAGACTATATCATTAAATAAATGATTAGCAAAATAGGTTTCAATAGAATTACAGAGAATGAGCTAAATTCATTAAATAAATAAATCTTTGTGAACTTGTTGACCTTTTCTTAGATATGTGTCAGCTTCATAGTCATGCATAAGCCTTTGCATATTGAGATGCTTAGTGAAGGATGAAACAACAAGGAATAATTTTGTGTGGTTGATCCACCCTCAATGCAAGTATATGGAACCATGAAAAAAAAAGCTAATATTGTCTTTGTGACTCAGTACATTAAATGCTATGGTACAATGAGCTAGTTAGCTATTTTTTTGCCTTTGTATATTGTGCTTTAACTACACTGACAACCTTTCACAGGCATGCCAGTTAAAATTGATGCTTCCAAGTAAACAGGTTTTTTGGCCATTTTTTAATGTAAATTTCAACCATTATGAACAAGAAGCTATATACAAGTCTCTTGAAAATTGCTCTTGTGCTTGAATCTCAATTTACGTATCTTTACCAACAAGTATAAGATACACTTTCATATCTATTGTTTAGAGAAGCAACTTTTTACTGTTCAATTTATTTGGAAATGTATTATATAATTATATTCTTGCATAATGTACTGGGGATTCAGAATTAGAAATTATTACCTAGTCATATCAAGTAATTCTTTCATTTATTTCATGTAGGTTTATAAAATAAACATTGTAATGTGGAAATAATAGTCATTAATAATCTTTCTATCTGATTTCTTCAACTTTTTGAACCTAATAGTATAGTTTTAAACCCTAAAACCCTTATTATAAAATAATGTCAATATATATTATTTTAGGTTATCAGATGTGATCTCAACTCATAAATAACTAAATTTATTGGTCTAATAATATTAGTTATATTTTTCTTTTCTAGTCATATTAGATTGATTTTTTTAAAGTTACATTTAAAATGTAAATATGTTTGGTTTTTATTATGAGAGCAGTGGAAGAAGTCAATTAAATGTCATCAAAATTTGGAGTCTTTCAGGAAAATGGTGAAAAGAATAGCCAGAACTAGGCTGTAGAAACCCAGGCAAATATTGGATGGCAGGAAAAATGTTGAAAATGGATGGATTAATTGATTGATTGATGCTGGCTTATAGTGCTCCAACACTGGAGCCATTTGTCTGAAATGGTAAGAGTTTCCTGCTTAAGCAGGGGATTGGACTATAACAGAGGTTCCCAACCTTTTGGGCACCAGGGACCGGTTCTGTGGAGAAGATTTTTACATGGACCAGAGGATGCATGGTTTTGTGTGCTGGCTGCATCTCGCGGATGGAGCTTTGCTTGTTTGTGCGGACTGGTTGCTAACATGCTGCAGCCTGGTATTGGTCCACTAGACCCCTGGACTAGAAGACTTCCAAGATCCCTTCTAATTCTGTTATTCTGTTAATGGTCATCTATTCTTCTGCCAATCAAATGAATCAATAAAGTCTTAAGAAATGACAAAATAACTAAGGCAAATTTGGCAAAAGTGCTGATGAAGCAATTGGGTAATTTCCCTAAATCAGAGTATTTCTGATTATCATTTTGGAAAGTAATGAAGATATATTCTAGTTTCTCTAAGAGATATACATATGCTTAAAGTTGGAAGCATGGTAACCATGGCCTTCCAAAACCAAAATAAACTCTACAATTTGATGTTATTTATTTTAATATCTTGAATGAAAACTTTTTATGTTGATGAATGCTAATTTATTTTCCTGAGTACATTATACCAATCTTCTATGTATATTGTTTTTCAAGAGTTCTGAAAAAATAGATGAATCGGGACTAGAAGTAGATTTTTTCCAGTTAAATGGGCTGCTATGTTGCTTAATTTTTTTAGTAAAACAAGAAAGGGATCAATGGCATAATGAATATGCATTGGGCAAGTTTATAAAACCAAGAGAAACTTAGAAAACTTTTTTTTTAATTTTTTTATTGGTTTTTTAATTTTTAACAGAAAAAGAAAAATGCTCAAATCAAATCATAATGTTAAAATAAACAATAAACATAATCACAACATAAATACATATTTCAAAATCATCCATAAACAAAACATAAATACTTATTTCAATACATCTAATAATAATAACTCAACTGAAAATAATCATAGACCATATTTACCAAACAATTAACATTACTGCTCGGTACCCCCACCACCCCATCCCCCTAACCCTAACCTTCCCCCCTCACTTACCAACTAACTACCTACTCTCCTCCCTCCTTCTCTATCTCCCTCCTTCTACTCCACCCAACTATCCCTACTCTTCCCCCTTCTTATCAACTTTCTACTTACATAAGCCTTCACTCCTCCTTCCTCTTTCCATCAGATGTGGTGCCCAGAGGCCACCCGAGCAACCCCTTAATAACAATAATTACATATCCTTGCATCAACCCCATTGCAGTTGAGAAAACATAGTATATAAAATTATAAACCCTCCCTACCCCCCCTGACTTCCCAGAGTGAGTACAGGGTAAAACAAAAGAAAACCCACTACTTCAAACAAAGTTATTATATAATCCTAACAAGAATTTTAAACTATATACTAAATACAATCTCTACTTAACATTTATTCAACCTTATCAATTCTAATACATATCTAATCCCTCAATCAGTATCTAATATCAAACCTTAAATCATTTCAATCCACTAAACAAAACAGACAAATCATCTTGTTAAAAGTATTAATTTTCATTTACATATCTAAACCATCAATCTAACAATCTTAATTTTAAATTTCACTTCTTCAATCGACTTCTGGGCTTTCTCATATGTCGAATAAACCTAAATAACAAATACAATCTATTTAATCCATTTCTAACTTAGATTCCTCCTTATCAAATCACATAATGCTTATCTATCCCATCAATCAATCAATCTAATGTCAAACCTAGATCATTTCAAAGCAAGTACATTCTTCTTCAATTTAATTATATCTTCTATTAATCATCTTCTTTAACGTCTTACTCATAATCTTAATATTATATCTTCCGTTAATCATCTTCTCTTACATCTTATTCATAATCTTAATCCTTGAGTCAGTCCATAGTTTTGAATTACCCATAATTCCTTGCATACAATTTTAAATTTCACATCTCCGAGTCTTCGGAGAGGAGCGGCATACAAATCCGAATAAAATAAATAAAAAAATAAAAATAAATCTTCAATCGTAAATCTTGGTTTTTTCTTCTGCCAGGTAAATCTCCATAACGAGGCCCCCCTTCCAAATAATAAGTCTCTCTTTTTTACTTGCAATATCATTTGAATCCATAAAAGCCATCTTAACCTTTGCATTAGTCCTCTATTTCTCTTAACCATAAACTTTCATTGAGGTAACATTTCAAATCTCTGTCTTTGCTTTTCCTGGTCCTCAGCACCATAGATAGATTGCTTCTTAAACTGGATCAATTTCTCTTTTTTTCTCAGTTAAATCTTCTTCTTGCTGCTTGTCTGAGAGGAGTAGCCATCCCCTCCTGTCTTGGAACAAATCCTCTTCCTCCACTCCGTAAATGAACTGTTTATCAAGCAAAATCCATTTCCCATTATTCTCTTCATTCTCAATACTGTCTTCTTCTTGTTTGGATTGTTGTATAAAATGTTCAACAGTCGGTTGCAAATCAATTTCATTTGGAAAAAAGGATCTAATTAATTTTAATATTTCTGTGTTAGTTTCTTTCAATATTGCAATCGTTTCTTCTTTAAATTCATCAATGCGATCCAAAATAGGTTTGACATTAAAACGTACATTCCACTCCATTTTAAATTTTAAAACAATCGCTCTGGCTTTAATCCAATTTCTACAACCGTCTCTCTAGCTTCGCTTACAAGAACAAAGAGAAAAAAGAAAATGGAGAATTCACTTTCACTTTCAAGCACTTTCCTTTCGCAGTGAAAGTAGTGAAAGCTATACGCCATCTTGAATGCATTATGTTGAAAGTAACAGTTAGAAATATATTGCCAGAAAAACAATAAAAAATACTTGCAATCCAATAAAAGCTCCTGTATTCACTCAGTCTTCAAACAGTCTCTCTTGTGTTCTATTTTTTAAAAGCAGAGGCGGTCACGGCGTCTTTTTCTGTCTGATGACAGAAGCGTCTCTGGGCAGGAGCGTCTTCAGGAGTTATGGGGAGCTCGCACTCTTGATCCCTGAAAGCTTTTTCCAGGGATATTAGAGGAGCTCAACCCTTTACTCCCGATGCTCTACACCTCTTCTTCGCCCGAAGAGGGGATTTTTCACCGCAAAAAACAGCTGATGTTCGCTATTTTTTGCGGCTTTACATACCCAGGGAACGGAGCCTCACAGAGGAGACTCTAGCGACGCCGGCGGAGCCACCGGAAGTCAGAAACTTAGAAAACTTATGGGTCTTCAAAAAAGAAAGAAAAAAGAAAAAATCACAATTAAAGTTATTGGAATACATGAAAGCATACATGAAAGTATGTTCTAGAGCAGAGTTTCAGAACTTAAATAGATTTAAGGGGTGGGTTCCATGAACTTGAATGGGAAAAATAAATCGTAACTTTATTTTCACTAACGTGAAATTCAGCTTCTCTTATTATTGAATGGATTAATAAACAAGGATTCTATTGCTATTTAACATAAGTTTTCATTTTTTAATGTTTGATAATTGTATTTAAAAATACAAGTGGTTTTCTTTGTAATACAGTCTATATATATATTATTGTATGCATTTAAATATATTTTTATGAGGACAAATCTTTAGGTTTGAATCAAAACGGTTTATGGTATGAAAAGGTAAAAAAAACTATCCTAGAATATGTGTAATGGGATGTGGGAAAGATCTTGTGAAATGGGGCAAAATGGCACTGCCTAGGACAGGGGTAGGCAACCCAAAACACTCAAATAGCCACTTGGACCCATTTCCCACAGAAAATAAAACACTGGGAGCCACAAAACCCTTTTGATATCTAAAATGAAGATAACACTGCATGTATCCTTTTTTACCTTTTATATATAAGTGTGTGTGTGTGTGTGTGTGTGTGTAAAAAGATATCTGCAGGGTTATCTTCATTTTAGATATCAAGGATATCTCTCTCTGTCTCTCTCTCTCCCTTTCCTCTCTCTCTCCCTCTCTCTTTCCACTCCCTCTCTCTCCTCTCTTTCTATCTTTCTTCTCTTTCTCTCTCTCTTTCCTCTCCCTCTTTCTCTTTCTCTCTTTCCTCTCCCTCTCTCTTTCCTCTCCCTTCTCTTTCTCTCTTTCCTCTCTCTTTCTCTCTTTCTTCTCCCTCTCTCTTTCTCTATTTCCTCTTTCTCTTTCCTCTCTCTCTTTCTCTTTCTATCTTTCCTCTCTCTCTTTCTCTATTTCCTCTTTCTCTTTCCTCTCTCTCTTTCTCTTTCTTTCTTTCCTCTCTCTTTCTCCCTTCCTCTCTATCTTTCTCTCTTTCCTCTCCCTCTCTTTCTCTTTCCTCTCCCCTCTCTCTTTCTCTCTTTCCTCTCTCTCTCTCTCTTTCCTCTCTCTCTTTCTCTTTCTTCTCTCTATCCTCTCTCTCTCTTTCCTCTCTCTTTTTCTCTATCTTTCCTCTCTCTCTTTCTCTATCTTTTTTCTCTGTCCCTCTCTCTCTCTTTCTCTCTTTCCTCTTTCTCTCTTTCCTCTTTCTCTTTCCTCTCCCCCTCTTTCTTTCTCTCTTTCCTGTCACCTCTCTTTCTCTCTTTCCTCTCTCTTTCCTCTCCCCTTCTCTTTCTTTCTCTCTTTCCCCTCTCTCTTTCTCTTTCTATCTTTCCTCTCTCTTTCTCCCTTCCTCTCTATCTTTCTCTCTTTCCTGGAGCTGCAGGTTGCCAACCCATGGCCTAGGAAATGTTCAGATAAGACACCACAAAACCCCTAAGTTGGATAGAGGACAGAATAAGAGGTTCAAAAGGACCCTCGCTAATTTCTCAGCCTGTAAAGGAGACAGCAGAAGAATTGTACTTTTAAACTTGCAAAATTCTATTAATTTACAAAAAAGTAGAATTACCTTATCTAGTCATGTTTTCTGTCTGTATCATCAGTCAAAGCTGACCTTAATCTTGCAAGTCATAAAGTACAGTTTAGTTCTCCCATTGTCTCTGAAATAAATTTTTAGTAGTTCTGAGTCTCAAGCCAGCCACTATCCAACTGCGGGCGATTCTCTTTTATCTGACTTTTCTTAGGTAACATTTTTTCACCCATCTCCTAATGTCTTTCCCACATATCATTACAACAAGTGTCAGAGAGAGAGAGAGAGAGAGAGGGGGGGGGCTATGTTCTCTCTTATCTGACTTTCCTTAGGCACCACATCTTCATCCATTTCCTAAAGTCTTTCCCACAAATAATAATAGTAATAATAGTAGTAGTAGTAGTAATAGTAATAATAATAATAATAATAAAGTTCGAAGGGACCTTGGAGGTCATCTAGTCCAACCCCCTACTCAGGCAGGAAACCTGTCCATTCTTTTCTTAAAAACTTCCAGTGTTGGAGCATTCATCGCTTCTGGAGGAAGAATGTTGCACTGGTTAATTGTTCTAACTTTCAGGAAGTTTCTCCTTAGTTCTAGGTTGCTTCTCTCCTTGATTAGTTTCCATTCATTGCTTCTTGTCCTGCCTTCAAGCACTTTGAAAAATAGCTTGACTACCTCTTCTTTGTGGCAGGCCCTGAGATATTGGATCACTGCTATCATGCCCCCCCTCATCCTTCTCTTCATTAAATTAGACATACCCAATTCTAGCAGCTGTTCCTTATATGTTTTAGCCTCCAGTCCCCTAATCATCTCTGTTGCTCTTCTCTGTACTCTTTCTAGAGTCTCAACATATTTTTTACATCGTGGTGACTAAAACTGGATGCAGTATTCCAAGTGTGGCCTTACAAAGGCATTGTAAAGTGGTATTAATACTTTGCGTGATCTTGATTCTATCCCTCTGTTAATGCAGCCTAGCATTGTGTTGGCTTTTTTGGCAGCTGCAGCACACTGTTGGCTCATATTTAAGAGATTGTCCACTAGGACTCTGAGATCCCTCTCACAGCCACTACTATTGAGCAAGGTACCCCCTATACTATATCTGTACATTTGGGTTTTTTTGCCTAAATGTAGAACCTTACTTTTTTCACCATTGAATTTCATTTTGTTAGATTGTGTTCATGTCTGTCCAGATCCTCCTGTATCTTAAGCCTGTGTTCTGGAGTGTTGGCTATTCCTGCCAGCTTGGTGTTGTCTGCAAATTTGATGAGTTCCCCATCTATCCTCTCATCCAAATCGTTGATGAAGATGTTGAAGAGCACTGGGCCCAGAACAGATTATAATATGGTTCCTTTTGAGAGACAGAGAGAGAAAGGGACTTGAAATACAATATTTCAGAATAGCAGTTTGTTTTTTATATTGTTTCTTATGTCTATAGAGATTATTATTATCTCTATATCTTTCTTTATAGAGAAATAATATACTATATACTGTTTATAGGAAGTATACATTATCACATAATATTTTTTTCTTCCTTTCAATCATATCCAATTCTTAGAGACTGCCTGGACAAGTCCCAGCACTTTTCTTGGCAAGTTTTTTCAGAAGTGGTTTGCCATTGCCTCCTTCCTAAGGCTGACAGAGAGTTAGTTGAGGCCTGAGGGCTGAATTAGGCATAAAGCCAGCTGGGTAGCTTAAAATAACCCAAGTAGCTTTATGCTTAACCAACCTAACTCACAGTCTCCCAATTTCTAGCATGATGCCTTAACCACTAAACCAAAATGACTCTCATCACAAATATGTTACTAAAGATTATAAATTCAAATATGTGTGGATTTATTATAAAATCCTTTTGTTTCAAAACAACACATATAACTTCTATCAATTTAGGTTGGTTTTAATAAAATGTTTTTTTAAAAAATCAATAAACTGCGAATCTGGAACATTGAATATCAGACAATATAAACATGCATTATACCATAGTATCAGTATTACGAAAAGTATACCATATAAACAAGCTTTTTATTTTTGTGCCTTCTATAAATGAATCTTACCCCTTTTAATATTTATTGTAAACCTACATGAAAAATAACCTCGTAAAAAAAACTACCAATGTAGTATTTCCCCCCCATATGTCAATAAAGGCAAATTCTTATTTTCCTACTATCTTCCTTTCAAAATGTCCAGTGCTAGACCTACCTCATCTTTCCTAATCATTCATGTTTCTATGAATACTGTATGTATTCCATCAGGAAAGCCACAGTCTTATTACCACATTGGTAGAAAAGTTATTGCACAATAGAGAAGTAAGAAGGTTAACATTGCTAGATTAGCATGGCTGACATCAAAATGGGACAACAAATACAAACATAACCTACTCTTTCACTTGACCAAAGCATGATGGGAAAGATAAGTACCACGAACAGGAGAAGAAATAGAATAGAAATCTTATGGAAGATTGATACAAAGAGCACTTCATTGCCAGCTCATGGTTCTTATCAATGGAAGTTACTGGTTGTGTTTTTAAAGCCTTGCATTTGTTGAATTGTGTACCGGTAGCTAACAACTACAGTATGCATGTATGTAACTGTACGATCTTCACAGGCTGTAGAGAATCAAACATTCTAAAAGGAAAAAAAATAAGTGGATACAAAGATTTAGGAAGTAAGGAACTATTGCAACTGATGAGATCTTGACTTAGTGTATGGATCCTTTGAGGTTCTTGATGGGAGAAAATAGGTTGTCTTTGAAAAACCGAATTGCTGTTTGCTGCAGCTCCAGGGATGAGTCTTGATGGGTAGCTCTTAGATTACACCTGACCTTAGCTGTCTTTTGAAATTAGTTTAAGGCATAGCTCTTCTGGAAGTGATTTGAAGCATGATGCCTATTAGGGTGTGTTCTTATTTGTAGTTTGAAAGCTTTATGTTTTACATTCTATGGACCAGGAGACATATTTGTTTTCTTGTTTATTTATTTAAACAACTTAAATAATCATCTAGGAATCCAGTGGGATTACAGAAATGATACAAATGTAAGGTATATTACTTAACTTTGTGATTTTCTTAACTTTGCATGAAATTATTGATTAATCTCAGTGGATTGGTTGTTTTATTTTCTTCCTGGGTAAAATTCATTGAATTGGGCTCTTTGTGGGACATTATTCTTCTCTGTAACTTTTTTTCTTTTTTACTATATTCTTACCCAGTATATATGGGGACTCTAGCAAAGGATTAGCATTAAGAGAATTTCAACCCTTTGTATCAGAGAGCTTTGAGTGCCTCAGGCAACAACTGTATGCCTTTACTTAAATGCCTTTCCATTTTTACTGCTATTTTATCAATCCAAAACTGCCAAACCTGGAATCTGTGCATTTTGCAGTTTAGGGATTATTTTAACAGCTAACAAGGTTGGTAGCTTGGGCATATCTGACTTCAGTTTAACATTCATTCATGGTCTGGGAATTGGATTTGAATTTACTGGCTTTTAAATGCATTCAGTACCACTTTCTCTATATCTATATTATGAGACAGAATGAAACAATGGCACTGACCACTTGCCCTTCATAATTTAGAATATATTAACTATGTTCCCTTGATACTCTTCAGTTTTTCAGTCTATATTAAGATGTAATTCCTACTGTACTTCTACTTGTTTTCATTGGCCTGCAGTGAATGTTTAAAATTAAAACATTGTGTTACCAAACTAATTTTCTCCCTAGGGCACTATGCATTATTATAGATCTAATCCAATCTTGGTGCAGAATACTTTCTCCATTTCTGATTGGTACAATATAAGTCTGTGGAGACTCTTTTCCTTGACTGCTACTATCAGCTCACCTTCCATTTTCATCTAAGTAATAATTACACTGATTAGAATAATTTCATTAGGTTTTTTTAATGAAAGTAATGTGTAGAGTGAAATGACATTTTATGGTATATTTTTCTTGTGGAGATTCTTCACAAATTTAAAGGAATTGACTACAAACTTGTTCCTTCAAATCTCCAGTACTTCTAGATTTTATCCCAATAATAATTTATCATTTCTTTGATCACATGCATATCTGCATTTCCATCTCTGCTTGATGTGCCCCTATGACTACAAACCAGATGGAACACTAAGATATGTTCAGAGAGCCTTACAATTGCTGCTATATTTCTGAGAAAGATTTGAAATTTTAGGAGGCTGTAAAAGAGAGAATTGCTCAATATTTAGAAGAAAGTAAACTGCCAAAGATTCCAGAGACATTCAAAATTATGTTAGAAGAAAGAATAACAATGATGGAGATATTAGAGGCTATAAAACGACAAAAGAATGGGAAAACACCAGGTCCAGACGGGCTACCGACGGAACTCTATAAAAAGCTACAAGACATACTAAGCGAACCGCTTAAAAAGGTTTGCAATGGATTACTGTTAGAGGCTAAACTTCCAAACACATGGATAGAAGCAAATATTACTCTGATACCAAAAGAAGATTCAGATTTGATGTATATTAAGAATTATAGACCGATTTCATTACTCAATGTGGATTATAAAATGTTTACTTCAATAATGGCAGAGAGACTGAAAAGATACTTAGCTGAGTTTATACATCCAGATCAAAACAGCTTTTTACCGAAGAGACAAATCAAAAATAATTTAAGGGTGATAATGGACGTATTAGAATATTATGAATTACACCCAGGGAAACAATTAGCATTAGTATTTTTGGACGCCCAAAAACCATTTGATAATGTTTCTTGGCAATTTATGGTTCAACAATTACAAATAATGGATTTTGGAAAGAACTTTACAAATATGATAAAAACAATATATAGTAACCAGACAGCAAAAGTGATAGTGAATGGAGATTATACTGAGAGCTTTGAGATAAGAAAAGGCGCGAGACAAGGGTGTCCACTATCTCCATTATTATTTATCTTTACTTTGGAAGTATTAAATAGAAGGATAAGGCAAGACACAGAAATTAAAGGATTGAAAGTAAAAGATGAAACATATAAATTACAAGCATTTGCCGATGATTTAGTATTTATTTTGGAAGAATCATTAGAGATGATTCCTAAACTATGGGGAAAGATAGAAGAATATGGAGAAGTGGCAGGACTAAAAATAAATAAAGATAAAACTAAAGTAATAGTAAAGAACCTTACAGATAAACAAAAAAGGCAAATACTAGAGAAAACAGAGGTACAAATAGTGAAAAAGGTTAAATATATAGGTATCTATCTTTCAGCTAGGTGTTCGTCAATAAAAGAAGACAATTACATAAAATTATTGAAGCAAATAAAACTAGACTTAGAAAGATGGAAAAATCTCCAACTATCAATATTAGGAAGAATTGCTACAGTAAAAATGAATGTGTTGCCAAAGATTTTATTTTTATTTCAAATGATTCCGATAAAACTTGAGAGAAATTTTTTTCAAAATTTAAATTCATTGGTTTTGAATTTTATTTGGCAGGGGGGAAAAGATGAAAACATTACAAGATGCTAAGGAAAATGGAGGTTTTGGGCTGCCGGAATGGACATTGTATTATCAAGCATCGGTGTTAACATGGGTGAAAGAGTGGATAACACTTGGAAATAAAAGGTTATTGTATTTAGAAGGACATGATTTACAATTGGGGTGGCATGCTTTTTTATGGTATGGGAAAAACAGAGTCCATAAGTGTTGTGGGTGTCTCTGGACCAGCTGGGGAGGTGTCGGAGGATGAGGAGGGGGAGCCGGGCCCCTCTGAGTGTTTGCCCCTCCCGGCAGCCGAGATTCCCGATGGCTCAACGACCGCTTCCAATATTTGGTTGATTGGACCGGGGGTGGGCAAGCCGCTTGCTGTTGGGTTGATGCTCATGATATTGCGGCTCCTGAGTTAATTCGGGATTTTCATGCTGCGTTTCCCTACAAACCACATCCCCTGCAACGGACCCGAGGGGAGGGGCCTGCGGGGGGGATAGTGTTGTGGGTGTCTCTGGACCAGCTGGGGAGGTGTCGGAGGATGAGGAGGGGGAGCTGGGCCCCTCTGAGTGTTTGCCCCTCCCGGCAGCCGAGCCAGGCCCTTCTGAGTGTTTGCCCCTCCCGGCAGCCGAGCCAGGCCCCTCTGGGTGCTTTCCCCTCCCGGCAGCTGAGGCAGACAGAGAGGAGATTGAGATGCAGTCTGCATCGGAGTCTCAAGGTGCAGAATCAGACTTGGAACAGGAGAATGTATGGCTGGATCCGAGAGTTCGAAGGGTTAATAGGAGGAGGGTTCAGTTAAGTAGAAAAAGGAAGTGACGTATCGGAAACTGTATTAGAGGAGGAGAGAGAGATTAAGCCTTTGTCACGAGCAACGTTAATTAGAGATTGGCATGGAAACTTTCGCAGTGAGTTGAAACTGAGTTTTCTGGTGTTTTTGAAACCTACCGAAAAATGATGAGGTCTTGGACAATGTGATAAAGAAAGAGTGTTTTAAATTGGAAGGTGGGAGGATAGCATATTTATCCTAAATGTAAATAAATCAGTGTTGGCCGTTCCAGCCAAAATAATGCCAGCAGTTTGCTTTGAAATGACTTCGTTTGAAATGTGTTAATTAAAAACTATTAAAGACATCTTTATGTGGATTTTAATGAGCTGAGAGTGGCCAGACATAACAATAAGTACTTTCAAAATCATTTTATAAGAAATGCCTTATTAACAGTATGGGAAAAAATTAAAGCTAAAATATATTTTAAAATTCCAGGGTGGTTGTCAACGATGGAGGCATTTATACATCTGAATCTGGTAGATTTTGAGAAAGTATGGACATATAAAGATATTTTAGATATTCATGGGAAATTAAAATCTAAACAAGAATTGGAAAATTTAGGAATTAATCTATCCTGGTGGGCACATTTACAGATACAAAATAGATACAAAAAAGATGTAAAAATGTATAGATTTTTTAAGGGTCAAATTGTGTTTGATAAGATTTTGTTAACCTCAGATGAGAAATTAATTAAGAAAATGTATAATTTTTTGTTAATTCTAGATATGGAAAGTAAATAAGTGAAAGAAACAATGATAAGAGGGGCAAAAATTTTTGGTTATAACATAGAATTAGAAAAATGGCAGAGAAAAGAATGAAGGATTAGGAATTGAATATGTATTAGTTTAGCAAACTCCAGACAACTTGTTGGTTGGAAAAATTAACATATATTGATGAAAAAAATTAATAAAAAAGATTGAAAAAAAAGATTTGAAATTTTATATTTCTTTTAATTATCCAGAGCAGATTTAATCCTATGAAAATGGACCAAAATTGCTCTAGGTAAGAAGAAACAGCTGTTTAAAGTAGCTCAACAATTTTATTTTGAATTCTGCTGTAAATTTGCTATCATAAAATTATTTATCAGTTAAGTATATTAATAACATTTCTTTATTCTGTCTTTCTATCGTTTGCTGGTGTGAAACATACATGGTTATGATCTAGGTATTCAGCTAAATAACAAATTGGATCCTAAGGGCTTCTTTTTCTACTGTTAATAGTTATATGCATATTAATTATTAGTGTTCTACTTTTTTGTGTGCCTGTAAGGCAGAATGGGTACATTGAATAATATTGTCTAAAAAACAGTCTAAATTTTCATTCATTAATCAATGCTATTACAGTTTAAGGGCACAATCTTCTCTAAATTGACTTGTCACAATCTTCACTGAAACAATGGTAACTCTTTTACATTCATTGTATTGCATGGAAAACTTTCTGCAAGATTATACTTTAGAAATTTCAAGGTATAGAAGATTAACTTGAAAAGTAAGTTAATACAATAAGGAAAGTTTAATGTTTGTTGTTCATTGTGAATGGAATTAGAATTTTGTAGACAATGGATTATAAAAAGTTTAGACATGCTGTATCTTGGAACATCTGGTTTCTGATGACTTGTATAGTTGCAGAGATAGAAATTCAAGCTTAATGTTTCTAATTTATTCTGAAAAAAGAGGATAAAATCAAAAGTAAATTTACATGTTGTCATTACTAATTTAAATAATGATAATTAGATTGAAATGTGTTTCCCCAAAGTTTCCATCATTGCAATGCATATCTTGCTTAAACCATAAGTTGCCTGAATATAGAATCCTAAAGCATTATGTCTTTTCTACTGATAAAAAATATTTTCCTATTCCTTATAACCTGACATACTTTCAGGCAATCACTTAATTCCAAACTTGTCTGGGGATATTTTCAGTTAAATGCAACCTATTGTTTATTTTATTTTTTAGCAAACCATAGGGAAATTGAATCTTGTCTCTTTGCCTCTTTGTTTGAAATCGTACAACAATGTCTGGGCCTGAGCAGTACTGTCATACCTGGATACTCGACTGCTTCAAAACTCATCAATTTAGTATTCAATGCATTTTGAAGTGAAAATTTTGTCCCAGTACTTTGTCTTTCTGCCAGTACTCAGTGCATAGGGTAGAACTTGATGGCATTGGCTGCCTCATGACTCACTATTCTTTCCAGCTGAAATAAAGGGTCATGTGGTTTGTTCGGTACTCATCATTTGTAGTACTCATCGTGCCTCCCAGAAGGAATTAATTATGACTACCAAAATACCACTGTATTTGTTTCCATGAGCTATCTCACTTCTTATCATGTAACCCAGAATCTCCAATTAATGAAAGAAAGATTCAGTTGATCTTCTTGATCCCTCATGGTGATTTTAACTTTGGTTCATGTCTAGTTTATTCCACTGCCTAATACCCATTTCCACTGTCCATGTGACAAAGTTTTTTTCCCCTTCCTTTTCTAAAGCGCTGCCCAATATCTGAGAAAGCTCTTTGCCCAAAACCACTTTAACCCTGATAGAATCACCCATATTACCAAGTATTCAGTAAGAATTCCATATGCAGTGTGATTTTTGCAACCCGTTCTTTCAAAATATTTTTATAATGTGGCTGAATGCGCAGTTTCTGTGTGTTTGATTTTGAAATCTTTGTCCTGATAATAAAAAACTTGGAAGAAAATCTTATGATAATGGCAATTTTTAACCTTTTAATTTTAAAAATAGCTTACCTTTCTTTCAAATTAGTCATAATTTCCACTAGATCTTCTCATTCAGAATATCTGTCTGTCTGTCTGTCTGTCTCTCTTTCTCTCTCTTTCTCTATCTATCTATCTATCTATCTATCTATCTATCTATCTATCTATCTATCTATCTATCTATCTATCTATCTATCTATCTATCTGCCATTCATCCATTTACCATCCATCCATCCATTAGATTTTTATCCTGCCTTTATTACTTTGTAGAAAACTCAAGGCTGCAAACATACATACATATTCTATTCTTTCCTGCTCCTATTTTCCCCACAACAACAACCCTGGAAAGTGGGTTAGGCTGACAGAGAGTGACCGGCCCAAAGTCACCCAGGTGACTTTCAAAGTATCCTGGTTTCTAAGACAGGACCTTAACCACTACAGGGAATCCTCGACTTACAACCATTTAGTGATTGCTTGAAGTTACAATTGCACTGAAGTTAGTTATGGCTGGCCTTTGGAATTCCTTTCCTAGCCACTGCCTCTTGCATGCCCTCTCTTTATGGTCACATCAATAAGTAACAAAATTTCTGGTCTCAATTGCTGTTGTAAGCTGAGGACTACCTATACACCAAACCAGTTCCTCCACAGTTATATTTTTGAATGATGCCTAAAGAAATCAAAGGTATTGGATATATTTTAATATAGATTCTTTAAAACATTGATAATGATGTTACCTATGAATAGAATTATATTTTAATTTCCATATTTTTTGGAGCAAATAATTATAAACAGCTCATTCTTTATAATTCTTTTCATTTTTAATACATTTTTGTTTATATTAGAATTTGGTGTGCCAATTCATGTGCTAGGTCAGTGAAAAAATAGCTTATAAGATAAGCAAACAAACATAATTGAAAAGCCAGTTTGGTATAGTGATTCAGGATTTTGCCCAGAAAGCAAGAGACTGAGTTTTCCCTTATGCACAAAAGCTGGCTGAGTGACAGTGGGGCAGTTACTCTCTCACCTCACAGAGTTGTTATTCTGGAGAAAATAGGAGGAGGAAAGAATTTTAGGTATGTTTGCCACATTGAGTTGGCATAGATATAAAAATAGAGAGAATTAAAATATATAATGACATAAAATTAATTCTAATCTTCATAGGCACAAATACTTAATACCTTTTCCTTTTTGTATATTTTTACTGAACACTTAAAAAATAGGGTTCATGTGAGTAAACAGAATTTACAATAGAAATGATTTTTTTCAGTTTTTCATTTATTCTAATTGTAAATAATTGAGTACATTGTATCATTTAAAAACACAGAAAATTAATATTGAGTTGTAAACAGAATATAAGGAAGAATAGTTAGTGTACTTTAAATAAAAACTTTTAAAATCTAAAAAGTATTTCTTTGACAAGTGGGACAGCTGCACAAATTAAACAAAAAAAGAACAAAATTGAAATATTAAAACTTTATGTAAAGAGAAGCTCAATTTTTTGAAATTACTCAAAGCCATATTATTGCAATTTATATTTTTTTCAGAATAGCAAAACAATTAAAATAAAAATTTTGTTTAAAAATTCTGTATTTTTACTTTAAAGATCAGACTATTTTTATATAAAAATTTAATTAGCCATTCTTCTTAATAGAGATCAAATACCCCATTCAATGAGGTAATGAGTATCCTCATATCAATTAGAATATAGAGAATTAGTTAAGAAAAATTGTGGATGTATGTATCTATATCTATAACTATGTACACACACATACTGTATCTATATCTCTATATACACAAACATACTGTACGCATACACACACACATATACACACAACAAATGAGAATATGGAACTGATAGAATGCTACTACAACAGCAGATCCAGTGACAGGGAATATATGAATCAGATGAGGGAACTATGGATGGATAGAAGACCTGCATCCACACAAGAAATAGCTAGTGTCAGACTTGCCCCAATCTAATCCCTTAGGAAAGAAAAGCCTTCTATTCCATTTGATTAAAGCAAAGGGTACTTTTCCTAAGAGTGTTGGTTGCAGTAAATTTAAGATAGCTCTAAAATCACTGCGCTCATTGAATGCAAAATAAAGTATAGGTTTACCCCCATCCCATCCCTTCCCCCATGACCAGTCCATTTCCAGCCAACCAAGATGTATTGAGAACTCTGAGATGTTTGGGGATATTCTGCATATTTCCCTGGGTGCCTGACTATAAAAGTCTTTAATATGTCTATAAAAGTCCACAATTCCTCCAATTCCCTAGGGATCATGGAATACACTATAGATTTGGATAGTTTTGTCCCTGGTAGGATTTCTATGGCACAGTCAATTGGCTGGTGGGGTGTGAGTGCATCTGAACCTTCTCACTGAAGATGTTCGATAAGTCCCAGGACTTTTTGCGAATCCAATCCTTGGTGACTATGCCCATTTCCCTTTTCAGTTTCACCAGCTGCAGCTTTGGGATAGGTTTTTGATGGCCCTTTTCTCCTCCCCTTCACAGCCAGCAAGCTGAACTTTTAGTAGCCCCCTCCTCCAGTTCACACATTTCTGGAGCCAAGACAGTCCCAATGCAAGGGGCCTTTCCATTCCAGCAGCTACGATGAAGTTCAGGGTCTCTTTGTGTGTGCCCATCCTTATCGCTATTGGTTCGGTAACAAATTTCGCTGCCCTCCTGCCACAGAGCCATCCAGCTAGCAAAAAGCTATGGGCTTTTAAAACTATTTGAGTTGCACACCTAGTTTCTTGACCAGGGCAAGTTTGACCAGGCATCTGGTGGACCCCAGGCCCAGTAGAACTGCTATGGTCCCTTTTTGCCCTGCCGGCTGAATCATCAGTTCTATGGGGATGCTCACAGGATTGACCAGGATGACTTAGCAAGGGATCATCATTGTAACCTAACTCACTTTCCACCAGGCTGCCCACTGGGTCAGTTGGAGTTTTCCCACCCTCTTTGGGGGATGGGATGAACTCTACGAATTCCACTCCCTTCAGGGTGGTTTCACAGGCTCTCTGTTGTGGTTTTGCTGGTTTTGGGGCAGAACCCTTAGTGGCCTTCTGGGCTGGCATGCAGCTCGGCAGTCAGCAGCTTGGTGCCCCTTCTTCTTACATCTGAAGCAGCTAGCAGATCAATGGTATGGGCTCTGCTCACATAGTGCCAGTTTGGGGCACTTTTTCTTTTTTGGGGGGGGATCTTCACCATCCGTGGCTCAGCTGGTATCTGGATCAAGCCAGATTAATTTCCACTTCCTTTGCTAGGATTTTCCAGCCATGGAGGTTGGAAGGGCACTTCTGGAAATGCAGATGTTGTAGATCTTGTCACTTAGCCCATCTCAGAAGCATCCGATCAAGATGTCTTCTGACCAGTCGGTCAGTCAGCAGACCACATCACGAAACTTCTGGGTGCACTTGGCCATCCCCCTGCGACCTTGGTTTTTATGTAATCTCTGACTTTGTGATCGGCTAGAGGGTCTTCGAAGCACTTCCTAAGTACAGCCATGAAGCGGTCAACATTTCTCAGGTCCAGGGCATCATCATTGTGGAAGGTGACCATTATTCAACTCCAGCCCCCTCATATGCCATGGTCATGCACCATACTTTGGTGACTATTTTTGGACCATGCTCTTGGATGTATGTCCAAACATGTGCCAGGAAGAACCCCAATTGCTTGGAGTCTCCATTAAACTTTACTCCCAGAACTGGTGCTTTGCATCCTCTCAGTCATTCTGGCACTGCTCCTGCAGCTGTTGGCTGGGATTGGGGCTAGGAGCTTGGGTGGTTGCAATTGCCAAGGGGCTTGCTGCTGCTGCTGCCATTGGTGCACCCCGATGTCAGAGTTAGTTGTCCCTTTGCTTGCTGTGGGTGGATATGGCTAGTCAGTGGGATGTGCTGGCCAGGCTAGGGCTTCTCAACCTTTGAGACTAGCAAAAGTTCTCCTCAGGAACTTTATGGCTTGCTCCAGCACCCAGTTCTCTTGCTCTGGCTCCCCTCTGCTTGATTTTTCCTCTAGTTCCTCCAGCTCCGCTGAGGTCTCTCATTGGTGGCTGCCTTGGCCCCCATGGGTGAACATCGTTCCTAAAGGTTTCTCTTCCCATTCTTCCTTTTTCCCAACCTATCATGTCTTGGTGGTTTGTCCTCTCCCAACCATTGGATACATCCCACTCTCCAGGATGGGGTTTCAAGGATGCTTCTCTCCAGGCCTCAATCAGAATAGAGCTGGAAGAGACCTTGGAGGTCTTCTAATCCAATCCCCTGCTCAGGCAGGAGACCCAGCCAGCTCTGAAATCACTGCACTTGCTGGATGCAAAATAAGGTGTAGGTTTGGCCCCAGCCCATCCCTTCCCTCATGATCAGTCCATTTCCAGCCAATCGGAGCTCACCAAGATTTTTTTTTTTGACAACTCTGAGATGTTTAGAGATAATCCACATATTTTTCAGGGTCCCTGTCTCTAGGATGCTGTTACAAACAGGATCCAGCTGCTCTGGTCCTTCTCACCTGTCATTCCCCCCTCCCGATTTCCTATCACATATTTCATCTTTTCCCCTTTCATCCTTCCTGCCCCATCTTCTTTTGATAGCAAGATGCCTGTGAGATCCCAGCTGAGCCAGGCAGAACTGACAGCTAGTTACCCAATAATTTAACATAGTGAAGATGAAATTGCTATTACAGCTAGAAATAGATCAACTACATATTACATCCCATATTCAAAAAGACCTGAAAGAACAACTAGATGTGTGGCTAACATGAAGATATTCAGCAACCTGAAGCTGAAATGTCATTACCACCTTCTCCATTACAGAACACAGTGGCTGATATAAGGCTTAAGATCATGGATAAATTAGTTACAATAACCCTTGAGAGCAATTGCCAAGGATTAGCAGAGAAGTACCATCAGATAGGACATACATTAGAGAAGATAAAGGCAAAAAAGATAAATGTGATGTTTTCCAAACAACCACCTGAGGTATACTCCCAACTGCAATGAAATAACACAGTAGCAGCAGAGAAAACTCCTCACTTGGGCTTAACCTGGTCATCTCATACAGTCATTTGAAGTATAGCCAGATGGTCATCAGATATCCTGCCAATATAATGAGTTATACTGTCAAAGAAGGATATTGAAACTACCAGTGTGAAGACCTGGAAACTTCTCACAATGTATGGAGGTTTTCACCCCATCTCCAACACCTACACATAGTACACCAGATGGAAAGAGGGTGGTTAGGATCTGGTGAGTGTCAAAATTATTGTAATGGATGAAAACCCAGAGTATTGAGAAGCATAGGGCATCAATAAGATGGTGCCCAAGTATGAGCTCCTGAGAGAATTTCTCAGGAAGTAGCAGATTGGAAGAAAGTCAAACAGAGGAACTGCCATGGCAAGATAAAACCCTACATGGGATATACCATCAACAGATAACTGAGATGGCAGACATTGGGAATTATCAGTAGTTGATAAGGGCTGGACTAAAAGACAGTACTGAAGCTGTAATCATAATAACACAAGAACAGGCACTAAATTCCAGATCCATAGAAGCAGGAGTCTATCGTAAGACCAAGATGCAGACTAGGCAGAGAGGTGTCAGACATAGTTCAACACATAATGGAAGAGTGTAATATCTTGGCAGAAACAGCATACACTGAACAGCACAATTAAGTATCTGATACTGTGTACATGAACATCTGTATAGAATATGTACTAGACCCTCCTAAGTCTAGATGGAAGATCCCACAGAAGATTGTAGAAAATAAGAGGGTAAGATACCATGGGATTTCTAGATTCAAACAAACAGGCAAGTACTGGCCAATCAACCACACTGGTCTTTGTTAGTAGACAAAGACCAGAAGACAGCAGTATATGAAACTGGAGAAGTACCATGGCCTCAGTGGTGGGATTTAGCCAGTTCGCACCAGTTCGGCAGAACCAGTAGCTAATTTTTTGTTGCCCAGGCCCAGAATGGACTTCCAGAAGCATCATCCACACAGAGAACCAGTTATTCACATATTTGAATCCCACCATTGCATGGCCTGAAGGAGAAATTGGAAAGGATGTGGAAAGTAAAGGCCAAAGTGGTCCCAGTAGTGGTAGGAGCAGCATTCAAAGCTGTGACTCTTAAGCTGGAAGAGTGGATCCAACAGATCTCAGGAATGTCAACAAAGCTCTCTGTCCAAAAGCGTGCAGTGCTAGGAGCAGCTAAGATACTGTGCAGAACCCTCAAATTCTGATAGTGGTCCCAAGATTGAGGAAGAGACATGCCAGTCATAAGGGTGAGAAGGCATTCTTTTAATTTTCATTAGTCCATTTTGAAACAAGAAACATAAAATAATATAAAATAAAATAAGAACGAACAATTTACCTTACACAAACACTCAAGGAAATAAAAACAATATACAACAAAATGCAGAACACAGTATGTAATTACAATTATATCCCAGGTTTACCTAATCTTGTAAGCCTTAAAACAACTAAGCTTTCAGTGTTGACTAAGCCTGTCCAATTTTTTTTTCTAAAGCAAAATATAATATATAACAATATAACATTTTCTGGTTAATTCATTATGTAATTTTCTCAAAAACTAAGCCACATATCTCTAAAATCCAAATTCAATAAAATATTATGCATTGAAAAGGAAATTAAACTTTTAAAATATCTTTCATTGTAATATATTTTCCAGAATATTTTAGACCATTTAGAGTTGCTTTCTCATTTTTTTCTTCAAAAAATCTCCAGAGTAGTCAAAAGAATGATTACTTTTTTTGTTTAATAACTAGTGAAGTAATCACACATAAAATGGCTGAGATAGTTTCACTGTAAGCTTTACTTAAGCTATTCAGGATTGACTATCAAATGCTTAGGCATAGATTGCTTTCGTAAGCAAAATCCTAGGGATGGACATAGCCATATTTCCCATAGGATGAATTAGCCCTTTGATTTTCCTGCTTTTTCTTTTCCTGAACAAAAATAGAACATTAGTGTATACAAAGTATTAATTATTTTTATTTTATTATTACAGACATGTATGCCAAATTTCTGTGATTGGATTCCTTTGTGATCAGTGTAGCATTGGACTTCACAATTGAAGATCTTTTAGAAGCATGCTGTATTATTCGTAGACTGCCAGTGCAGTTTCAATTTTAAAGACACAAGACATGGTGGCTTTTAAATACTTCGTATTTCTGGAAATACGTTACTCCAAAATACTATATAGATTTTAAACTAAAGGCTCAGATAAAGACTTGCAGCAGAAATCAAGGATAATAAAAAAAGGTTTCTTTCAACATATTAAGAACAAGAAAAAAGTCAAAGAAACTGTAGGTCCACTAAGAGAAGATAGCAAGAAATGTAACAGGCAGTAGGGAGAAAGCAGAGCTACTTAACTCATTCTTTGCATCAGTCTTCACATAAAAAGAAATTATAGTCCAACATACCAAAAAACCTACTGCAAAATACAAACTAGAAACAAAAATTACCAAGCAAGAAAATGGTAAGAAAACATCTATCCAACCTTGACAAATATAAACCACCAGGATCCGACAGATTACATCCCAGAGTTCTGAAGGAGCTGGCAGATGTTATCTCAGAACCATTGCACCACATCTGTCAAAATCCTGGAGCACCGGGGAAGTACCTGAGGATTGGGAAAGGGCTGATGTGGTTCTCATCTTCAAGAAAGGGGGGGGAACAGACCCAGGAAACTACAGACAATCAATCTAACATCCATAACTGGGAGGATCCTGGAACTTTTTTTTTTTAATAATAAAAATTCTTTTATTAAAACAATCGACATTGGACATAAAAAACATATTATGCAGCAATCATCATGACACCTGGTATACAATACTAAGTATTAGTTTAAAAACAGATCTGAGAACAACTAGAAGCAAACAAACTTATAACAAGTAGCCAGCATGGGCTTGTTAAAAACAGATCATGCCAAACCAATCTTATTTCATTCTTTGATAAAGTGACTAAATTAGTAGACCAGCAAAATGCTGTGGACATAGTATACTTAGATTTCAGTAAGGCATTTGACAAAGTAGACCACAGCCTACTGCTTGGTAAGCTAGAAAAAGCTGAAATAGACAACATCGCCACCAGATGGATTTGTAGCTGGCTGACAAACTGTATTCAACAAGTAATCCTCAATGGTATTGCATCCACATGGAGAGAAGTAAGCTGTGGGGTACCACAAGGCTCTGTCTTAGACCCGGTACTCTTCAATATCTTCACTTAGATGACTTAGATGAGGGAATAAAAGGGGAACTTATCAAATTTGCAGATGACACTAAACTGACAGGAATAGCTAACACCATAGAAAACAAGCTCAGGATCTTGACAAAAGATCTTGACAAACTTGAACAATGGGTCCTATCCAACAAAATTAATTTTAATGTGGAGAAAAGCAAAGTTTTACATTTAGGCAGGAAAAAATCAAAGGTATAAGTACATATTAGGCAACACCTGGCTCAAAAACATTAACTGTGATAGGTACTTTGGAGTTCTAGTGGATGATCACTTGAATATGAGCCAGCAGTGTGCAGCAGCAGCCAAAAAAGCTAATGTGATCCTGGGTTGTATATACAGAGGCATAGACTCAAGATCATATGAAATATTAGTACCGCTTTATAAAACCCTAGTAAAACCATCTGGAATACTGCAACCAATTTTGGTCATCATACTACAAAAAAGATGTTGAGAATTTGGAAAAAGTTCAGAGAAGAGCAACTAAAATGACCAAAGGCCTGGAGACTAAAACATATGAATAACAGCTACAGGACTTAAGTTTGGCTAGTCTAAAGAAAAGAAGAAACAGGGGTGACATGATAGCAGTATTCCAGTATTTGAGGGGCTGCCACCAACAAGAGAGGATCAAATTATTCTCCAGAGCACAGGACAAGAAACAATGGTTGGAAACTAATCAAAGAGAAAAACAACCTGGAATTAAGGAGAAACTTCCTAACAGTGAGAACAATTAACCAGTGGAACAGCTTGCCCTCAGAAATCATGGGTGCTCCAACATTGGAGGCTTTTAAGAAAAGACTGGACAGTCACTTTCTGAAATAGTATAGCTTCTTAGCTTGAGCAGGGGGCTGGACTAGAAGACCTCCAAGGTCCCTTTCATCTCTATTCTATTCTGAATATGTTTCTTTCACCAATAGCAGGTAATTAACAAACAATTTTCCAAGGTGCCTGAAGGCAGGACAAGAAGCAACAGGTGGAAACTAAGCAAGGAGAGAAGCAACCTAGAACTAAGGAGAAACTTCCTGACAGAACAATTAACCAGTGGAACAACCTGCCTCCAAAAGTGGGGGATGCTCCAACACTGGAGGTTTTTAAGAAGAGACTGGACAGCCATTTGTCCGAAATGGTATAGGGTTTCCTGCCTGAGCAGGGGGTTGGACTAGATGATCTCCAAGGTCCCTTCCAACTTTACTATTATTACTAATACTTTGTGACACAGAGCACATATTTATTATATATTTAACAACTCAAAGATTATTATGAAAATTAACATATCTATGTTTATTGTACTGTTGATTTAATTTTTAAAAGCTATTTTTCACACAATCTTACAAATATAATTAATAAGTAATATATATTGGGTTCAGTAGAGATTTCCTATAAGAATACTGGCATTTGTTTGGGTTATTCACTATTTGGTTATGGCAACTTTTCTTGAAGTCACCATGTCTTTTATTTCAGCTGGAATAAATATGGTTGTAAATAGTTTGTCGAGTCTGCAAAAAAAATGCAGTTTGCAAATTAAAACTATTGAAAATTATGCAATTTTTGTTTTAAGGATTTTTTTAAGTATAGCTGTTCCAAATTGCTTTGTTGTCCTTTAAATTAAGGATTTTTTTATTTTTATATTTGATATTATTAATTTTTTTGATGACACTGCACTAATATTCAGAAATTACCAGTGAATTGGGCTAAAACTATTTCTTCTGTTCTCCTAAGCTCTATAGCCAATGCTATGTCAATATTTTTCTTGTTTAAATTAAGTAAACTATTCTTTTTTTACATGTATCTTATTTAGGTCATCAGAGATAAAATGGAAATTCTATCTTATACTCTATAGTTTGGTCCACAAGGGAAATGAAGAGTTGATAAGCACACTTTCTGTTCACTTAAGTGATAATTAAAAGAGAAGAAGCGAAACACAAAAGGGGCCATGAAATGAAATTGTCATTGCAAAAATCCAGACAGAATTACATACAAATATAAGTTTAATAGAATCTAGATAACAGCCCACTCTCGGATTCAATTTAGAATTTAAAAAGAAGAAAATGTTTTATATATGAATATTGTTTCATGCTAGCCCCAATTATGTTAATTTGGTATTATTGCTTTCTTTACTGTTATCTTCACTGAGAAAAAAAAATACTTTCTTGAATACTACTTTACTGTGAGGCTACATTAACAGAATGTTACAAGTCTGAAAGTATACACTTTCCACTGCCACTTTTAATGGATCAGGCAGATAAAAGTGGTGGTGGTAAGTTTCTATTTTCAGACTTGCAAGATTCTCTTAATGTAGCCTTAAAATACAACAGGATTTGTTGTCTCAAATGTGCTTTTTCAAAAGGCATCTGGGCTGTTTTTTCTTTAAGGAAGAAGTTTATTTTCTCATCTAAGAAGCTTTATCAACTGAGACTGGATGGTGGTGCAGGTGGATGTTGGGGGATGCGGGGAGGGGAATGGAAGGATTGTATTTCTTTCCAGTTATCTGGTTGTTATCACTGTTTCTGAGAGCCATTGAGGCCACCTGGGGGTTTATCTGTGCCCTCAGGGTCACCTGAATCAGAGTGCAAATGATTGTGGAATCTTCTGCTGAAAGGATTGGATTACAGACAGGAGATAGGTGGTATTGTATTCTTCTGTTGAGGCAGGGTTGTCCAGTTCTAACATAAATGGATTCTTTTACCCCACTTTCAAACCAATGATCCTCTCTATCCAAAATGGGGAGTTTGCTGTCTTCAAATACAGATGAACCACTGGATCTTGTCCTGATAGATTTGTTTTCCTATGTTGTACTATGCGTTTGTAAAGTGATTGTTTGTTTAGGAGAAACAAAACAACCTATTCACAAACAAACAAAACAACCTGTGTTGTTTTCTCCCCACCACCATCCTGTCAGAACCTATCCTTCCATCCCCCCACCATTGCAAAGATCTTGCTGGTCCAGTCACAGGGGTGTGACCTGGATGATCCTGCAACCTGTGATGGGCTCTATGCACGGGCCAATTCGTCAGAAGGCGCAGAAGGAAAGACTTAACAACAGAATTTAGTACAAGACGCTTCTGGATGCAAAGAGCAATCTCTCTATGCCCAGCAGGTCATTTTATTAGGCATGGTCAGAAATGTTCACTTTACCTGATCGCAGCAGGCCAATCAGCATTGTACATGATCATTTGAATTGACCAATCTACAATCTTGTTCATGAATATTGCCTTATATGGTATAGCGCTTCTCACATTCTTTGCCAATTACCTGTCTTTATTTCAATATGACCTTATATGGTTACGCTCTTGCTTTTTCAGGTAACTTCCTGTTCCTGTTATCTGAGCACGTGCACACTCAGTATTTTTCCATTCTGCTTGCTTCCTTGTACTGTATAGTTTAAGTGACAGTAGGCATTCAGTAATTTTCCACTCCAGATACAATGAATCTTGCTTGATCCTATTCTATCCTATGGTATTATTACTTGTCCTTTTTGCCACTTATGTAGGGGCTTTCATAAATTCCTACATCTCCTCCCTTTTTATTTTGTATAGGGAACAGTACCATCAAATGTCCGAAAAAGGTCAAATTAGAGCAAGAGGTTCCATACAAAGGTTTAAGTAGGATTCAAAAAATATAGTAGAAAATCACATTGGATAATACTAACTTTGATAAAAATTCACAGTGACAACAGTTATACAATTATTTCTATTATACAAATTTCTCTAAGGATTTAGTACATCATAAAAAACTATCATATATTCAATTTATTTTTAAGAGAGGTCAGGTGGCGTTTTCTCATATTTCATTGGAAATCCTTCTAACATCATGTCGGCTTCCATTAACAAAACTTGTTTTTGTATGGCTGCTTCCACAATACTTTGAAGAGAGGTTTTTATGATAGGTATAAGACATGGTAATATCATAATACTAAGGAAAATCACAGCTGCAAATAACAATGCTTGTTTCCAGTTTCTGAATAATCCCCCCAAGAATCCTCCTTCATCCAAAAGACCCGTCCATTTTTGCACTGGAACATGTATAATTCGTCTCATCTCTGATGTCAAATCTGCTACTACTTTACCCAATGGATTAATTTGCAAGCAACAATTGCTCAGATTAAATTTCCCACATACTCCTCCTTCTGCAGCTAATAAATAGTCTAAGGCAAGTCTATTTTGATACACAGCTGTTCTTAGCTTGTCTTGCTCTGTAGCGATAATATTCAAAGCATTATCAATATTTCTACCAGCTAACTCTAACACAGATTGTAAACGAATAAGTCTATTAAGTAAATAAATTGGAGTCCTATAGCCATAGGATCCATCTTCTGCCCATGTAGCGGGACCATATGTACAAATAATACGTTCAGGTGGCCATTCATCCTTTTTCCAATTTCTTTGCAAACATGAATACTCATTTCCCATGACTTGCAACCCACCTATTCCTGTATTGGTTGACCTTTTCTGTCGTTTCCATATATCATATACAGGTGCTCCCAATTGTTGAGCATTTTGCAAGGGGATAAGAAAAAAGGATGGTCTGATCCATCCTATTGTGCATGTGCCTGTCCAGTCTTTGTGTAATTGAGAATATGCAGTGTTTCCACAAATCCAATACATTTCCTTTGGCAGTGTCCAAGGTTGTCCCACTGTGGTATCTACCAAGCCAGTAAAATTATGTCTAGTGGGCTCGGTTAAATTGCTGGGTGAATACCAAGTATAATTGTTTACCACATCCCAATAACCCAAACAATTTAAATCTCCCACCATAATTCCTTCAGATATATTTCTTTTATAACATTCTAGTGCCACCAAATTGGTAGTTAGTGCCCAAGTTATGACCTTTTTCTGTTGTACTCGTATTCCTTTGGTAAAGTTGCCCTGACTTGACATGTTATTGAATAATTCTCCCCTGGCTTCCAAGGCTTCCCAAGGCCACTGATTTCCCATATTTGTTCCTCCACACACAAAGCAATTTTTTACTCCTAATGTCATGGCAACCTTACTTGCAAATTCTATAAACAGGTTCCGTGCCTTATCTGTCACTATTTGTTTTTTCCCTGCTCTTTCCAAAGTTTTATATACTGACCATGTTATTTCAGATTCATTTTTCCTTATCGTTTGTCGAATAGTAACATAACCTTCTGGATCCCTTCCTGTACTGTCTATCCCTATACCATAAGATACTTCTTTAGCTTGTCTAGAGGGCGGCCAGGTAACAGTCACGTTATTGGAATTCATGACCCTTTTAAATTCTCTAATTTCACCACATTCCTTACTTCCGTCATACCCGCCCCCCGTATACCAACATACACATTGCCATCCGGTACAGTCTATTCGGGCGCCACAAGGGATCCAGGCGTCAGGGTGACCTATACTCCAATCTTTGTTTTTCTTACACAAATATTTGTGGTTATTCTGGTAAGTTGTTCTCCAACCAGCACTCCCATATTTGGTTGCTTGTGTCTGGGTGTCTAAAAGATTACATACATCAAATGAAATGTCTTTGGTAGCCCCAGTATAAAAAAAGGTAATCCTGTTAATCATTGACATAAGGGGTTGGGTGTCTGTAGGTAAACCTGAAAACACAGTGACAGTTACTAATAAGGGAGCAGTGGGTGATGAACACCATATTTTTGACTGGTGACTATACATTTCATACTGGACATCATCATGGATACAAAGTCCTAGTTTTTTTCCACCTGTGGGAGGTATGTTGGTGTGCAGTAGGGTGAACTTAATCTCCTTTCCCTGTACAGTTTTTGTAATACATTGAGAACAATTCCCAATTTGGAGTGATGTAGATTGTAGTTCCCGCTTAAAACGAGTTGTGTTAGGGGAAGGCACATAATATGATTGTTCATGGTGATTTTGCCCATAAGATATTATGTACCATGTAATTATGAGTGCAGCACAACTCATCAATAAGATTCCATATACATGATAAAAAAGATATTTACAACGCATTGAAGTACCTAAATAATCACATAGGGTCCAACGTACTCCAGGGGGCGGACCCCTCAGAACTGGGCAATGAGCCGGTGGTTCAGTAGGCTCACAAATGTGACATCCCTCTGGACAGTGATGAGGATTTATGCAGGGTAGCTTCATTGTTAATGCCAATCTGAAGGTATAAAAGGATGTAGTTCAGAGTACCTGACTGTAGGAGTAGGCTTGAGGGTTGAGACTCGTCTACCTGTTTTGTCCACAGTGATGTAATTTTCTAGATGATATTCAATTAGGTAGATATCACACTGGATTGGACATAAGAAATCGCAGCAACATTCAGTGCAGGCAAGACAATGGCAACAGCAACAAGCGTTGCATCCACAATCACAAAACCAACACATCAAGAAAATAACGATCCAAGCAGTGGTTCTTGATCAGTCTTGGGATCAGGAACTGCAGGCTTGTTTGGGGGATGATATGGTTTAACACATCTACCCGGAGTCCAGAGGATAGGCTCGTCAAGGGGTTTTACTGCTGCGTAGCCTCGACCCCACGTTATTAACTCTGCTGGACCTCTCCAAGAAGGATCTGGTAGTTGCCTGTATAACACAAGAGGGTTGGGGGTGGAAACTACACTATGACCAAAATGTTGTTCCGCTCTGGAACGTTCAGGATGGGTACCAATTAGATTTTTAAAATTCAGAGTATACAATGCTTTTGCCAATTGATTCTGGTAGGCCGGGAGGGTAGGGCCTCCTTCTCTTTTTCCTCCCTTTTGGTTTTCCAGTGTTTGTTTTAAAGTTTGATTGGCCCTCTCAACCAGTGCCTGACCAGTGGAATTATAAGGGATTCCAAATTTATGCACAATGCCCCATGTTTGGCATAATTTGGCAAAATTTGAGCTACAATATGCGGGGCCATTGTCAGTTTTGAGTTCTTTAGGGGTGCCCAGAACAGCAAAAGTTCTAAAGCAGTGGTTTTGAACATGTTTAAAGGCTTCTCCTCTTTGCAGTGAGGCTGTGATGAAGCCTGAAAAGGTGTCAATGATAACATGAATGTATTTCCATGGGGCAAAGGGAGAATATTGAGTGACATCCATTTGCCAGATTTCATTGCGTTTTAGTCCCCTAGGATTGACTCCCATGGGGATGGAGTGGCCTTGGCGACTGCAATCAGGGCATTGCTGGATTATAGCAGTAGCTTCAGCTCTAGTAAGACCGAATTCCTTTTGCAATGATTTAGCATTTTGGTGGAAAAAGGAGTGGCTTTCCCATGGGGTTGACAAGTGAAAAGCTTCTCTGGCTGCTTCATCTGCTCGAGCATTTCCTTCTGAGAGCATGCCCGGGAGTGGTTGATGGCTTCTGATGTGGGCTACAAAAAATGGGTGCACTCTAATTTCTAATATTGTTTTTAGCTGCACAAATTGTTTAAGGAGGTCTCCCTCTCCTGTAGGGGAAACATAGGCATCAAAAATGTGACTCACGGTGTGATAGACATACAGTGAGTCCACTATTAGATTTAGCGGCCTGTCCTTGAAGAGTGAAAAGGCAAGGATAGCCGCTGCCAGCTCTGAGCGCTGGGCGGATTTTTGAGGGGAGGTTATGTGCCCTTTCCATTGTCCCTCTTCCTCATATACACAGGCTCCCTTCTGCTTATTTCCATCAGTGAAGACAGTGATTGCTTGTGGGATAGGTTTACTGGCCTGTGTTTGGTTTAGCTTAAAAGGGACAGTATTGATCAAAGCTAGTCTGGGATCTGCTGGGAGATGATATTTGATTTCCCCTGTATAGTTTGCTAAGGCCATCTGTAGGGCCTGTGAATGTTGTAGATATTGTTCCCATTTGGGCAGTGGGATGGGGGTGTAAATTGCTGAGGGTTCTACTCCCATCCTCAAAATGCACCTGCTTCTAAGCTTGATCACAAGTTCTGCTAATAATTCATCTTTTCCTGAGATGCTCTTCTTGGGGGTGTTTGGAAGGTGTGTCCATTCCGCAATTAGCATTTTTCCACTAGCTTTCTGAAATAAGATTCCGGTGGGTAGCTGGGCGGTGGCCAGTACCGCTATAAAGCAATCCTGATCCTCCATTACCCTATCTACCCATCGAGTCTTAAGAGTTTCATTTATTTTTTGTAGGCATTGTAATTGAGCTTCTCCTATGGTTAAGATGTCAGCAGGGTGTTGACCGTTCTGCAGTAGGCAGAATAGTGGTTGTAGGTCATGAGTGGTTATGGCTAAGAATGGTCTTGCCCAATTGAGATGCCCTAAAAATTGTTGCAATGTAACTAGTGTGGGGTGCAAAGGCAGAGTTAATTCTGGCAGTAGTGGGACACTTCCTGCCTGCATAATTTTATGTCCTAAATAGATGTAAGGGTCGGTTGTTTGAATTTTCTCAGGTGCTATCTTAAACCCTCTATTCTGTAACATATCCAATAATTTATTTTTCCAATTTCCTGGGGGATTTTTGGCCCTAGTGGCTATTAATAAATCATCCATATAATGGTACAGTAAAACATCAGGGCATGTCTGGCGAAATTTCTTTAAAATATCATGTATATAGTATTGGCATATTGTGGGGCTATTTAACATACCCTGGGGTAAAACTGTCCACTGGAACCTTTCGGTTGGTCTGTCATAGTTACGGGTAGGAATGGTGAATGCAAAAAGTTTACGATCACCTTCCCATAAGGGGAATGAGAAAAATGCATCTTTGAGGTCTATTATGGTCAGATTCATACCTTGGGGTATTATATTTGGATTTGGCAATCCACACTGTAGCGCCCCCATTGGTTGGATGACCAAATTGACCTTTCTAAGGTCTTGTAGCATGCGCCATTTCCCTGATTTCTTTTTAATTACAAAAACTGGTGTGTTATAGGGGCTATTAGAGGCCTCTATCTTCCCTTCTTTTATTAATTGTGAGACTATTGATGTTAATGCTGATAATTTTTCTTCAGGAAGTGGCCACTGATCAATCCATATCGGGGTGTCATGTTTGAGTTGCATTTTCATAAGTGGCATAGCCATTAGTCCCAATGTAATAAGGAACCAATTTGAGACAAAAGGTCTCTTCCCCACAGGTTCACATGTAAAGGTAGAATCACTGGTTTTAATTTGGCTGTTTGTTTAGAGTTTGGCATTATGACTTGTAGATAGTTTTTACTAGCCTGTGCCATTTGAATCCCACCCACGCCTTTCACGGCGGGGGAGGAAGTCATTGGCCACTCAGGCGGCCATTGAGCTTGGGCAATCACCGAGACATCAGCTCCAGTGTCCACTAATCCTGAGAAGGGAACCCCATCCAGCAGGATAGTGAGCAGTGGCTTTTCCGTGGTGATCTTGGTGGTAAGCCAAGCTTCCCCATGTGGTTCTTCTAGATCGGGTTCAATTAATGATTTAAAGGGAGAAATAGCCACATGGCGTAGAGGATTTTTTGCATATGGGTTGAAGTCAGTGAGCACCGGAATGAGGTTTGCTATTTCAGCACCTTTTGGAATTTTGGTAGGTTCCGTAGGGTTCACAGCCATGGCTACAGATCCTAGATCAGTGGGATCTAATAGGTAGGTGGAAGCAACTATTTTTCTTGTGAGCAATTCCTTCCCCGCATAAAGAATAACTGTTGCTGCGGGGGGGAAGTGCAAAGGGCTGGTGTCTAAAGGTATATAATAAAATTTGCCTGGGGTGGGGAGATCATAATCTTCCTGGGCAGTCAATATGACTGCCTGTAACGTTTCATCACTATCCTCATTTTCTTTTGATCTAAATTGCACTCCTCTAGGCTCTAAATCATCAGCTGGAAGGACCTCACAAGTTTTAATCTTTTTGTTAACAGTGTGTAGCAATGCATCTTTGGGTAGGGGGCTGATGCCCTGCCCCCTTTCTAGTTTCCCTGCTGGGGTAATGGATTGTTGGAGCGACACTCCCTTGCCCAATGGCCCATTCGGCCACATTTTGGGCACGGAGTTGTTGGGCGCCGCCTTTGTGACTGTCCTTCCTGAGTTTTATTATTGCGTAAAGCTCTACACTGATTTTTAAAGTGTCCGGGTTTTCCACAGTTGAAACAGTTCCCTGATTTTGGTTTTTCAGGGCGTTGTTGATTGAAGTTAACATTTATAGCAGAAGCTAATGTCTCCATCTGATAGGCTTGAGAGCCAACAATGGAGGCTGCCTTCAAAAAATCTATAAGAGTTTTTGAAGCATCTACATTCAAAGGGCCTAGAATCTTTTTACAATCATGGTTTGCATTTTCATAAGCTAATTTTCTAACTAAAATTTCGTTAGCTTCTGAGTTTTTTATATCACGATCGACTGCCAATTGAATTCTCTCTACAAATTTATCATAGGGCTCAGAGTTTCCTTGTGTTATTTTTACAAAGGAAGAAGAGGTGGGAGCTCCGAATTCGCCTAAATTCTCAAAGGCTTGTACAGCAGCCAAGCCAGTTAACACTGTGGCCGCTCGTCCCATTTGTAACTGCTGCCCTCTAGTGGCAAAATTTCCAGTGCCTTTTATACGATCCAGCTGAACGTTGTGATTTTTTTGGGCTTGGTTATTGCATTCAGCTTCGAAAGCCTGGTTCCATAAAAGATTTTGGGTCGTAGATAATAACATTTTTGCTAGACTCTTCCATTCCGTAGGGGTGAGATGATAATTATAATTTATATTATTAAGCATTCCTCTAAAATAGGGACTACTAACTCCATGTTGGGAAAGGGCTAATTTTAATTCTTTTATTTGAGCAAAAGGTAGTTCTTGATATACTGGATTTACCCCACTGTAATCGATGGGGTAAGCTGATATCATTTCCCACTCTTCCGGAGTCCAATTACCCTCCTGTTTTGCTCTTTCTATGCCCTTTTGAAGCGATCCTTCTATGGGAATTTCAGAAGTATCACTAGTGCTGTTACAACCCGTATCAGAAGGAGGGGAAGAGGGAACGAGGGGAGCGTATGGAGGGGGAACGCATGGGGGGGTTTCAAGGGAAGAAGGAAAGGTCTTTTCTGGTTCCACACTCAGAGAGTAACTTGGCGGAGGAACCGCAACTATATTAGATGTTAAAGGAGCCTTGTCAAGATGATTCTGTAGAGCCATCATGACTCCCTTCCATGTTGTTAAAATATTTGGAGGTGCTCTTGGCTCTTTGTGAAAATATTCCCCTAACCGGGTCCAAGTTAACAAATCTAATTTTCCTTTGGCAGGATAAGAGGGAACTTCCTGCCAAATAAATTTAAAGAGGAAAATTAATTTTTTCTTAGAGGGATAATAATTCCTTCTTTTCAAAAAATTTCTATTAGCCTCAACTATCTGACCCACCTCAGTGATATGAGCCTGCTGCCCTTTTGTCAGATTTCCGCCCATACTTACGAAAACCGGCCGTAGTAAGAGATGGACTGTAGAGTGCGCTTCGGACGTGCCTCTCGCGCTGCACCCACGATGAAACGAAGAAAAAACCTCTTTTAGGCTGCTGGTGTTGTGGTCATCGCATCGGGGTCACCACTTGCAAAGATCTTGCTGGTCCAGTCACAGGGGTGTGACCTGGATGATCCTGCAACCTGTGATGGGCTCTATGCACGGGCCAATTCGTCAGAAGGCGCAGAAGGAAAGACTTAACAACAGAATTTAGTACAAGACGCTTCTGGATGCAAAGAGCAATCTCTCTATGCCCAGCAGGTCGTTTTATTAGGCATGGTCAGAAATGTTCACTTTACCTGATCGCAGCAGGCCAATCAGCATTGTACATGATCATTTGAATTGACCAATCTACAATCTTGTTCATGAAGATTGCCTTATATGGTATAGCGCTTCTCACATTCTTTGCCAATTACCTGTCTTTATTTCAATATGACCTTATATGGTTACGCTCTTTTTCAGGTAACTTCCTGTTCCTGTTATCTGAGCACGTGCACACTCAGTATTTTTCCATTCTGCTTGCTTCCTTGTACTGTATAGTTTAAGTGACAGTAGGCATTCAGTAATTTTCCACTCCAGATACAATGAATCTTGCTTGATCCTATTCTATCCTATGGTATTATTACTTGTCCTTTTTGCCACTTATGTAGGGGCTTTCATAAATTCCTACAACCATCCAGTCCCAACTGTCAGTACCTATGCTTCTATCCCCCCACCATCCAGTGATATCTATGAAGCTTCTTGGATGAGAAGTGAAACATCTTCTTTTCCTTCATCAAGGAAAAAACAGCCCAGTTGCCTTTTAAAAAGCAGCTTTGAGAGCAACTATGACCTGGATGACTGACATAGACAGTAGATGGATGAATCAGCGGTTCTCAACCTGTGGGTTGCGATCCCATTTGGGGTCGAACGACCATTTCACGGGGGTCGCCAAAAAACACAGTCCGCCATTTTCCCCCTTGTCCTTAGCTGTGCTACTCCCTCTTATTCTATTGGCTTTTGAAAGCCAATAGAATAGACTCTCTTGAATAGAGTCTAATTCTATTGGCTTTCAAAAGCCAATAGGAATTGTCCAGGCTGTCTCTGCCCTGCTGAGCCCACCAAAAGTCCCAGTCTGCAAACGGTTTCTGCAGCGAAGGTGAGCTGTCTGGAAGTTTCCACCCCTCCCTGCTGAGCAACTACTAAAAATGTAAGTAAAAGAGGGCCAAGGGTGAGAGGTGGGAGGCCGGCGGGTGCAGGGAGGGTTACTGGCGCGTGTGGGGCCCTGCGGGTGCCTTACCTCCCTTGGGCTGGGCCAGTTGGTGGCCCAGCCAGTGGTCGCCCTGCAGCGTCGCTGCCCCTTGTCAGCTATGCCTCGGCTGGCGCAGGGGGCAGCACCACGCATGCGCGGCACTCCCGGGCAGGGAAATAGTCCTCGACTTACAACTGGTTGGGTAGCCCTCGACTTACGATCGGTTGGGTAGTCCTCGACTTATGACCAGTTGGGTAGTCCTCGACTTACGACCGGTTGGGGGTCGTGGCATTAAAAAGGTTAAAAACCACTGCCATAGATGGTAGAATTAGTTCCTTTTATCATGTTTCCTCTCTATTGTATCTGAGGGGGATGATATCCATCATGCCAATCTCTTACTCTCTTTCCAAAGAGAGATATTTCAAAAGTAACCTTGAATCATCAAGGAACCTCATTAACTGCTGTTCATCTAACAACCACATTATTACAATACCAATAGTTGTACAGATGACCAGCGTATAGAATGTCATGATGCAACTAGAAGAGCAATTGGGTAGAATTTGCCTTAACCTAAAGCAGCACAACAGAAAGCAATAGCAATAGCACTTAGACTTACATACTGCTTTGTAGTGCTTTACAGTCCTTCCTAAGCAGTCATCATATTGTCCCCAACAATCTGGGTCCTTATTTTACCGACCTCAGAAGGATGGATGGTTGAATCAACCTTGAGCTGGTAAAAATCAAACTGCTGGCAGTCAGCAGAACTACCCGGCAATATTGCATTCTAACCACTACAGTTCAACATAGCTCAATATAGCAGCTCAACCAATGCCTCTTTGTTCCCATGGGAATTTGCCAAAAAAATATGGAGGAGACCAGGATCAGTTCCGGACTATTGTCATTCATATGAGATTTTAGAGCAGTCAGACTCGTGGAATTTTCCATCAATTCTACTATGACTTTTATGCTGAGCTTTCTGAAGGAAGCAGCAGCCAACTGGGCAATATCTTTCATAGAGAAGAATGATGCAATGCTAGACAACTATCAAGATTTCATGCATAAACTCAAACTTTGGAGATTCCATACAGAGAATCACAGCTAGTCTATAGAAGTTCAAGCAGGGACAGAAAAGAGTAAGGGCATATATTTCAGACTTTAAGTTACTTGCTGATGATGTAGGATGGAAAGATGTAGCCTTGAGTGACTGTTCAGAGAAGGGCTGTCCAATGACTGAGGGATGAGTTGATAAGGGAAGCTGCACCAATTATCTTAGAAAAGCTCTGTTATCATTGCAGGGGAGGCAGGGGAGAAAGAAAAGGAAAACCGTCTCTGCAGATTTTACTCCGCTAATCGTAACCTACTATAGGCCATGATGCTCATCTTTCAAGGCCATTGAACCAGCACTTTCTGAAGATGTTTTTGTGGTCATGTGGCTAGCATGACGTCAAGAAATTGTACCTATTTATCTACTCACATTTCCATGCTTTTGAACTGCTAGATGGGCAGGAGCTAGGCAAAGAAGCTTACTCCATCGTGCAATGGGAAGGAGAAAATAATGTATAGTCTGACTTCCCACATACCACCCATCCCAATTACCTCCTGTAAATCCAGCACAGGAGAAACTGCAATTTGGACCAACCAGAAGATCCCTGTTACCAGGAGAGAAACAAAGACAAAGAGATCTATGGTTATGCTTTTATCTATGTGGTTCCTGAACATATAGCCAGATCAAAGCATTAGCATTAGTCACAACAATAAGATGCAGAACTTATAAATCAATGGAGCATGAAGACAGAAAATGCCCAGCTTGTTCCCAGGCAGTACCTCAAGGAAACTTCACCAGTTGCCCTCCTTGGAGCTCCAAAGGGAAGCCATCCACCATCTTATGAGCTCTTAGGCAGCTGAGAATAAACAAGCATACTTAATGATTATTGTTACTTTAGATTCCAAACATAAATGGAGATTTTTTCCTCTTATAGACTCTGCAATTAAGGAAATTGAAGTTGCCTACCCAAGTCCTAGAATGCACACTGACAGTTGAAACTATTGATGGTCAGACACTAAAGGCAGGACTGGTCCTGCACTGCACAGTTCCTTTGCAATTGACAATCAAGGTTCACACAGAATCCATATCACTTTATGTAACTGCATGCCTGCAAGAACACAATCCAATTATAAGTTGGGAGAAAGGGCTATTCTTATTTCCTCCCATAAATGCCAACTTAGAAGCTGGGACCAACCAGCTAATATATTTTGTTCTCACAGTCCATAACCTATTTCCTCTGGGAACTTGTGAGGGCAAGATGAGACTGAAGGGAAGGCAGACGTAATGTGGATAAACTTGAGGAATGGGGAAACAGTCAGGCAGGAGAGGCAGGAACCCCCCAGTAACTTAATCATCAAAGAAATAAACTCAGAAGGACCCACCCTAATAGATCAAGGAGTTAAACATGGCAGTGGAAAGTTTGTACTTTCAGATTTGCAAGATTATGATAATGTAGCCTTATAATAAAGTAGAATTAGTTCATTTTGTTGTGTTTTTTGCCTAGTTTTTATGGGAAAGCTGACACTGGGAGTAATATTCTTTGAATGTAATGAAATATGTGTGTGTGAAGGAGGGAGGGAGGGGGAGAGAGAGAGAGAGAGAGAGAGAGAGAGAGAGAGAGAGAGAGAGAGAGAGAGAGAGAGAGAGAGAGAGAGAGAGAGAGAGAGAGAGAGAGAGAGAGAGAGAGAGAGAGAGAGAGATCATTTATATGTATCCACTAGGCATACACGTTGCTTAGTTTCAATCCAAGCCTGTTACATCTCCCAGAATCAACTCTTTTGAAGGATTCAATGGACACTTAGTTGAAATCTAAGTAAAACTGGACCTTTACTTTTTTCCCCAGTTTTTGCAATGTTAAAATTTTGTGATTTCTTGAAACAGCCAAATGTACAGCGCAGATACTGGAAATGTGAAGAAGATGCTTGCTACTTTGTTTCTATTTAGCATAGAATAGAATTTGAAAAAAAATGTTCTAGTATACAACTCAAGGAAAAGACAGTCTTTTTTATATAAAAAAATCATGTTCATCAGTTAGAGGGACAGTTGATTGGATAGTGATATTACTTGCCTGTGGTGGTGTGTCAAGACCAGCAAAGTAAAAAAGCAAGATGAAACTCTGAAAGTTGAGAATAATAATTAAAAATGTTGGTGCTTAGGAATAAATGTTGGTTGTGCCATCTCCAAAATTATTTCATGTACACTGTTATTTTGGGTATGATCTGACAAAACATTGTAACTGATTTCACCTCTATATTGTAGGCTGCTACTATTTTCAAACTCTTAGCAAGATATTGTTATAGATATATAGTTATATTCTACTATTATTTTTAGGCGACACAAGAAACCAATTATATTGAACTAAGTTTTGATCAGTGTGAACTGTGTGAAATTTTTACATTACATGCAACCAAGTCTTCCAGAAAACTTGTCTCAAAATCCTAACAGCTTATCAGCAGGAAAGACATAGAAATAAATGTTCAGTGCTGTGTCATACTTTGTTTAGCACAAATTTCATTCAAGATTAAGTTGAATTTCCTTTATTTCTGTTACATTTTACTGTGCTTCATCATATATTCTTGTCACCTTGGTGGCCTTCTTATTACTGAATCAGGTAAATTTCTTATCAATTTTTCTTATAGTTCAATGTACAAAGCTATAGTTTCAGGCATAACTTATATATAATATTACACAAAATAGTAAACATAGCACATATTTCTTATTAGCTATAGTTCATCATAGGAAATTGTTTCCTCTAAGACAGTGGTTCTCAACCTTTCTAATGCCGCGACCCCTTAATACAGTTCCTCATGTCGTGGTGACCCCCAATAAAATTATTCCAGGGTCATGTGATCACCTTTTGCAACCTTGTGACAAGCAAAGTTAGTGGGGAAACCAGATTTACTGAACAACCATGTTAGTAATTTAATCTCTCTCCCTCTTTCTTACTCTCTCTCTCTCTCCCTCTCTTTCTCTGTCTCTCCCTTTCTCTTTCCCTCTCTCCCTTTCTTTCTCTATCTCTCCCTTTCTCTTTCCCTCTCCCTTTCTCTCTTTCTCTCTCCCTGTCTCTCTTTCTCTCTCCCTCTTTCTCTCCCTCTTTCTCCCTTTCTTTCTCTCTCTCTGTCTCCCTTTCTCTCTCTCTCTCTCTCTCTCCCTCTGTCTCCCTCTCTTCTCTCTCCCTCTTTCTCTCTCTCCCTCTTTCTAGTTCTCTTTCCCTCTTTCTCTCCCTCTCTCTATTTCTCTCTCCCTCTCAAAGATCCTTAAAAATCCTTAAAAGTTATGCTTGGGTGGAAGACTTTTTCTTTTACAGATGGGGCAGGTGGGCCCAACATTCGCGGGCAGGCAGGACTCCGCCTGCCGGGCCGCTGCCTCCCCATCACCCTCCATGCCAGCCGGCTCCCTTGCCAAACCTCCCAGCTGACAAGCACAAATTTGAGGGTCGCCAGCTGATGGGCACAGAGTTCGGTGCTCTGGCGGCCTCCCCTTCGCCTTCGTCACCAGCCAAAGCATTGCCGGACGTTCCAGCTGATGGGCACAGGTCCGGAGGTCGCCAGCTGACGGGCGCAGGAGGTCGGTGCCGTGGCAGCCTCCCAGCTGCCTGTTTCTTCGGCTGGAGCAGTTACCAGGGTCGCTGGCTGCAGGGAGCGCATCAGCGGCCCTTGCGGGCCATTCAAGCCCTGTCAACTGCTGCAGCCGAAGAAGCAGGCAGCTGGGAGGCCGCGGCGGCACTGACCTTCTGCGACTGTCAGCTGGCAACTCCGGACCTGCACCCGTCAGCTGGAACGTCCGGCAACGCTTTGGCCGGTGCGGAGGGCGAAGGGGAGGCGGCGGAGCGCTGACCTCCTGCACCCGTCAGCTGGCGACCTCTGGACCTGCGCCGGTCAGCTGGGAGGTCTGGCGACGGAGCTGGCTGGCATGGAGGGCGATGGGGAGGCAGTGGCTCAGCGGGCGGGGTCCTGCCTGCCCGCGAATGTCGGGCCCACCCACCCCATCTGTAAAAGAAAAAATCTTCCGCCCAAGCATAATGCCAGCAGTTCTGTGCCATGGAGGCTTAAGACACGAAGGCGCGGTGCCATGGGAGGCGGCAGGACAGGGGGGAGGGGTTACCTGCATCCTGCCAGCCAAATTCTGGAAGCCTGCCTGAGTGAAGAATTTTAGGGGGTGTTGAAATGGAGACAGACTGAGGGCTGTATTAAGACCATAGATGGGAGAGTGGAAGGGAGGCGAATTCGGGGTGGAGCAGAAAACATGGGGGTGGGAAAGGTGTTAGGAAATAAGCACCAAGGTACATGGTGCCTTGCAAGGAATTCCCGAGTGTTCTGCAATTGTTTTTCCTCTCTCCTCTGCGCGAGAAAAACTTTTGCAGTGTAAATCTGAAACCAGGTGTTCCTGTGAGGTGGCACAGGAGGTTCATGGAAGAGGTGAGGACAAGAGGCGTTTCCTCTCTCCCAATCCCCTTCCTCTTCTTTACCCCCTTCCCAGCCTGCCTGCGATCTTAGCTCACGGCTCCGTGGCTTTTCTTTGCCTAGCCTATGCCCGCCCCGTTTCCGGGAGCGCCGAGAAGGTACAGCAGAAACACATGAATTGGGATTGCCCTTGGGAAGCTGATCCTGTTTGAACCTTAGGAGAGGAGGAGGAGTCCCTTCCTCCTTCCCTCCTTCTCTCCCTGTCAAGCCCCCGCGGGCTCGACATGAACGGGTAGGGGAGGGGTGTAGGAGAGCGTGCGGGTTGGCTCTGCGGGCATCCCGACCAACAGCTGAGTGGCTCCAACTTCCGGCCGCCAAACAGCTGAGTCCTCTGGGAGGCAACGTGAGGCCCTGAGGGGTATTGCAAGCTCGCAGGGGGGTGGGAAGGAAAAGAAGATGGAAGAGAGTGAGGCTGCAACAGAGAGAGCATTGTCTCAGTTCCTAAGACCATCGGAAATATGTGTTTTCCGATGGTCTTAGGCAACCCCTGTGAAAGAGTCGTTCGACCCCCAAAAGGGTCGCGACCCACAAGTTAAGAACTGCTGCTCTAAGAAGATTCCCAAGTGACATTTAATACACATTTAATATATTTTTGTCTAAGCAAGCATATTTTTATGTCTTGTTACAATGAATGAGGCAAGCATCTATTTCAATATTTTTAGAAAAATAAATTATTACAAGCTTTAATTTTGGTAATATTTTAGTAATATTTACTTTATTATTAATTTAAGAAGAGTAACAACTAAATTTAAATCAATTCAAACAATGTTTAAGTCACAATGTGACAGATGAAACTACCAATTTTAATTTTGTATTGTTTTGTTTTTCATCTATAGTTTAGAAAAGGAACAGAGGAAAAAATGGGGGAGGGAGGAAAGGTGTATATAACATCAACCACAGCATTGGAATACAAAACTCAACTTACAACATGTCTATTTAATGAATAATACATTCCTTAAAAATGGAGAACAATTGTGAATAGAGCAGGAAGACCTGTACTATTATGTTTGAGCATTTTCTATTTGTGCCTTTGTATATAGAGAGCAGTGTTTGTCAACTTCATCAGCTTTAAGATGTGCAGACTTCATCTTCCAGAATTCCCAAGCTAGTATGAGACTGAAAAACATTGATGTAACACTGATATAAGAAAGAGAGCCACTTGGTGTTGTGGTGAAACGTATCAGGCTAGAAATCTGATTTCTATTTTGCTTTAAGAATTAACCTAGATGTGTAACTTTTCGACCAATCACTCACTTTCAACCTTAGAAACAAGGCAATGGAAAACCACCTCCAAAAACATTGCCAAGAAAACTACATGTATTTGCTCAGGAAATACCAGGGATCAAGTCTGATATGAGGCACCTAAACAAGAAGAATTTTAATCTAAAAATTATAGTTTTGTTACTTTCACTTAGTAACCTTCCATTTCTTCTTCTGTCTCTCCCATCTTTTCTTCCTTCCCTTTTGTATTAATTTACAATTATTTTGTAAATGATTACAGGAAACATTTAAAAGACATATCTTCTTGGCCAGTGGAATAAATAATTTGCTGCATCAATTTTGTTGATTTTTTACTACCTTTACATTTGATTTACAAATTTAGAATTATGTGCTGCAGCTTTCATTGTGTTGTTCAGGATCCAATGAGTGACCAAATAAATAAACAATGTATATATTTTAATAATGGGGATGAAGATAACATATTTATTTATTGGGGACCACATAGCTAATTACAGTTAGTTTAAATTTCATGACCATTATCTTCTTATCTTAATCCAACTCAGTTACACATGCATGACTTTACAATAGGAAAACAAATCTTTAGTAGCCTAAAAAAAAAAAATCATAGTCCTTGCCTGTCTGTGTAACAACCAGAGCCTGTATTTACTTTTAGTTATAACTGCAGTGTGTTAGAATTCTCCATCTGACCCATGAACCTTTTGTTTAGTATTAGCAGTCTTTCCTAGGTTCAATTCTTTTTCCCTGCCCAGGTAACAGGAAGGAGCTTATTTTTATCTGTTGCAGATGGATAAAAATCCATTTCCCTGGGCAAAGCAAAGGAAAACATAGAAGTTAAGCATTCTAGCTCTTGAGAAAAGGCTAATGCATATCTAATCTGAAATAAAGCAGAGCTCAGTTCTGTTCACTTTTTCATTTATTCTGTTTGTCCAAGTAAGGCAAGTTCCCCTTCAACTGTCCTGTTTGTCTCACTTAAGCAGATAGAAACGTATAGTGTCTGATTTTGTGTGAATTTGTGAAGCTCTATATCAGCGGTTCTCAACCTATGGGTCGTGACCCCATTTGGGGCTGAACGACCATTTCGCGGGGGTCGCCAAACGCCGCCGTCCGCCATTTTTTCCCCATTTTTTTCATTTTTTTTTTCATTTTTTTCGGCTGGCACATGCACAGTTTGGCCCATCGCGTGCATGTGCGGCACGCATGACGACCCGATCCGCGCATGTGCAGCACAACGGGCCAAACTGTGCATGCGCAGTGCAACCGGGCCACTCGCCTCCCACCGCTGCCTCAGAGACTCCAGCAGGCACACCGAGGAGCGGTCCGGAACAGGTGGGTGCAAAGCTGCCTCCTTCCCGCTCCGCTCCGCCACGTCCGAGGCCCAGCCTCCAACTCGCCCTCCGGCAGCCGACCAAGCGGTCAGGGAAGCCTCGAGAGGTGCCCGGTGGCCCGAGAGAAGCGAAAGGCGCCCGGCAGCTGCCTCTGGCCCCCAAGTCCGCGCTCCTCTCCTCGCCCTCCTCCCCGGCAGGCCCTCGCCAGCGCCGCCCCCTTTTTCTCCCAATGGGGGCGGCGGGGCTACGGCTCCCCTTCCTCCTCCCAGGCGCTGCGGGGGGCAGCCGGGCGCGCGGGGGCTGCCTGCCTGCCTGGCTCTGGCTCTGGCTCGGCCCTGCTCGCTCGCTCCCTCCCTCCCTCCCTCGCTTGGCAGCGGCCGAAGTAGGCGGTAAGGCGCCTAGCCAGCGGATCGGCAAGATGAACTACCTGGTGAGTCCCTGCCGGGCGTGGGAGGAGGCCGAGCTGGGAAGGGAGCTGGGGAGCCTGGCCAGACACCCCCACCCAGCTTTCCGGCCCGACCCGAGCGGGACTGGCACCGAGAGCGAGCTGGCCCGGGCGGGTTCCCCAGTCCTGCCGCCCGCCTACCTACCTGCGGCCACTGCCGGCCCTGTGGAAGGCGTGGGAGTCCCGGACGAGCCTGGAAGGCGGAGTGCTACAACCTGGACGCCAGTCCGGAGCACGGACTTGGGGGCTGGAGGTGGCTGCCGGGCGCCTTTCGCTTCTCTCAGGCTGCCGGGCACCTCTCGCCACAGCCGGGCCGGTCTCGGTGAAGTGCGGGCCCGCCTCGAGGTCCGGCTACCCCGACCGCTTGGCTGGCTGCCGGAGGGTGAGGAGGAGGCCGGGCCTGGGACATGGCGGAGCGGAGCGGGAAGCAGGCAGCTTTGTGCCCGCCTGCTCCAGACCGCTCCTTGGTGTGCCTGCTGGAGTCTCTGAGGCAGCGGTGGGAGGCGAGGCCGGCCCGCCGGTTCTGCGCATGCGTAGATCGGCCCGTCGCACGCGCATGCACAGATTGGCCTGTCGCGGTCCGCCATTTTTTTTATTTTTTTTCGTCAAGTGCGGATCGGGGTCGCAGCGCGCATGGGGGCACAAGGGGGGTCTCAACCTGAAAAAGGTTGAGAACCACTGCTCTATATGAGAATGTTAGAAGACTAATTCTTCTGCATTTGGGCCTTAGCCAAACTGCAGCACTATACCTTAGAAAGTTGTTCACCAATAGAAACATTCATATCACAAGAACAGTATGTTAAATCCTGGCAAATTCATTTTTTTTACTTTAAGTGTCATGTTCAGGATGGGCAAACCAGTGAATTGGGTTTGGTTACAAATGGCAATGACTCAATATTGTGGATTGTTACATCCCCCACCTCCACCTCAAATTAGCTAGAATACTATTAAATGGAGAAAAATATCAGCTGATATTCTTACAGAATAATGTGGCAAATATGTCTTTGCCATATATAACACTGTCATATAGAGAAGTATAAATGTAAAATTCATAGGTTTTCCTTTTTTATTATTTCATTGATGTGATACCTTCCTATGTAATTTGTATGTTCTTTATTTTGTTATAATTTAAAGTAGTATAATGGAAATTTGATACTGTCTATAGAAGTAATAACTATTATAAATTGACTGATGTTATTTCCTAACATACATGGGAAAATTTTTATCGAAAAATGTTTTAATAATTTTTTTTGTGATAGTTGTCTAACCATTAGCTTTCTCAAGCAATTACTCACTATTTATTGGCCGGTCATATCATAAATGTAGCGATCAACTAAAAAGTAAACTGATAGAAATAATCAAGAACACAATAGCAATTTTTGAAAACTTGTAGCAGTAAGACTCATAAAAAGGATTATTTCCTCCACATAAACTGGACTATCTTCAGCCTACATATTTTTGTTAACTCCTTATAGTCCCATACTGCTCTGAGAATACAGCTTTGTTTAAAGTAGACCAAACGTAATATTGACTTCCAAATTTAGATTTATTTTTCCTGTTTTTGCATTGTTTACAAGAGAAAAGAACTATTTTGTATATCTGTCATTAATACTTATAATGATGAACTTAAGTTATATGTATACTTATCTTTTTTCTTTATTATGTGTTTCTAGAATAAAAATGATGACATTTGGAATTAAAGTGGAATCTGGACAATTTCTCATAGCTCAACACAAATATTCATATGTAGAATTTTAATATGCAAAATACAGATGAGCTTATGATTCAATAATTAAATCTCTCATTATTGTATTTAAAGTATTAGATACTAGATATACATACTATTTTTCTGGTCATTGGAAGACCCTCTTAACCCCCATATGAATTTTAAAATATTCATATAATTCAGAAAATCTTAGGATTATTTACAATATAATCCACCTCAAAAGACAAAAAGATTTACAAATACTTTAAAGACTAATATAGATAATAGATACATTTCAGATGTATATATAGAATATATATACACAGATGTAGACATTTAAAACATTACATTAACAAAAATTGTGCTGCTCCTGACAAGTAATTTTAACTAATTTTAACACTAACCTGCAAATCCACATTTTGTCTTTTATTGTTATATATCATATTGCATATCATATGTACAATATTTTATATTCTATACATATACAAATTATATAAACATATACAAAACAAATGCATGTACAATATTATAAAATACATGATATAATAACATCATTCATATGATGTTGTAATATCATATAGTCCAAGAAAATAAAGCACAATAGTAAACTCAAAAAATAAAGATGCATATATCTTATAAGAAAATGTTAAAAAAAATCTCTGAAATTTGTATTTTTATATTCTATTCCATAATTATAAGAAAGCCAATGCTTCTGCCTCATTAAAAAATGAGGGGTCCAATCAGTCAAAGCTATACTGTTCAATATGTCAGAAAATTAAAAGGTGTGCATTACTTTTAATAAGATTAAGTATATAATTTCTAATTTATGTTTTAAAAGAGTATTCAAATGAGCTCAGAAATTACCTTATATCAATATACAGTATTTTTATATATCTTCAATGTAGTATCTTTCATTTTGTGAAGAAATTAAAGACTACATTATTTTCTAAAACTTACTAAATAGAAATATCAGATATTACAGTTGCAAGAAGACATGGAGCACTTGGGTGAACTACTGTAACAAGTAATGTGGTGAAATACAGGAAATAGTTATATCTAGTCAGTGTAGTTCAGGAAAAAGTCATGTAGCAGATTCTTGGACTAGTACAGTTGAACAGTCATTTCTCTTTAAATGTAACAATATTACACAGATTGCCTTCTAAGAAATACAATTTTGCCTATAACTGAAGCATATCCAATATAATTGGACATAGCAAAATGACTTAGTTCCTTAAGTAGTAACACATTCTCCTATACTGTTAATCTTTAAAATCTTATTGTCCTTGCAAGTGAATAAACGACCAAAAGAAAATTATCCTTATCTCCCTTAGCTAAGAACTCCAAAATAACAATAATAACAACAACAATAATAATAATAATTCAAACAAATTATCAGAATTCAAACAGACAAGCACCTGCAACATAACACCCCGGACTTAACAATTGTCGATAAGAAAGACAAAAAAGTCTGGATAGTGGACGTAGCAGTGCCTGGAGATAGCAGAATAGACAAGAAAGAACTGGAGAAGATAACAAAATACAAAGACCTACAAATAGAAATAGAAAGACTGTGGCAAAGGCAAGCAAGGGTAATACCAATAGTAATAGGCATCTTGGATACAATCCCAAAACAGCTGGAACACCATTTGAACACCATTGGCATTGAGAAATTCGCCATTAGTCAATTGCAAAAGGCAGCCTTACTAGGAACAGCTTCCAGCCTGCAACGATATCTGTAATAACATCAAACATCCGCATCTGCTTATCCCAGGTCCTTGGTAAGGACTTGATAAGTTGACAAAAATGCCAAATCCAGTCTGAACATCTGGCTGACTGTGCGATGATCCATCATCATCATCATCATCATCATCATCATCATCTTTCTCATATTCCTATCTATCATTGCTGCCTTGATTAATGGTGGGGAAAGATGGGAAATGCTTTTTAAGAGTTGAGGTTTTTTTTTCAAATAAGGCTTCTCCAAACCTTATACAGCTTTTATATCATAACCAGCAGTTTGAATTTCATGTGATAATGGTTGTCTACCAGTAGATTATTTCTAATAAAGAAAATGTACTTCCTATAACCCTGGTGAATAATCTATTTCTTGTTCTGGGGCAGCTGAAATTTCCAACCAATTTTCAAAAGCAGCCTCAAATAGTGCATATAATACTAATATAATTGGATATAATTAAGACATATGTCAGCAGAGCTTCATTTGACTACTCCAGAGATGGATGGATACAGATGGTGCTGTAGCCTCAGCTGTGCAAATGTACTCCTGGGTACATGCAAAAACTAAATGTTTAGATGAGGGATAACTTTAGGAATATAGCCAAATTTCAAACCAAAATCTTCAAAGGAACTGTAACAATATTCCATAAAGGAAAATTGTGTCTGATCTGTTTTGTCTTTAGTGGCATTTATGTGGATTACCTTTCAAGTTGTTTACCCTTTAGCAACTCTTTAGTCACACTAGAAATATAGTCACCAATAATGATTTCCTTATTTTTATAATAACTTTTATATAGATAGGGTTCTCTGAAAAAAGAAAAAAGAATGAATGAATAATGATGATTGGAGTTAAAATCAAAAGAATTTTTTTCCCCAGTCAGAAACAGCTTTTGAAGCAGCCACACAAACCTGCTTTAATTATTAAAAAAATATGTTTTATCAATCCCACATATTTTCTTAAATTTACTTCCACAAGCCTATGTTTACTGACAAACTATACTGTGAATGGCATTTTCAGGCAGTTTACTTTTCAATGACAATATACTGTATTTGTGACCACACAATCTTTTGTTCCTGAATTGTTTTAATACAGATAATAAAGGCTAACATTCAGCACATATCATTGTTTGTTTGCCTATCTTTCAGAAAATGATAGCCTTGAATTATGTTCTATATTGTTTTAACTATTTAAAAGTAAACAGGCTCAATCTACTCCTTAAATACAAGGAATACAAAACTGCTACCATTATCAGTCGCCTAGAGTTACCTTGAGGTAAGATGGGTGGCCAAATTTTACATATAAATAAAAATAAATACTACCACTTTAATGGTCAAAAAAGGACTAAATAACTAGAATTAAATTGCTCATCTTTGAATATGAAGGTCTAAAATAATGGTAAACATTGATTTATTTCTATTTTTTATAGTTTTCTACAAAGTTTTCAATTGTGATTCAAGCTTTTTCAAAATGATAGAAAAATGTTGAAAAAAAAGCAGAAATTGAACCTATTGTTAACATCATATTTTAAAATAGAATATATATATTAAATGACATCTGAAGATATAATTTCTCTTAGGAATATTTGAGAGTGTTAATAGAGTGATACTTCAAGTTTTTAATAATACCACTATAAATAAATGTATAGTATTTATATATTCATATGAGAGAAGTGATTTGTATAAGACTGCCAAAAAAATTGTGTTCCTGAAATCTAATATCAGCAGTAGATCTAAGTAAGTTGGAAGCAATTTTAATCTATTCAAATGTTATTTGAGATGGGGGAATGTTCATTTTGTAACAGATATATTTGGAAGTTTCCATCTGATAGTATCTTAAACTAAGCATTCCTATGAATATTATACAACATTTATATCATTACTTTTTTTTCAAGCCTTTCTTTCAGAAATTATGTCAGCAATTTTTGTTAAATAATCTGAATCTTGCTCAGAATTTTTCTTCCATGTTTCCTATATGCATTAGAATAACTTACCTGTGTATTCCTTAATTTTTGCAGATCTCTCTAATGTTCTATCAGTAAAAATTCTATGCAATTATATGAACACAAATAGACAAAAAGCAGAGTATATATCAATATGAATAATTTCTAAAAGTACAAATGTCTATTAACTTTTTATGACTAGGGCATTTCTAGTTTTCCATTGTCACTTTTTTAAAATTGTGGTTGTAGTTAGCTCACTGGAGTTTTATTATTGACTTCACTAATTTAAAATAGACTATATTATTCATCAGAAAAATGTACATTTCTGTCCTTTTTATTTCAAAAGACATTTTGCTTTCATCTGCAAAAATGGTATTGTTAATAAGAAAAGAATGAACAAGCTACTTCACACTTCAGTGGACTTCTTAACCACTTCCATATTGCAATTTATTATGTACTTATAAAATACCATTATTATATCTGAATTATTTAAAAATATTTTTTACAAAGAAGATAGGCATAACTTTAGTGAAACTATATTTAACCTCATAAATAGTTCTGCATGCATATAGCTGATATAACATACTATATTACTTCTTTATTTGTACAAATTTATTATGGTGTAGATAAACATATGTATTTCACTTCCATGGCAAAATTTGTTCAAATAAATTTATACTAATGGTTATAATTCTAAAACATTTAATATTTAAATTGTATAGTAATTAATAAGTTGTATCATATTATATAAAATATTTTTATGTTTCCTATGCATTTTGAGCAATAATTGACCCATTATTTGCCCTTTAGATTTTCTTAAAGCAGGCATATTATATAGCTAAATTATAGAACTTTAGTTAAAGGTCCATTGAAATCTGGATTGCAGAGGAAACAAGTGAACAACTTTGAAGAATCACTAGTATCTCTTTTCCAGGCAGTGCTTCAAAACAAAACCGTTTCATTTTCCCCTCATTACACCATTACAATATTTGGTATTGTTAATGTATACAGAGTTAAATATAAGCATCTTCATCATATTTTAATAATATCATATAAATAACAATAATATCAATTCATAAATCAATAATGTCCATTCATTAATATCCTGTTTTTTGTGCTTTTGTTAAGATTTGATTTCCCATCAGTATTTGAAATATCTTTATCAGTTATGATTTTCTCAATTTTAATTACATTTATATAGCTAAAAATTTTATTCGTATCAATCCTCTTATCTTCATATTTCCCATATCAAGAAAAAAGAAAAAAATGCTATCTTAATTCTAAATCATATTCTTTCATTATAAAAGTCTAATTATATCTAATGATCATCCATTCTTTTAATCTTATTCAAACAAATATTTAAACATATAATGCCCCATCTAAAAGGTCAGATCTTCTGTTTTTTTAAATCTGACTCCCGCTTTTTTTCTTTGCCAAGTAGCTTTCCAAGCCAGGGCAATTAGATTGCCCAAGAATTTTCTTTCTATTTTTGTAAAAATTGCTTGGCATGAGGAAGACAATTTAGGTAGAGTATTTTGGGGGGGGGATTTCACCCATTTATATTCCTTAAACAATTCCCAGTTCCTTTCTCCCTCCATTTCTCTTTTCATTCCCTGTCTCCCAAATTGTGATATTTCCCCTAACAGGTTATCTTATCTTATCCATTTTTTAAAATCTTCTTCCTTGCCATCAGATATATTTTGCAGACCTAAGGGGTAAAAGGTCTTTTGCATTTTTATTGTTATAGCTAAGTCTTGCAGTATTTTGTTTGTATATAGTCATTTATATTTCCCTTCTTTTATCTCTTCCATCTCTAAATCCATTTCCTCTGTTTCATCTTCTCATTTCTGGATTATTTGTTCATACTTTGTGGTCGTTATCTGGGAACTTTCTACTTTTAGATTTAATTTGGAGATTTGCTTGTTTATATTGTCTAAATTATTTTTGGTCTCATTATGATTTCTTTTTATGGCCTCTTTGCATTCAGCAATTGTTTGGTGAATTAGTTGTAGCATAGAATATATTTCTTTCTGAAAGGTGTTTGTTTTTTCTTGAGGCATCATTCCTGGAGATCCTCTAGTAGCACCAGTCTAAGTAAGAGTAGATCAAAGTTTCCTTATAATCCAATAGATTCCAAAGTATAGGTTCAGCCCTGAAAGCAATATTTTACAGTGATTCTTTGTGTCAAGTATCCAAAAATTGTCAATCAGGCAAGTTTGTAATCCACAATGTTCATAGTATTCAAAATGTTCAACCTCTCTGAAGACAGCTCAAAGGTTTCTCCTAGCCAGGCATAGTCCAAGGTCAAATTTTTCTTTCTCTCCCACTAGCTCCTGAAGTTAAAAGTCCAAGCTTAGTAGGTATTTATAATCCAAGATGGTCAAGGTGATAAGTATGCCAAAATATTTTTCATTATTGCCAGCTGTTCTCCAGAGCTAGGAATCACCAAGCAGCCAGGAAGCAAATTATAGTGCTATACACAAATCTACCACTATATGTCATTCAGAGTCAATTTTACACTCTTAAAACAAAGGATTGATTTCTTATATTTCACCTCAATGTTTTTTTTCCCAAGAGAAAATCTTAACAGTTATCTCAGTTCTCAAATTTACCAAAACTGTGGCTTTATGTTACTTCCACTTCAGTATTGTATGTTTCTGTTCCCCATAAAATTAAAATGCCACTTCCATTTATATTTGGAGGTTTTTAACTTCTTGGGAGCCTTTCCCAGGAAATTCAGTTGTAAAATAATAAAGGATAAATATTCTCACCAAGTTCCAAACAAGCTGTTTATGAGTATTAATTGGTGCTTTTTTCTTCTTCGGTTGTCAGCAGGTAATGGCCAGCCACAGGAATGTAGCCAGTGTTTCCCCTGCTAGTTTGGAGGGTTTTCCTTGGATTGAATGGAAAGACCGCTGTCTCTCCATGATCAACAAGTCATCCCTCCTCTTCATCACTTCTTCGGGGTGATTTTAGGCCCTTTTTAGGGCCCCCAGCAGGGTGAAACCAGGCATGGAAGGCAGAACCCTGCCTTCCTGCATCCTGTTCTGTTGAGACACAAACTGGAAGTCACCACTGAGCATCCATTCTAATGCTAGACTTGAATCTGTAATTCCCTGCCTAATTAACTCCTACAAATTATACTTTCTTGGTTATTAGAAGGAAGTTAACTTTCAGTTGTAGAATTAGTTATACAGTTCTTAAATCAAAGCATTATTAACATATATAGGCAAAAAATTCTATAAAATAAAATTAGAAGAAAAATGTGAATTATATAGAAAATTAAACTTGGTATTTTTTTTAAAAAAATCACAAATTAATGTAAAGACAGGTTAGTAAACATGAATTTGTAAAATTACCTAGAACTGAAATTTGGTTTCCTCTGGAATTCATTAATACTTTGAATTAAAATCAGTTTTCCTACAGTTGTCAGTTAAACCTTAAACACTAACCAAGTATCTGTTATTATAGATTTTAATAGTCTACAGCAGATCAAAATAGGTTATTTATGTAAGCCAATCATAATAAACTAAATACTGTACAACATAAGTTTATAATTTTGGATTCTCTCCATAATAAATATAGCCTTTGAGAGGGTACTCTAAATATCATATTGAGCTTATATATTTCACCGCTATTACTTCATCATTCACACTGTTTTGCTACTATTGAAAATATTTTTGCCCTTTTCGAATACCTGGCAAATATGCAATTAGAGTTATCCTTAATCCACAATTTATTACAAGTTTCCAGGCATATGTTGACAGTTGAGACAAATATTGCTAGGTAAATAAACAAAACATTGTAATTCAAAGTGTTCATTCTGATAAGCCATGGAAAATATAATTTCTATATAAAGTTTTATTCAGCTTATTAAAGCTTCAAGCAAATTATAGTGGTTTCAGTTATACAGATTTATATACAGTTGAGTACCATTTTTGCTTTAAAACATTTTGAATATGTGATACAAGCAGGCTTTGCATGTTACAATAAGAACAATTTAATAAGTTATCATGTACAATTATCAAATTTCAATATTTTTAAAGTGTGCTCATGTTGATATCATAATGGTATCTGCTTTATGTTTTCTTCATTTTCCATTGTTATTATGATTTTTCTTGTTCAGTGAGATTACTTATCAAATTATTGGATGTTATTTTTAAAAGAAAAAATGATTTTTAAAAAATTCTAATTGTTTTAGCAATGGAAAAGGTTTGGTCTGAACTTATAATTATATTTTCTATATAAGTATAGAATGGGGGGAAGCAGATCATTTCTGTAGAAAAAAATCATGGTTTGATTTTTTTTCCCAGGGTGCTGTGCAATTTTCCACTTTTTTATAGGTAATTTAAATTGTGTGCTCCAGCTGCCTCAGGCCTGTCTATCCCCTACTGTGCTGAATCAGCATTTAAGAAATCAAAATTCCTTGTTCTGTATGTGAAGTCAGCAGTCCTTTACTTAAGAGAAGGTCTTGTTTTCTGGAGTGTTAGTTCAGCACAGTAGGAATTAATCTGCGCTAAAACTGCATGAGGAACATTTCTGGAAAAAAGCTTTCTTTTCCAAGTTTACTAAGATAATTTTTGAGTAGCCATGAGTAAACTATCAATTGCCATGAATTGTTTCACAATTCAGAAAATGGTAGTCAGGTTGACACAAAGCACCACTACAATACAGTACTTTAATAAACCAAATGAGTAAGGTTACAGTATATATATATTTCTTTTTAAAAAACCATATTTTAGACATATTTTACTTATTTGTTTGATTTATATCCTACCTTTACTTTAGGAGCTCAAATATAGCATTCTTTTCTACAATGTACAATATACTACAAGCTAAAAAATATGTAAAGATGTAAAAATTATAATACTCTGCACAAAAAGAATCAGGAGGGAAAGAAAAAAGGGGGAAATGATAATATAAAGAAAGGGCATCTAATAACACAAGTTCATTTAAGCATCAACTTAAAGACAGACAATTAAAAAAATATTTAAGGCCAAAATGAGAATATTAAAGAAAATAACAGTCCATATATATAAATTATTTATGTTGAAGGACTGAATTTTTTAAACCAAAACTAGAATAGAAATAAGGAGAGAACCCAAATATATGAGGAAACTACAATCTATAACATTCAGATTTTGTGATATGGTTTCTAAAATCAAGTCAAATCAATATTTATTTTTCTAATTTATATGACTCAACAAGTGATACTGGAGGGTGAACAGAATTATAATAGAGTGAAAACAATCATATCAATATTGTTGATATTAAAATACAGGCAGCTGAACAACAACCCAAATCACTAATACATGGTAATAAATCACCATAGATTTTGTTAACAGTGAACTAAATAACATTTATATCACAAGAACTATGCACTAAACTAAATATAAATTTTCCTATACATTTTTATAACTAAGTTCATAAACTGATGCAAAATTGATGCCAAATTGATGCCCAAGTCAAATGAGTTCTCTTCATCTACCTGCTATATCTCACATTTTTAAAAAAATCTTCTATTTTAAGTTAATGTTGAAATGAACTTCCTGTGAAGACATGGCCGGCAGCTGACATGCCCAGAAAAGCTCCTCTCTCTGGACTATCATTTTTCCAACTCAACAACAGAAGGAACTGGCTTCCTCTTGTTTTTTGATCCTCCTGGATTAGGGAGTATCTCTGAATCAGCCCTTACAATCTTCCGCTAAAGCATCAGTCTGCCCACCATTTTAAAGCTGAGCTCCAAAACGGTGTAAAAATCTCTTCGGTGTTGGATAAAAGAGCCTTTTTGGAATTTATTTTTCAAATGGACACTAAGCCATGCCCTTCATTTCTTAATCAATTTATGAGACTATTATCTTTATGAGCTAAAAGAGGCTCTTTTTAACTATAGCTAAACATTCCTTTTTGAAACTATACACCATTTTTGAGATCCCTTTGTTGTTAAATGACAAGGAAGAGGGTTGCTGAAGGCAGCCAGAAAAAGTAAGCGTGGAGTATTTTTTTTCCTGAAATATGAGGGTAAAGGTTGTGCTTTTAATTTACTATCTTTTAAATGATTAGTGGCTCTGTATTGTTTTGATATGGGTGTCTCTGATTGGCCAGGAAAGAAAAACAAATAAATAAACAATAGTCTTTGACTACTAGAGGGAGCTATGAGGATGATTAATCCTGAACTGCCTGTTCTTATAAAAGAGACCCTTCAACCAGTTATTACAAAAGATATTTAATTTCATAAATCAATCAAAATATATTAATTATGCAGATATTGAAATTTATCAATCTACTGTGTCAACTTTACAAATGCAAGTAACCTAACTGTAACTTCAGAATACAAATCTGGCATCTGTTTTTCCTACAATGATGATGTGTGTATAACTCTCCCAGTGCAACTGAAAGAAGAGAATCAAGTAAATTCACAATTGTCAAGAGGTCAAGTTTGGGACTTTTGCTTTATGGATATTAACAAGGTTGAGAATGCTTTGAGAAAAAAAGATATTATGGCCATCTTAGTGAAGGAAATCTTATTCTGGGAACATTTGCCTCAGACTAATTTATAATGTCAAATAGAACAACTTTGGGACTTTCTTTATATGGATATAAATAAAGCTGAGAATTTTTTCAAGAAAAAAGATTTGACAGACTTTCTTGACAACAAGGAAAAGACTATTCTATGAATATAAGTTGGAGGGAATTGGTTTTGGGAGTTTCGCTCCAGGCACAATGTCGATAGCACAGTCCGTGGGGCAGTAAGGAAACAGGACGTTACGCTCTCTCTCATTGAATGTCTCCATGAGGTCTCGGGACTCCCTCGGGACTGATTGTTGCTCCTCTTCCTTCTCAAATCTCTCCTGCTGCACTCAGGGATTCTCCTCTTCTCATCAGACTGTTCTTTTCTCTTGTCGGGAGCTCAGGCCCTGTTTCCTCCTAATCACATGTTTAGAGGCTCTTTCCCAATAGATCTGGGAGCCCCATTTCACTAGCCAAGCTAGACCTAAGTTCATTTCCTCTGCCATCTTTGTGGTGACCATAAAGAGGATAATCTCTTGGTGGTTCCCAAGCCCTAATTTCACCGGCTCTGTCAAATGGAAAGCTGCTTTCCCCCCTATCAGAGTGCCATCAACCTGCTTGAATTTCACAGGCTTCCTAAGTTTCCTCACATGTAGACCCAGTCTCTGCATGGCTGCTTGGCTAATAAGGCATCAAGTGTTGCCTGAGTCTATAAGGGCACTTACCAGCCCCCGTGCCCCAGAGCGGGATGCCCCAATGTCAACTCTAACTTCAAAGTGATTGACAGATATACTCACCATTGGGTCGTCCTCTCCCTCCCTCTCACTATCATAAAGGGTCTTTGGTCAGAGTTCCCTCTCCTTCATTCTCTGGGGGGGATCTCAATGACCTAGGCCACCACTCACAACTTCTCCTTCCCTTTCTTTGGTGGCTTCTTTGGCTTCAAGGGAGTCAGGACCACAGGAGCTGCTTGGGGAGTTGGGGCTGGGCACATCATGGTCCTATGGCCATTATGGCCACAGCAAAAGCATAGGGGGGCATCATCCGATGATCTGGTAGAGGCTGGAGACACTGTCACTGCCACTTGCTGATTTCTCTCTAAGGTGCACTTCTCCTGGTTTTTCCTCAGTCGTGGTGCAAAACTTCCATGGCCCTTGTACACTACCAACCCTAGTTCCACAGTGGTGACCAACTGATACCAGTCACAAAGCCGGTTGGGGATCCTGTGGGCTAGGCACAGGTGAAACAGGTTGTGGCTCAGACTCTCTCGATAGTATTGGGCCAGAAGCTGCTCCAGCCAGTGCCTCAGCTTCCCTGTGATCTTCCTGAAATCTCTAATGTACTCTGCCTTGGGCCTGATTCCCTGTCTGACATTCCTGATCTCTGCCTCTGCTTGTTGGATTTGCATGAGGTCCCTGAATTGGGCTCTGAGGCTACAGAGAAATGCATCTGGATCAGTCAGCTCAGGAGTGCCCTTATCATGGAGATCTGTCACCCATTCTGCCGTCTCTCCCTCGAGGTTGGCCACTACAATGTCCATTCAGGCCTCATCATCAGGGTATTCTGCCCCATGTTGGTGAAAATGGGACCAGACCTGATTAAGAAAGAATGCCATCTTCTCAGGATTTCCATCAAAAGCTGCTTTCAGCAGCAGGGGCAGGGGCAGCCTTGGTGCCCGCCAGGATCCCAGCATCCAAACTCCACCACATGGGTACATCCACGGATGAGCTTCATAACTGGGAGATGGTGTTGGTCACCAATCCACTCTCCCAGGTTGAGGAGGAAGCACCAGCTATAGACTGTGAGACCTCAGTCTCAGACGGGGGCCGAGACAGCCCTGGTTGTAGCTAGCTGCTCCTTCAACTGCTGCAGCCTTCACCCCAGTTGAATTTATTTATTTATTTATTTATTTTCCGGACTTATATGCCGCTCCTCTCTGAAGACTCAGAGCGGCTCACAACATAAATAAAACAATATTTCAAAAACTAAGTCCAAATCTAAAAAGCATTAATAAAACCCCAGACACATTCATCATTCATTCAACGATCCACAGTCAACCCCAGGCCTGCCGGCAAAGATAGGTTTTAAGATTCCTTCGGAAGGCCAGGAGAGTGGGGGAAGCGCAGACTTCAGGGGGCAGTTGGTTCCAGAGGGTGGGCGCCACAACAGAGAAGGCCCTCCCCAAAGGACCCACCAGACAGCATTGTTTTGTTGACGGGACCCGGAGGAGGCCGACACTGTGCGCTCTCACCGGTCAAAGGGAAGTATGTGGCAGAAGATGGTCCCATAAGTATCCTGGTCCAGTGCCATGAAGGGCTTTATAGGTAATATCCAACACTTTGAATTGCGCTCGGAGACCGATAGGCAACCAATGCAGCATGCGGAGAGTTGGTGAAATGTGGGCACACCGTGGAAGGCCCACAATTGCTCGCACAGCTGCATTTTGCACTAATTGTAGTCTCCGAACACTCTTCAAGGGTAGCCATGTAGAGAGCATTGCAGTAGTCAATCCTCGAGGTGACAAGGGCATGTGTGACTGTGAGTAGAGACTCCCGATCCAAATAAGGGCGCAACTGGTGTACCAGGCGAACCTGGGCAAATGCCCCCCTCGCCACAGCCGACAAATGATGTTCCAATGTCAGCCGTGGATCGAGGAGGACTCCCAAGTTGCGCACCTTCTCCGAGGGGTTTATAACTTTACCCCCAGGGTAATGGAAGGACAGATTGAAATGTCCTTGGGAGGCATCACCCACAGCCACTCTGTCTTGTCAGGGTTGAGCCTCAATCTGTTAACGCCCATCCAGACCCTCACAGCCTCCAGACACTGGCACATCACCTCAACCGCTTCACTGATTTGGCCAGGAGTGGAAATGTACAGCTGGGTATCATCAGCGTACTGATGGTATCTCACTCCATGCCGGTGGATGATCTCTCCCAGTGGCTTCATGTATATGTTTAAAAGTAGGGGGGAGAACCCGCATGGGAGTAACCTAGAGGTGGACCTCTGACCCCCCACTAACACCGACTGCAACCAACCAGAGAGATAGGAGGAGAACCACTGTAACACGGTGCCCCCCACTCCCAATCCCTCCAGCCCGCGCAGAAGGATACCATGGTCGATGGTATCGAACGCCGCTGAGAGGTCAAGAAGCACCAGGACAGAGGACTGGCCTCTATCCCGGGCCCGCCAGAGATCATCCATCAGAGCAACCAAAGCAGTTTCGGTGCTGTAGCCGGGCCTGAACCCAAACTGCAGAGGCCCCAGATAATGCTGGGATAAAAGAACCAGTGTCAGTGCCAGGATTGGAACCAAGTCCCCTTAGTGTCTGGGATCCTGTCATGGGACCGGCTTCCCTCCTCGGACCTCCAGGTTGCTAAACATTTGCCTCTGTTGCTCCATCGACTGGCTGCTGCACACTGGCAATGAGTGCTCTCATGGTGCTGGCCATTTGAGGCTTTCTGCTTCCACCACTCCAGTCCTCTACCCAGTTCAGATCAAGGATAATACAATGGGAACTTGGCTTCAGTCGCCTTTTGCAGTCCCTCTTGCCACTTCTCCACTTTGGGTCAGTTGAATGCGATTGCTACACCCATCTACTCGGAGACTGGGGTCGGCTCCTTCCACTCATCCTGTTCCTTGGGGCACGTTGATGCTGGTGGGGTTTTGAAACTGCTTTTGGCCCTGGCTAGGGTCCCACTGATTGACCCTGACCCACTCACCCCCACCAGCTGCTCTGTTTCAGGCATCTTCTCCTGAGTCTTCACTATGTCTCTGAAAACTACCAGAAAGGGTGTAGGAGCTCAGGACCCCTTAATGGAATTAAGTCAAAAGGAAAGCTAGCTTAGTCTGAAATCCTGGCTGAAAAGCCCTATGAAATAAAACACCAGAAACATTGCTATCTCTAATGTAAACTTTATTCATACATATCATACCAGCAGGTAGAAGGAAAGCTAGCTCTGGCAATATGGCAGGAACCAGATAATTAAAAGAGTAAAACTTTCCCTCCCTCTCTGACAGTTCAGGTCACATTGTCCAATAAATCTTCCCGTAGTTGTTATGAGAAAAAACTTTTGACTCGCCAAAACAATCCTTCCACAGCCTCAGCTGTCATGCTGATAGGGAATACCTGTAGATCCCAAGCTCCCTCCTCCCAACTGTAGACAAGCTAGAAGCAATATGGCAATCCTAATAAAGTAGATCTCCATAGCTTGACACTGAGTCAGTAACCAGGACCAAAGGTTTATTCTTCCAAATTTTTGGGCTCATACTGGAGCCGACCCTCAGGGAACTTCTCTTTTTCTCCAGATATTCTCAAATGGCATCCTGCAGAACACTTACAATTGCTGGTCAAGAATGAATAAAATAATATTGGAAGAGAATGCGTAATGCGCAGTGGTGCGATTCAAATATGTGAACAACTGGTTCTATGTGTTGATGCCACTTCCGGAAGTCCATTCTGGGCCTGGGCAGCAAAAAATTAGCTACCGGTTCTGCCAAAGTGGTGTGATCCGGCTGAATCCTACCACTGGTAATGCGGCATATATTATATGAATGCTTATTATATACTGTATATCTACAGTATGTGTGCATGATTCATGTGTATCATATTATCCAGCTGCCACATTCTGAAAAACAAATATTCTGATCTGATCCTTTCATACCAGTGCCAGTCACTTGACTTGGCACTCTCTGTAATTTCCTCCAACCCCTCTGTTTTAAAAAAAAGTCTATCTTTTCCTGCCAATAGTGTTATTGTCCTTTCTTTTCAGAGCAGTCTCACTTTTTCTCATGTATTCAAATAGTGTCATACTAGGTGGCCCTGTATGGAAGGCCCTGTAGGAAAGACAACAGTGTGACATGACTGAGCTTGAAACAATGCTCTTTTGGCCTTCTTCTTCACTTTAGTGCATGGAGAATTGATACAGTTAAACTGGTATCAATTCTCTCCTTATCTAAAATAGGGATTTTGTAAAATATTCTAAGATAGTTACCAGGCATCACATACATAATCAACCATGTAATATTATTAAACTGTCATAGGGTATGGTCTTCTTCCACTACTGCCCTGCTTTAGTTCAATATTCATATGTTTAATGCAGCATTACCAAAATAATACAGGTGAAAGATGCAAATCTTCTTTTGGGTGATATATAAAAACTCATTACTACTAATTGTTTGTACAATTTATTTCTTAAGCTTGGGAGATGAACACCCCACCACCACTAACAATAAAAAAATTCTGATCCCTGTTGGAAAGCCAGTGCGACCTCAGATCTGGATCACTGACCTGTATTTACTTCTTGATAAACTAGCCGTCAGTGTAATAGAAAAACTGATTTAGTATTGTTCATTGTGGTCAGGGTTTAATGTTGTGTTTAAAACAGTGATGTAAGATATGTTTTATAGCTTGTCTTTGATAAAGTTTATGATAAAGTTTAAAATCATACCCCTAAGAAATCATACACTAATTGTCCTCATTGTTAGGAATGTCTATAAGCATGCTTTTAAATACCAACCCAGTAAGGGCAGTAACTGCTGTCATAAAATAAAATTTTAACAAAGAAAAGGGTACATCTTGACATGCCTGTATTATTTTAAGTACAGTTTCCTAAAATATTGTTAGTGTTGTGAAATTTATAGAAATATTGTTTTAAGACAGTGGTTAAAAGAAATAAAATCACCAGAATCTCCTAATTCGTTTAAAAAAGAACACTATAAAACAACATTCTTTGAATTCAACATTATCTGCAAAAGCACTTTGGCATACTGATCTATACTGTCCCTGTGCATTTGGTTTTTCTTTCTAGTGATTGCCATTGTTCGTATTTTCTACAAGGACTTCCACACCGCTGTGTGATTACGGTATTTTAGTTTAACAGGGGCAGACTATAAAAAAAATCCAGGTAAGATATTTTAATCACAAGCTATCTATATTATTTGTAAAGTCAACAGTCAGACTACTGTATTTCAGACAGGAGATTTCTAATGTATTTATTTCATGAATTTAGCACTGATAATTTTTATAACATAATGATTTTAAATTTTTTACTAAATCATAATTTGGTATGCGAAAGTGCTTTTGCAGATAATGTTGAATTCAAAGAATGTTGTTTTATAGTGTTCTTTTTTAAACGAATTAGGAGATTCTGGTGATTTTATTTCTTTTAACCACTGTCTTAAAACAATATTTCTATAAATTTCACAACACTAACAATATTTTAGGAAACTGTATTTAAAATAATACAGGCATGTCAAGATGTACCCTTTTCTTTGTTAAAATTTTATTTTATGACAGCAGTTACTGCCCTTACTGGGTTGGTATTTAAAAGCATGCTTATAGACATTCCTGAGGACAATTAACCAATGGAACAGCTTGCCTTCAGAAATTGTGGGTGCTCCATCACTGGAGGTTTTTAAGAAGAGACTGGACAGTCACTTGTCTGAGATGGTTTAGGTTCTCCTTGAGCTTGAGCAGGGCCTGGACTAGAAGACCTCCAAGTTCCCTTACAGGTCTGTTCTGTTCTGTTCTATTCTATTCAGGATCTAGAATTAGGGAGGAAACATTTAAAATGTGGATTCTAGAGTTTCAAAGAGCCATAGGAGAATTTGATCTAAAATATTTGAGGGGGATCTACTAAAGATCTCATCCTGTATAATCCTTGCAAAGAGGATTTAATTATTTTTAGTTTATTTCAAAGAGACGTATATTCATAGAAGCTCTGTAACAAAGCAAATTTGCCTTTTGCTGTTTTGGAGAATGGAATGAAATAAATGTGGTTTAATGAACATACCAAGAGATTTTTGTGGGAATCTTTTGCAATTTCAGTGGTCTCAGCAATAATATTGATGCAGAACATTTATATTTTGCAAAAACTGGTGTTTTTCTAGCCAATTGATGTAATTTTACACTGTTAAACACCAGTATTTCTATAAATTCATAGAAGAAAGAATGTATTTTTAAAGGTTCTTTAAAATAACATGGCTATATAAAGAAGCAAACTGGAAAGATTTAAAAGGCTTAGTTTAAAAAGCTGAATTAGATTCTCACAATAGCTTTTTTACAGGTGGCAGAAAAGTTCAATAATAGTATCAAGTATGTGAATTACTGATTATTAAAAGCTCAGTGTATGTAATACCAAATAACTATGTGTATTCAATATTGCAAAAATGGAAGTGTTTCCCTAAAATAATTGTATGATGAATTCATAATGTGTATAAATACGCGGACACACACACACATAAACAATCAATCCATCTATTGCTAAGGTATAATTAATACTGCATATTTTTGGCAAATCACTATATAATTTCTTTGCAGCAAATCAAGTTTATTAAAATGTTAAAAATATATTTATGGGAGCATAGTAAACATTAAAATATTTTCACAATACTTTAAAAATAAATGATAGATAAGATATTAATAGAATCAGATCATATTTATCTATTAATCAATTTACTCCAGAATTTCAATTTTTTCTCTAATTAGCAGGCAAGCAAGCTGAAGGTTTGTTATTCATTTTTCTGATTTTTCTTAATACCCATAGATAAGTTCAGCACTTGCACAGAACCACCTTTTAAAATCCATCCTACACTTTTGTCTTTCCCTAGAAGAAATTATAGAGTAACTGTACATACATCAAAAACTTAGGGCAGGCAGGCTACCTGTTTTGTGCAGTAGTACAGCAGCCGAGGGATCGCAGGACTCCGCACCCTACAGCCAATTTCTGCCTGCTAGGGACCCTTAATGGGCCTGAAGTCACACCGAAGAGACAACATAGAAGGAAGGAAGTCTGGCTGATTGAGGAGAGACAGTGGGTGATCCGATAGGTTTGGGAAAAGCCCTCCAGAAACCAGCAGGAGAAACGCTAGCTTAACCTCAGATCCTAGCAAGCAGCCGAAGCCCAAAAGCACTATTTTAAGCTGATTGTAAACAACGTGCTTGGAACTGGGAAAGAACAGTGATTTTCTCTCTTCTACTTGATAATTGATTTCCTGGGGGGAAAAAACCCAAGAAGCAAAAAGCCTCTGAAAGTGAAAAGAAGGGGGCTCTTTGCCCCACCCTCCTACAGACGTAAGCAGTGAATTAAACCTTTTAGGGGGAATAGAAATATACTAAAATGAAATGAATATAAGACTTAAATCTGGATAAGTTTGAAATTGGTGGAATTTACTAAGACTTCCCTTTCAAATCATGAAAATAAAAAGAAAATAATTGTCTATTACTGAAAAATGAACTGGTGCTGAAATATAGTAGTGGATAAAAATATACAACAGTAGTTGCTCTATTACAGAAACTGGAAAAGCCCAGGAAAAGATAAATTTGATTTTGATGACTTTCAATGTCTTAATAACAGAGTACAGCTGTGACAAAAAAAGGAAAAGGATTATAAACTTTAGGAAAAAAAATTGACCTTTCTGGATTATAAATACCTAGTTAACTTTGATTCTAAAGATGTCTGCAGAAGAAGGAAAACCCTGATTTTTAGCTATCATGGAAAACCAGAGATCTGCAGAAAGAATGTACCAAGAAAAAACAAACACTTTCCAGGAGGAAATGTATGGTATGTTGCAACTAATTCAAACAACAATGATCTCAAACCATGAGGAAATTAAAAATAACTTTGAAAATATAAATGAACACAACTCCAATGTAACTTTACAACATAAAAATTCTCAGAAAATAAAAATAGAGAGCAAGCAGATAAAAAAGACAACTGAATGTGAGCCATAGGAAAGAGGTTTAAAGATGAAACCTAATAATAGAAAGAAGTATGATTAACTCAGATGGAAAAAAATCTACAGGAAATATTGGACATGAAAAAGATAACTTATATGTTAAGATTACAAAATAAGTTTGAGGACAAGAAAAAAAGATTTGATAAAATGGGTTACAAAGCTGCCAGGAGAACTACAAGAACTTGAGAGACAAAAAATGATAAATGAAATTAAGAGAGAAAGAAAGGAAAAGTTCTTCAATGAATATGAAGGAGGCAAAACCTTCCTATAAAAACATCTTATTTGTTTTGTCCTTTGTATCTGTAATAACATTCACAAGACTATGGGAAGAATCTTTGATTCAGCAAAGCATATTGATCAGGAAATATGTTTGGTTAAAAAAAAGGCTAAACTGAAAATTAAGAAATTAGATGATGGAATTTATCAGAGGGAATATTTAAAAATTAAACATTTGTTTAAATATAGTTAAAGAAATAGAAAGAATTTGGATATAAATAAATTTTAGTCTAAGGGGGATGAGCCCCTCAAGTAACATAGTATTTTTTCTTTCTTTTTTCCTTTGTGTTTTGTTTTTTGACATGAAAAAATATAAAAATGTTGGGATGTTTATATAAAGGAAATGTTTTAGATACTTAAGTGTAATCGATCTTGAGAAAATTTCAAATAAACAAAAATGTTTCAAATAGACTCAAAAGATCAGATAATTGGATTCATTAAATGGAATATTTAAAGATTAAACATATGTTTGAATGTGGTTAAGAAGAAGAGAAAATTTTTGGATGTAAATGTTCATTAGCCTAAGAGGGACATGTATTATAAGTAGTATACTATTTTCTTTTTTTTCTTTTAAATATAAGAACATAAGAACATAAGAAGAGCCATGCTGAATCAGGCCAAAGCCCATCGAGTCCAGCATTCTGTGTCACACAGTGGCCCACCAAATGTACATGGGGATCTTGAGCAGAAAGAGAAGGCAAAACCCTCCCTTTCCCTTGACCCCCAAACAAATGGTACTCAAGGGAATCCTGCCTGCCTCAACCAACATAGAGGCGGCACATGGACATCTGTTTTAATAACCACCAATACACTTTGCATCCATGAATCTATCTAGCCCTGCCTTGAAGCTGTCAAGGCTGACAGCTGTCACGACCCCTTCAGGAAGTGAATTCCATAAATCAACGACCCTCTGGGTGAAGAAATATTTACCTTTATTTGTCCTCACTTTCTTAGCTATAAGCTTTAGGGAGTGCTCCCGTGTCCTGGTATTGTGTGATAGAGAAAAGAATTTTTCTCTATCCACCTTTTCTATCCCATGCATGATTTTATACACTTCGATCAAGTCACCCCTTAAACGCCGTCTTTCAAGGCTGAAGAGACCAAGGCGTTGCAATCTGGTTTCATAAGGGAGGCGCTCCATTTCAAAAAATATGTTTTATTAATTTTTAACATACACTTTAATATTTGGTAAACATTGTGTTGTCTGGGCTAGTGTTTAAAAAACAATAAATAACAATTAATTTCTATAATTCTATAGTCCATATAATAGCTTTACTTGATTTCTTCTTCTTCCAATAATATTCTCTTTTGCCAACCTTAAATTAATACAATTCTTATTTAAATAAATGACAATTAAATATAAGCATTTTTCTCATATTTCTACAAATAATAACCATATCAATATAAAGCCTCTTTTCATTGATCATCTTGACTGCCTCATCATAAATCCTGTTTACATTCTTATTTAAATTTGTCTTCCCCACAATATTCAAAACATTCTTACTGGTTAAGATTTTCTTAAAATTAGTTACGTATTAGTTAAGTCTTTTTTCTCGTACAACCCATCACGTTTTTACATATCTTAAAAAAAAGAGAGAGAAAAAGATGACAAAACAGAGAAAACATTTCTTTTATGTAAACCAACCCAACATTTTTATATTTCTCATGTCAAAAAACCAAGCACAAAAGAAAGAAGAAAGAAGGCATACTACATTACTTGAGGGGTTCATCCCTCTTAAACTAATTTTCATTTATATTCAAAATCTTTCTATTTCTTTAACCATATTCAAACAAATGTTTTAAATACTCCCTCTGGTAATTCCCATCATTTAATTTCTTAATTTTCACTTTAGTCTTTTTTTTTTGCCCAATATCTTCCCTGTTCAACATGCTTCGATGAATCAAAGAATCTTCCCATAATCTTATAAATGTTGTTGTAAGTACAAAAGGCAAAACAGGTAAGAGGTTTTTATAGGAAGGTTTCGTCCCTTCATATTCATTGAAAATCTTTTCCTTTTTTTCTTTCTTGATTTTATTTATTATTTTTTGTCTCTCATGTTCTCGTAATTCTTCTGGCAAAATCCATTTTGCCAAATCTTTTTTCTTGTCCTCAAACTTATTTTGTAATCTTAAAGTGTTGTTTGTCTTTTCCATGTCCAGAGTTTCCTGTAAACTTTTTTCCATCTGGGTTAAGTGATACTTCCTTGTATTGTTAAATTCCATCTTGAAATCTCTCTCTTCTGTCTCGTATTCAGTTGTCTGTTTTTTCTGCTCGCTCTCTATTTTTATTTCCTGAGAATTTTTATGTTGTAAAGTTAAATTGGAGATGTGTTAATTTATGTTTTCAAGGTTATATTTAATTTCTTTTTTTTTTATTAATTATTTTTATTAAATTTTATAAACTTTTGACAAATTTTAACACAGAAATATAATAACTCAACTGATAACAAACAAATAACAAATTTAACAAACAGCTGCTCGGAACCCCCCCCACCACATCCTCCTACATCCTAACCCCTAACCTTCAATCCACCTTCCTCACCATCCAATGCGGTGTCTAGAGTTTTCCCGAGCGCCCTAAAAAAAGAGAAAAAATCTATTCCCTTAATATCCCCAACTACAGTTGAGAAACATAATCTATTACTTATTATCTCCCTCCCCCCTCCCCCCCAGGCTTCCCGGAGTGAATACAGAGTAAAAATGCAAGAAACCCCGCTAATCTACTATTTAGTAACTATTTTTCTATATATCATATCTAATTCTTTCAATTGATATTTCTTTTGCATATAATCAATCCATTTTTTCCAGTCCATCAAAAATGTTTCATTTGAGTGGTTCTTCAAATACGCCGATATCTTAGCCATCTCCACCAGATGGGTAACTTTTAATGTCCATTCTTCAATAGATGGTATTTCAGATGACTTCCAATATTGACCCACCAACAGTCTTGCAGCCGTAGTCAAGTTCAAGATCAACTTAGTCTCTATGGTGGAACAGTCCTTTGTTATACCCAACAAAAATAACTGTGGTACAAACTCAATACGCTTTTTCAAAATATTTTGAAGAATCCACCATATTTTTATCCAAAAAGCCTTAATTTTTTTACATGTCCACCAAATGTGAAAATAAGTAGCGTCCATAGATTCGCATCTCCAACATTTGGGTTTCAGATTTGGGTACATAAGCGATAATTTTTTTGGGTCTAAATGCCATCTATAAAACATTTTATAAAAATTCTCTCTTAAATGCTGAGCTTGTGTAAATTTAACATTTTTCACCCATATTCTTTTCCAAGTTTCCATCATAATTGAATGTCCAAAATTCCCTTCCCACTTAATCATACAATCTTTAACTAGTTCCTTTCCAGAATCAATTTCAATTAAAGCATCATATATTCTTTTAATATGCATCGCTCTTTGGTCTCTAATTTGTATAATTAGTTTTTCATCCTTTAAAGAAAAACCCATCTTAACATCTTTTTGCCATCTGGCTTGAAGTTGTGCATGATGATACCAATTATGAGCTATACCTTCCTCCCTTAATCTATCTAGTGATTTCAGTTCTAGGCTATTCCCATCTTTATTCAAAAGTTTATCATAGGGCTCCACGTCTTGAATTTGTTGTATACCTACACTCTGTATTGCATGTCTGGGAACAGTCCATAAAGGAATTTTACCATTTAACTTATAATAATACTTTTTCCAGACACGCATCACAGAGTTTCTTAATATATGCTCTTTAAAGCCCCTATCCAATTTTTTATCATAAACTAAATAGGCGTGGAACCCATACACTAACCCATATCCTTCTATATTCAGTATTATTTCATTTGTTAAATTAATCCAATCACTTATTGCCACTAGAACTGCTGCATAATAATATAATTTGAAATTAGGCACTTTCATTCCACCTCTCTCTCTTGTATCTTGAATAATTTTAAGTTTAACCCTTGGTTTCTTGCCATCCCAAATAAAGTTGTTTATACCTTTCTGCCATTCATCAAGATTCCCATCCTTTTTAAGTATTGGCAACATTTGAAATAGAAATAGAAATTTCGGTAATACATTCATTTTAATAGCGGCTATCCTACCCAAGATAGATAATTGTAGTTTTTTCCAATTCTCCATTTCTTTTTGCACTTTACTCCATAAGAACTCATAATTATTCTTATATAATTTACCATTTGAGGCTTCTATATAAATTCCTAAATATTTGACTTTTTTAACTATCTCACATCCCGTTATTCTTTCCAAATCTTGTTTTAATTTATTAACAAAATTTTTAACCAACATCTTTGTCTTGGATAAATTTAATTTAAAACCTGATACTTTTCCGTAATTTCGAATAATTTCCATCAAACTCTGAACCGATTGCATTGGCTGAGTCAATGTCACAAGTAAATCATCTGCAAAGGCACATAATCTATAATCATGTTTTCTAATTTGTACCCCCTTTAATTCCTCTGATGCTCTAATCCTATTCAATAAGACCTCTAAAGTTAAGACAAACAATAAAGGAGATAAGGGACAACCCTGTCTAGTACCCTTTTCAATGTTGAACAAATCTGTTAATTGACCATTTACTATAATCTGTCCTGTTTGTTTCTGATATATAGCTGTTATGGAATTAATAAACTGGTCCCCCATTCCCATCCTTACCACAAGCCTTTGCAAAAATGTCCAATTCAATCTATCAAAAGCTTTTTCTGCATCTAAAAACATTAAAACAGCCGGCACTTGAATATGTTTATCCAAGTATTCCAGTATGTTAACAAGTTGTCTAACATTGGTTTTCATCTGTCTCCCTTGTAAAAAACCAGTCTGATCCGGGTGTATCCTCTGTGTCAAAACTGTCATTAATCTATTAGCCAAAATTTTTGCAAAAATCTTGTAATCCGTATTTAACAATGAGATAGGTCTAAAATTTTCTACTTGAACATTATCTTTGCCCTCTTTAGGAATCAAACAAACATTAGCCGTTTTCCAGGAGGGTGGAACCCGACCACCCTCTTGTATATTCACAAATAACTCCCTCAAATGTTCGACCACTTCCTCCTGTAAACACTTATAATAAATCGTAGTAAAACCATCAGTTCCTGGAGATTTTCCCAATTTCAATTGCTTAATTGCGTCAATAATTTCTTCTGATCTAATCACAGCATTTAATCTATCTCTTTGTTCCAAAGTGATTTCCATAACATTTTGATTTTGTAAAAAGGCATCTACCTCTTGCTCTTGAACTTTTTCTTCAGCATACAATTTGGTATAGAACTCTAGAAAAGCCTTCTTAATAGCTTCCTGATGAAATACTTCTTGCCCCTTATATTCTACCTTCTCAATTAAACGGGATTTTTGTTTTTTCCCTTAATGTATAAGCCAACCATCTGCCAGGTTTATTAGCATTAAAAAAGTATTATGTTTAGCATATTGTATATTCCTGGCAACCTGGTCGGTCATCAAAATATCAAATTGTTTCCGTAAAACCTTTATCCCTTCTTTAATATTACTATCATCCGGTTTATCTATTAATAATAACTCTTTCTTTTTTATCTCCGCTTCTAAAACTCTTCTCTTTTCCTCTTGTTTACGTCTATGTCTTGCATTCAATTCAATTAAAATACCACGCATATGGGCCTTGCTAGCGTCCCACACCGTTTCTATTGGTAAGCCTATATTCAGATTTAACCTGAAAAATTCTTTGATAGCCTTTTTACATTCTTCCACATACATTTCATATTTAAACAAATTTTCATTAAGTCTCCAGGATCTGCGTATATATTGACCAGTCCTTAGTTCCATCATAACTGGGTTATGATCAGACAATACATTAGGTAAAATTTTAGCTTTCTTTAAACTTAACATAAAATCACTCGTAGTTAAAATAAAATCAATTCTAGAAAATGATTGATGTCTATCAGAGAAAAAAGTAAATTCTTGGTTACACATTAATCAAATGTTTCTGGTCCAAAGTTCTAATATGAGTTTCTTGTAAACAGATTACGTCATTTTTACATTGCTTCAAATAATGAAATATCTTCTTCCTTTTTTGTGGAGAATTTAAACCGTTGACATTCCTTGTCAAATACTTATTTGACATGATCTTTTCGTGAAAGCTTCTGCAAGGCCGAAACTACCTCTTCCTTCCTCTTAGGCCTTGCTCCCATGGCTTCCAAAGATGTCAGATCAGCTTGCTTGGTTTGAATTAATTCACGTGCACACCTTGGATCTTTAGGCTTATCAGCTACCAAAGGTTGAAAAATATCAGTTAACTGCACTGGTTGTTCAACTGCTTTATCCATATCTGTCGAAGGAATTATTCGAGGTTGTTGAAATTCCGAAATTTGCAATGATTCTAAATCTTTGACCAAAATTGCCCTCTTAGATTTTGGGGAAGTAGATCTATCAACCATCAGTATATTGTCAAGGAAATCCTTTGCTTTGGCAACAGTAGTCAGACGATATCTATTATTTTTAAAAAACAAAGAAAGTCCAGTTGGAACCTCCCATCTATATTGTATCTCTCTTCTTTTAAGCTCCTCTGTCAAAAAAGCATAATCTTTCCTTAACCTCAGCATTTTGGGAGGTATCTCTTTCAAAACCAATACTTCTTGACCAACAACACTCAGTTGTTTATTGTAGGCTGTAGAAAGAACCCAATTTCTGTATTTTCTTGTATTAAAATATATCACAATATCTCTAGGGCTTCCGGTGGCTCCACCGGCGTCGCTGGAGTCTCTAACGTGAGGCTCCGATCTCTGTGTCAGTATAGCTGTCAACAACAGCGCTCATCAGCTGTTTGTTGCGGCGAAAAAACTCTTCTTCGGGCAAAGAAGGGGAGTAGAGCTTCAAGAGCCGGGTTGAGCCCTTCCAAGACCCCTGGAACAAGTTTTCAGGGGCAGAGAAGGTGTGCTCCCCAGGCACTTGAAATGCTCCTGCCCAGAGACGCTTCTGTCGGCTGACAGAATTAGACGCCGTGACCGCCTCTGCTCTTAAGATTGACTTATAAGGACTTTAAACAGACGGACTGAATACAGGAGTCTTTTGATTATCGCAAGTATACTGCTATTTTGTTTCTGCCTTTGTATTTATAAGTTTTCTTGAATCAACAAAATTTTTTCAAAATGGCGATCGCTTTCTCTACCTAGTGAAAGTGAAAAATGAAAAGTGTGGACTGCGCTGGAAAATGAAAGTGAAATTTTTTTCCTCTTTTTAAAGAGAAGTTTGAGTTACTATTTGGATTTGATTTATCTGGACTTTAAAAGAAATTGATTTAACTGGATTTTAAAAGAAATTCAAAAGGGAGGAAGTGGCATTTTTTTTATTTTTTATTTTTTTAGCTATTTCTTTTCTTTTTTCTTCCTCTCTCCTTTTAATCATGACAACGAGACATAAGGCAGCAGTTGCTAAGGCGGCTATGCCCTCTCCAGGGCAGCTTGTAAAATCACAGTCTGCTCCTTTAGAGTCTCAAGAGCCTGTACAGCCTGCTTCAGAAATGATTACAATTAAAGATTTACAGACTGCTTTAACAGTAGCATTATCCCCAGTAAGTGCTGCATTATCCTCACTTAAGGACAGAATGGATAAAATGGATTATAAACTAGAGGAAAAGATGGCAGAACAGAAAAAAGATTTTAAAGCTATGACGGAAGTATCTAACCAGGAGATGAGACAAGACATTGTGGAGGCTATTAAGGGTGTCTGGGATTACACCATCGGTGTTGAAGAGAAATTAGAGAATATTGAGCAGCAATTTGAAGAAAAATTAGAAGAAATTAAAAGTGATGTACAAGATCAGGCTACTTTGACACAATATCATCAGATGCAGTTTGCGGTTAGAATTAGGGGACTTAGAGAAGCCTCAAATGGGAACCAAGAGGATTTAAGAAAAATTGTTATTGAAGCTTTATCAAAATTTTTGGATGACTCAGTTGAGAATGTGGACTGGCAGATTGAACGGTTGTTTAGAATGAACTCACGTATTGCAGCACAAAGAAGGTTATATTTAATTTCCTTGTGGTTTGAGATTATTGTTGTTTGGATTAGTTGCAACACAGCATAGATCTCCTTCTGGAAAGTATTTGTTTTTTCTTGGTATATTCTTTCTGCAGATCTCTGGTTTTCCATGATAGCCAAAAATTAGGGTTTTCCTTTCTCTACAGACAGCTTTAGAATCACAGTTAAGTTAGTATTTGTAATCCAGAAAGGTCAATTCTTTTTTTAAAGAGTTTATAATCCTCACTTTGTAGAAAGTCCAAGATGTTTTATTTTATTTATTTTTTTGTCACAGGTGTTCTCTGTTATTAAGATATTGAAGGTCATCAGAATCAAATTTATCTTTTCCTGGACCTTGCCAATCCCTGTAATAGAGCAGCTGTTGTATATTTTCATCTACCACTAGATGTCAGCACCAGTTCTTTCAGTTCTTTTCAGTAATAGACAATTATTTACTTCTATTTTCATGATATAAAAGGAAAATCTTAACAGATTCCACCGATTTAAAACTTATCCAAATTAAGTCTTATATCCTTTTGAAGTAGGAAGGTTGGAGGAGAAGAGGAAAAGTGGAGAGAAAGGGAAGGAAAGGGGTGGGGGAAGAGGGAAGTAGGAAGAGAAGAAAGGGAGAAAGAAGGTAGAGAAGAAAGAGTGTGGATGCAGTGAAAGGGGAAATGGGCGAGCAACACCAAAAGTTCATGTAGGTATTTACCTCATTTCATTAAAAGTATTGTATATATGAATGTAAAAGAATGTATGGTAACACCTTATAAATATCATGGTATATGTATCGGGAGAGTTTGGAATGAAATTGACAAAGTCTTAAAATAGGTTTAACAGAAATTTATGACAGAAATGGAATATATTAAATTTATATGTTTTTGGTTTTTTGTCTTGTGTTGGAGAGAGAAATAGTAAGATGAAAGTGAATGTATTAAGTTGAGCTGTTTATGTATGTTTTTATTCTGGAATTTTTGTTTACCCAATCACCACAGTGTGTTTTAAGCATCTATTGTTAAAATCATAAAATCAATAAAATATTTTTCAAAAAACAGTCTTATATCCTTTTCATTTCAGTACATTTTTGTTCCCCCTGAAAGGTTTAATTTGTCACTTCCATTTGCAGGAAGGTGGGGCAAAGATCCCCCTCCTTCTTACTTTTGGAGGCTTTTTGCTTCTTGGGGCTTTTTTTCCTTTTTTTCCAGGAAATCAATTTCTAAGTAGAAGAGAGAAAATCACTGTTCTTACCCATTTCCAAACATATTGTTTACAGTCAGCTTGAACTAGTACTTTTGGACTTTGGTTGCTTGTAGCTTGGGCTAGATTCGGAATTTAAGCTAGCTTCTTTTGCTGGTTTCTGGAGGGCTTTTCCCAAATTGATCAGATTGACCGCCATCTCTCTGCATTGGTGGGACTTCCCCCTTCTATGTTGCCTTGACAGGGCAACTTCAGGCCCATTTAGGGTCCCCTGGCAGGCAGAAATCAGCCATAGGATGTGAAGCCCCGCGATCCCTCGACTGCTGAAGTACTGCACAAAACCAGAAGTCCCTCCTATTTTCTTATTTTTTGTTTTCTATTCTTTCTTTCTTTTCTTTCTTTCCTGTTCTTGGTCTTTTCTTTTTTTAAGGTATGAGAAATGTAAAAGTGTTGGGATGGTCTGTATGAGGAAAAAAACTTAAATACTTAAGTATAATCAATTTTGACAAAATCTTAACCAGTAAGAATATTTGAATATGGTGGAGAAAACAAATTTAAATAGGAATTTTGTAAACAGGATCTATGATGAGACAATCAAGATGATCAGTTAGAAAATAAGCTTTATATTGATATGGTTATTATTTGCAGAAACATTAGAAATGTATATATTTAATTGTCATTCGTTTAAATAATAAGAATTGTATTAATTCAAGGTTGGCAAAAGAGAAAATCAAGCAAAGCCAATATGTGGATTATAGAATTAAACTAATTGTTAGAACGTTTTTAAATAATAATTTAACTCTTGACGTATTTGGTCTATCTCAAATGTTTGTTTTGAAGATAAAAATAAGAAAAAGTACCCTTTCTACAGTAATGAAAAATTCAAAGAAAGTAAGTCACAATTGTCTTTTACAATAAATAATTATTGGGGGGAGGAGGAGAAGCTGGTGTCCACCATTTCTTCTGAAGTTATGATCCTCCAGAAGATTTTTAGGGGAAAAAAGATATGTTTTTATTTAATTCTTCATTCAACAATGTCTATGATTTGGCATCTTAGAGCTGGGCAAGATGTAGGTTTTAAAAACTGACTAAAAGAAGATCGTATTTAATTGAAGCTGTAGCAAATATTTAATGCTAACAATTTAAAAGGGCCATCAAACTTTCTATTTCCCATTTGTAAAGAATATACAACTTTTCTTCTATAAATTTTCTTTATAGTTTGATTTTACTTTTCAAAAAAAGCACAGGCCGCTGTTTATGAAATAGTGTGAAAAGATCCCTGACAATTTGCTACAGATTCATAAAAGGTGAAATATGATCAAATATTTTCAAAATTTTCCCTTTCTAGATCTTACTTGTTTCTAAGTGATTACACATTAATCTTCTTCCAAAGTTGCAGAAAATTTCTGGTTTGAAAACTACATAATACATATTTATTCTTTGAAAAGATGAATGATTTTTTTCAGCTGAATTATGATACTCCATAGCTTTATTTCTAATGCCTGGTAACAGATTTTTTTTTTTACTCTTACAGACAGAACTTTCTTATTATTTTTTCTTTGTTATTTGTGTGTTCCCTGTTGTTTTCTTTGTTCTACACCCTCAAATATCTCTTTACACGTATTCCCTTTTCATTACTATGGTAATAAATTATGATAACATTTGGCTAGATACTGTCCATCTTCCCTGCTGCTTCATCAGCTTGATAATTATATCAGAAAGTATGTCTTGTCTGACACTGCAAGTTCATCAACATAACATTTGCATTGAGCATCACTGCAGCTAAGCTTTTCATTATATAAAATGTATAATGGATTGCTGTGATTGAATCATTACTAATCATAATCATATTTTTTTCTATTTTGTCTTTTGCCAGTTTATACAATAAGATTTTCTACTACATGGCTAACTGTGCAGATTTAGTTATATGTAAAACTGGGTAAGATTTATTTTCAATATTAATCTTCTTCCTATATAGTCCTATGGCAAAAATAAAGTCAATGTTTCATGAGGATTTGCAAATCTATTTCCAAAGACCATAAAACTACACTATCAAAGCAGCTATTTAAAGACAAGAAAAAATGAAGTTAAATGAAGATGGACAATTTCAAAATTCAATTTATAATTACTAGTTTCCTGTCCTTAAGAAATGTTCCCTGAAAATTTGAATGATGCCACTACATTTCAACTGAATTTTCTTTGTAAATAAAGATAAATAAATAATGAGAGGGTGAATTTTCCTCAGATTCTATCAGAAAATTTAAGGAGGTTAAAAATAGATAACTTGATCCAATTTGCACATCAGCCCAGGAGGTTACTTGAAATCTTTTAAACATAGTATTCCTTAAATATGTCCAACTATATATGTCCCCATGTTATACCCAAAGCATGGAAAACCCAGCCTAACAATTTTATATGACCTATAAATAGGTTAAGCTCAGTACGAATTAAATTCTGTAGGAATTCCTCCCTCGTGCCTTATAATTTCTCTTTATCGGTGCTCCAGTGAAGGGCTGTCACTTGCCCACCAATTAACATAGCTTTTAATGTATCCTTCAGTTAATTACTGGTGTTTTCATTTTTCTGGTATTTGCATGAAATATTTTTAAAATATGTGTCAGAACCGCCAAAATGTGACATTATTTTATTTCTATGGGACAGCATATTTCAGAAGCAATTGCTCCTAAGGTGATTTGGGATAGGTTACAGTACTAATCTCACGGCTGTCTCTCTTACTAGCAGAACCCATAAATCATATGGTGTGTAATAAGAGGAGCAAGTTGGAGAGGTTAGAAATCTTAAGAAAACTGTGACAGAAGTGATAGATGATATGAAGTGACTTCATAGTGAAGATTTTTGTTTTTTATTAAAAAAAGAACATGTTGCATTTGATATAAGATCTTTTAGCATATTCTCCCCTTTCAGTATCAACTGTGGGAACTACATAACATTACTATAGTCAATACTAAAGTATACATTTAGTAATTAAATAACTTAAAAATGAGAAGAAAACATATTGAAACTTTTGTATTAATCTTGACTGCTCCAAAGCTTTCTTTTGAATATTAGCAGAGATGATTGGCCTAATGCAAAATCACACTGCAGTTAAATACTTTGAGAAAAAAATCATAGAACAAATGAAATATGTTTATTTGAGATATTTAGCAGACATACTTGAGTAGATTTATCTAAATATATCTTTTTTTCTTAGTTTGATTACTAAACAGAGAATAGCATAGCAAATGAGTTAACTATATTACATCAGTCATATAAAACACATAATATTGGCAATAAACTGAGGTCAACAGGAGCAACTACAGGTTTAATGGGGCCCTGGACAAAGTGTCTTCTATAGTAAGCCTCCCCAAACTTACCATAATGTAGGACATGGGTGTCAAATTCGTTGCATCTTGTGACGTGTTGTGACGTATCACAACTTTTTTTGAATTGGTGGAGCCAGGGTGGGCGTGGCCTCCACATGATGCAAATGGCCCGCGGGCCGGCAGTTTGACACCCCTGATTAGGGGTAGCAGGTAAGGGAGGGAGGCAAGTAGCAAAGTGATTTGACAAAAATGCAGCTACATCTGTCCTATAATCTTCAGCTATCTTACTGTTTTGTTTATAGCACTGGGAAATTATCTTTGTGCATGTATGTATGTGTGTGTCTACAGGAGACTGTGGTAGACCCTGCTTGCTGATGCAGAGCTTGAAAAGCTTTGTAAGTCCCAGACTTGATTTAATTGTGTTTTCTCCTTTACCTTCATTGCCTTTCACTTAGTCCTAGCTCTAAATCATTGAAGGGGACACTTCAGCTACCATCATCACTGACATTAGAACTACAATGAGTTCTGAATAGGGCTTGCTGTTAAGCTTGGGAATAACCAAAGTATTTTCCAACTGTTTAGGAGAATAGCTTGGTTAGCCAAGCCCAGGCTTAAAACAAGCCTAAAGGGATTTATCTCTTAGTAGTTTGGAAAATTACCTCCTGAGAAGCTTAAAGAAACGGTTTACTTGCAGTTGTGCAAGAAAATAAGCAAAATAATCATTCCTTTCCTAGATATTATATATGGATTAACCTTGTTGTAGTGCCTTAGTATAATTTCTATATTATCAAGATAATTTCTATTTATGCAAAAATCACATATCACTTGAGAAATATTTAGTCATCCCTTATGTTTTTCTGTTTTGAGTCAAAATGCCTTTATAGCTTCCCAATTCTTGGGATTGTTTGGCTTTTCCTGTAGGTCAGACATGTCAAACACAAGGCCCAGGGGCAGGATGCAGCCCGCGAAGTGGTTTCATGTGGGCCACGAAGCCATTCTGGAAACAGTGAGGGAACAGCCTCCTCTGCCTTGGCCCTGGCCCAGGCCAGCCGGGAGCCAATGTACAATTTTGGGGTGGCCCTCTATGCTGAAACGCATTCAGTCTTAGCTCCATAAGCCCCCCCCCCACATGGCCTGAGAGGAACAGTGAGGCTCCTCCAGTGGACCATGCCTTGACACTTGCCCCGGTCCCACTCCCTTCTGCCAGAGACCCTCAGATCTATCCCATTCTTGCCCAGGCCCTCACAGGCCCTTTGACACAAACAATGTAGAGCTGGCCACACCTACCCAATAGGCCACGCCCACTTCATCCACACCCACCCAGGCCACACCCACCCGGTCCCCTGAGGGCAACCGCAATGCTGATGCGACCCTCAATGAAATTGAGTTTGATACCCCTGCTGTAATATATTGTCATAATGAATACCCTATGTTTTATATAATGTATATTCTCTCTCTCTCTCTCTCTCTCTCTCTCTCTCTCTCTCTCTCTCTCTCTCTCTCTCTCTCTCTCTCTCTCTCTCTCTCTCCACTTGTGTGTGTGTGGAGAGAGAGAGAATTACTAATGAATTAACATGACCTCTGATTTCTATTTTTTTAATTAAGTGCTTTTTCTTTAACTCTAACACGCCCTCAATATTTCAATGTTAAAAAAATAACATGTTTCTCATATAAAAGATTCCTATTCTTTTCTCTGTAACTATTATGTTTAGTTAATGGTTTTTCAATGCTTTAACTATTCATTGAACTATCATTTAGGAGCCAAGCTGACTACTGTTATTTGTTGAAGAACTCCTACAAAACCATGCTTGCCTTACAAATGACATGTACCAGTATATGAGAAATGATGTCCTATTGTATAGATCAATCATTTCACAACTATAAAGGAACATTTATTTGAACTTTTGAACTTGTCATAGTCCACTCTGTCTGTGGGAGAGCAGAATATGTCCCCAAGGCCTTGCCTTGTGAAATTGGAACAAGCATTGCCATTCTCTCATCCTCTGGCCAAGCAGAGACAATCCACATTTCTGCATTTTCATTTTCTAAGATTTTGAATATTTTTATGCCAGGCAGCTTTGGATAACTGGAGACAATACTTAATGTTTTTAGTCTAGGCAAGGTCTGTAGTAATCCAAGCAAAGGTGCAAATTTGCTATGATTGTTATGATCATATTTTTCCAATATCTGTGAGTTTGTTTATTAAAGCAAAGCAAAGTTACACTCCTCAAACACATTCACTGTACTCACCATGCCTTCAAAATGACTGTTATCCAAACAGTCTAGTGCAGTGATGGCAAATATTTTAGAGTCTGAGTGCCCAAACTGCAACCCAAAACCCACTTATGTATTGTCGGGTGCTGGCTGGGTGGGGCCCATTGGGTGGTTGTGGCCAATTGAGTGGGCATGGTCCATTGGGTGGCGTGGCTGCAGTAGTCATGGCAGACTGAGTGGGCATGGCCACTTCAATGTTGCTCGTCAGGAGGGACACCTTTTGGGGGCCAGGCAGGGTTGAGGGAGATCATGGGGGTCTCTGGCAGGTGGGATGGTGGGCAGGAGGCTTGTCCTGTGGGGTGAGGCAAGGCAAGGCAGAGGCTGAGGTGACTGCTGCCTGACACCATTGGCCCCCGCATACAGCAAGCGCATGGGGGCCAACTGTGTCCATTAGCAGCAACAGCCTGTCAGCCCCTCGGTTTTTGGTGGGACGTGGCTGTTTGCTTCTGACATGGCCATTTGCTGCCTCATGCATCACACCCAGTGGGGCTGCCATGAGGCCGCGGAACAAGCCAGGTGGAGGTAAGGAACCAGTATATCAGTTTCTTACTGCCGCCCGGCTTGTTCTGTGGCCTTATGGCAGTGACATTATTAGGAGGTGGGAAATGGCCAGTTTTGACCTGATATGGCTGTTTGCCTACAGCCACAGCCACTTGCCACCTCACATGTTGCACCCACTCCCATCGCAAATCTTTCCAGAAATTCACCGCAAAGGACGCCTAGCACGAAGGATGCCAGCACAACTCCCAGGATCCAGAGAGGAGCTTCATGGCAGCAGCACTGGCAGGAGGCAGCAAACGGCTGGTTTCAGTGTGACATAGCTGTTTGCCTCTGCCTGTGGCCATTTGCCACTTCGCACGTCGCACCCAATGCCGCTGCCTTGAGGCCGCGGAACAAGCTGGCTGGATGTAAGGAACCAGTATACTGGTTTCTTACCACTGCCCGGCTTGTTCTGTGGTGTCATGGCAGTGGCATTGGGTAGAAGATGGCAAACGGCCAGTTTCGGCATGAGGCAGCTGTTTGCCACCTCACGTATTGCACCCAATGCTGCTGCAAAGCGGCTTGGCTGAAAGTGGCCATGGAACAAGTGGGGCAGGTTTCCCCCTCACCTGCCCATTCAGCTACAGCTTTGGTGGCTCTGTAGGCAGAGCTGCAAAGTTCTCTTCTCTGTCAGAGAAGCTCTGCCTACAGAGCCACCAAAGCAGCAGGTAGAGTGCCAGAGGTTCGGGGAGGGAGGGTGCTGAAGTAGGCAGTCATGCCATTGGCAAGAACAATGTGTCTGAGAGGAAAGCGACCATGGAACAAATGGGGCAGATAAGGAAATAAATCCTTGCTCCCCCCACCCAGAAATTGCCTTTCTTTCCTTCCAGGCCTGTGCCGTTTTTCCTTTGCAATCTGCTGCTGCCACCATGTGCAAGGAAACAAAGGAAAGTTTTTTGGGGGACAAAGGTCAATCAATCAATTCCAACTTTGCGATCTTTCACGAGAAGTTGGAATTGATTGATTGACCTTTTTCTCCCCAAAAAACCTTCCTTTGTTTCCTTGCACGTGGTGGCACAGATTGTGAAGGACAAACGGCACGGGGCTGGAAGTCAGGTAAGGATAGAAAGGCAATTTCTGGGGGGAGTGAGGATTTCTTACCTTACCTGCCCCACTTGTTCCGAGGTTGTTTTCCGCTGAGACGCATTGCTCTTGCCAATGGTCCGACTGCCCACTTCAACACCCTCCCTCCCCGAGCCTCTGGAGCTCCACCTGCTGCTTTGGTCAGCCTGCCGGCTTCCATCTCTACACCCTGCCCACCGCTGCCCAGCATGGCTGCCCTAGGGCTGCAGGGGCTGGCCTGGCATGGGAAGGGCACATGCCCCATCCTCCCACCACCATGCAGGGTAAGGTTGCTGTCCCCACCCCCGCCCAGATGCCCTCACCTCCCCCAAGTGGTTTTTTTTACTAACTTGCCTTTCAGCTGCATTCCATTTCTCTGTTCACTTCTCAGCCCTCGTCGCATGTTTGTGGGACTATCGGTAAAAAAAAAAAGTTCCATCAGACTTTCTAACTGCTCATGAGTTCTCATGAGAAGTTAGAAAGTCTGAGGAAACTTTATTTATTTTTAACCAATAGTCCCACAAACACATGGCAAAAGCTGAGAAGTGAACGGAGAAACAGAATGCAGCTGAAAGGCAGGTTAGTAAAAAAAACACTTGGGGAGGTGGGGGCGGGGGCGGCAACCTTACCCTGAGCAGGTTGCTCATGGGCGGGACTGAAGGCTTAGGACTAGGGCGACAGCACTCATGCTCACAGAGAGGACTCTGCATGCTGCCTGTGGCACATGTGCCATAGGTTCGCCACCATGGGTCTAGTGTGTTGGAAGAAGTCAGGTTTAGATTCCAAAGCTTTTTTATTCCTTCTTAGTTCTATCTCTTATGCAGCATTCAAGTCCACTCCATGGGGCTAAATACTTTTTCCTTTTTTGAATTTATCTTGCATCATGTTCATTTCATGACCTTCAAGACATGGAATAAAAAAATAACTGAATTAATTGTACTTACATCTTTACTGTATCACCTTTCTTCATTCTAGCATCTTTTGCAATTGCTTCTTCTTGCATGCTGTCTGCCACAGATAGTTTTTCTTTTAGACTTGCTACATATTGTAGCAGAAGCTCCTTATTATATTTGGCCCAATTATTTCAGCCTAGATTTATTATAATTATTATTAGAGTCTGGTTTGCTATCTTTGGGGATGTGACTTTCTCATGCATGCCATAAGATGTGTTCTGCTTACATTAGAGTGTTTGAAATTACCCAGGCACAGAGAAGTAAAAATTTATACTAGAAAAGCTTTTGAATAATTGATCTGCTCTCGCATACATTTAGATTTTTCTAGCTTTCAGCTAATAGTTACAGGTAGTTATTCAGTAACACCTGTTCAGTGACTATTTCTGAAATCATATAGTTGTCACATTTTATAATAATCAATCTCTAAATGATTGATCAGATAATTTGCATCAGGTCACCAAAAGCAAAAGTAGGATACTTCTTTAAAAATGTGTCTCAGAAATGCTTCAATAGTTATTTTTGACAAAATGGAAATCTAATAGGTACTAGTATGGAATATATAGTTGGTCTTCTGTCAATCCATATGAATATTTGTTTTGATCGTCAGAAGCAATTTTAGTCCATTTCAGAGGGAACTGAAGAAATCAGCAAATCCATGTAAGTCTATATAACATGAATGTCATAGCTTTTGTCAATTTACAAGTGAAATAAAGCAAAGAACCTTTGAATCACTGATGTGAAAACATTGCCACACCATTTCAAATAAGAAGCTAGACAGGGGAATTAATGTTGACTGGTTCAGCAGTCGAAAGAAAACTTTGGAAACAAAAAGTCTATATGTGAATGAAATGGGCATTCTAATGCCACAAGCTGCAATTTAAAGTCAAAAATGAAACTAGATCACAATATATTATTCCATTTATTGTTAAACTTTGCTGCTTCTGCTTCTTCTCCTCTTCCACCATTACTTCTTCCAAATGAAGTCCTTGCTTCCCTTTTCTCCTTTTCTTACCTTTTCATGTGAAACATCTTCACCTTTTTAGAAATTCTAAATCATCATAATCAGTGATAATCCCTGGTTATATTGAGTAATCATATTGGCCAAGCAGGATCAGACTGACTTAGTATTTGGATGAGAAACTGCCAGGTCATCCTTCATATGATTATCAAATGTGTGTAACAGTTTTTTTTAAAAATCATGTGCACTTTTTCTTTTAAGGTATTTTTATGCAGGGTAGCAGAATTAAATGTGATATTTCTTCTACCCTTTAAGTTCTGATTTCTGGATTTCTCCCCAAAACACTGATCACCTGAAGTCTGTCCCTGAAGATTAATTTGAGATAGGTTGTATTGTGCTTAGAAAAAAAAATACTCCCATCTCAATATGCACAAGATATTAATAGTGTGTTAATATTCTTTTTTCTTTTTCCACTCTGTCTCCCTTATTTGATGCCATCTTTAACTTCTATTGAAAGATTACATGCATGGAGGAATAGAGTTGTTCTTATCAAACACAAATGGCTTTGTTAAAATGAAGCAATTGAAGTATGCATATATACACATGTATAAAGAAAAGATTATGCATAAGGATCTGTTCTCCAAGACAAACCCTTCATGTTTGAAAAACAGTATTATTCACACACATGCACAAGTCCCTTTGCGTTTGTGTTTATAAGTGCCAGTTCTTATAGTTAATAAAATAACTATAGTATACTCACTGTTTTCTGTTCTTGTAATACCTACAAGTAGGTAGATATAAATTTGATTTGTAATATAGAACTATATTCACATATTGCACAACATGTACAGGGTTTGAAATACCAAGCTGCTTTGCAGATTCCTATCTTGCTTTGAATTTCTTGGGCAACTGCTACAGCATTCAGACAAATATGTACTGCCTGTAAGAATAATGCAATACAGACTGTCATTCCTAACTTGCTACAGCCTGCTACCAGGTGGTACCCGTTCAGAACAAAGAGTATGATATGAAGGGAACAATAAGCAGTCAAGGAATGAGTAGTTTCTCTACTGTATTTATAACTACATGAAACTAAATGAAATGGGGAAAACATAGATTTTGGTCTTATCCTTAAATAAATACACATGTGTATTCATTTATTTGTTAAATTTATTTGCCACCTATCGTGCCGTGGGTCTACTCTAGGCAGCTTACAATAATAAAAAGGAAGAAAAGGAAAAGAGAGCAAATAGAACAGAAGTAAAATGATAGAACAATAAAATAAATAATGACAAAGGAACACAATAAGAATAATAGCTAAATGTCTATGGAGATTCTCAGTCATTTAGGTCATAGTTACCCCAAAGATGCTTTTTCATGAAACAACTGGACTTTCTTATTTTTCTTTGAAGATGTTTTTCTTCTCATCCAAGAAGCTTCTTCAGCTCTTCTTCAGACCTGAAGAAACTTCTCGGATGAGAAGGAAACATCTTCAAAGAAAAACAAGAAAGTCCAGTTGCCTCATGAAAAAGCACCCTTGGAGAAATGAGAATAATATATCAAAAGAGTAACTAAAAAGATGGATGGAGACCAGAGAGCAAGGGGAGGGAAGATATAGTCTCATCAATTTGGTAGCAACCTTCAGTCTGGAACTTCCCCATTTGGTCCCTAGGCCAGCCAGCATAGCCAGGTCTTCAGGGTCTTGCAGAAGGACAGGAGATGGGGGCAGATGTTACCTTAGAGGGTAAGATATTCCAAAGGGTGGATGCTGCAGCAGAAAAAGCTCTTCTTCAGATCATGATAGTCAGAATTCTTTGATCAATGGGATCCGAAATAGGCTGTCTCTGGCTGGTACAAGTAGGATAGGTTTGTCAGAGCAGGATGAGGAAGTTCAACAAGTATGGACTTATACTATTAAGGATTTTAAATGTCATAACCAACACCTTGAACTGCACTCGGAAGCAGACTGGTAGCAGGTGAAGTTAGCGGAGCAGAGGTATAATATGGGCATACTAGGAGCTCCAAAGACTGTTCTCATTGTTGCACTTCGCACCAGCTTGAAGCTTCTGAATGGACTTCAAGGATAGCCTTGTGTATAGAGCACATATGTACATGAGAAATTCCATCAGAACTCTGCATACAGATATATTTCTAAAATGTTGCATTCTAGAAATGAAACATAAAACCATTCACAAATATTTAACATAGATGTCTTGTATATTAGTTTACATAATCTGCAAAAGGCTTTACTTTCTTGAAATTAAAAGTGGCATTTGGCTTATGAGATGTTGTTTTGTAGTATAATGTTGCTTTGTATGACTATGTTATTCAGAGTAATATGCAATAGTAGTATTGTTTATGTTATTTATCACATTCATACCCATTACAATTGATGAAATACTTTGTAGTTACAGTAATTAAGAATAGACAAAAAAGCAGATTAAAACATCCATGGTAAGGCTAAAATTGCAATGAAGACCATAAAACTTTAAATATAAAATTATATTACAATACCAAGCATGCTAACATCTTCCTTCTAGAGTAGCTCACTTTTCCAAAGTTCCCAGGAGTCTGTTCCATAGTACAGACACTGCCACAAAAAAGCAATTCTTACAGGGCTTGTACCACAGACTTCACAGAAGTATTTTTAGTGAGTATTCTTTCAGCTACAGAAAGAAACATATGCTCTTTGAACATGATGTGTTTTTCCAATCTAATTGCAAAAATTCTTTGCATGAGATCAATTTAGATCTCTAGAAAAAGCACTCTTTCCCTTGCCCAAAAATCTTCTGAGCAGGGAAGAAGAGAGTGAAGAAAAGAACTAGCAGATAGACATGTGTGATCTAGCCACAGTTGGCATTTACACTGCCCATTACTATAGAGAATGTGTTTATCAAAGAAAAGATTACTTTTCTTTGAACAACATAAAATACTGGGTTGTGAGTTTTTGTTTGCCATTGCATGTTATTATTTATTCTGTGCCCTAGCTCTAATAATTGAAATTTAGCAATCTTGGGAATGCATTATGTATTCAAGTAAAAAAGAAAATATTATATTATTAAATCTATAGGGCATCTCTGAGCCAAGGAAAAATCCCACAAATTTTTGAGGGACTGTAAAGAAAGGCCTGAGGGCGCAGCAGTTTGAGGATCTCACTGCTTTATGACAAAAACAGTAGAGAGGCATTGTGTCATATGAACCACCCATTTGAGGTATGTGTGTATTATCACGATAAATATGGAAACAAATGTGAGAATGCAGTTTACATTGATCAATATGACTCTCTCTTGCCCTCAGAAATTTCTGTTATTTCATATTCACTAAAGTAGCTACAGGAGCAAAAGCAGAAAAAATATCTGATTCTTGATTCTATCCCTCTTTTAATGCAACCTAGATTGCATTGGGTTTTTTGGCTGCTTCCGCACACTGTTGGCTCATATTTAAGTGATTGTCCACTAGGACTCCAAGATCCCTCTCACAGTTACTGGCATTAAGTTAAGTTTCACCTAGTCTGTATCTATACAGTTGTTTTTCTTGCTTAAGTGTAAAACCTTACTTTTATATACATTGAATTTCATTTTGTTAGTTAACAAAATTAACTAACTCTAATTATTTACAATTTCATTTGCTGCAGTTTTATCTTGTAGCACTTGATGAATATAAATCACCAGGATCTGATGGATTACATCCTAGAGTTCTGAACAAGCTGGCAGATGTTATCTCAGAACCATTGTACCACATTTTTTAAAAATCCTGGAGCACTGGGAACTACCAGAGGATTGGAAAAGAGTGGATGTGGTTCTCATCTTCAAAAAAGAAAAACAAACAAACTCAGTAAATTACAGATCAATTAGCGTAATTCAATGCTTGGAAAGATATTGGAAAAAATGATAAAAAAACAGATCTGCAACCATCTTGAAACAAATAAAGTTATAACTAGAAGCCAGCATGGGTCGGTTAAAAACAGATCATGCCAAACCAATCTTATTTCATTCTTTGACAAAGTGACTAAATTAGTAGACCAGCGAAATCCTGTTGACATAGTATACTTAGACTTAGCAAGTGGAACAGCTTGCCTTCAGAAGTTGTAGGTGCTTCATCACTGGAGGTTTTTAAGAAAAGACTGGACAACCACCTGTCTAAAATGGTATAAGGTCTCCTGCTTGAGCAGGGAGTTGGACTAGAAGACCTTAAGGTACCTTTCAGGTCCATTTTGATTCAAGAAGTTCACTTGAATATCCAACAATGTTGGGTGTCTGTGAAAATAAAATTTAAAAAAATGATGAAATAGATCTGGGTTAGAATAATTTAATCTTGTTTTATGCAATGAAAGGATCCATGTAGGGAATTTATGTTTAAAGTTTACTTATGAACCAAAAGGTTAGAATGTGTGTCAGAAAGTATAAACTGGTCTTACTGAGGCTTTTGAAAATATACTCCAGTGTGTATTGATAATGGAAGAACCAGTTATCTTTTTCAGGGAAAATTTTGATTTTAATTTTCTTATTGATAAAGGAATGAAAATATGTATGATCACAGTAGAAATATATTATAGATAGAAATATACATGTACTTTTCTATTCAGTTTATTCTGTGTTGTAGCTTGAGCATCCATATAATTCATGAAGAGTATATGTATAAAGAATAAAAAAGGTTGACTTGAAAGGACCAAAGCAATTTAGCTGGACAATAAAAATGGAATGAATACTTTCAAACTATACGTAGTGTAAATGGTGAAAAACTGGAGCAAGTAGATGAAATTGTATGCTTTGTATGAATTTGTATGAAAAAATGTATTGAGAAATATTAAGATGTGAAAATGCTAGTGTAAAAGGTACAGGCATACATAGGAAGTGGGTGACCTGTTGCAATAAATTAATATTTGTTGAAATACGTGAAAATAGCTATATATAAGAACATGCTTCTATCTGTTATATGGAAATGAGGTTTGCATGTTAGGAAAAATATAAAATAAGTGATAGGCAGTGAAAGTGGGGTACTTAAGAAGTATGAGATACAATAACAAGAGATGTTCCAAGAATGAATCTATGTTGAATAGTCAAGACCTCTTCAGGGGACTGAGAAAGAAATGATAAAAAATGATCATGGAATGTAATATGAATTCTATCACATGTTGAGAGACAAATATATAAATTTAAAAATTTGCATGATGATATTGTTATACGTATGTTGTCATTTTAGCATCTTCACAATCCAAAAGTTGGTAATTGGTATGAATTGATATGTTTTGGTAACAGAAAGGAAATGAGCAGAAATCTAACTGCAAAACAAATACTTGAAGAAAAAATAAATGCATTGACATGGAAGACCAAGAAAATTGTAGTTGGATGGAGTTGATGAGATACTCAGAAAAAAAGAGATGAGAAGTTTAAAGAACAAATGGTAATATATGAAATAGTGTATCGAAACAGTGGATACAAAGATGGTTTGCAAGTAAAAAGGTATCAGGAGATATAGTGAATGCTATTAGTGTAAACTACTTTTACGCAAATTTCTTTTTCTTATTTCATGTGTTGATTTCTTTGCCTTACTACTTACTCTTTGCCTGTACTTTGCATAAGTTTTATCTAATGAGGAGAAAGATGAAGGCAATCTCCATGTGTATATGATGCATATGTTTAAACATCAATTCTGTTCTTGAATCTAGTGTTAGTATCTAATGTTTTATGCCTTTTTACTAGTTTTTTGATGCTGTCATATTTATGTACTATGTGTTTATTAGCATGTATGTCCTTGTACATTAAAACAATCACAGGTATGTTTATAAAAAACAATCAGACAATGATATTTTCTATAGTTCTCACATGATATTTATATTATATTTTTAACTTAAAGGTAGTAGAGACCAAAATATTTGTCATGAAGAGGGTAGTAAAAGTATAAATAATACATTGTCTTGAGAAATAACCCTATGCTGAAACAAAATATTAGTATAATGCATACTTAAGTAATGAAAATGCTATTATCATTTGATAATACAACTTTTTATTACAATTCACATTAAAAAGTTGTCAACATATGAGAAAATTGAATGTGATAAATCCTACAGCAGATCTGAAAATTACAAATTGTGTGTAATAACGAAAAATAAAATCTGGTGGTAAAACATAAAAGAAAGGGGGAAAGGGAGATAAATAATAAATTGTATTTATTATATTTTGAACATTCCATGTAAAGGGTTTTTTTATCATTGCTTTACATTTTATAATTGCTTTACATTACATCCTTGCATTGCATTTTTAATAGATGGTGAATAATTTGTAGAAAAAGGGAATGAAGACAGAAAGAATAAGAGCACTGTTTTATGATTATAATGTACTATTTGGCTAATTGTTTACAATTCTTCACATAAATAAATATTGTCTCACAGTTTAATATTATGATCATTGTCACATTTGTGAATAGAGGTAAAGTTATAAGTGCATACTATTTGTGGATATATTAAAAACATGTAGCTCTGTAATCACAAATATATATAATGTTTCTTTCATTGGAGGATAGATAATGATGATTTGCCACAACTAGTATTTTCAAATAGCTTTTTTCTTTTTTAATTGTTGATTCTTTTTTTTACAATTTCAGTAAATTAAGAGTGCCAATCAAGAAAGCATAAATCCTGCTGAGATATTTAAGCACTATTTTCGTAGTGCATAATCACAATAAAAACAGGAAAAGCAAAGCAAAATTATTTGTTGGGTTTTAATAAATCTTTTTGATTTACTTTTGAATTACCTTGAAGTAGTATAGCTTACCCAAAGCATTTTGGTATTATTGTTAACTATAACCCCATTTTGAAATTTATTGCATTCAATTACATTTTAGAAGAATTTTAATTATGTGCCTGTAAAGAATAAAGATGCTACAGGCTCCATTTGTTTATCATGGAGGCCCTGGAAAAAAAATGAGGCCAGAGCTTCCCAGCTCATAGAGGGGTTGAGAAAGAGAGAGATGACTTTTAATTCGACAAGTTCAGAGAGATTTTTTAGTTTGACGCACACACCAGGGGGTCTTTGAGTGCCTGGCAATACTTCAGCATTCTGAGCTTTGAAAGACTTTCCCTGCAGCTGAAATTGTATCAAAAGCCAATGATAATATTCCCTGCAAGGTAAAGCACCCTATTGAAGATTTCTAGAGCTGTTTATTTATTCATCACAGTTTTTCCCCCTTTTAGAACATATCAGGCATATAGGTAATAATTCACATGTATGATATTAAAATGCAAATAAATAAAAGAATCTCTCATTAATCTTTTGCCTTGTTACATCTTTGTACTGGTTGCATGCTTTTAAAAATACTGCCGTCCATCCTTCTACCACTAATACATGTATCTTAACTGCAAATGTCTCTTCTTGTAATTTTAATAAAACCATCATTTCTGTCTCCCTTCTACCTTCTGCAATGTGCAAAAGATGTTTATGGTCATTCCTTTCCAGTAAGGATATTCAATTTGTGGAGGAGGGTTTTGTTTTTGGTTTGTTTAAAAAACTCATTTTTGATGTAAGTATTAGATATCTGCCTTTATAGCCTAGGTTAAAGCTTTATTTATATCCCAAAGTTAAATTTTAACTTATTTCTGGATTAATGCTTGAGGAAAAAAATAACAATAGACATGCTTTTTTGCTTGATTCTGTTTGGCAGAGCTGGGAATGTGATATTGCGACAACTTTTCCCTCGTGTAATGTCATTGTCGGTTATCACAGTGCAGAATCAGCTAGCTCAGTGAAAACAAAAAGTGTTGCTCTTCCTCTTTCTGTTTCAAGCACCACTGGTATTCAAAGTGACCTTGCTTTGTAAACATTGGTGAATGACCACAAGAGGAAAGACATTCCCTGCTGATAGAGAACTTGTTTAAAAAATGGTAATAGCCTAAGGGTACTGTGTTGCTTGAAACTGTGTTAGAAATATGCAACAGAAAATATATACATAGTCGTCTTTCTCTGTTTTTGTAATCATTTCATACATTAACCAACATTTCTATTTTTAACTTAGAACACATGCTAATGATGTCATTACAGATTAGAATATATGTATACATATGCATGGGTATGTGTATTGATTACAAATCTTTAGATTTACAAAAACAACTTACAGGTTTGCCATACCCATTTGTTGATCAAAACACAAGGAGACAGTAGCATGGAAAATATAATACTTGGGAATATAATTTATAATTGAGTATATAACATCAACAGTTCTGCAGATGTCTTTGAAAGGAGCAGGAGATTAGAATTTGTGGCTTGTCACATATCTATGGAAAATAGGAAAAATGGAATCAATCCTCCATGTAGCATGTTGGAATCAGAGTTGTGGAGAGATTGCTCCACCATCTGGTGTCCTTAGCAGATAAGATAAAAGATGTTTATTCCAATAATTACTGCCTCATTCCAAAGCATATCACAATCTGTGATTATTATCATTGTTTCATCAACATTTTAAAGTTAACTGACCTGTGAAATGACAGCCTTGAATTATTTCATGTGGAACTCTATTAATTTGGAATATGAGAAAAATATTGTGGCCACTCCTCTGAGAAAGAGGCAGTCCTTATAGTGTCTGAATTCCCTGTTCTATCATTTTTGAAACCATTTAATAACAGATAAAGATACAGAATATTTTCTTTTATGTTTATATTGGTGTAAAATAGATCCCTTTAATTCTAATCAATTTATGGCACGGAATTGAATTGAATTGAATACTTTATTTGACCAACTGTGATTAGAAACACAATGAATTTGTCTCCTGTGCAGAAGCTCTCAATGTACATGCAAAGCAACAGAATATCATCATCATCATCACCACCATCATCCTTATAAGAGCAGACAGTGAGAAGGATAATAAGAAGGATAAATAATAATGCTGTAGCCATACAATTTGGGTAAATACACATAAAGATTAGACAGTACTGTAAGAATTAAATGTTCAGCAGAGTGATGGCCTGAGGGGGGAAAAACTGTCCCTATGTCTAGTTGTTTTGGTCTGCAATGCCCTATAGCACCATCCAGAGGGGAGGAGTTGAAACAGTTTATTTCTATGATGTGAGGGGTCTGCAGATATCTTCTCAGTCCTCCTTCTGATCCATGCAATATGCAGGTGTTCTGTGGAAGGCAGGCTGGTTGCAACTATTCTTTTTGCAGTCTTAACTATCTGTTGGAGTCTGTCTCTGTCCTATTTGGTTGCTGTTCCAAACTAGGCAGTTATAGAAATATATATAACAGATGCAATAATTCCTCTGTAAAACCTTGGAGATCTTCTAGTCCAACCCCCTACTCAAGCAGGAGACCTTATAACATTTCAGACAGGTGGCTTTTCTTAAAAACCTCCAGTGACAAAGCCCATACAACTTCTGAACGCAAACTATTCCACTGGTTAATTTGTTTTCACTGTTAGGAATTTTCTCCTTAATTCCAGGTTGCTTCTCTCCTTGTTTAGTTTCCATCCATTGTTTCTTCTCTTGCCTTCAGGTGCTTTGGAAAATAAGTTGACCCCCTTATTCTTTGTGGCAGCCCCTCAAATACTACAATACTGCTATCATGTCACTATTAGTCCTTCTTTTCTCTAGACTAACCATACCCAATTCCTGCAACCATTCTTCATATGTTTTTGTTTCCAGGCCTTTAATCATCTTAGTTGCACTTCTTTGCACTTTTTCCAAAGTCTCAACATCTTTTTTGTAATGCAATAACCAAAACTAATAATAATAATAACAACAACAACCACTTTAGTTCTAGGTTGCCTCTCTCTGATTAGTTTCCATCCATTGGAATACCAATACTTCACCTGATTTTGATTCCATGCGTCTGTTTATACAACCAAGGATTGTGTTAGCTTTTTTGGCCGCTACCGCACAGTACTGGCTCATGATTAAATGATTGTCCAGTAAGACTCCAAGGTCCCTCTTACAGTTACTGGTTTTTTTCTGAATATCCACAACCAATTCCTTTGTACGTTTAGTCTATGTGACACATATCTCTGATTTCACTTTTTATCATTTCTGCCCCATAACCATAAAAATAACTGAACTAACTAGTAACTAATAAGATTATTTAAAATAATCACTCTCCTCATGCAGGCATAGGATTTTAAAAAATAGTTTTAATACAATTTGTTTTTTTCAAAACAAGCACAAAAGTATTGATGGAATCAGGAAGCCTATAAATGTAATAAATGAAATGTATTATGTCTAAGGTATAGTAATAATAATAATAGTAGTAGTAGTAGTAGTAGTAGTAGTAGTAGTAGTAGTAGTAGTAGTAGTAGTAATGTTGGAAGAGACCTTGGAGGTCATCTAGTCCAACTACCTGCTCAGGCAGGATACCCTATACCATTTCGGACAAATGGCTGTCCAGTCTCTTCTTAAAAAATTCCAGTGTTGGAGCATTCACTGCTTCTGAAGGCAAGTTGTTCCACTGGTTAATTGTTCTGTCAGGAAGTTTCTCCTTAATTCTAGGTTGCTTCTCTCCTTGATTAGTTTCCATCTGTTGCTTCTTGTCCTGCCCTCAGGAGCTTTGGAAAATACCTTGACTCCCTCTTCTTTGTGGCAGCCCCTGAGATATTGGAACACTGCTATCGTGTCCACCCTCGTCCTTCTCTTCATTAAACTAGACATACCCAATTCCAGCAGCCGTTCCTCATATACTTTAGCCTCCAGTCCCCTAATCATCTTTGTTGCTCTTCTCTGTACTTTTCTAGAGTCTCAACATCTTTTTTACATCATGGTGACCAAAACTGGATGCAGTATTCCAAGTGTGGCCTTAGCAAGGCATTGTAGAGTAGTTTTAATATTTCGCGTGATCTTGATTCTATCCCTCTGTTAATACAGCCTAGCACTGTTGGCTTTTTTGGTAGCTGCAGCACACTGCTGGCTCATATTTAGGTGATTGTCCACTAGGACTCCGAGGTTCCTCTCATAGTTACTACTATTGGGCAAGGTACCCCCTTTATTATACCTGTACATTTGGTTTTTCTTGCCTAAATGTAGAACCTTACTTTTTTCACCATTGAATTTCATTTTGTTAGATAGTGCCCAGTGTTCAAGTCTGGAGTGTTGGCTATTCCTGCCAGGTTGGTGTCATCTTCAAATTTGATGAGTTCCCCATCTATCCCCTCGTCCAAATTGTTGATGAAAATGTTGAAGAGCACTGGGCCCAGAACACAGCCCTGGGGCACCCCACTGCACACTTCCCTCCATGTAGATGCAGTTCCATTGAGGGCCACATGCTGAGTACAGTCGGTCAGCCAGCTACAGATCCATCTGGTGGTGATGCTGTCTAATCCATATTTTTCTATCTTATCAAGTAGTAGGTTGTGATCTACTTTATCAAATGCCTTACTAAAGTCCAAGTAAATTATATGCACAGCATTCCTCTGATCCAATTTAGTCCTCAGATTTCATCTACCTAGTGCCACTCAGATGCATTGCATTTGACAAATGAAGGCAAATATACTTGCCTCAGGATAAATGTTGCAAGACCAGGACCAGAGATTTATTCTTCTGAGCTTTTGGATCATGCTGAAGCCCATCTTCAGGGAACCTCTGTCTATTGGAATACGTGCTTTGGGTTATTCTGTGAATCGTATTTATATGGTACCTTCCTATAGGCTGATTGGTGTGTGAATGGCTGGCAGAACAAGAGAACAACAGCCAATCACTAGCTATCAACACACTAATCTGCCAATAGGAAGGCACCACATAAATACAACTCACAGAATAACCCAAAGCATGTATTCCAGTAGACAGAAGTTTCCTTAAGATGGGCTCCAGCATAAATCCAAAAGCTCGGAAGAGTAAATTTCTGGTCTTGGTGACTGACCCAGATTCAATCTTGTAGCATTGCATTGCATTCAAACATGGCATTTGAACAGGTCCATCTGTTATTTGATGAAGATAACAGATATTCTCTTACCTATTCAGATGCCATGCTGTTTGGGAAATCAAATGGAGGAAGAATGAAATTAATGATTGCTTATGCCATTATAAATGAAAGACTATTTTTAATAGACTAAAGAGAAAATGAGATTAATTTTCTTTCAATCACTATTCGATTTACCTCTGTCTTCAGGTGTTACAGTTCCTACAGATATCACAGTATGATATTTTTCAAATATCTCAGATTAAAATTTGTTTGTTTGTTTGTTTATTATAGTAATTAGCCTCTGAAAGAGTCCAGTAATATTTTTGTAAATCTAATACAATGCATAGTTTTGGAAGAACAAGAAAAGAATTTATTTTTTTATTTTATTTATTAAATTTGTTTGCTGCCATCTTGCTGCAAGGTGAGTCTGAATGGTTTACAACATCAAAATAAAACCCAGTCTCATGGGGTAAGACAGTTGCTCAAGGAACTTGGACCCATGCCAGGTTTGCCTTTTTCACCAGCAAAATATTTTACTTTATTTTCATCATTTATGATAATTCATTGTAATGGCTAATGCTGATATATGGAATTTACTTAAAACTTAGAAGGAATCAATTTTACTGACAACAACTGAAAAGGATTTTGTGCAACATAAGGCTAGACATTATGCACTGCCTTCATTCCAGCTTCATAAACTGTTTCCCAGACAGCCAGCTGGGAGAATACTAAAGATGACAAGTTATAAACACAGCTCTGTGAATAGGTCTCATACTTACCCGTTATCAGTGGATAGTGAGGCAATTTGCTGGGTTGACCCATGGAAATTTTTATGCCTGTGGTGCTTTGTCAAAAACAAGTCAACTTTTTACCATTTGTAGACATTAAGTCATAAGTTTTACCACTTGCCCATCATCACTGCAATGTCCAAATAACAAAAATCCAAAACTATTCCAAAAAGTTTCAGATACAGCATTAAAATAACAAATTTTATGCACTTTAAAACTGATTTGTTTTAAACCTGCATGGATGGGGAAGTCCTGTGCTAGATGAAACAGAGGATAACACATTCCCCTTAAATAGACTAGGAAAAATTCAAAATAAAACTGCTAATTTCTAACTCCTACCTTCTGATCCACCCCCTTCAGAAGTTCCTTACCCAACAAGTTGTATAAAGACTAAATATAAATTGCATTATTTAAAAAAAGAACATTTTCTGTTTATTAATTCTTTCTAAAGTTCTGTACACTAAAGTCTCTTTCTAAATGTACTCTAAAGTGATTATGTTTTTCTTAGTATGACATGGTTAGCTTTTATTTAATATTTGTTGTGATTTCCTTTGGACTAAATAGCAAAAACATACAAAATTACATTGTAATATTTTTATACTTTTCTTTGAAGTGTGTTATGTAAAGATTCTGCCATCAATAAATGGCATGAATAGTAATATCTTATATAACATAAGGATCAAGAGAAAATGCATTATGACGATACTATTTTCCTATCTAAATCTGCACTGGAAATGTATTGCTTATCAGTTTTTAAATAAATAAATCACACACATATTACTGAAAGTTAAAAATAAATTATTATATATAGCTATGTAGAACTATAGATATGTTTGCCACTTTGAAGTGTGTGGTTTTGAATTGCACACACAGTAATTCTTAATGAGGATACCTCCATGCATCTAAGAACAAATATTGATTTACTGTTCATACTTTTAACATTAGAAATCCTCAGTCCCATAGAAATGCTGTTTTGAAATCCTGAGAGCTTATAAAATATTTGTATTTTATAATGAGAAACTGGATGAAAATTAGTCAGAATGCTGCTGTTCGCCAACAGCTTCTTGAGAAGTGGGCATTCCAGCGCCTCTTTGCATGGTGTTGGGAATACCCCTTCTCTCACCGATGAATTAACTATAGCTAGACCCACCCATATGTCATCTTCCCGGCAGCCTTAACCATCCTGGAGCATGGATCTAGTGTAGTGATGGTCACATTTACATCTCAAGAACCCTGTACATTTCTTCAATTCCAATAGAATCAAATTGTTCCCAGATAACTGGATAAGTCCATCCCCAAGGTATCTCCAAAGCATCTGCACCACACTTGGTCTCTAACTGAAAATGGATCCAAACAATTTTACCCACTAGGTTCACTGAAAATTTCTCAGCATAGCCCTGCAGGTGAATCTTAATGTTCCCCTTATCCAGGAACATCCAGGTAACCATAAATAGGATTGTCTGGAAGGACTGTGTGGACACAGTACAAGCAGAGATATATTGATGTTTTGCTGCTCTTACCCCCCTGAGATCAGCTTTAATAACTCAGAAATGGTAAGGTTATCCTTTGCCTTCTCCAGCAATGCTCCAGAAATCTCTTGATGGCATTTAAGGGGGAGAGGGTATCTAACTTTATCTTCTTGTGCTGACATAGAGATTACAAACTAATTCCCTGCTTGATTCTTCCCCTGGCTCAGCCAGTCTCTTTCCTACAATTAAGCAACAACAGCTGAAAGTCTGGCTTCTATTATTCTGCTGATCAGGGCCTGGGCCTGAGTACAGAGTACTATACACAGTATCAATACCAAACACTGGGGTGTCTTCCCTAGGAGTTGCCCACCAACTGTCTCCTATTAAAACACTCCAAGTCTATTAGCATCTGAACAGACTGAACCACACCAAGTCACCCAGAATGTTCATTTCACCCAACTCTAGTGTTCTGGCTCCCTAGCTTGGAACCTCTCCATCACTCTGTGAGGAATAAAATTCAACTCCAAGGGTATTGGAAAACAAAACAAGTTTTACTGAAGCATTTGCAAAGGTTGGTGGACCCTTCTAACTGCAAGTAAAGGGCCACACTCAGATTAGTTCAGCATAAACTTTTATACCCAGTCCTGTAGAATATGCCACATCCTTATTTTCCAGCCCCAGTTGATAGGTCCAGTCTGGTCACATGTTTTCTGACCACCTAATAAAAGTATTAGACACTGAAGCTGTACAATTAATAATTCTCCTTTGTTTTACATTTATTTTTCCCTTTTCAAGTTCATGACATTCAACCAACTCAGCTCACAATAGGAGCCTGCTTGTCTAAGCTGGATGATACAAATGTTTCAACCCTGTTTCCTTGCCTAGCTATACAATGTAACTAATGCCTGCTTCAAACCAAAAGTTGTGTATATCACTTTAGCAAGGTTAAATATGGCTGCACTTTGGCTATATGATTATACCTTAAAATACTGGCTCTAAATAGTTTTTATAAAATATAAGCTAATCTATATTATGAAAAAATTAACATATACATTTATTACATACCTCACAACTCTGGTGTGACAGCTATCCAATTAGCAGGCCAGCAGTAATGGGGAGCCCATCACAGTGCTTCACCCCTCTCTCTCCCTCAAACCACTAACCTCACCCTATCCAACTATCTGGCCTTGACCAGCCTCTCTCACTATCAGGTAAAGATAGTGTCCAATCTACTTCTCCTCTCTTCCCAACTCTCATCCAATTAAGACAGCATCTTGAAACTCCCACATACCCAACACTTGGGCCTATTCCCCAATGGCTCTCACTCTAGGGGAGGGAAGCCATGCCCATTCTCACTGAGTTCTCTGTTTAAACAATATCTACAGGCCACTGGTCACTGGTCCATTGCCCAGGCCATCATTCCACCACTCCACCATCCACTTCTATCCTCATATGAGTCTTTCCTTTAGTGTCAACATAACAGAGTTGCCAGTAAAGCTGCAACCTTGACACAGGTGTGGGAGGTGAAGGGATTTGTTCTACAGCCACCCAGCAAATAAAAATGTGCAGCATCCAAAAGAAAAAAGATAGTTTTCATTTTTCATTTGGAAGGAGAGGATGATCCAAAGGAAAGGAAAACAAAAACAAACTAGAGGCCCAGCAAGGTAAAGGATAATGTGGAAAGTTATAAGAGTTTTACATGCTGGCAAAGGAAGGAAAGAAGGAGGGGAGGGAGGGAGGGATCCCACAGAGGAAACAGCAGCCAGAACAATCTCTGCAAGAGGGAAACACTGATGTATTGTATTGTATTATATTATGTACCTGCATTATATTGTGTGAAGAGCCCCATTTCCTGGTTATGTTTATACTGACAGATAATAATAATTCTTGGCTACTATTTGTATTTAATTTCTGATTTGTATTGTGTTTTAACTTTTTTAAATTGTTATTTTGAATGTTCATTGCCCAGAGTTAATGGTTTGAGATGGATGGATACAAGTATTACAGAGCATATTATACAGCTAATTGTAATAGTATAGTAGAAAGACTGTAATATAAATGCTAGTAAAAGGACAGGATAGAAATAATAGTACGAACTTTCACATATATCTATAATTTTTACATATTACCTTTATAAAATACCTTTGTCTTGCAGAATGAATAGACTTCCCAGCCTTTATAAGGGAGAGATAAAGGAATCACATGGTCCAGTGTCCAGTGATTTTGTGTCTTTCTTGAGTCTGAGTGAACTCAGTTGGGTATGGTTTAAAAAGAAATCTGTGGCAATACATAACAAAGAAAATCAGAGCAAAATTAATAGGGTAAAATATTAACCTAGCAGAAGATCTCTGCAGTAAAATACAACTATTATAATGATGGATAATAACAAATCATGCAAAATACTAGTCTGTGAAGTAAAAATACACTTTACCTAAAACAAAGCAACTAAAACAATTACAAATCTGCATATTAAGATGTTAAAGAAGAAATAAGTCAAAAATAATTAAGCCTGAAGCAGTTAAATTTTATTTTCATAATAGTCAAACAAAATTTGGCTAATGTATAAAGTAATGGTGGGTTTCATATCTTTAAAGAGAACATTCACCTACAAATTATCTGACTTTCTGTAAATGTTTTTTTAGAGGCAGGATATAAATAGACCTAATATCTCTGTAAAATTTACATTGTTATAATACATGCAATATGTTTTCAATCTCTGTCACCACAGGCAGATGCGCTCAATTAATAGGATCTGCCTTGCAGCAGATGGCTTTAAAAATGCAGTCCTGAGCTTGTGGAAAGTTAGATTCTCTAACTGTTTGGCTAGTTTTAAAATACCCTTGTTTATCCAATTTCTGTCAAGTAGACAACTTGTTAATTTGAGCTTGGAATGCCATCTTTTATTCTGTGGGTGAATAGTCATTTAGCTTGGTCATAGGCTATTGCCAGGGACAAAAGAAGTTACCTTTGAAAATAAGTGGAGTTAGTCTAACTGGAAAAATTGGATTTTTAACTGGTAGTTTTTCATGATATTGGAGAACAATTGTCCCAGTTAGGAGGAGGATTCAAGTAAGGAATTAACTTGGACTCATTACATAAACCCAAGAGGGCAAGGTCTTGCATACATTCTCACCTTTCCTGTGTACCATGGAGGATGTGAGCTAATGATTTAGCCTTATAAAATTTTAATGGCATTGCTAATAGCATTTGACTTAAGCTGACCTGAAGAGGTCATGAAAGAGCCCTGGTGGTACAGTGGTTTGAATTCAGTATTGCAGACTAACTTTGCCCACAGCCTGGAGTTCAATCCTGAGAGGCTCAAGATTGACTCAGCCTTCCATTCTTCTGAAGTCGAAAAGCTTCCTTGCTTTTCACCAGCCGAGAACTCAGGGCAGGGGTGGGGGAGTGGCGGTTGTGATTAGGGAAGGTCTCAGGCCGAGGGAGGTCACTGTTCCTCAGACGGCAGGCTGTGAATCTCTCCTTGTGAGGTGGGACCTTGGGGGTCCGAGGGCTGTGTTGCTCATGTACCTGGCTCCCTGCCACGTGTCAACCGCCCTGCCTGAGCTCTTGGGCGTCATCGCAGTGGTGGCGGTTGAGGTCCCCAGGCTGGTAGTCATGGGTGACTTCAATCTGCCATCTGCAGGCGAGGCGTCTGGGGAGGTTCGGGAGTTCATGGCTTCCATGACAGCCATGGACCTGACCCAGGTAATTCAAGGCCCCACACACATGGGGGGAAACACGCTTGACCTGGTTTTTGTCTCTGGTCAGTGTCTGAGTGATCTGGATACAAGAAATATAGTTATTACACCTCTGTCATGGTCTGATCACTCTCTCCTACGCTTGGACTTTCAGACCGCTACACCCCGCTGCAGGGAGGCGGAACCAATTATTTGGTACCGCCCCAGGCGACTGATGGAACCCGAGAGGTTCCAGATGGAGCTTGGGCCAATACCGGAGGCTCTAACACACAACTTGGTCGGGGCGCTGGTGGCTGCCTGGGATAGGGCAGCTGCTGATGCCTTGGATAGGGTTGTGCCTTTGCGGCCTCTGAACCGGCATGGTTCTCGATCAGCTCCCTGGTTTAACGGGGAGCTGAGGGAGATGAAGCGCCGGAAAAGACGCCTAGAGAGCAGTTGGAGAGCGAGTCACTCTGAGTCTGACCGAACACAAGTAAGAGACCATACTAGGACTTACCTAGTGGCAATAAGGGCAGAGAAGTGTTCTTAGGTCACTGCCCTTATTGCGTCATCAGATAACCGCCCAGCCTCCCTGTTCAGGGTGACCTGCTCCCTCCTTCATCGGGAGGCGAGGGGGGATCCCTTGGAGGGAAGAGCTGAGGATTTTGTGCAATATCTGCATGACAAAATCGCTCAGATTTGGGAAGGCTTTAACTTCGACAAAGGAGGACCTCCTTCATGCAGCAGGAGTGGCTCATGCAGCAGGAGTGGCTGAGGCCGGTCTTGAGACTGTTACCTGAGCTGGGTTTTACTCCGTGACACCTGATGACATGGACAGGTTGCTGGGAGGTCTTAGATCAACCACATGTTTACTGGACCTGTGTCCCTCCTGGTTGGTACTGGCCTCCAGTGAGGTGACGTGAGGCTGGCTCCAGGTGATTATCAACGCTTTGCTGAGTGAGGGTGTCTTCCCTGCCGCCCTGAAAGAGGCGGTGGTGCGACCCCTCCTCAAGAAGCCCGCCCTAGACCCGGCTGTTTTATCTAACTATCGTCCTGTCTCCAACCTTCGCTTTGTTGCGAAGGCTGTTGAGAGTGTGGTTGCTCGACAGTTCCCTCAGCACCTGGAGGAATCGTCATACCTGGACCCGTTCCAGTCGGGCTTCAGGCCGGGTTACAGCACGGAAACAGCTTTGGTCGCATTGGTGGATGATCTCTGGCGGGCCCGGGACAGGGGTTGCTCCTCTATCCTGGTGCTATTGGACCTCTCAGCGGCTTTTGATACCATCGACCATGGTATCACGCTGCGCCGGTTGGAGGGGTTAGGTATAGGGGGCACCGTGCTTCGGTGGTTCTCTTCCTTCCTCTCTGGCCGGACGCAGTTTGTGTTGATGGGGTCAGAGGTCGACCCCGAGGCCCCTTGACTGTGGGGTACCTCAGGGGTCGGTCCTCTCACCCTTGTTGTTCAACATTTATGTGATGCCGCTGGGTGAGATCATCCGAGGTTTTGGGGTGGAATTCCATCAGTACGCTGATGATACTCAGCTGTACATTTCCACCTCAAACCACAAAATGAAGCTCTTGACGTGCTGACCCAGTGCCTGGAGGCCGCGCGGATCTGGATGGGGAAGAACAGTCTCAAGCTCAACCCCTCCAAGACTGAGTGTCTGTGGTTACCATCGTCCTAGTATAATCAGCTGATTCCATCGCTGTCTATTGGGGGCGAGTCAGTGGCCCCCACGGGAAGGGCTCGCAACTTGGGAGTCTTCCTAGATTCACGGCTGTCCCTTGAGGACCATCTGATGGCCGTGGCCGGGAGGATGTTTTACCAGATTCGTCTGGTACGCCAGTTGCGCCCCTTCCTAGATAGGGACGCGCTACGCACGGTCACCCATGCCTTCGTCACTTCTAGACTGGACTATTGTAATGCTCTCTACATGGGGCTCCCCTTGAAGTGCACGCGGAGGCTTCAACTGGCGCAGAATGCGGCCGCGCAGGTGGTAGTGGGGGCACCCTGGCGGGTACGAATGGCCCCCATCCTGTGCGAGCTGCACTGGTTGCCGGTGGCTTTCCGGGTGCGCTTCAAGGTATTGGTTACCACCTTTAAAGCGCTCCATGGTATAGGACCCAGTTATTTACAAGACCGCCTTCTGCCAGTAAATACCTCCCATCGACCAGTTCGCTCCCACAGAGAGGGCCTCCTCAGGGTGCCATCGGCTAAGCAGTGTCGGCTGGTGGCACCCAGGGGGAGAGCCTTTTCTGTGGGGGCACTGACGATGTGGAACGAGCTCCCCCCAGAACTCAGGACGTGTCATGATCTCCGCACCTTCAGAAGAGAATTGAAGACTCATCTCTTCAATCAAGCCGGCCTGGCCTAGACCTCCTCAGGTTTTATGTAAATTTCTATGTAAATTTTTTAAACAAGGTTGTTCGGGTTTTAGAATTGGGATTTTAACAGGTTTTAGTAACAGCCATGTATTAATTTAATTTAATTTATTTTTAAATATTTATTATTATTATCTGTTTTAATTGGGCTGTAAACCGCCCCGAGTCCTACGGGAGAGGGGCGGTATAGAAATTTAAGAAATAAAGTAAAATAAAAATAAAATGAGGAGCCAGATTGTTGAGGGCAATTTACTGACATTTTAAACTGTCTAGAGAGTGCTGTAAAACACTATGGGGTGGTATATAAGTCTAAATGATATTGTTATTGCTATGTTGCAATAGGATGCTGCCAAGGAAATGATCATACAAGAGATGGAGGACTCAGGTGACTTAATGATCAGAGAAGAAATTTAATTTCATTCCTACTAGCAGAAAGCAAATATATTTTCAATAAAAAGTTGTTGGCAGTAAAAATGTTTTTTAAGCAAAATGCATACTCCAAGTCTCAGATAGATGAATTCCAGATACTTTTTCATCTTTCACAGTGTGGGAAGGCAGCTGTTGCACAATGGACATTTCAAATGGCCATTTCTCTAGCTTTCTCCAGTGATCTTTCTCCAGATCTATTGTAGTAGTAGATCTAGACTTGTAGTGGGGGTAGACTTAAGATTTTCAAGAAGCTAGACTCAAAATTTATTGTTTTCTTCACAGTGACTAAGTAATACAGCCCAGTAGCATTTGTTTTATTTATTTGTTTATTAATAAAATGTATATGGTTGCCCAACTCACTCATGGTGATTCTGGGCAGATTAAGAAAATAAAACCACAATATAAAAACCAATAAAACCCCATCCCCCTGGCAGCACCATTCAAACCAACCATTTTATGGGCTTCATATTACCCTTGGTACCCAGGCCTATTGGCAAAATCATATCTTCAGAGACTTTCAAAAGAGTATCAAATGAGGGCCAATCTTTTTCAGGAATGATATTCCATGGGTGGGGGAACATCCCCCCATAGAAAAGGCTCTTCTTGATCCTATCAGATGGACCTCCATAAGAGAGGGACAATCCCCATTCTGATGGATCTGGTAGATATAACTGGGAAAAGCTGGTCCTTCATATAACCTGCCCCCAAACCATATAGACATTTAAAAGTGACAACTAGCATCTTGAACTGGACCCAGAAGAAATTGGCAGCCAGTGCAGTACCTGCAACAGAGGTGACACATGTGAAAATTTAGGTTTGCACCACCACTTGAAGTTTCTGGATACTTTTCAAGGGTAGCTCCATGTAGAGCACATTGCAATAATCAAGATGGAAGGTGATTAGGGTGTGAGTGACTATGAACTGGGATTGTTGGTGCAGGAAATGGTGCAATTGATGCACAACCCACAATGGCACAAAGGCACTCCTGGCCATGACTGCCACCTCCTCCTTAAGCAGGAATTGTGAGTCCAGGAGAACCCCCAGATTACACACCAAGTCTATCTGGGGCAATGTGACCCCATCCAAAACAGAGATGTCAATTTTCCAAGGACCAAAGAGCCCCAAACCCATAGCCATTCCATCTTTCCAGGGTTCAGTTTCAGCTTGTTGCTCCCCATCCAGTACTTTCATTTGCAGTTTATTTATTTATTTATTTATTTATTTATTTATGTATTTATGTATTTATTTATTTATTTATTTATTTATTATTTTGACTTATATGCCGCCCTTCTTCTCAGACTCAGGGCGGCTCACAGCAAATAATACAAGTACAAAATATAAATCAGTTAAAATAGTAGTATACAATATAAAAAACTATAAAACTATACCCACTCATACAATATACAGTCCCAATCAAAGGCCCAGGGGCAGAGCACAGCTCACACGTCCCAAGCCTGTCTGCATACATGTGTTTTTAAAAGTTTCCGAAAAGCTAGGAGGGAGGGAGCAGTACGAACCTCTGAGCGAAGTTGATTCCAGAGGGCTGGGGCAGCAACAGAGAAGGCCGTAACCCTAGGTCCCACCAAACAGCATTGTCTAACAGAAGGGACCCGTATGAGGCCAACCTTGTGTGCCCTAACCGGTGGCTGGGATTCATGGGGCAGAAGACGGTCCCGCAAGTATCCTGGCCCATTGCCATATAGGGCATTATAGGTCATAACCAACATTTGAATTGTGTTCGGAAACCAATAGGTAGCCAGTGCAGCTCACAGAGGGCTGGAGTGATATGAGCATGTCTTGGGAGACCCAAGACGGCTCGCGCGGCCGCATTCTGAACTACTTGGAGTCTCCGGACATTCTTCAAAGGTTGCCCCATGTAGAGAGCATTACAGTAGTTGAATCTCGAGGTGACAAGGGCATGGGTGACTGTGAGGAGTGACTCCCGATCCAAATAGGGCCGCAACTGACGCACCAGGCGAACCTGAGCAAATGCACCCCTCGCCACAGCCAAAAGATGGTATTCTAAACTTAGCTGTGGATCGAGGAGGACACCCAAGTTGTGAACCCTCTCTGATGGGGATAAAACTTCCCCACCCAGAGTGATGGATGGACAGATGGAATTGTCCTTGGGAGGCAGAACCCATAGCCACTCCATCTTGTCGGGATTGAGTCTGAGCCTGTTGACACCCATCCAGACCCCAACAGCCTCCAGGCACCGGTTCATCACTTCCACTGCTCCACTGTAATGACGCAGGGTAGAGATATAAAGCTGAGTATCATCAGCATACTGATGACAACTCACCCCATGTTGACGGATGATCTCACCCAACGGCTTCATGTATATGTTAAAAAGCAGAGGTGAGAGAACAGACCCCTGAGGGACTCCACACGGAAGAGACCTCGGAGCCGATCTCTGACCTCCTGCAAACACCAACTGCGACCGGCCAGAGAGATAGGAGGTGAACCACTGCAAGACGGTGCCCCGCACTCCAAGCCCCTCCAACCGGCGCAGAAGGATACCATGGTCAATGGTATCGAAAGCCGCTGAGAGGTCAAGAAGCACCAGGATAGTGGAATAACCTCTATCCCGGGCCTGCCACAGATCATCGGTCAGCGCGACCAAAGCAGTTTTCGTGCTGTAACCGGACCTGAACCCAGACTGCTGAGGGCCCAGATAATCATTTTCATTCAAGGACCGTTGGAGTTGGAGTGCCACCACCTTCTCAACAACCTTCCCTAAAAAGGGAAGGTTGGAGACTGGACGATAGTTATTTAAAACTGCCGGGTCCAGGGAAGGCTTCTTGAGAAGGGGGCACACAATTGCCTCCTTTAAGGGATCCGGAAAGGACCCCTCCCTCAGTGAAGCATTAACAACAGCCTGGACCCAGCTCTGTGTCACCACCCTGCTAGCCGAAACCAGCCAGGAGGGGCACGGGTCCAGTAAACAGGTGGCAGAACTCACAGCTCCAATGGCCTTGTCCACGTCATCAGGAGTTACCAGATCAAACTCCTCCCATTCAACAGGACTAAGACGGGCCTCTGTCATCTCGACTGACTCATTGTCAGCCGACACTGTATCCCAATTGGAGTCCAAGTCAGTCCGGATCTGAGCGATCTTGTCTGTGAAAAACCTATTAAATTCTTCGGCATTGCCCTGCAAAGGTTCCTCTCTCCTCCCCATATCCAGGAGAGAGCGAGTCACCCTAAACAGGGCAGCCGGACGAGATTCCGCAGACGCAATCAATGCAGAAAGATACTGAGATCTTGCCGTAGTGATTGCTTCCAAATAGGTCTTAATATAAGCTCCCAATTTGGTTCGATCAGATTCGGATCTACTCTCCCTCCATTGCTTCTCTAAACGTCTCTTCTGGTGCTTCATTCCCCTGAGTTCCTCGGTGAACCAAGGAGATCTCCTGGGTCTGCTACCACAGAGAGGTCACAACGGTGCAATCCGGTCTAGAGCCCCCGTAGCGGCCATTTTCCAGGCCATCACTAGCGACTCCGCCGAACTGTGTACAAGCGAATCCGGCAATTCCCCAAGCGCCCTTTGAAAACCAATAGGTTCCATCAGGCGTCTGGGGCGGAACCATTTAGAACCATTTAGTTGCCAGAAACAGTGAAACCGCATCTGTATCTCTTTGGTTCTTCCTTGTGAAAGACTCTCTCCTGTATCTACATTTATGGATAGCGTTCCTCTTCATTCTATAGACATGGAGGAAGAATATGATATGGAAGCAATATTAGACTCTAGATGCAGAATGAAGCAAGCTGAATACTTGATACACTGGAAAGGCTACCCAGAGTCAGAAAGTTCATGGGAGGCAGCGACAGATTATTATTATTATTATTATTATTATTATTATTATTATTATTATTATTATTATTATTATTATTATTATTATTATTATTATTATTATTATTTAAATTTTTATACCGCCCCTCTCCCGTAGGACTCGGGGCGGTTCACAACAGAATAAAAACATAAAAACAATAAATATTTAAAAATAAATTAAATTAATATTAATACAAGGCTGTTGCTAAAAACCTGTTAAAAACCCAATTCTAAAACCCAAACAGCCTTGTTTAAAAATTTTAAATCCCGAGGAGATCTAGGCCAGGCCGGCTTGATTGAAGAGATGAGTCTTCAGTTCTCTTCTGAAGGTGCGGAGATCATGACATGTCCGGAGTTCTGGGGGGAGCTCGTTCCACATCGTCGGTGCCCCCACAGAAAAGGCTCTCCCCCTGTGCGCCACCAGCCAACACTGCTTAGCCGATGGCACCCTGAGGAGGCCCTCTCTGTGGGAGCGAACTGGTCAATGGGAGGTATTTACTGGCAGAAGGCGGTCTTGTAAATAACTGGGTCCTATGCCATGGAGCGCTTTAAAAGTGATAACCAGTACCTTGAAGCGCACCCGTAAAGCCACCGTCAACCAGTGCAGCTTGCGCAGGATAGGGGTCATTCGTACCCGCCAGGGTGCCCCCACTACCACCCGCGCGGCCGCATTCTGCGCCGGTTGAAGCCTCCGCGTGCACTTCAAGGGGAGCCCCATGTAGAGAGCATTACAATAGTCCAGTCTGGAAGTGATGAAGGCATGGGTGACCGTGCGTAGCACGTCCTTATCTAGGAAGGGGCGCAACTGGCGTACCAGACGAATCTGGTAAAACATCCTCCCGGCCACGGCCGTCAGATGGTCCTCAAGGGACAGCCGTGATAGTAGTCCAGATAGTAGTCTCAAGACCGGCCTCAGCCACTTCTGCTGGACTGCCTTCGTTGAAGTTAAAGCCTTCCCGAATCTGAGCGATTTTGTCATACAGGTATTACACAAAATCCTCAGCTCTTCCCTCCAAGGGATTCCCCCTCGCCTCCCGATGAAGGAGGGAGCGGGTTACCCTAAACAGGGAGGCTGGGCGGTTATCTGATGACGCAATAAGGGCAGTGACATAAGAACACTTCTCTGCCCTTATTGCCACTAAGTAAGTCCTAATATGGTCTCTTACTCGTGTTCGGTCAGACTCAGAGCGACTCGCCCTCCAACTGCTCTCTAGGCATCTTTTGCGGCGCTTCATCTCCCTCAGCTCTCCGTTAAACCAGGGAGCTGAACGAGAACCACGCCGGTTCAGAGGCCGCAAAGGCACAACCCTATCCAAGGCATCAGCAGCTGCCCTATCCCAGGCAGCTACCAGCGCCCCGACCGAGTTGTGTGTTATATATGTTATATATGTTAGAGCCTCCGGTATTGGCCCAAGCTCCGTCTGGAACCTCTCGGGTTCCATTAGTCGTCTGGGGCGGTACCAAACAATTGGTTCCGCCTCCCTGCAGTGGGGTGTAGCGGTCCAAAAGTCCAGGCGTAGGAGAGAGTGATCTGACCATGACAAAGGTGTAATAACTATATTTCTCGTATCCAGATCACTCAGACACTGACCAGAGACAAAAACCAGGTCAAGCGTGTTTCCCCCCGTGTGTGTGGGACCTTGAATTACCTGGGTCAGGTCCATGGCTGTCATGGAAGCCATGAACTTCCGAACCTCCCCAGACGCCTCGCCCGCAGACGGCAGATTGAAGTCGCCCATGACCACTAGCCTGGGGACCTCAACCGCCACCGCAGCGATGATGCCCAAGAGTTCGGGCAGGGCAGTTGACACATGGCAGGGAGCCAGGTACATAAGCAACACAGCCCTCGGACCCCCATGGTCCCACCTCACAAGGAGGGATTCACAGCCTGCCGTCTGAGGAACAGTGACTTCCCTTGGCCTGAGACCTTCCCTAATCACAACCGCCACTCCCCCACCCCTACCCTGAGTTCTCGGCTGGTGAAATGCAAGGAAGCCTGGAGGGCACATTTCCACCAGAGGGACACCACCCTCTGGTCCCAACCAGGTCTCCGTAATACCCGCCAGGTCTACAGCCCCCTCCGTAATTAAATCTTGTATCAGGGGGGCCTTATTAACCACAGACCTGGCGTTGCACAGCATCAGCCTACAACCCGGGCCCTTTGGCTCTAAACAACCCAGATCACAAGTAGAGCCGCGGGGGTCGGAGCGCGGCACCGCTCGAAGATAGCGGGGGCACGCTCCCATAAATTGACGTGGCCCCCTACTCCCGCCATATCTGCCCCTCCCACTTACAAAACCGATGGGAACTAAATCACCTCTGCCCCCTCCCTGATCCGCACCCTCGTGGTTCCGGTCCCACCCGTTGCCTGGCCCATGTTTCTCCTCCTCCTTATTCCCACCCCCTAACCCTCCCTTATCCCGTAGACCTCCCCCCAGGCCTACACCATTACTATTATTAATCTTCACACCCCCTACCCCAGAACCCCTTAAAAACATTTAAAACCCCTACTTAAAAACCTCCATAACCCCTTTTTTTGAGCATGCCACCTCTCAGGATTCCAAAATCCGTCATCAAGGTAGGTCTTCGAAAGACATACAGGCCATTTCTGCGAGAGGGAGGCATCTCGCAGTGCAAGAAGGCTCGCCTTATCCTGCATCCAATAATAATAGCTTGGGTAAAAAAACACAGAGATGAGGGTTTGTCCATAAATTCCATGGTCTTGGGGTGGGGTGGGACCGCGAGGCACCAGCATGTCCTCACCTCACCAGGCCCTCAGCTGTCATTGAGGGGGGGGAGGAGGAAGGAGGAAGCTCATCATCATAGGGGGTTCCTCTCATCTCTCCGGATCCTGGGGTATCGATCAGTTTTCATGTGTGATGCCTCTTGTGCAGGCCTGGCAGGCTTGAAGCATAATAGTTCTTGCTGGATTTCTCGCAATTAGCAATTTGCAACTTGCAACACTGTCATTGAGCAACATGGGGGAGGCTCCTCAGCTATCATTGAAGGAAGGGGGAGGCCAGCCGCCTCTCTCCCACGAAGCTCTCCCCCTCGTCATTCCACTACTCCAAGCTCTCCTCCTCTCAGAAGGGGGAGGAAAGGGGGAGGAAAGAGGCCAGTTGCAAGGCTCCAGCATGTCCAGCATGTCCTCACCTCACCGCATCCTCAGCTATCATTGAGGGGGGGAGGGGGCCAGCTCTCTCCCTGCAGGGCTCCTCAGCTATCAGTAAAAGCCAGCCGGCTCTCCCCCCAGGGAGCTCTTAACACACCGCAGGACCGCTAATCCAGATCTTTTACAGCTACGCTGGCTCCCGGCTCCAATCCACATAATCCTCCGAGGCCTCGGCATTTCCAAAGACGCCGTGCGTAGCTGCCGATGCCTCTGCTCGCCCCAGCTCAGTCCGGACTCCTGAAGCCCCGTTACAGTGCCTGGTGGTCGGCAGCATTTTCCGGTAACCACCCAGGGGTGTTTGATGGAAATATACCCCCTTGGGTGGGCTCCCCAAACCTCATCTCCTAGACCCAAGCATTGGGCACTCAGGCATAAACGTCCATCTTGCGCATGCTCATTATTCATGCACCACAATTGTTATAGCAGTTTCATGACTAATACCCCAACAAACTCCATCTCAACAACTACCGGCCTTGTAGAAATTTTGATAAGCAGGAGGATTTCTTCTAAGAGTGCAATTATACCAAGAGACAATGAATGAATAAGTTCCTTCCACATCAAATATACAGGACATAAGGAAGGAGACCAATAGATTCCCAAGGGATAGGCAGCTGCCAGCTCAACTGGAGCAGATGATTTCCAATATATCTTGTGGGAGGTACCTAGAAAAAAGGGGAATGACACAGCTACATTTTGTTCTCAAAGCCCACAAGCTGTTTCTCATAGGAACTTGGGAAGAAGGAATAAGTCTGAAGGTGAGGTAATGACCTTGAGACATGAGGGCTTGCTGCCTGCCTCAGACAAGAAAAGCTTCTCTCCCAAGAGCTGAATGGTCAGGGGAAGAAACTTAAGAAGAATCCAGATAGTTAAAAGTGGTAGAAAGTTTGTACTTTAAGACTAGCAAGATTCTGCCAATGTAGCCTTACAATAAAGTAGAATTAACTCATCTTGTAATGCTTGCTGCCTGGTTAAACCCAATAGGACAATATCATTAAGATCCTGAATTAAATTTCTTTGATCCTCCTGAAAATGCATGCTGGAAAGCTGTGCTGAATCAGATTTGCCCTTTTTATTCCAGCTTCATGGATTTTCTCTGAAGCTAATTATGCGGAATTGTATTGTATTGTAAGAAACAGACCTTGGTATATCCTCCCACTCTGCACTCCAGCCTTTCCTGGCAAATTTCCCAGGAGTGAGGAAGGGGCAGATGTAGATATTTTGAAATACTCTGGTTGGCACTAATCCAAAGCTCGGTAAAGAGTGCTTGGACCTTAAGAGCATTTGAGGTACTAGACAAGATAAATCTCTAAAAACTTGACTGTGGAGAAATATATTATTTCCATTAGCTCAGTACGGGTTATGTTACACATAAGTATCTGTGACAGAAATTTCAAAATAGCCCTTTTCATGCTCTATCTTTCGTAATTTATTCTGGTTCAACTCTATACGTAGCATAGTTGTAGTATGTGTATTTCATATGATCATTCAGCACTAAGATTTGTATTTTGATTATTTGCTTTAGTAAATTATGATATAGCACCCTCACTCTTAGCTGTTTTTCTTTCCTGCCTATTTTAAAATTCACACCAGCTGTATCACTGTCCTTGACTGGGCAAGGGAAAAAAAATTTTATTAGCATTTTTAGTTTCTCTAGTTTGTCATTGGCTTCTGAAGCTGATCAAAGATAGATATGAGTAGGGGTTGTTGCTTTTTTATAAACATCTGCATTAACCTCTAATGAATTATTGGATTAATCAATTTCTTAGCTCTTAAATTCTGTTCCAGCTACCTCACCTTTTTTTCCTTTTACAGTTAAATCCTTGTTAGATGATGAAAGCTTGTGAGAGTCCCAGTCAAATACATATGATGGTTATCAACTTTTGACCAAAATCTCTGATGCAGCTTTCTTAAGCTGCCTTTGTTGTGAGACTGTTCCTCCCTGGGCCAGATACGTTGGTATTCTGAGTTAGGGTTAAGATTATAGATCTCTTACTGAGTCATAAAACATTTCAAGATCTACAACATTCAAATACTATCCAAAGGTAAAAAAGAGAGACATAAAATAGAAATCATAAAACTGAAACTGTCTAACAATATAGGAAGGCATGGGTTGTATTGACTATTTCTCCTATCTTCCGCTTGCATTGGTATTGCATTTTTAATCTTTAAAAAATGGTCTCAAAATAATGTTGTTTCTTATAGTCAGTTACACACACACACACACACACAGAGAGAGAGAGAGAGAGAGAGAGAGAGAGAGAGAGAGAGAGAGAGAGAGAGAGAGAGAGAGAGAGAGAGAGAGAGAGAGAGAGAGAGAGAGAGAGAGAGAGAGAGAGATCCAGTGGTGGGATTCAACCAGTTTGCACCACTTCGGCAGAACCAGTAGCTAATTTTTTGTTGCCCAGGCCCAGAATGGACTTCTGGAAGCAGCATCCACACAGAGAACCAGTTGTCCACATATTTGAATCCCACCACTGTATATATCTGTTCAGTAGGTGGTATATAATATTGGATTCAAAAGGAACTGAGCATGTAGTTGCATCATTTGGCAATTCCTCAAATCAAATATAAAGTTCCATGGGAGCAAAAAAGCAATCCCAAGAAAATTTGTAGCTGTTTTCAGGAAATACAGGCAATTGCAATGTTAGCACTCTTGCATTCTCTGAAGTACCAGTTTCCCTTTGAATCTAAAGTTATAAAGGTTTATTCATGGGTGGCACTCTGCCAAGAAATCTCAGGGCTGTAGGCTAAATTAGGAAGGCAAAAGGAAAAAAAATCCAGAATAAAAAAAAATGGCAAACTATCCCCATATTATTTACAGAAAAACTAAATAATACATCCGTGCAATCATGAGGTGTTAATCTCAGCTCAAAGGGGATTTTATTTTATACTTTGTGGTTTCTATTTATATTTTTGTTTCAAATAAGATAATTTCATAGTATTCCAGAAAAATGTCTTGAAAGAAAGTATTACCTATTACCATTAATAGACCTGAAAATGATGAATAATTCTTATAATATACTATAAGAAATTGTGACAAAAGCTGAAGTTATAATAAATGTTGATGTTGAATACATGAATTATTGGGAACAGTTGGTGTCAATTTATATACCATGCTAATTATTCCAGAAGCTAATTATTGATATTTAATTGATTCCTTAATTCCTTAATTAAAGGTCTTGCTTTAATTCAACCTTTTTAAAAATTCTTCTTTAAAATTGTTACAAATAACACTGTCTTGCCTCATTGAAAGAATGTAAATAATTCAGCTGTCTGAATTTAATTTGTTTATGTTTCCCTATCTGCTTATGGTTTTAAAAAATTAAAATATATGAAATTAATTACACCTTCTTAAATTCAGTATACAAAATAGATAAGATTATTTTCCCTACAATATTTATCAAACTTGGTAATTATATAAAATGTAAAATGTAATTTTTAGTCAGTATGCATACAGATCTGCATACTACAGAAATTATTTTGTTCTGTTTTTTAATTTTTGTTTTTATTTTGTTTTCAAATTCATGATCTAACAATTCTGAAGTTAACATAAACTATTCAAGTACTAATAGTGACTACAATTTAATATAATTAATTCATTGGAAACTAATTGGTAACACATCCCATGACAACAGAAGGAAAACTTCACAAAGATCAGTAACATTTTAAAAAGTCTGGTAAAATCAGTAATATATCAGTACACTAACTATATCATAGTTACATGTAACTAAATATAAGTTTATTATAGATATTACAAGATGCTCCTGTTATACTAGGCTTTACATTAAATGACAGCATATTCAGCTACATTATGTACATTATTTAAGGTTATATGAATTGATTAGTTTTTTAATCAAAGGGTTTATTTTCTGTTTCTTTGGAACTTGAAATTCAGTGATGTCCATACTAAATAGAGTAGACTCACATTTGTGCTAAAACCATTAAACAAACACAAATTTCTGAAATATTTTCAGAAATGCATTTGCTTTATAAGGAAGGGAACTATCAGATGACATTCTGTGTAAGAAAATTCTGCACTGGTTTATTATCTGATGGGTCTTCAACATGAATAAAAAGTCAAGGCTCCTTCAAATCATACTTTGAAAACCTACATTTTGACACTGTTGTGGTAGAACCTCTGCCTGACAAATACAGCAGAGTATTCTGGCATATGGTAAAAGTAGAATGGATCCACCAAAGTATCAATAATACCAGATTGGTTACTATTTTGGTACCACAGATGTTTTAATTTTTTGCAAAATATTATAAGAAGTTCTGTTCTGTGAACTTTCTAGCAAAAAAGGAAGGAAGATCTAATCATAGTGCAAATCTGTTAGTGATTATTACCACAAGGAACAAAAAGAAAAGTATAAAGTAGATAAGTAGCCTTATAAAGTTAGCATAATTTTGCAATCCATATGGCAATTTTCAGACTTGAAAACACACACACACACACTTTTTTGTTCTTTACATTTTTAGTGAGTAACTGAGTATAAAAACTGTGCTCTCTTAAACTGATTCTCAGAGTTGGTCTTTTCAAGTTGGAATTAGCCAATAATATTTAGGGATATATTTATTGTTGAGTTCACATTAAATAAAATGAAAATATGTATTATTAGAAGATTTGGAAAAACTGTTTTCTAGATGATAACAAGTCATGACTAAATATTTGCGGGGGAGGGGGTTCTGTGTTGGATGTGTAATCTTTGCTAAAATGTTTGAAATGAAGGAATAAAATAAATTGCCCTATTTGATTTCTCTTGTCTGTATACAGCTGTACAGCTATAGTAGACTGGAAAATTGCCCATAGACAATTAAAAAAAACACAAGTTCTTTTCCAGTAGAAAATTGTAGTATCATAAAGCACTGTACAGTATGTAACAAGACAGAACAATGCTGCCATTAGGCATTATGTAATGAAGTATATCTTTAGAAAACAAAGCAGATCAGTAATTTGATTTTCTATATTAGTCAACTGTAAAGGAAAATACTACAAATTCATATTAATTTAATCAGAACCTGCAGCTTTGCTTTAGTTTATATCTATGTTAGCAGAATATTCTAAAGATAATGATTCAGCATGATGCAAAAAATTGCATGATGATCTGTCAGTGTCTTTAGAAGCTTTAGGTACAATGATGAATGTTAGTTTATTAATTAGTTATTGTGTTAATTTTATCTCTACATAATGTTCTAAACTAAATATCTATGTGTGCTTAATTTCTTAAAACATTTCTAAACTAAATATCTATGTGTGCTTAATTTCTTAAAACAATTTGAGAATAGCAGGGGGGGGAAAGTAGAGAGGTTAGTTGAAAGAAGGGAGAGTTATACTAAGCGGTATACAGAAATTTTGGACTTATTATCATGTTAATGGACCAGCTGAGGTTTATCTGGGTATTAATCTTAATACAGATTTTCATTCTTTAATTGCTCCTTTGGTACTATAATGGCATTAGCTGTGAATCTGCACAATATTAACAGTATAATGCATTTCTGTAGTATGAATCCATAATACCACATGGGTATTAAAACTATATACAAAGTGTCACATGTTTCTATTTTCAAAGATTTGATATTATTATTATTAGATATAAAATGATCACGTATTTACAATTAAGAAATGGGGATTGTCCATACATGCCATTAGGGAAATCAGCGCTCTACCTTCCTTTGCTTGCAGATGGATTGTTGGGAGGAAAAGGGAGAAATAATAAGTCTCTCAAGATTCACAAAGAAACCTGGTGGAAAATGTTCAGCTTGGGAATTTTATCATGTACTTTTCTCTATTATTGCTATTCTTGGCTTCTCATTCTTGTTTTTATTGGAATTTAGTTGGCTGAGCTCTAACATCTTCATAGATACTGCTAAGTATTTTCTACATGGGCAAATACTGGTATTTTTCTTTTTTAAAAAAATAAACTTTATTGAATATTTACAAACTTTAAAAGTACAAAAATGAAAATGTACAATACATAAAACATAGACATAAAAAAAACATCAGACACAAGTTGACAGAAATTATATCTTAAATTAATATCTATAGTTATAAACAAGCAACATTTAACAATCGTATCAACTATTAGTTGATTCTTATTTATGTACAGTCTTATTCTTAAGTCTATAAGAAATGTAATATAATTGTATCTTATAAATTAGATGAATATGTATAGTTCAACAATTATAAAGATATGTCAATAAAATTAAAATACATTTAAGTCAAAGAATGAGTATATACAGTTTAACAATTATACATATCATATATTTTCTATCTTTAATTATCTAGAGGAAAGTATCACATATTTCAGTTTAGGTGATATATCTTAATTTTCGGGATTCTTATAAAGGTGTATCAATAAAAATTAAAATACATTTATTTAGGTCAGAGGATGAATAAAATTGTCATCTATGTCTTGTTTATTATTACACTTTGTTTACTTTTTTAGGGTTCCAACTTTTTTTTTCTCTAACCATTCGTACCATTTATTCCAAGTCTTATGAAATAATGTGTCTTCTTTATTCTGTATTTTGAGATTTAATTTGTTCATCTCAGCTACTTCATTTATTTTGTTAATCAAATTTAAAGTTGATGGAATTTTTTCAAGTTTCCAGTTCTGGGCATAAACTAATCTGGCGGCTGTAATTATATGTATTATTAGATATCTGTCTTCTTTAGTTATTTTGTATCTTATTATTCCTAATAAAAATAATTCAGGATTCATTGGAATTGTTTGGGCAGTAATTTGTTCCAGATATTTTTTAATTTTTTTCCAAAAATTTTTGGCCAGTGTACAAGTCCACCAAAGGTGATAGTATGTTCCAATTTTAACTTTACACTTCTAATAAACATAAAATAAATCTTATTACACAAAATGAAATGATAAAAAATTTAAAAGCCACAAAACAAAAATTTTTTGAACATGCAAATAAACTGGGTAGATGGTTGGCTCATAAAATAGCAAAACAAAAAATAGAAAGAAATATAGAAATTTTAACAGACCATAAGGGCGAAAGACAAAATAATGCTCAAAAAAAGAAAGATATAATAATTGATTTCTATTCAAATTTATATAAAAAAGAGGATACTGAACAAAGAAAAATTGTTGAATATTTAGAACAAACTGATTTACCAATAGTTACAGAAAAAGAAAGAGCAATGTTAAATAAAAAAATAACTTTGGAAGAGCTAAAAAATGTGATACAGGCTCAAAAAAATAATAAATCTCCTGGTCCAGATGGTATTCCATCAGAATTATATAAAGCTTTAATAGATCTCTTGGCACCATTGATTCTGGAACTATTTAATTATATTTTGGACAAAAGTAAAATACCAGAATCATGGAAAGATGCATACATCAGTTTAATACCCAAAGACTTAACTAACAAACATCAAATTCAAAACTATCGCCCAATTTCACTTTTAAACACAAATTATAAAATATTTGCAGCAATTATGGCAGTGAGTTTTAAAAAAATATTGCATACATTTATCCATCCTGATCAAAATGGTTTTCTACCCCATAGACATATTAGAAGTAATACAAGAACAATACTAAATGCAATAGAATATTATGACCTACATACTGAGAAGCAGGTTGCATTTATTCTGGTGGATGCAGAAAAAGCTTTTGATAAGATAAATTGGCCCTTTTTATCACACAATTAAATAAAATGGAATTCGGAAGGTAATTTACAAATTTAATCAAAGTAATATATAGTCAACAATTTGCTAAAATTATTATAAATTCAGATTTAACAAACAAAATTAAAATAGAAAAAGGGGTTCGACAAGGCTGTCCTTTAGCTCCATTGATATTTATCCTCGCTTTAGAAGCTTTGTTAATAAATGTAAGGAGAAAGGAAGAAATCAAAGGATTAAAGATTATAAAAGAAGAATATAAAGTACAAGCATATGCAGACGATATGGCTTTCATAGCAGAGGACCCCTTAGAAACAGCTTTAATTTTAATAGAAGAAATTGAAAGATTTGGTCAGGTGGCGGGCTTAAAAATTAATAAAAATAAAACTAAAATAATAACCAAAAATATGAATTCCAATTTAAACCAAGAATTAGAAAATATTTTAGAAATAAAAACGGTAAAGAAAGCCAAATACCTGGGATTAATACTTTTGGCTAAATGTAGTAAAATTAAAAAAGATAATTATGATGCAGTAGTACAAAAGATAAGTGCAGATTTGGATAAATGGTCTAAGCTCCAGATATCACTATTAGGGAAGATCGCAATAATAAAAATGAATGTGCTCCCAAAGGTATTGTATTTATTCCAAACAGCTCCAATTAAGTTAAATAAAGATTTTTTTGATAAATTAAATAAAACTATACATAAATTTATATGGGCTAAAAGGAAATCAAGAATTAAACTCAAACACTTACAAGATCACAAATCAAGGGGAGGAATGGGGCTTCCAAATTGGAAATTATATTATATAGCAGCTGCACTAGTTTGGATTAAAGACTGGATACAACTTAGAAATAGGAGAATACTACTTCTAGAAGGCTTTAATCTTGAATTTGGCTGGCATTCTTTTTAATTTGGGACAAAAATAAATCATACGCATACTTCAAACAACACTATATAAGGAAAAATTTGAAAATCTGGTTTCAAATTAAAAGACAATTCTGGTTTCAAATTAAAAGACAATTCTATATTAAGATACCTAGATGGTTTTCTCCTAATGAATCTATAACCTACCCTAATTTATTAAATCCCAATACAATAATAACATATCATCAAATTTTAACAGAAGATAACCAATTAATTTCAATTCAAAGTTTAAAAGAAAAAGGAATTATTTTAGATTGGATGCAATATTTTCAAATCAACTCAAAATATACAGAAGACCAAAAAAAGTATGGATTTCAAAAAGCAAACAATTTAGATAAAATATTATTTGGAACAGATCAAAAACTCATCTCCAAAATATATAAATTTCTATTATATGATGAAATGTTAGAAGAAGAAGTTAAAGGTAATATGATCGCATGGGCAAAAAATATAGGAAACACAATTTATTTGGCAGAATGGGAAAAAATCTGGAATGTTAATTATAAACTTACTATTTCATCTGCCTATAAAGAGAACATTCTTAAAATGTTTTACCGTTGGCATCTCCCCCCAGCTAGACTGGCAAAAATGTTTTCCAATACATCCCCCAAGTGCTGGAAGTGTAAAGTTAAAATTCGTATTTTTATATCATAATGTCTAATGATGCCAATGTTTTGCCAAGTTGTAAATATTGTAAATCTAAAACTGCTGAAGCACCTAGATGTTTTGAATATTTATGTGAACTTTGTGTGTGTGTGTGTGTGTGTGTGTGTGAAATATCTAACAGTGTAATTCCTACTGGAATCTAATGACAATAGAAGAAAACAATTCTATTTCATCAGACTCTCAACAAGCTAAAGATAAATTGCTGCATACAGTATTTAAACTTCTACTTAGATATGATATAGAGGCTGAACAACTAAAAATATGTGTGATAATTGGATGTAAAATTTCAAGGAAACTATACCATGGAAACAATGGGAAGACCTATGGAACAAATCTATATAATTCACTCCAAGACAAGATTTGATATAGAACCCATATAAAATGTTTTACAGATAGCATACAACTCTGTGATTAACTGTCAAAATAAATATATCTCATAATAAATGTTAAAAATTCCATGAAACAGAAAGAATTCTTATAATTCCAGAATATATTGATAAATAATACTTTAATTTATTAAGATTCATACTTACAATTTTGCACAACACTAGAAAAAAAGATACAGTATCAACAATATCAGATTGAGAACTTAAATTAATTACCTTAAGCAAGAATGGTTTCCATAAGCTGTTTTTTCCTGTTCAGTTGTATCTAATTCCAGGAGAATGCCTGGACAAGTTCCTGCAGTGTTTTTGGCAAAGTTTTTCAGAAGTGGTTCTCCACTGTCCCCTTCCTAGGACTGTGAGAATGTGACTGGCCCCAGCTAGCTTTGTGCCTAAGGCACTATTAGAACTCACAGGCTCCTGAATTATAGCCTAACCCAGCGGTTCTGAACCTTTTCCGGGGCTCGACCCCGGCCCGCATCGCGCATGCACAGCGTGAGGGGGCACATCACACATGCGTGTCGCGACGGCACACATCACGATAGAGAAAAAAATGGCCGACCCCCCCCAAAAATGGCTGACCCAAAAAAAATGGCGGGCCCGCACTGCGCATGCGCAGCATGACGGGGCGCATCGCACATGCACGGTGTGACGGCCCGCATTGCGATAGGGAAAAAATGGCCGACCAAAAAAAATGGCCGACCCCCCAAAAAATGGCAGACTGCAGTGCTTGGCGACCCCCGTGAAATGGTCGTTCGACCCCAAATGGGGTTGCAACCCACAGGTTGAGAACCGCTGGCCTAACCACTACACTAAACTGGATATTGATATATTACAGAGCATGGTTTCTAAAATTTATCTCAACAGTTACTGCAAATCAGTTGGAATACAAAGAAGAGAGAAGTCACAATTTAAACAACTATTTATATTATATATTATGACCATACAGTTACTGCAGATGAGCTCTTCTGAAAGCATGCTTTATTAGCAGGATAAAATTTCATCATTTTTAACAAAATCATTTTTTAACTTCATTCCTTCCTGATTATGATCATTTAAATGATAATATCTCATGGTTGTATTATCTATGGAGATTCTCAGTCATCCAGGTCATGATTGTCCCAAAGGGGCTTTTTCAAGAGGCAGTTAGACTTTTTTTTATTTTTCTTTGAAGATGTTTTGCTTCTTATCCAAGAAGCTTCTTCAGCTCTGACCTGGATGGTGGGGAATGGGAGGATTTATGTTCCTTGCTAACAGCTGGTTATTTGCATCCTTTTAGACAGCCTTTGGGACCACTTGGAGCTTTGTCTGTGATCTCAGGGTCGCCTGAGTAGTGCAAACGGGTGCAGAGCCTTCTTTCAGCAAATCTTCTTTCAGCAGTTGCAAGAAGGCTCCACACCTTCTGCACTACTCGGGTGAGCCTTAGGACATAGATAAACCTCCAAGTGGCCTCAATGACTTCCTAAAAGAATGCAAATGACCAGCTGTCTGCAAGGAATATAAATCCTTCCATTCCCCACCATCCAGTCAGAACTGAAAAAGGTTCTTGGATGAGAAGTGAAATGTCTTCAAAGAAAAACAAGAAAGTCCAGTTGCCTCTTGAAAAAGCACCTTTGCACATGTTTTTTTATTCCATGCCAAACTTAACACTTAATGTTTTTCACTAAAATAGATTTTTATAACAAAACCTCTTTGCCAACTTAGATCCTATAGACTTAGATCTCTTTTTACAGCATTATAATTCATTGTAAGTTGGAATACATGTACAATATTACTATGTGCTACCTCATACATTAATACATTATTGCAAGATAGTTACTTAGAAATTCTTTTTAGTCTGAGGTGAAATCAACCCATATGGCCCTTTTAAAATGTCCAGAAAACTACTAAGAAAACGCAGCAGGTTGTCCTCTTGTCATTCCAAGCACAAACTCTCAAGAATAGCCAAAAATATCTCCAAAAGCATTTTGCTATCTTAAGATGACTGTCTCTTTTACTTACTGTTTAAAGCAGTACATCTCAAAGGATAAGTTTTTGAACACCGCCCATTAAAATTCACAGTGGCATCCCCAAATCTTATGCATATCTGTGATTAGATGTCCAGCTTTTTAATTGACTTTTGAACATTTATAGCCCATCCCCAGATTTTTGCAGGTTAATGTGGTGGTATTGAACTCCTGCCATATGGAAGGGCCTAGAATTACTTAATAATTTTTTTTCAGTCTCAAAGTTGTAAAAATAGTAGGCATTCTATTTCCTGATATGGGTGGTGTAGAATTTTAGTTGTTGTTTTTTGTTTTTTTATATTAATAGACTGCAAGTTTGTATAATTTAGTCTAAATGAACTTTGTGTGGATTCTTTTTTATTATAATTATTGTGGCTAATTATATCTTTGTGCTGAAGTATTTATGCTTGCAGAAAATGGAAAACCCAATTTTTGATAATGCCTCTTATCCATTGCAATTTGAATCACTCCAAAAGACTGTCCTCTATGCTAGTGTTTTTTATTGGTTCCAAATTGTTACTGAGTGAAACTCTTTATTTTGCATTTTTTTCTATTTTGAGAAGTTATGCTATTTTTCTCAGAGATTTGTAGGCATCTGAAGCCTTTTTGAAGTGCTCTCTGAAGGGTCTAATATTCAATCTTCATTGACAATTACCTCATGGAATTCTTATAATCTTCTATTATCTCATTCTGTATTTACACAAATGGTAGAGGTCACTAGTAACTATCAAAACAAATTTAAATTTATCCAGGACCATTAATCTAAAATTTGTCATACCAGTTGCGGCTGCATACTGCAGGTAAATAATACTAAAGCAGCTTTGTCAGAGAAGCTAAGCCTTTAACAGCTTAGCTAAAAATGGGGTGAATAGAATCAAAATTATAAATGTCTGACAGAGATAGTTTTTAAGATAGCAATCACACTGTGGAACTGTTCATGTCTAAGCAGGTTCCTGTCACCTTCTTTGAATAATTACATTTTTCTTTATTACTTGTTGTTTAATTTAGTCTTTTTTTGGCCAAAACTATCTTTTTCTCATAATAATAAGAGTCTATAAATTATTTAATTTTTATAGCAGCATTGGAAGTAATTTTTAGTAGGCCACATTTTTAAAAGAATAATCTATCATTCTCAGATAAAATTTAGACGAATGTTTGAATTTATGCAGGTAATTGTGATGCTTGATCCTGTGAATATAAATTTTAGTTGTGGAAGATTTAGGACTAGCCCATACATATTTCAGTATATTGAATCAGACACATATAAATAGCAGAATAACAGATTTGGAAGGATATGGGAGCTCTTCTAATCCAACACCCTGCACAAGCAAGAGACCCTATACCAGCAGTTCTCAACCTATGGGTCGCGATCCTTTTGGGGGTTGAACGACGCTTTCCCAGGGGTCACCTAAGACCATCGGAAAACACATATTTCCAATGGACTTAGGAACCAAGACACCGCTCTTCTATCCGGCCGCCACCGCCCTCCTCCTCCACTGGCTCCTCCGCCTCCAGGGCACCCTTCTCCTCCAACAGCACCTGCTCCTGCCGCCGGAGTGCCATTCCGTGGTAGCCATACTGACTCCCAGCTACTGGCCGGGAGCCGGGCTGACTCCCAGTTGATTCCCAGGAGCCGGGCTGACAAGCGGAGGCTGGGCCGACTCCCAGCTGACGTGCACATGCCGGGCTAACTCTCAGCTGGCTGTCAGGAGCTGGATGGTGTGTAGCGGCCCTGCCGGTTCCCCACCGATGTCTGGATGCCAACCCGACTCCCAGCTGACTGTCGGGAGTCGGGCAGTGCTCATGGGGGCCATGCAGATGTCGGCCAGCTGCTGGCTGCATCCTCCCCATCTCCCGGCTCATGGCAAGCCCAAGGGCTTGACACGCATCCCCGATGCCACACCGGGCCGGCTCAGCTGCATGGGCAGCTGGTCTGAGCTGAGCTGGGTCTGGGCCGCTGCTGGCACTGCCACTGAGTTGCTCCACTGCTGCTGCCGCTGATGCCTCAGCTGAGCTGTGGCGCCAAGCCAGTCCCCACACCTCCTGGTTGCCCGGCCATGCTCCGCCCCTGGCCACCCTCCATGCCGGAGCTTCCCCTGTGCCCACCTCCCTCACTGTCGGAGGCCGCCTCGGCCCTCTGGTGTCCAGTGCAGCCCTGGGGCTGGCGGGCAGGAGCGACTCCTTCCCGGCTCACCAGACTCCGGGCCTCAAAGTGGCCAGGCAGCGGGGAAGAGGGTGATGCCCGCATGTGTGTCGAAGGTCAGCTGGATGGGCTGGGAGGGGAGAAGCGGTGCCTTCTGAGCGGGAGTTGGCGCTCCGGCTGCACCCCTCTCGCGTGTGACGAGTCGGGGAAAGGTCGTGGCGGTGAAGGGCTGCGCAGTGTGGAAAGGTGCTCCCATGATCCCACCACTGCGATGGCGCTCAGGAGGCTGGAGAGGCGGGCAGGTCCTGAGCGGGCGGCTGGGAGAGGGCAAGAGGTGCCTCGATGAGGATGGGGAGCTCCAGGCTACCATCCCAGCAGCCCTAAAAAGCACTGTAGTAGAGTGGGGAATGCTGGGAGTTGCAGTTCATCACCATCTGGGAAAACATGACTCTCCAAAGATCAATCCATCCATCTCCTTCCCTTCCCCTTCAATCTCTCCTTCCTTCTTTCCTTCCTTCCTTCCTTCCTTCCTTTCTTCCTTTCTTCCTTTCTTCCTTCCTTTCCCCTTCAATCTCCTTCTTTCTCCATCTCCTTCCTTTCCCCTTCAATCTTCCTTCCTTCCTTATTGCTATTTTATGTGATAAAACATTATTTTGAAATGGAATATTTATACTGGTATACAAAAGAAATGGCTTTAGGGGTAAATTTAGACCTATGACTAAATTTGATGATGGAGTGGACTAAAAATGTCTAGGCCGAATCAGACTAGGTAACACTTTCATAAGATTAGGAATTAGAGTAAGCACTTATTGTAGAAGATTTATTATTGAGTTTGTGCTCTAATTAATGTGTGTATGAAAAGCAGAGTCTCATTTTATATTCTCAGTTTTGAAAAAAAATTGCATGCTCTTATGATTAGCATGGATTGGAATAGTTATACACTGCAGAGGACAATTTCATTTCCATTTCATTTCTTTTAATAAGCTTGTGCACTTATTTGTATACAAACTGCTTTATTTGCTTGTCCCTTACACACCCTGTTAATATTTACTTCAACTGTCATTCAGTTAAAATATGCTGTTGAACTGTATTTCCTTTCTCCAGCTAAATGTAAAAGCACATTTTACCTGAAATAATTTGCATTGAGTTGCAGTTTTATAAAAAAGTTAAGAGATATTTCCAATGATCTCCAAGCACACACATCACTGTTCAAGAACCATGCTCTTTTCACAAGGCAACCTATAATTGTAGGTTGGAAAATTGCTATTATGGTAAGGTGCTGACATTATTCTCTGCATGTGGGATGCCAAGGAGAGCCACAAACAAAACCAGACAGCTGGAAGGCTATTTTAAAATGTAATTAAATAGAACACTGAACAAGTGGATAGCTCTGCTTACAACAACAATACTGATGAAAAATTATCTAAAATCTCACTTTTTATTTTTACTTGTTTCTATAAGGCATGCTATGCAGCTTGAGTCAAAAAGGCATAGTTTGTAGTTTATCCGATATTAATGAAAGAAACCATATTGACTATATGAGAAATTAATCTGTTTATTTTGGGAACAGGTACAGTAGTATTAATTCTTTGTAGGTTTTCCCACTGTTGATGTCAGATTATAAGGTTTTGAAAAAAAATCTGAAAAATATTTCATGCACTTTATCGGGAAAATAATATTCCAACGAGATAAAGTACTTTGTATCCTTTTATTACTAAAATCTCAGAAAACATTCCTGAAAATATTGTATTTCATCCACATTCAAAAAGTTTTATATTCATTTAATAATCTCCAAAAACTAAAGATTAAAAGCAGCATTGATGAATATACAAATAAAACAAGAGAATTCAGGTTGATACTTGGATAAATTAAGATTTATCAAAAGCCTGGCAGAATAAAAATGATCTATTATAGTCCTCTGTCCAATTTGCTAAGGGAAATTTTGATTCCTCTCCTGACTATTTCCATTTTGGAGGAAATTCAGAGAACAGCAACCCCAAAAGAGGATATGAGAATGATTAATGGAAAGTTTAGCAGGACTATTCTACATTTCCTTGGTCTGCTCCTAAACTGACATTTAAAGCGACTTTACCTGTATTTAAAAAGGAACAATGATAATTGATATAAATGGTAGCCCTATTAATCTCTGAAATTGTAATAATATAATATCTGCTTAGAATTTGGCAATATATCCTACTTTTACAGACTTTGGCCACATTCTTTCTATGTTATCTATAGAAAATTTGCATATTCAGGTTTCATAAAATCTTCTGGCCAGGACTGATGCATTTTCCATGATTCTTGCATTACTTGTGAGAGCCATATCCTTCTAAGGCTCTCCGGTGGAAATTTAATGACTTCCTGTTTTCTGTTTCTGTGATCTTTCTGCTATTGATAACTTGAAAAAATTAATTCCTTGTGAATATACAAAGTAATTAGATCCATTCTTGTTAAAATAGTGTATTAACTGATTACATTTTTAAAATTTTTCCAGAAGGGCTTTGGAAGTCTAAATGCCTTAATATGCATTTGAAGTAGTATTTTAAAGAAAAATATATCAATATTTTCTATTTTTTACACAGTCATATTTTCATTGGTTCAGCTCAATGGGGCTACCTTGAAGATGGCTAGAAATATATCTGGGGTTTTTTTTGAAAAAACATTTTATTGGTTTTATGATTTTAACAATAGGTGCTTAAGACACACCATGGTATTGGATAGACAAAAATTCCAGAATAAAAACATACATAAACAGCTCAACTTAATACATTCACTTTCATCTTTCTATTTCCCTCACCCACACAAAACAAAAAACAAAAACATATAAATTTAATATATTCCATTTCTGTCATAAATTTCTGTTAAACCTATTTTAAGACTTTGTCAATTTCATTCCAAACTCTCCCCGATACATATACCATGATATTTATAAGATGTTACCATACGTTCTTTTACGTTCATATATACAGTACTTTTAAAGAAATGAGATAAATACCTACACGTAACTTTTGGTGTTGCTCGCCCATTTCCCCTTTCACCGCATCCACACTCTTTCTTCTCTACCTTCTTTCTCCCTTTCTTCTCTTCCCTACTTCCCTCTTCCCCCCTCTCCTTCCCTTTCTCTCCACTTCTCCTCCAACCTTCTTACTTCCTTCTCCCCTCCTTCACTCTTCCTTCTCTCCTCTCCTTTCTTCAGATGCAGTTCAGGGGTAATGTCCGAGCAACTCCTCTCTCCAAATTTCCCTATCTGTATTATACATTAATACTTCTATTTTAATCTTCTCAGTAAATATTTCTTTCCTTTTTTTAAAAAAAATAAAAGATAAAAAAAATTTTTTTACTTATTTTTCCCATCTGTCCCCAAAAGCTTAGGACACAACGTGGTGATCAAGATGTCCAATCATTCAAAGACAAAGTCATATAAATATAGCTCAAATTGAATATGATATTGCTTATTAAAATTTATACAATTACAAAGGTCATCAAACACATGGAATTATAATCTATATCTTGTTTTTAGGCTATACTCATTACAGTTGTCATACTCCGACTACATTTTAGTAAGTATATAATTGTGATTTCAGGTATCCTTAATACACAATCATTCATTGAGACAGATTTTTTTTCCTTTATCACAAATAGCTCTTCCTCTCTCTCTATTACAACATAGTTATCATATTTAAAATAATAATATAAGTCCAACAAATACAGTTCTATTTTTAAGAATATATTCTATCATTTCATCAATCTACATCTATATAAAAAAAATCTTTTTAAGGCCTTGATAAAGTTTATATCTTCAAATACTTGTCAATTATAATATCAGGCAATTCTCATCTTTCATTCCTAATTAAATCAGACATATTCTCTTTCTTTTTTCCTTTTTTACTAGGTATATTCAATCATTTCGTCAATCTACTTCTATAAGGTCTTTTGTCCTCTAGAAAGATTAACTCCCTCAAATTATTATCAACCATAGTAACAGTAAATTTATATCCTTCATTCATCATTAAATCAGACACAATTTCTAAGCCTTTTTAACCCGTCAAATAACATTTTGTATCACATTTAAACTCTAGCTTTCTTTCTGTGCCAATTTGGTTCCCATAGTAAGGCTTTTCAGTTATCAAACCTCAAGATTTGATTACAAGGATTCCTAACAGATTCAAACTGAACAAATTTTCTTTCCCTTTCCTCTTTATTGTAATTTGCAAAAAGTTGTGTCTGGGTGTCAATCTTTGTTATTTTTGGTAATTGAGTTGGGTCAATTACAATTATTTCTTGGTCATCAAAATTGTCCATTGATTGTAGGTAACGCGTAGCATTAGTTGATTCAGTGGTTTCCACATTTTCTCTTAATGCAGATTCACAATTAAGTTGTAGGAATAGTGTCTCTGTCTCTTTAAGTTGTAAGTAGGTCTGTTCAGGATTATTCTGTTCATCTTCTATTATTTCTTGTTCCATAACTTGATTCATTATTAAAGGGTCAATATAAGATTCCAAGGTGGCATCTTTGGATTTTCTCCAAGATTTTCAAAAAGTTTTAAAATCTTCTCTAACTTCTAATTTTTTTTCAGTATTAAATCATAGTCAAGATGTGGATAACTTTCAGCCATTTTGGTGGTAGCTTTGCCTATTCCTTTATTAGAGACTACTTAAGAAAAATCCACAAATATCCGCCTCCAAAAATCTAATAGCCAGCTTCACCACCCAGCTGTCCAGTTATTTTTTCTCTTTTATTATCCAATCCTCTTCAAATAACAGGGAGAAATACAGTTGAAGTTTTGCTTTTTCACCACCAGATGTCCTCAGTGGACTATAAAGTCTTTTTCTTCTTTTCCCCCCCAAGTTAATCCAGTTTAAAAAAGAACAAAAAAGGAAAGTTTTCTCTCTTTTTTTTAAAAAGATCAACAAAAACTGTCTTCTACATTATCAAATTAAAAAAAGAAAGTAACAATGTCTCTTTTTCCCTTCTTTCCCCTGAAATTCAGCCCACAGCAGTCAAATAGTAAAAAAAAACAACCACACACACAAAAATTAATCCTTTTCTTTTTAGCTCTTCTTTCTACATATAGGCAGCCGCCACTTTCTTAATAAGGGAAAATAGAAACTCTTACAGGAAAAATCAGGATAGCGAGGGAAGGAAAGGTCTCACCCGGATTCACCACGGGGGTTCTTCATGCTTAGTTGTTCTTGTGACTTGCGGTTGGTGCGGCTAGGTTGCTCTGTCGGCCCTCAGAGTCAGCTCGGACAGCTAGAGGAGCCGCCGCTCCTCTGCAGCCGAGCGCAGCCTCGTTGACGGTAGTCGCACCCTCCAGGCATGACTTTTGACCTCCGCAGGGGTCTACCGACGGAGGGAAACTAACCGAATGAGGAGACAAGTCTCCCCGTGCAGCTAGAGGTGCCACGATCCGGAACTGGAAGTCTGAAATATATCTGTTTTTAATATCATCATGATAAATTAAACCTAGATCATACAGACCCATATTATCTACTCTTTGCTAGTCATTCCACTATAAATACAGTGCATAATCATGTTTTCTCAAAGGTCAAAGTTCAGCCAAAAATCATCACATGGTGAAAAATTCTAAAATTGGAGAATATAATTTTATAAAACATCAGTGTCTCACTGTTCACTGCCTTTCAAGAACATAGTTCACCATAATGGTAGCATTTTGCCAACAAAAATTACAAATCAACATTGACATTTGCACCAAAGTTCCTTCAAATTATTTACATTTCCAGCATAGAAATAAAAATGTAAACCAATCTTTAACAAATATTATTTGACATGGAAAAACTCTAAAATATTTTATTTCCTAACTTAATAGATGATTCATGTAATAAAAAGCAAAAACCAATATGACTGGTCAATATAATATATTCCAGCTCATGATTCCAAATGTTTTACATATTGTCAAAAATATTTTTGAATTTTAAAAAATCATAATCATAAATTCTCAATTTAGTAAAGGCCTTTTCCAATATACTCAGTGCCTCCAGAGTAGGAGGACTAATTAATGTAAATAATATAAAGTTAATGAAGAATGTTGCAAGAAAGTCTTGTGGCTTGGTATATATTTGGCACATAAACAAAACACAGGCAAACTTCTCAAAAACTTATAAAAATACTGAAAAATCACCATCATAAATACTAGAGTTTAAAAATTCTAAAAGGTTATTAAAATAAATCTTAAACATTCTCCTAAAGGAAGGATTCATATTATTATATATATAGTACAAGACATCATCTAGTTTACTTTTAAAACTTTTTTTTTAGTGATCAGGAATTAAAACTGCAAGTCTTGACAGCATGGGTGTTCCCTCAAGAATAAAGTTCAGAATTTTTGCTAGGGAGCAAAGGGAAGCCTTGTTGACATCTGCCTGTCGATGCAAGTTCAAAAAAGTTTTCAGCTATTGTTCTCCTGAGCATATATTTATTTTATGTATTCAAATAAATTTTCCAGAGCTTGGGTGCTTATTAAATTTATTTATTTATTTTATTTATTTATTTACTTAAACTTATATGCCGCCCTTCTCCTAGGACCCAGGGCGGCTTACAAAAACAATTACTTCTATGGAAAAATTGTTTATGTCCAAAAGTTACTAAAAGAAACAAACCTTCAACCATACTCTTAGTCAGAAATTAAATTTTCAATTATTTACAGCTGTGGTAAACAAAGTATATTGTAACTGGCTTCCATTTCAGTTTAAAATGAGATCTGATACTTAACCTTATCTTAAGCTGACAGGTGACTGAAAAAGAGTATGCAGTCTGTATCAGGCATTCACTTTCTCAATGTCTGACCACTTCTTGTTTTAATTCTACTCAAGATCATCATGAGGCAAAAGAGTGAAAGAAACTTCAGAAGAGCCATCACAAAACAAAAAATCAGACAGACGTTCCTGTTTTATTAATATGGGCTTTCAGATCTGACCTTCAAAAATCTAGGCAAAAAATGTTAAGATGAAGATTTTCAAGTTAATGCATAAATTGAGGTCATTGAAATAGATTGTTTTCCTTCCTTCCTTCCTTCCTTCCTTCCTTCCTTCCTTCCTTCCTTCCTTCCTTCCTTCCTTCCTTCTCTCCCTCCCTCCCTCTGCCCCCTTCTCTGTGGGATGAAAGTTTTAGTAAAAATAGTATAACCCTGAGAAATTATTCCGATCTTGATATACTCAAACTTTTTTAAAAATTCATTTTACTTAAATAGTTAATCTAAATTTCTCTCTAATACAATTGTATTTATTATTTATAGGTTAGGCTTGTTGACTGTTTAAGTTGTAGATGACTTACAGAAGAAAGCATTCCATTTTGTGACAATGGTTAAACCAATGCTAAAAATCGCATTAACAATTAACATTTTCATGTGACACAAAATCATTTTCCCAAACAAAGCAGATATCACCTCTGTGACCAGTTATGTTTCACTCCCCAAAAGCTTTCTGATGTTGGAAAAATCTAAAAACAATATGTTGATTTTCTTAATATAAAATATTTTGTGTAAGACAGTATATTTTCTTGTACAACTAGTTTGGGAGACACAAAATTGTTTCTCACAGGGGCAAAACTAGTATATGAAACAAGTGTTAATATGAAATTATGTGTGTAAAAAGATTAACATTAACTAATTAGTCTAATAGTGACGTATTAGATTATATGTGCAAATGAACATAAAAACCAATTTTTATTTTTTGCTATTATAGTCATTAATACTAGGTTCTTGGCATAGGTACCTTGTATTACTCATGTGCACCATTTTTTCACATATAATTAGTTTGGTCACCATAGTAGGGTTTTTTTTTTAAAGGAAACAATGATATGTTTATTTTCTATTATTTGCTGAACATGATGAAAGGAAAAATCTGTGCATTTTCCATTTCAGTTTCATGTAAGAATGAACAAATGCTATAAATTCAGCCAAAATCATGTGACTTTTTTTTTGTATCAGAGTAGCCTGTTCAACTTTTCTTATATAAGACTAGATTTTTTTCCCAATTGTAAAATTCAGTTCCAAACATTTTGGAAGGAAGTCTTATTATGCCTGTTTTTCTCTTTTGGAATGTAAAGCAAGATACTACATAATAAACTCAGAGTATTGTCCTAGAAATTAATACTCTATACCCTGACTTCTGGTTCCGGATCGCGGCGTCTCTAGTCGTATGATGAGACTCATCCCCTCATTGACTAGTTTCCCTCCGCCGGTAGACCCTTATGCAGGTCAAAAGTCACCCTGGAGGGTGCAACGTCCATCGAAGAGGCTTTGCTCGGCTGTGGAGGAGCGGCGGCTCCTCCAGCTGTCCGGGCCAACTCTGAGGGCCAACAGAGAAGAAAGACTCCAAGTACATCTATGCTTGAAAACCCACCATGGTGTATCCGGGTGAGACTTTTTTCCTTGCTCCTCTTTTTATTCTACTTTGTTTTCTTTTTCTTTTTTGCCTGTAAGAGACCTGTTGGAATTAGTTCCCTGGCTTGGAGAACCAGCTTCTACTTGTTTGGGAAGAAAGGCATTGAACAAAAGAATAAAACAAAATTTTAAAGACTACATCTTTTTTATACATGTTTTGGGGTACTGAAAAAATATTTTCTTAAGAGCTGTATTATCAGTTTATGCTGTTGTTCTTTTTTTGTTGAGAGGTACTATTATTTTATATTGGAAGAGTATTTCTTTTTCCACTTTTTCCCTTAAAAATAGAAAGAAAGGGAAAAAATGACTCTTGAAAAAGATTTTTTAGGTTACTGAGAACATCTACTGGCCAAAAGCTAATATTGTAATTCTTGACTATTTGGAGATGAGATGTTTGGCCTTCAAACTGTTTTTTTTTTTAGAGAAAGATAACCTGATCCAGCTGAATAACTTTTAAAATGGAGCCGCATTCACACTTAAATTGTAAACTTATTCTGGAAAAGATTTATGAGGCTAAAGAAGAAATATGTGCTACAATGAAAGAGTTTACTACAGAATTAAGAGCCAGAATCTCTCCTCTAAACTTCAAAATTGACTCTCAGACTACTTCTGATTATTCTATAAAACAGACTACACAAGAAGAGGACTTAACTGAGAATAAAGAGAAATTGACTTTGCCTGATAAGCAGTTCACTTATGGTTTTGAGGACCAGGAAAAGCAAAGAATGAGATTTGAAATGTCAAAGCAACGAAATTTTATGATTAAGAGAATCAGAGGGCCAATGCAAAGGCCAAGATGGTTTACATGGATTCAAATGATACTGCAAGCAACTAAGAGAGACTTATCAGTTGGAAGGGAAGCTCTGTTATGGAAACCTATCTGGCAGAAGAAGAAGCCCAGAATAAGACTGAAAAGAAGTGAAATTTAAAATTTTATGTAATGAATTAAAGGCAATTTAGAATTATGGACTTTTAAGGACTAAGATTATGAGCGAGATGTAAGAGAAATGGGTGATTAATGGAAGATATATATTAAATTGACTAAGAATGTACTTTTTGAATTGATGGGTTTATCGATATGAAAATTATTATTTTTAATAAGTTGATTTGTTTGTTTGATGTCCAATGGATTGAAATGATTTAAGGTTTGATATTATCTTCTCAGCTTAAAAAGTAAGAGAAAAAGGAGTGATTAATGGAATATATATATTAAATTGATTAAGAATGTGGTTTTTTTGTTTCTTGATTTTTTTAGAATGATAGGTTTATTTGTAAGAAAATTAGTATGTAATGTTGAGTTAATCTAATAAGATGATTTGTTTGTTTGATAATATGGATGTTATTAGTTATGAAAATTAACTGGATGAAATTTGAATTCTGTCAAATGGATTGAAATGATTTAAGGTTGGACTTTATTCTATCAGTTTAAAGAGATTGATTGATTGATGGATTAGATACATATAGGATGGATTAATATTTTATTTTAAATAAGGGATATTAGTGGAAGAAGAAATAAATAAGATCTATGATAAAATTAAGGAATTAGAATATATTTGGAAGGGATACTGTATCCGAACTGATAATGTTTGTACTTATAGTTATTTTGACTATGGTAGTGTAAATTTATAAAGCTTTAAAAACAGGTTTAGGTTGAACTTAAGGGAAAAAGAGAGGGAATATTTGATGTATTGATTGAATTATGTATATATGTTTTGTCTGTGGATGTTTGATCACCCTAACAACACGGTGTGTCTTGAGTACTTTGTTTTAAAAATCAAAAAACCAATAAAACTTGTCTTTAAAAAATACTCTATACCCTTGCAAAAAAAATTGTTTATCTGTATCTGTAATGTAATTTGTTTATTAATTATCTGTAATGAAAAGCCCACAGATAAAGACATAGACTTTACTTTGGTTGTTACTTATTGATATTATCTCCCGATGTATTCAACAAGATTCAGTAATCACAGATCCTGTAGAATAGAGTAAAATGAGTAAAATGAGTATTTTCAACTTGCAGGAGAAACATTTTCATCATTTGAATTTGATCCTTTTTTCTTTCCTTTTTTCAACATAAAAATATCTGTTTGTTTATAGATTATATTTTAATTATGACAGGTACTAAGCTGATCCAGATAGCAAGAAAATTCCATGAAACATTTTAGTTAGAATAGAGATTATAGATTACATTACCACTGACTACAAAATAATATTTTAGTATCCAATTATATACGACGATTTCAATTGTTTTCCATTCATTCCATCTTACACAAAAGTAATGCATAACAACAACAGCAGCAACAACCATTGGCATTAACAAATCACCACCAGCCAATTACTAAACTATTCCTAGTAAATAGCAGAATCTTCAATTTCAATCCAATCAGAAATGTTTCTACCAGTCCATCAATGAAGAGACTACAGTGAATTAGTCAGCACCTGAATATGTAAAAAACAGGTCAATTTTGGGTTAACACAAAAAAATATAACAAGAATGCAGCTTGATTAAAGGAGTTGAATAAGAATAAAAAAGAAGATAATATGAAAGAACTTTTAATAATAGGAGAAATGGTGGGAAAAACCGGTAAGGAAGATCAAGAATTGGTCAGCATCAGGTGAAGATGAACTACATAGTTTTTGGTTGAAACATCTGACTAGTCTTCGCTCACTTGATGCCAAGCAGTTTAACAACATACTGCAAATAATGAGTATCAATGGAGTTACCTCCAATTTTTTCCCTCCAATTTTGAAGCCATTATCTACATTTTAAAATTGGTGGTAAATATGTTTTATGAAGGAAAAAATAAATTCAAAAGTATCAAGTTCATCCAAATGGAAATCAGTCATAATTCCAAATATCTAATTCATAGCATCAAAATATTTAACTAGCAATTAGCAGCTAGGGAAGTAAGTAGTGGGAAGAGTAGGACTAATAAAATGCTAATTCTTGTAACTTTTTTTCCTTTTAAAAATGTTTTTCCTTTTCAAATTATTTTATAATATTTTCACTTCAATCTCTTATCTAAAGATGTATATTATTTCTGGATTTTGTTTTTTTACGGTTTATAAAAAAAGAGATTAAAATGGTAATTTATGGGCCTCTATAAATTTATTCATTACTTTATTTCTCTTACAAATTCCCTTCTTGTAGATGCAGTTCCATTAAGGACTACATATTCAGTGTGGTTGGTCAGCCAATTACAAATCCATTTGGTGGTGATGCTGTCTTACCCATATTTTTCTATCTTATCAAGTAATAGGTTGTGTTTACTTTATCAAATGCCTTACTGAGTAAATTATATAATAATAATAATAAAGTTGGAAGGGACCTTGGAGGTCATCGAGTCCAACCCCGTGCTCAGGCAGGAACCCTATACCATTTCAGACAAATGGCTGTCCAGTCTCTTTTTAAAAACGTCCACTAATTTTGCCACTTTGTCAAAGAATACAATAAGATTTGTTTGGCATGATCTGTTTTTGACAAACCTATGTTGGCTTATGATTATGATTATTTGCTCTAGATGTTCACAGATTTGTTGCTTGATTATCTTTTTCAGAATCTCCTCAGATTGATGTCAGGCTGATTGGTCTGTAGTTTCCTGGTTCCATTTTTTTTCTTTTTCTTTGAAAGCCCTTTTCCAGTCCTCTGGTAGTTTCCTGTGTTCCAGGGTCTTTGAATGATATGGTTCAGTGATTTTGAGATCACGTCTGCCAGTTCCTTCAGAACCTTGGGATGTAATCCATCTGGTTCTGGTGATTTGAACTTGTCTATGGTGGATAGGTGTTTTCTTACAATTTTCTTGCCTATTTTAAATTGTACTTCTAATCTTTCTTTTACTGTACTGTTTTTGATAGGTTGGACTGGGTCCAACCTATGAGCTAAGCAGTTCTGCTTTTTCCTTGTTGCTTGTCTCTTTGCCATATTCTCCCATTAATGGACCAATCATTTCCTCGACTTGTTTTTTGCTTTTTACATGTTGAAACAAGCTTTTGTTGTTATTGTTGTTTTTAACTTTTGTTGCATACCTTAATTCATTTTGAGCCTTAGCTTTCCTGACTTCATCTTTGCAGGCTTGGGCTGTTTGCTAATATTCTGCCTTAGTTATGTGCCTTTGTTTCCATTTTTTATACTTGTCCTTTTTATCTTTCAGTTTATCAGAGAGTTCTCTGTGCCATCATGCTAGTTTCTTTTGAAATCTCTTTTGAGAATTGTGCTAGATTGGGCTTTTATAATCTCACTTTTCAGAGTTTCCCAAGCTTCTTGGGTTGTTTTCCCCTTGAGGATTCTCATCCATGGAATCTTTCCCAAGCTCTTGAAGTTTATTGAAATCGTCTCTCTTAAAGTCCAAGACTCTAGTTTGACTTTGTTCTATTGTTTGTGTTTATATAACATTGAATTCAAATATTGCATGATCATCCCCCCCACAAGATTCCTGTGACTTGAACACCTTCTATCTTTTCATCTCTGTTAGTGAGAATTACATCCAGTATGGCTAACCCTCTATTTCCCTATACATTTTGGGAGACAAAGTTGTCTGCTAAGTTTACAAGAACCTGTTTGATCTTCCACTTAGTGCAGAGTTTGTCTCCCAGTTGATGTCAGGGTAGTTAAAGTCCCCTATTACTATTGTGGTATGCTTCATACATACCTTAGTTAACTGACTAGCAAAAAGATCATCTATTTCCTTTGTTTGATTGGGTGGCACATAGTGTACACCTATAGCAATGTCATTCTTTTATATTTTATATTGACCTTTTTATATTCTCGCTCTTTTATAATCACTAGTATCCAGTGGTTCACTAACATTTTAGGAAGATTTCAAGTAACCACAATATGATCAGTTAATTTCAGTCCTAGTAATGTGGTTTTGGGTGTGTCAAACAACTACCACCAGGTACTGATCAATTATCTGTTTATCTTTCCATAGGTCTGTTTGTATAATCTCATGTCAGTTATTCAAATATGTACTTCTTAGAGATTAATTTTTTTCTTTAAATGAGAAAACGTAATGCCACTTTTTTGATGTTAAAGATTTACCTATCTACCAACTAGATCTTCTTTATCATTTTTGAAAGCTCTCTAAGACAGGCATGAATTAAGTGGAAAATTGTGTTAAAGAACATGCAGAATACAAATTACTATATCTTAAAAAAATGCAGATAGATTTAAATGAATCCCTTAGTAGTGTTATATTTTAGGTTTCCTAAATACTAGATAAATTGAAGAGGGACAGAGAGCTGCCATTTTCAAAATGAGCATATTTTATGTTTCATTTAGATATTTCATTGAGGAAAACAGAACATTTGAAACTGCAAGCAATACGATGCCTTAGGCAACCAAGCATATCAAAATAAAGCACATGGAAAGGCTTTTACTACTCATGCTATTTAAATAACTATTTTTGTGAGCTTATTAGCTACTAGTGATCCCAAAGGAGAAATACAATTAAAACTTAATCATACCAAAAGCTGGGATTCTTCTGATTCAGCGAACTTGTAATCTTTTATATTTTAGCAGTTTACTTTAAACATCTTGGCTCCCAAAAGAAAAGGCAGTGAAATGAGTTTCATCTGGCTGTAGTACATTTCCTTTGAACTTGCATGGCATGTATTCTTATCTTTTAGTCTTTCAGTTTTTAAGTCTTTCAGGAATTCTGAGTGTCAGGATTTCTATTTTCTTACATGAAAGTGAAATATCTGCTGTGCCCTTTAAATATCATGTTGCACAGGTTCCCTGGGTATATTCATTTTTTTTCTATGCTCTCTACACACAAACATTAAAGGCATGAAGCTGAATAATTTGAAGCAGCATCTTAAACGTCAAATAAAGAGTGAGAAATGGCCAATTGTTTCATTGAAACAAATGTTTCTCTCTTTCTTTATCTATTACTATAGAAGTAAGTTGCAGTTTAAACAGATTATCTTTAGCTATGTAGCTATTTTGGTTATCCACAATTTCCCACCATCATCAGAAAAAAATAATCTGTACGCATAGGCTGATTTTCAATATTGATTGAGATAGCTAAAAATATTAAGAAATTTCTCCCTACCCAAATGCTAAAATGTTAAGATTTGCCTGTCAAAATCTTTCACTTATATAATTTGAAATGTTTCTGTCAATGAGGACTATCAAGGAGAATTAACACACAACACAGGGACTATTATGATTATCATCAGTTTTCTTGAACAACAAGCATGAAATAAAATCTTTTAGTTTCAACTTCCAATAGATGAAGTAATCATTGGATTATATATTGCAAAATGTCCAGAAATCAATGTCAACTGTGGAAATGTCTCAGATAGCACTGGCTCAATGGCCCTTGAAACAGAGATGAGCACCATCCCCTATAGTTGGCCACAAGTAGCAGAGTAAAATCCGCAGGGACTTCTGTATAATAATACTTTGAGCATGCATTAAAACAAGGAAAGATCTTGGTTAGAAGGTTATGCAAAGTAAAACAGTAACATAAAGTCATAAGATGAAAAAGTAATATAAATATCTTAGTATACCAAAGAAGAGAAGACTATTAAAAGATTTATGGCATCAATTAATGTCAGCTGTGTAGAGGGCACATTTTCATAAACAAAATAAAGTTTATGAAAATTATTTCCTCTTGGTAAAAGAATAATTATTACTATATTTCCCAATCACTCTTTCAGGAGTATCTAAATTGATCAGCCAGCTGAAAACTAGTAACGCATTCAGAATAAATTCAATTGATCTTAAATCTATTAAAAAGATTCCTGTCAAATGCCTATGTGATGGACACCAATACAGATGGCTTTAAGAAAGTATTTAGATATCAATAGCTATCATTTAAAAAACATGTTGTATTATATGGAGCTTTCTATTAGCACTTATGGGAGTATAATGCTTGGTTATGTATGTCTTTCATCTTCACAGAGTAGCATGCCTCTGCCCCATAAAAAAATTGGGGACAACAAATGCTTAAAGTTCAATATGTGTTGCTACAGATACTACATTCCACTTCCAAAAATAATACTGGATCAATAAGGACTTCCAAATATAATGTTTTAAGGGGAGATGATTGCAGGTTATAATGATCAGAATTAATCTATGACTTGTATTCAGACTGCAGGTCTGTCAATAATTTTAATCATATTTCTTTCATATATTTCATGCACATGAGGAAAAGTTCTTACATGGTGGTCATCCCCTTTTTGGGATGAGCAATGAACCGGAAATTTATATCTGAAGAAATATGAAAATTATCCTATAAAACTTTCCTATTTTCACAATCTATGCACATGTGGTAGATAATGATAATGAACTTGCGAATTAAAAATCTATTCAGAATATGCAGGACTAAGCTTTGTTATCAGTTTGTGGATTTAATAATGATATGAATGTTATAGAATCAAGGGAAAAAATACAATGAATATGACTCCAAGAGGATATTTTACCTTTAGTAATTTTAATCAGGGATACATTTCCATAAACACATTTTTCTGTAAACAATTTGCAAGAGAATGCATTTCATGCTGTTTTAACATGCTGAGACCAACTTTATTCTGATTCATTCTGGTCTTTTTAAAAGCACCAAAAGAGGAACCATTCTGTGCTTGCTAGAGGACATCGTGTCACAAAGATTAGAAAACTATAAAAGATCGTATACTGTCTGATTCTGGCCTTAAGACATTAAAAAAATTACTTATTTTCGAATAACTCTTTTAAATCTTTAAAAAAACCTCATAGATTAAAAAAAATCTTACTACACATATAGATTTATATGGTCATAGCTTTTTATATAAGCTGCACTTTCCCCCAATGATATGGATTCAATAGTTATTTTGAAAGATTTGCACATTATTTTGTCCGAATTGCTCTGGTTTTGACCCAGATTTAAACCTGAGATGCAGTGAACTTATCTCCCTGACACAGTGGTAATTTCATTTTCTTTCTAATTAGTACAACTCCCAGGAGGAGAAAAGTAAGGATTAATTCAAATACTTGCCTAAACTACAGTGGCTCATATTCTGTATACTGCAGGTTATACTTGGAATAATTTTTAGCTATTTGAGCAAGATAGTTTAAGTTTCTCAAACAATCTTGAAATAGTTTCCTATCCCATTATTTGAGAAAAAGTCTTTTAAGTCCCAGAGAGCATTGTAGTTAATACCAGGAAGAGCCCTTGTGAAAGATATTAGTGAATGCTCTTGTTTAAGGAAATTAAAAGTCTATGAATAATATCTATTTGGTGAAAGGCATCTGAAGAATATTATTTTATGTATTTTAAGCCTATATTTGATTAACCTGTCTGTTCTGTCCCCAGAATACATAACAAATTTAGAAATATATAAGCACATTAAACTGCTTTAGATTATTGATCAATTTTCCCACTATAGCCCATTTGTTCATCAGCTAATAAGGGAAACAACAGCAACTAGAATCTTCTACATTAAAGTATGTTCCCTACTTCTTAGCAATAGCTCCACTTCACTAACATTGATAGTGATGGAACTGAGTTTTTGTTTTTCCCTTAAGGGTTCCTACTTAACAAACAACCATTCTACTTAACGTGTCTCCTGATGGCACTTATTAGCATTTGTTATTAATGCATTTTATATTTATTATGAAATGTTTTGATTCTGTATTTATTTTGTATTGGGAAGATAATATAAGGTACTGTATGAAACTTCTCTTTTTTCATAGAGAGAGATATTAATTAAACAAAAAATAACATTTGGTGGAGTAAGACTAGGGTCTGGAGACTACTTATGCCTGCTGTTTTTCTATCCAGTTATGCAGCTACTAAACCAGACCTCTACTTCTCCAGAAATAAAGTACTGTCAAAGATTGAATAACACACTGATTTTAAGAACCACACACTTATGTATTCTATTGATCTCTTCCTGTAAGAGTACATCATCTGATTTATCCAAACTGAGGGACTGGTCTTGTCTCCTTTTCTACCTTCTGTTGGTCAAGGCTTCTATTTTAAGGATCTTAAATGAAAGAAACTACATGAATGATTTTGTGAAGGATTTTCTCCTTCTTTATGATAATTTATTTTTGGATACAGAGAACTGATTAAGAAGCCATAAGAATGGACTCATGAATATCAAAAGAGGTTTGTAAGCTTTAAAGGTTGTTGGTCCTACTAACATGCAAAATACAATTTTATCATTAAGCTTTATCTCTTCTGGTTTATTCTGATACTATTACTGGTATAAAATATGTTAATTTTAGTGAGATCTCAAACCTATAAATGTTTGATAAATTTACTTACAAATCATTTTCACCTGAGTTCCAAGTAGTCATCTTCCTGTACTCCATGTAATACTGGGATTGGAAGGGAATATTGTTTTGAGCTATTGATGAAAAATGTATGGGGTACAGTGATCCAGTACCTCTTGAAAGCACTGTTAACTATCACAGGTTAACTATCATAGCTGCTCGATAGAAGCCCTTTCCAAAACAAATTCCAATTGTGCTTTTTGGTGTCCAGGTGTGTAAGTAAGTAAGTAAGTAAGTATAGAAGTTGGTAAGAGGGAATATTTTATTTTTAGAAAAACAACTATAGAATTTTGATAACCAACCTTCCCATCTGCTCTTCTTTCATTAGTGGATTGATTTTGGTATGAAAGAAGTTAGCTGCCAGTTGTTGGCGGGGGGAGCTAAAATTATGTTCACATTAATGATAGGCTTCATTTTTATCTTTATTATATCATTGTTGTATACTTCTACTATAAAAGTATATGATAAAAAGCTTCCCAAGACAATGGTATATTTTTTTCAAGAAATTTGGAAAATATCAATTTAAAGTTTGATAGATTTAGTATTCCCTCATTTCCTTGATTATCTGTATATGCAGCCTGGTGCAATTGGTTAGCTATCAAGCTAATAGCTGAATTTGTCCAAAAAGTATGGTATTTGTTAACCTAACTAACTTATGCAATTATTGATCCTTCACCGAACCTCACATTACTATCTTTCTCTCACTCACTCACACATACACATACACAAATATATGGGAACTTTTATTTATATTTGTGTTACAGATAATGCTTAATTAAAAGGAATTTGAATTATTCCATAAAGCTGCATAAAGGTAAAAAATGTTCTGCCTCTATAAGTCTTATCTAATTTTGAATAGAAGCTATATTTTAGTTATATCAATATTACCATTAAAGGTATGCCCAGCTTCAGTCTCATTATTTGAAATTTATGCAATCATTGATATAAGAAAAAGCTATAATGTGAAATAATTTATACATTTATTCCTTGAATATATGAAGTAGGAATTATAAAATTCCTATTACAAAGTTGAATTGTTATTGTTAAGCCCTGTGCATTTTAAATGTATTATTCCTATCACATGCTAACAGGAAATAACAAAAATAATAACCTTTATAATAGACTTTATTGAAACTATTTTTCTGTTAAAAGAGTTTTGCTTACTGTCATGAAATACTTCAGGTAGCATTCATCAGACATTATCTAACCAGAATGTAAGCTTGGAAAATCTTTATGTATCTTTATACAGTAAATATAGATTCTAATAATAGAAGTAGATGAAATCTTTCAGCCCCAGTAGATTGTTACATATTGTTGGACTGACTTTCCCTGTATTTCTTGTGGGTATGCAAAAATTAATCATTCAATCTATTACACTTAACAAGTAAACTTTTTTGTCTTTAGAATTTAAATATGACACTAGTAATGATCTTTAATATTCCCTGTCATTCTGTTTGGGATTTTCTTTCTGAATGATTGGTTTGTTTTGATGAAAATAAAACTTTTTTTACTTATCAAAGGCAGTGGCTAAGAAAAGCAGCTTTGAAAAAAATCTTGTTTCCTTTATTTTAAAAATAGTCTCATTCATTAATTCTGAATACCCCTAAATAATCATGTTAACCAATACAATTATATACTTATAATATACATAAGTATATCATAAGCTCTCAATGGTGAATGAAATTATTAGGCAAAACTGAATATCGCTCTATTTTTTAAATACATACGTGAGAAATAATTGATAAAATGCATGATTTTGTTTTGTGCAAAACACCATATTGTTTTCTCTCCAATAATTAGATCATTTTTAGTAGAAAATGTTTGTTGGATATTTTTAAAAGTCTAAATTTTAATGTTATTTGTAAATACTATTAGTTTTCACTAGCTTGATATAGGAGATATCTATCTTATTGCTTCATAAAGTAATTGCTATATGAAGTTGAGAAGGAATTCCTTCTGTTTTGCATACCTCTTAAAAATATAATAATAATAATAATAGTAGTAGTAGTAGTAGTAGTAGTAGTAGTAGTAGTAGTAGTAGTAGTAAAGTTGGAATGGACCTTGGAGGTCATCTAGTCCAACCCCCTGCTCAGGCAGGAAACCATATACTATTTCGGAAAAAGTTCTTAAAAACTTCCAGTGTTGGAGCATTTACCACTTCTGGAGGCAGGTTGTTCCACTGATTAATTGTTCTCACTGTCAGGAAGTTTCTCCTTAGTTCTAGGTTGCTTCTCTCCTTGATTAGTTTCCACCCGTTGCTTCTTGCCCTACATTCAGGCACTTTGGAAAAAGCTTGATTTCCTCTTCTTTGTGGCATACTGAGATATTGGAATACTGCTATCATGTCCCCCCTCGTCCTTCTCTTCGTTAAACTACACATACCCAATTCCAGCAACCATTCCTTATATGTTTTAGCCTCCAGTCCCCTAATCATCTTTGTTGCTCTTCTCTGTACTCTTTCTAGAGTCTCAACATCTTTTTTACATCATGGTGGATGTAAATACTGGATGCAGTATTCCAAGTGTGGCCTTACTAAGGCATTGTAAAGTGGTATTAATACTTCACATGATCTTGATTCTATCCCTCTGTTAATGCAGCCTAGCACTGTGTTGGCCTTTTTGGCAGTTGCAGCACACTGCTGGCTCATATTTAGGTGATTGTCTACTAGGACTCCGAGGTCCCTCTCACAGTTACTACTATTGAACAAGGTGCCACCTATGCTGTACTTGTACATTTGGTTTTTCTTGCCTAAATGTAGAACCTTGCTTTTTTCACCATTGAATTTCATTTTGTTAGATAGTGCCCAGTGTTCAAGTCTGTCCAGATCCTTCTGTATCTTAAGCCTGTCTTCTGGAGTGTTGGCTATTCCTGCCAGCTTGGTGTCGTCTGCAAATTTGATAAGTTCCCCATCTATCCCTTAGTCCAAATCATTGATGAAGATGTTGAAGAGCAATGGGCCCAGAACAGAGCCCTGGGGCACCCCACTACACACTTCCCTCCATGTAGATGCAGTTCCATTGAGGACCACTCGCTGAGTATGGCTGGTCATCCAGCTACGGATCCATCTGGTGGTGATTCTGTCTACCCCATATTTTTCTATCTTATCAAATAGTAGGTTGTGATCTACTTTATCAAATGCCTTACTGAAGTCCAAGTAAATTATGTCCACAGCATTCCTCTGATCCACTAATTTTGTCACTTGGTCAAAGAATGCAATAAGATTTGTCTGGCATGATCTATTTTTGACAAACCCATGTTTGGCTTTTAGTAATGACTTTGTTTGCCTCTAGATGATCGTTGATTCGTTGTTTGATTATCTTTTCCAGGATCTTCCCAGGTATTGAGGTCAGGCTGATGGCACTGTAATTTCCTGGATCCATTTTTTTTCATTTTTTGAGGATGGGAACTACATCAGCTCTTTTCCAGTCCTCTGGTAGTTCCCCTGTGCTCCAGGATCTTTGAAAAATATAGTTCAGTGGTTCCGAGATCACATCTGCCAGTTCCTTGAGAACCTTGGGGTGTAATCCATCTGGTCCTGGCGATTTGAACGCATCTAGGCTCACTTACCATTTTCTTGCCTATCTTAACTTGTGTTTCTATTCTGTTTTTTATGGCACTATTTTTGATAGGCTGGTCTGTTTTTTTCCTTTGTGTAAAGACAGATGCAAAAAATGAGTTAATTAGTTCTGCTTTCTCCCTGTTGCTTGTCACCTTCTTGCCACTTTCACCCACTAATGGGCCAATCATTTCCTTCACTTCACTTTTTTCTTGTTTTTTACATGTTGAAAGAAGCTTTTTTTGTTATTTTTGACTTTGGTCACAAGCCTTAGTTCATTTTGAGCCTTGGCTTTCCTCAGTTCATCTTTGCAGGCTCAGGCTATTTGCTGATATTCTGACTTAGTTATGTGCCCCTCTTTCCACTTTTTATACTTGTCCTTTTTATCTTTCAATTTGTCAGAGAGTTCTTTATGCAGCCATGCTGGTTTCTTTTGAGACCTGTTGTTTTTCCTCTTTGTTGGTATTGTGCTAGACTGCTTTTATTATCTCATTTTTCAAAATTTCCCAAGCTTCTTGGATTGTTTTCCCCTTGAGGATTCTCATCCATGGAATCCTTCCCAAGCCCTGTCTAAGTTTATTGAAATTAGCTCTCTTGAAGTCCAAGACTCTAGTTTGACTGTGTTCTATTGCTTGTGCTTCCATAATGTTGAATTCTAATATTGCATAATCACTTCCTCCCAGGGTTCCTATGGCTTCAACACCTTCTATCATTTCATCTCTGTTAGAGAGAATTAGATTCAAAGTGGCTAATTCCCTAGTTCCCTTCTCTACTTTTTGGGAGACAAAGTTGTCTGCTAGGTTTGCCAGGAACCTGTTTGATCTAACACTTGGTGCAGAGTTTATCTCCCAGGGTAGTTAAAGTCCTCCATTACTATTGTGATGTGCTTCCTACATACCTTAGTTAGCTGACTAGTAAAAAGTTCATCTATTTCCTCTGTTCCTATGGTTACAGGCATTTTAACTTGCTACTTGGTATGGATTATACCGGTAGGTAACTGCTAGAAGCAGGATAACAACTGAATATGTTTGGCAAGCACTATATTCAAAAAGTCATCTCTTAAATTCTTAGACTTAGCATATAAACCTCTCAAGAGGTGCAGAAGAAGAGTTGCAAAGATGATGCATCTTTCAAAGTTAAATTGTCCACATAATTTATTTGTACAAAAATACAATTTTATCTGCATGGGGAAATACTACAACTGAGCCTTGAGCTTTTCTTCCTTATTTTTCTTCCCTTGTGATGTGGATGAGAAAAGACATAAGATGTTCTGTTTCCATTTTAAATTAACTACAGTGTGGTGTTTTGATTGAAACCTTAATTGTGGATTGTTAAAACAGCTTCTTAAATTATTATTCAACTGAATAAACTGTAGATACAAAACCCATTATATAAGACTTGTGTAAAGCAGGATGCAAAACTTGACTCAGTTTAATACAGAGAATCAAGTGAGATAATTCAACTTATTATTAATTGATATGCCTTTCAGATGGTTGGCCTATAATTTTAAGACAACCATTAATTTCTCCCTTGCAACATAATCCATATAGAGACAGTGATCTGAGCTACATAATATGATAAGAAATCATAACTGTCTTCAGTAAAATGCAGATGCTAAGAGGTTAATACCTTAAAAAAATGTCTTGCGCAGAAGTAAAAGACAATGAAGTAAGAAATAAGGCAGATCTTCAGTATTGTAAACTAATCTATATTAACCAAGTAACTTATTTTCAACCTACCCTACCATTAATTAAATTGAGAGACCCATGCTCGGTCTATCTATCTATCTATCTATCTATCTATCTATCTATCTATCTATCTATCTATCTATCTATCTATCTATCTATCTATCTATCTATCTATCTATCTATCTATCTATCTACCTACCTACCTACCTACCTATCTATCTTCATCATCATCATGTTTACCTTTTAAGATATATTTCAGTGAAGCTGTTCAATGAGATATAATATATATGATTATATTAATTGCCTCTAATTTGTTTTCTAATCAGAAACAGCTATCAAATCACCAATGCTATATATAAATTATTATAGTGTAAAATGCAATAGAATTAGGCAGTGGTTGTGAATTTTATAATGTTCATAAAATGTATTTGTCAGTGTTTAATAATATTTTCAATCCAATGTAAATATCCTGTAATCAAGTAATGTATAATGTGATATGCTATTCTTCTGGACTGCTTATAAGATTTGGGAATAAACAACAATATATTCCAGTCATTCTTTTCCTTCTATAGCAGAAAGTTCCAATTGATATATTTGAGAGAGAAGAAGGGCTAGTGAAAGTTGCCATTGACATGTGAGGGGAAAGGAGTGGGACTCCTAAGATATACTTTCTTGGTAGTTGCAGAATAGAAGAGTGACAAGTCTGTCAACTTGTATTAGCTGGACAGATAGACAGGACCTCAAATAACCTAACCTATATCAAAGGGCCTTATAGATGATAGCCAACACCTTGAATTACACTAGGAAACATACTGGCAATCAATACAGCTTGTGAAACAAATGTTACTTGGCATCTCAAGCTATGTTCATCGCTACCCATATTGCTGCATTTTCTACCAGTTTAAGCTTCCAAGTGGTCTTTAAGGGCAACCCTATGCAGACTGCATTGCCTTTTTGTATGTGTGTATGAACAAAGGGATTTGTTCTATTTGAGATGAACTGACTGTGGGTTCTGAAGTCAGTAGAACTACATTGTTTGGTCAACAAATGCTACAAGTAATAACCATTATGTAGTCTGTTTTGAGAAACTGATGTATGTCAAAAGAAGAGGCTGTATTATATGAGTGGGCTCCTGTCTAATTTGTTATAGTTGAGTGTGTCAGGAAAAATATAAGTTGAATGCAGCTGGAATTGAGTATTTCAGAAGTGTATCAGGTGATAATGCTGTAATTTTTCCATTGATCAGCTTCTTTTACCAGCCTCAACACCACTTGTTTTGTGGAGATACAGTATATTTAGATTATACTGGTCAAATATTAGAATTTTATTTCATTATTAAATGTAGTTTCTGAATAGAATATAGTAGTAACATTGAACTGTTCGTACTGAAGGGAAAAAGAAGCATTTACATCTGGCAACCACACCTTGAGTCATTCTAGACTTTAGAGTCACGGTATAGTGAATTAATTTCTCAGTTTGTAATTTGCCAGCTGCATTTAATGGAACCAATTTTCATTACATCTGTTCTGTGGTTCAAAGAGCTATTTTAGTTGCCAAAGGGGGCCAGCTTCATACAAATTCAGAGAGGGTACTAATACTTCTCTTGAAGTAATAGATAACTGCAGAAAAAAAGCAAACATTTTATTTTGACATAAGCTCTACATTCACGGTTTACCACTGTAAGATTCAAAATTAAAAGTGTTGTAAAATCCATGCCTGGAAATATATATTGACTGTAGGTCATTTTAGTTCATATGATTTGAAAAGACAAACAATGTGAAATATGTTTGTTATTCTAGCAAACTGTCATTAAAGAATACTGAAGTGTATGTATCTCAATATTCCTTAATGACAGTTTGCTAGAATAATAAACATATTTCACATTGTTTGTCTTTTCAAATCATATGAACTATATATAGGAAAAAGGTCAGGTACCTAAACATTTCATTGATTTTGGTACTGCATTATAGAACAAGCCAGATTTGCCATAGGAACTCTTATGCCTTGTGCATACTTTAATTCTCATAAAATCTGTAATAATTGTATAAATGTGAGGTCCCAAAATGACAGCTACTTTCAATAAAAGAAAAAGGGGTTTTCTCATGGGCCACAAAAAAATTGAAATGTTCTACACTTTGAAGCTCTAAGCATCAGCCATGTGAGAATTATAAAGCATTAATCCTGAAAAGTTTCTACCTGACAATCATGAAATAGTATACCTATGTGTAGAGTGACTCAATTTTACTTCCTCAGGCAATGTCTTTTTAAAAGAAGCTTCAGAAATACTATGCATCATGTCATATTGAAAATATGATCTTCGAATGGCTAAATCTATTTTAAATCATTGACGTCTATATTATAATGTATTTATATGAAAAGTTTCAATGACATTTTTAACAACAGGACTTCCTATATTACAAATTATATTTTAACTGGATTGACTACTTAAACTAATCTTAGTAATTAAATAAAATAGTTAAAATTGCTCTATCACTTAAAAAATGAAGCAGTAGCAGCAGTAGTTTAGGAACATTTTTATTAACAGCTGCACTGGGAAAATAAAAGATTCTGAGCAAAACATTCTGCCATGCACATATCTTTACAAGAATGCAAAATTGTTTTTTTGCAACAACCAAGTGTAATATATCCAAAGTTCTTTTTAAATGGACAGTTTGTGACAAATGGACATATTTAAACTTTAACTTTCTATCTAGACCTAGTCCACCACAGTAATAATATATAATCAGGGACAAGTACACTCAAACTTATTGTATATGCATTATAAGAAGGCTTTTTATTTGAACATCCATTGGGCAGTCCAATAAATCTGGCAAAGCTTTTTGGTTCAATTAATCTTATTTTTAAATTATAAAAAAAGTTAACGTTATTAAAACCTGAGACCATTACATTGCAATATACTCAAATACATTATTCCAAGTTTCTTGTATAATATGTAATTTATGTTTGTATTTTTTTTTAAAAAAATGCTGTTAATATTTGCCTACCAGGCTGGGCATAGAAATTCTATTTATATGGTCACCAAAGTCAATACCAACTTGATGGCACATAATCAAAATATAGGACTGTTACTTTTAAATATTTTTATAACATAAAATATTCAGAAGAAGTTAAAACTTCTGGAACAGTCAAGGAAGGTAATTTTATATATTACAATTCAACTTTTTTCATAAAGTGTCTTCATTTTTTAGTTTTTAATATCAACAAAATTAATAAATTAATAGGAATTTAATTTTAATTCTTTAATCACTATCATGCACTAACTGTACGCAGGTTTGTTATCATTCTGGCATAAACAGATGATACATACTTTGTAGTATACCGGTATATTCACTGAATTATTGTAAATTATGTTTTATTGGTCTGAACATATATATAGTGAGAGCTAGGAAAGGGTATAGGAACCATAACTTTTACAAAAGTATATCATACCTTGATAAGCTGTGCTGGATTTTGGAGGGAAAGATAGATTTCATGGTCAAAGAGCTACAGGCAGTCCTGTAATAATTAGCTTCATAATACCAACAAACCTTTACCTTAATATATAAATTTCTTTATTTTAATTTTATTATTACACAGAAGATATACATTTGTTAGTATTTTATTCATGATCAAATTAAAGTACATGAGATGCTAACTGCTTGAATATTGCCATTGGATTTCTTTTGCCCTGGCAGGCTTTTGATGAAATGGATCGGATAAGACATGAGAATGTGGCAGCATACATATAAAAGCCATTATGACTAAATTCAGTAATACTAACTGATACAATATGAAAGAAAGAACACATAAAATATACTCCATGTTTTCAATCCTGGTCCTAAGTTATGTTTTGAAGTAAAATCAACTTGTTCCATATAATTTACTTAATAGACAGAAACAGTCTGCATTTTTCTTATATGTACAGACAAGTTTCTCAATGAATTAACTTAGAGAAAGCAAATATATCACAGGCAGATTGTTGGATCATTTGCCTGCTAGTGTGTAGCTCCAAAATTGTGAATTGGCTAATCTCTAAAAGCAGTACACATTTAAATTATATTCATGCATCAAAGTAAATTATTTAAAATATATTTGAATTTATTTATTTATTATTCAGTTTCTATATCCACTCCATTTCAGCCAAGTGAGTCTGGGTGGCTTATAATTCTAAAATTATAATACAGTTAAATAAATTTAAAAATAATAAAAATGAAAATATCCAAAGAATAAATATATACAGCAGTCAAGATAGTTAACCAACAATGGTAATGTCAAAAAATGGGACCCTTACCTATTTTGAGCCTCAGGCCCAAGTACACAATTTAAAGCCTTATGAAGGACCACAGTGGCTCATATGAGTAGGAACTGCTTGACAAGTATCAAGCCCTCATTTGAGATTCAAGTGCTGCTATGTGGCAGAATGAGCTCCTGTCCTTTGCCCCAGCTCCTGCCAGGGACATGAATGAAGCTCCCAAATGGGTATTACCCAGGCAATGGTGATGTCACCAGCTAATCCTTTCAACTTGGAAGCGCTTTGATTCTTCTGATATGAGTGCAATGCAAAAGCTTTATGAAAGGACAACAGAGTTGGGGCATTTCTCATCTTTGAGGAGAGACTTCAATGGATAGTTAGGGCTGCAGAAAAAACAATTGTAATCAGTCTGCCTTCCATTAAGGACCTATATACTGCATGGGTCAGAAAGAGGGTTGAGAAAATATCTACAGACCCATCAGATCCTGGATATAAACTGTTTCAACTCCTCCCCTTGGGACGTCATGACAGGGCATTTCATTCCAAAACTTGTTAAAATTGTTCTTTGGTCATGTTAAAACATCTTTAGAGCAATTAACTTTTCATGATTTATGTTCTTTCTCATCTCTGCCCATTTCTCACTGTGTCTTAATAACTATTTCCGCAGTGGCTGTGTGCCATGAGAATACTGGCTCCTCACTGTTATCTTTGGAATTGGATTCATCTATGGATGGCAGACCAAAATATAAATATGCATGTCTAATTTTCATGGGCTAGAATAAAACATATGCTTAAATGTAATAATATTTAGCACTTCTTATGACAATAATTAAACAGTGTAGATTAGGAGAAAAGGCAGAATTGATTTAACTTATACCATGTTCACTCTCAGCATATGGTTCTAATTAATATTCATTCTGCTGTTTCTGAAAGCTATATACTGTAAGTAAGAAACATTTTGTCATCAAGGGTTGAAAGTATTAATTAGTGGTTAATTAGTTACATATGAAATTACAAAATAGTTATGCAGAATGTGTGAACCATGCATTTATAAGATCTACACACATTTCTCAAGTTTGTATAACAAAATTATGGGCATTTTCTGTAACAATCTAAAAAGCAATAACTTATTGTCCCTAGACTTCAACCTACTTGAAAGTAATATTTGTCTCTTAATTTGTATTGATATATATTGATATACAAATACTTCATTTGATATCATTTGATACTGTTGTCAAGCTACAAAATCTAATGTCTTCAGGACTGCTGTAATTCTTCTAGCTTGTCTACAGTAATGAGAGGGGGAAAGAGGGGAGAGTTTGGGATCCACGGGTGTTCCTTATCAACATGACAGCCGAAGCCATTGAAGAGTTGTTTTGGCACAGTGAAGTTTCTGTCATTCTCGATAGACAACAAGCGGGGCAAGCAACAATCATACAGTGGGGCAAGCAACAACCATACAGCAGGAGAAAAAGAGGAACTTCCCCCACACACACAGATGCTTTTGTTCAACAGCTGAAGCAAGAGCTGCAAAACGATGCATGGTTTGTGGCTCATTAGAAAGAATTGACCATGAGGGAGTGACTGGCATGGAAGGGAGACAAATTGTATATCCCAGAATGCCTGTGATTACAAATCCTTCAACACACCCATGATACTAAGCAGGCAGGCCACTTTGGGTTCCTGAAGATGCTGCATCTTGCTAACCATCGATGAAGAAAGACATTGAGAACTATGTGGGGAGCTGTGCTGTTTGTTCAACTAGCAAAGATTACCAGGAAAGAGTCCGGGACTGCTGCAGCAGGTAGCTGATCAGTTCAGACCCTGTGAGGAGATAGCCATGGACTTTATATTGGAACTACTGGAGAGTGGGGGAAGCACCATGATTTAGACTGTGATAGACTTATTTTCCAATCAAGCCCACTTCATCGCCTGTGTTGGACTCCCTCAGAAATTAGCAAAGATATTTTTGCAACACATCTACCAATTGCATGGAGTGCCTAAGCACATCAGTTCAGATCGTGGGGTCCAGTTTACTGCTAAGTTCTGGAGAGAGTTTGTAAGGATGATTGGGTCCTCCCAGGGCCTCGGTTCTGTTTTCCATCTGAGTACCAATGGATCTGCAGAATGAGCTAACACCATAGTGGAGCAGTACCTGCATTGCTATGTCAACCACCAGCAAACAAACTGGGCTGAGCTGTTGCCGTTTGCAGAGGTGGCATATGGCAATGCAGTACACAGCAGCAGTGGCTTCACTCCATTTAAGTTAGCCACAGGAGTGGAATTTGTGCCAATACCAGAGTGTCCCCAGGAGCCCCCCTCCTCAAGCACCCTAAATGACTGGGTGGTTTCATTCAACAGGTCTGGAGCAATGCAAAAAAGGCTTTAGCTAAGGCAGCCGAAAGTAAAAAAAATATAGGTGGATAAGAAACGAGCTCCCCAGAAGGCATTCCATATAGGAAATAAAGTATCTGTCTACAAAGTATCTTAATCTGAGACAAAGTTGTAGAAAGTTAGGGCCAAGGTACTCATCATAAAAGTCATTAACCCAGTGACAGTAGAGCTAAGACTACCAAGGTTGTTAGGTAAAGTGTACCCAGTATTCCACTGTAGCTTACTAAAGCCATACAGGGAACCCATGAGGGACAGGGACAGCAGCCCCCACCCCAATATTGGTAGAAGGGAAACACATTATGAGGTAAAGCGAATCCTCGATTCCACAATTCACAAAGGAAAGTTGCAATACTTAATCCAGTGGGAGGGATACCTGATATCAGAAGCTAGATGAGTAAAAGCCCAGCATGTAAAAGCAGAATCATTTGGTGAAATGATTCCACACTAAGTTTCCCCAAAAGCTGGGACCAGCTTAGGGGAGACATTAACAAGCAGTGATGTGTATTCCTTTTTGTTTTTCAGATTCCCTTTCCCTTGTGGGGGGGGTGGCCTGTCAAGGTATGAAATCTACTGTCTTTAGGGCCACTGTAATTCTTCTAGCTTGTCTACAGTAACAGGAGGGGGAAAGAGGGGAAAGTTTCGGATCAACAGGTGTTCCTTATCAATGTGAGAGGAAGCCAATAAAGAGTTGTTTTGGCATGCTGAAGTTTCTTCTCATAACAATTGCTGGAAGATTTACTGGACAATGTGACCTGAACTGTCAGAGAAGGGAGGGAAATTTTCATCTTTTAATTATCTGTTTCCCACCATATTCTCGGAGATAGCTTCCTTTCTATTTTACCAGTTTGCTAATGCCTAATAAAGTTTACATTAGAAAATGCAATGTCTCTGGTGCTTTGCTTTGTTCGGCTTCTTAGCTGGAACTTGACAACTGTATTATTTAAATACAGTAATATTACTGTAGAGTCAATTTTGTTTAATGTATTTGAATTTTGCAAGCCTTGAGATTCAATCTCCAAAGTATTTTTTAGGAGGGCATTGAATACAAAATTAGGGTTTGCCTGCAACACTTTAAACCAGCCATGCCAAAGATGTACCTGTACAAAAATGCAACACTTACATTTTCATAATCTCTAAAGTTTCTTTTGAAGAACCATAGTGCCCTTTTATATGGATGTTCTACTCATTATACTCTTGATAAGCTATAACCATTCACATAAATAGGAAGCATTTGTTGTCTTCATTGGTCACTGACATTGCTTTCTATAAGCATGGGTCATTTTCTTAGTTAAATCTGATTGCGAAGAGTATAAACAAAAATAAAGGTGTAAGCAGTGCCTCAGAGGACTAATAATAATACTATAATCAGTAGAAATGCATTATATTTAGGTATTTTTAAAAAAATCTAAAGTACATTTTATATAAATAAAGTAATTTAAACAAATAAAAATAAATTTAACAATAAATATGTACATATTCAATTTAAATCTATAATAAAATTGTAAGAAATATTTTTGACTACTATTTAAATAAATGAAACATGATAGGTGATAATCATCAGTTTGTGGTTTAAAACTACCAAACTAAGTTTTTGCAAATGTATAATTTTTCATAACTTAATTTTATGTTTTTCTGCGATATGGAAGTGAAAACACAAGACATTTATATAGTAATCTCTGAAATAGTCAATATAATTTATAAAACAGAATAAACTCCTATAAAATACCAAACGGAAAAATGTGAAAATACATCCCTTCCCCCTTCCTTCCTCAGGCTGGGATTCTTGGCATATCATAATAAATGTCTTTTGAGACTCCAGTTTTGTTGAACTATGGCAACTAAATATTTTGGAAATTCTTTCCCAACCTGTTGCCCATCAGGAATGCTAAATTACCACTTCCACATTTATAATCCATGAATAGAACAATGCTGAACTTTTTTTATTTACTTTTATTTACTTTGTGTTTAAAACAATTAGAAATGGACTAGAATTATAAATTTGCTATGGTGTTTCAATTCTTTATTCTTTCTCTGTGTTTTTAATGAGCATTCATGTGACTTCTATTACTATTTTTTTTAACCTAAGGTTGTGATTTTCAACTTTAATTTCTTCTCCACATTATTCTTTTATCTTTGGTTTGGAACTGTATGCATAAACCATTTTGGACGAAAGGCCATTTATCCTTGACTAATAACTTAAAACAAATTGGCTTCTGATACTGATGTTGCCTGTATTTAAATGATGTTTAGTTTTACAAAGTATATTTGTCCTGATACATCAATTTCAACCAATTCACAATTGTAAATTATAAAGAGTTATCAAAAATGATTTCAGTGATGAAATATTTTTATTTAATAAGTAAAAGACCCCTTAACTCTTTTTTAATTCATTTATATTTTCATGATATTATAGTGTTTCTGCTTGCAGCAGTAATGACATCATTTTGATTGCCACTAAAATATTTAATAGTAGAAAATGCAAAACCTCTGATGAAAATAAACTTCAAAGTCTGTGTGTTTATATCAAATCAATTTCAATGAATAAATTTCAGATCCAAATAAGTTATATAAAACTTGTCTGTGGGAATTAAATTTTGTTTTAATGAAACCTACACTTCCTATCCCATACACATTTATTTATATGCTTGCTTGCTTACCTGGACAAATGCATTGTTTGATATGTACAGACAAAGCCAAAGGTTGACTGCAGCTTGTTGCTGTCATATTAAGCCATGATTTATTGCAACATCAAAATGAAATCAATCTGTTATCTATAACATATTCAGTTATAAGCACTGAAATGCCATATATTTCATAATATTTTTTAAAACTGTCTTAGCAAAAATTTACTAACAGAAATCTGAGTATAATGTCATATTTTAGAAGATAGATTTCTTTTCCTAGTACTTATAAATAATATAAATAAGTACATTTCTGAGTTTTATCATAAATAATAACTGCCTGTAATATATTACTAGGTATTTTGTCAAGCAGTATTCTTTTAAAAATTATTAAATTGCTTATGCATAGATAGTATCATTTAATAAATTTATATAAAATCCCATTGTAATGCAAATTAATTAGAACCATTTGAATTTTATTCTTGCTCTAGTGCTTAAACAAAGGACTTCTGCAGTGATTTATAAACAGTAATGTAACACAATACATTTAGATAGATTTAATTAGCTTGCCAATATAGTTCCATGTTTTGATAGTGTTTCATAAGCTTTCTCCTATCACAAGTACTAACAAAGATTATTAACTACTGTTTTTATTTTCCAATAAAATATTAACAGTTTCTTCCTATGAATATTACAGATAACTATGTAAAACAAATAGACAACATCTTGTTAGATGTTATAAATATTATAATCATGTGCACTGTAAAACTGAAATATATTTAATTTCATGCCAAACCTCATTATCCCTGTCAGCTGCTGCAGGTTCCTAATTCTATCCAAATTCAGCATGGACATCCATCTGGGGCAGTTGTAAGAACACCTCAATATGAATCTGAAATATTCAGTCTGGGTTGAAATCTTGGTCTGAGGGAAAGTGAAATATCCTGGCTTTTCACACACATAGCCTTCCAGTTTTTCCAATGACATTTTTTCATTGCTCTGACAATTAAGGAAATAAAAGATATTTTTGTTCTCTTCTTATCTGATACATGGCAAGTTGCTAGGTTCTTCAACACAAATAACATAAGATAATGTATTGTTTCTGGCACCACTAAGCTATGTTGAAAGCAAATAGTGATCGCAAAAGGATTGCTTTGTTAAAAAAAAATCCTGCATGATTGCCAATTGCTTTTAAATCCTAGTTTTAGTATCTACACTATGATGTCAAAAGTCTTGATAATTCTTTTAGAATTGAGGCCACCTGTCATAGTTAGGAATAGGTATAAAATTTTGTGTGTGTATGTCCAAGTTTTTTAGACATTGATGTTTTATGTTGGCTATGTTGTGATTTTAATTTGTGAATAATTTTATCATTGTTTTTGTAAGCTGCCTATATCCAGTGTAAAACCGTACCTCAGGTTTTGAAATAGATATTGAATAGTCATCTGTCGGGGATGGTATAGAAATTTTGTAGCATGCAAGGAGTTGAACTTGATGACCTCTATGATTCTGTGATTCAATAACATACAGAGTTGCTAAATAAATAAATATTATTTAAATCATGCTTCCATGTAGAATAATTCCCTTAGTACAAGTGTGGCTGCAGTTACATCACACTTTTATCTTATTCCTGCATTAATATCTCCATACATTTTCATTAATATTTATATAGAAATTTAAGATTCAAGTATATATGAAGTATAGTTGATCATAAGATCTAATATATATCAACGAGTGTGATACAGCTGCAAAAATTATATTTTATTTTCAATAAAAGCATACAAATAGCTTCAATATAATGGCAAAAGATAAGCCAGTTTGGTGTAAAAGTTTTGGAATATGAGATGTTAGACTCAAATCCACTGTCAGTCATGAAAGCTTACAGGGAGGTTTTAAATACTCACTCAGTCTATGCTAAATAATAGTTTTGTTCTTGGAAATGTGTGAATATCATATCTTATATAGTTCAATATTAATCTAGAGAATTGTAGTTCAAACTAAGATGCATAACTATTCTACTATGTATTTCTGTTTCCCTCTTCATGTGACTGAAGTCTTATCTTCTGATGTAGATGAGGTGAGAGGAGGAATGATAAGTACTTTCTACTCATTCAACAAACTTTTGGGAGGGCAGGAGAATAGCAGCATTTTTTCCTATAAAATTACTTTAGTGCTTTTATTCAGCTTTTGAATTATTTTTTTTCAGATCAAGATTAGGGTTATAAAGCCTTTGGTTCATTTATTATTGGAGAAAAAATTTGTACTAACTTAGTGAAGCAAGAAAATTACCTCAAAAGCTTACAAGATTTATAATGCTTAGGAAACAAAACAAAACAAAACAAAAAAAGGCAATTCAAAACCTAATGAGACATTTTAGGCCTCATTTACATCTATAACCTGACCCATTTCTGCAAAGTGTAATTTGGTAATTTACATACTAAATGCTAGGAATTTATTCATCCTTAACCAAAGGGATGAGATTACTAATACTATAACACAATTAACATTATTGTTCGTTCCATATTGCCACCTATATAAGATGGCTATTTTTACACATTTATCTGTTAATATATTTAATTAAAACTAAATTTTATTCAAAACATCTTGCTTCAGTATCAGATATTATATTAATAGCTGTTCTGATGAAGCAAGAAATTATTATTATTTAATTGGTAAATCTGTTAAAAAGCTTAAACATTTGTCATAACATTAACAAAATATTTGACTTTGTAAACATTTTATTTTAAGTTGTAAACATTACCAGTCTTTTATAGGAGAGGTTATCCAATAAGATTGTGTTTGTGTTTGTATTTGTATTTGTCTGTGTTTGTGTGTGAGAGAGAGGTGTTATTAATTAGATATAAAGTCTAACACTTAGGTTTGGCAATTAATGTCCCATCTTGCAATCTGCCTGGCCATTATTTATCATTTCATTTTAAAAATTGTATGGCTGCCCATATTAAACAATTCTGGGTGGCTCACACAACAATAAAGTTATAAAAACCATTAAAACATATAAAAACTGAAAACAAGGCACCTCGATCAGCTTCCTACTGTGATTCAATAACTTTCTGGCAGTTTACCCACTCTACCACTATGGCTGGGTAAAGAGCCAGATTTTAATGGCCTGCCAGAAGACTAAGAGCATGGATACTTAGGGGAATGTATTGCCAACCATGGAAAAGGCATACATCCCACTAGATTGCAATATTTTAGGGAAGGGATCTGGAATGTGCCCCTCGTATCTAATCAGCTATATTAGCAGGGCAGGTATGATGAAGTAGATTGCAGTCAGATTTTCCAGGTAAAGCCTTTTCCAGAGAGGAAACGTGACTAGATGGGCTAATTCTACTTTATTGTAAGCTACTTTAACACTGTCTTGCAAAGCACAAACTTCCTCATGCCATTTTTAACTGTTTGAATAATTAGGACAGGTCCTTCTTAAATTATTTTCTATGACTATCAGTTTATTGGGGCTCTGTGTCTGTGGTCTGATTGTGTCCTAGGTTACATCTCTAACTCTCATCTCCCAAGTTTATTCACACATTCTATTACATGTCCCCTCCTTGCACATGTCCATTTGAGCTTTGCACCAACTATATTGCCAGGGCAGGTATAGGGGTGTAGCTATGGTTTTCTAGCAAGCTGTGGAAGTTATTTGAGCAATTCTTCATATATATTTGGATTCTACTTGTGAGTTTGTATGTTAGGGATCAGTTGGGATTACTATTATTGTTCCAAGGTCTCTCCTACAGAGCAGCTTCCTTGCTTGTGCTGCTTCGTAGTACAGCTGAATTGACAGTGGAATTCTCCAATGTTATGTTGTTGTGCAACTTCAACTTGACTTCCCCAGGTTCAGACTTGAAGCAGTCTTGGCATTCATAGCAACTGTAGATCTGACCCAAGTTATTGAGGAATCAACTCATGATAGAGAAGGGGGAACATGTTAAACCCAATTATCGTCCTGGGATACTGGTGATGTGATCTGCAGTTGAGTAATCATATCAATTCTTTGTAAAGGGTAATTTATTCCCTGTTTAACTGGAATTTACTGGAGCTGTGTTCCACCACAGGCAGGCAGGACCAGTCTGCCTCAGGGCCTAAAGGACCAAAGTGCATTTCAGAACAAAGTCTAGGACATTGAGAATCCGGTGCCTGGTTTGACTGAGGCTTTAATCAGCAATTGGAATGAGAGGGCAATAATAGTATTGGATCAAATTGCATGTGTGCGGTCTATTTTTTATGCTGAGAGCCAATGGATGACAGCTGCCATCTTCACTTGCTTGCCGTCAGCTGCCATGGATAGGGAGGGGGAGACTTTGCAATGACCAGCATAGATTTTGCTTATCTCTCCAAGATCATTTTTTCAGGCTTTGGTATGTAGCAGCCAGATACGATGCACCTGAATCAGAGACTTTGCCAAAGCATCTGGCTGCAGATTGAACTCTGGTTGCCTCGTTACAAGGGGGTGTACTTGATTGATTCAATCATTTGGTTGATTTAAGTTGGACTCAATTTATTCACATCCTATGGAACTGATGGAAACACAGACTTGTGTTTTTATCTGGTCTTTATAGTGTATGTTGTAGCTGACTCCTGTTCTTATTGGGCTCCTGAGTCTAAATGCTAGGGAATGCCTGGAAGCTTGGTAGCTAGATAAATCAGCCATCAACAAGCACATAGACATAAACAACATATACACACCATTCAAAACAGACAATAAAAAAGCTAAAAGTAAAACAAAAACACCAAAAAACTTCCTCTCCTGCAATCATCAGGTAAGCAGGGATTAACACCAAACAAACAAGCAATAAACAATATCCTGTGTTACATAATAGAAATGTATTTACTGTTTAATATATATTCCTGTAATATACTCAAGCTGAAATTCTGGTTCTGAGAATAAGTTAACTGAACTCAGTGGGATTTATTTCTGATAGCTATGTATTGAACAATATTTAAATATAATTTATATTAAAACTTTAAAACAAGAAGATAAAAACTAACAAAAATGAACATAAAGAGGAAAAAATAGAAAAAAAATCAACAGAAAAGCAAAAAATGTAAAAAAGCTGAATAAAATAGAAAAAAATAAAAATATATAAAAAGTATTCTTCATAGCAGCTGTAAGTATGTTTTAATTTCTTTCTCCAAAGTTATATCATATTAATCTTCTTTCTATATCTAGTCTATGTAATTATCAAAACCATAAATCATAAGTTCTTTATTTTTACAGAAAGTCCATTAGTGGCTCTCAGTACCCAATAAATGTAGATAATGTCTTTTCTCTACTCAAAGAAGTCAATTTATTGAGTCCAGCAAAATCTGCTAATTTCACAAACCATTCTTTCATCATGGGTAGTGTCAAAAGTTTTCATTTCTGTGCATATAATAATCTCACTGCAAAAATCATATATTGAAATACTTTCAGTGGCTTTTTTCTAACTGCTTATCCATTTATTGTTAAAGGAAAAGTTCTGGCTTCAATTGAATATTGATTGATCTTTAAAATTCTCTGTGCTGTGTATTGAAAAGCACTGATGTTCATTTTTATAGAATATCTTGTTATAACGTTCACTGTTTTATGCTGAGAAGTGAAACTAAACTTTCTTTTATTTGTGAATCTGAATATTTGTGAACCTGAATATTTATCCTGAAATAAATCCTGATAATTAAGCATGTACAATCATTTCCAATAGAATGCTGCTTACATGTAGATAAAATTTTTGTTGCTTTGTGAGTTTTTATGAAAATCAATGACTTCAGGAAAAAAATAGATGACATCATCATAAGAGTTGCAGGTAACACACACATACACATGCATGCACTTACACACATACACAAACCACACATACATCAATGTGGTTTAAAATAGAAGGCATGCAATTTTAACACCTTCTTAAAAGAGCATATTCATGCTGTTTTTATTATTAATTTATTCATTCTACATGCAAATTGAAACACAAATTTTGAACTTAAAAAAAAATGAATGCCAACTGTGGAAAACAAATCTAAGGCTACATTAGTAATCAAACTTCCAGAGATAGAGTATCCTAGACATGAAAGTAAATTTATTATTTGTAGTAAAAATTAATGGAGCCTGCAATAACAATGTCATACAAATTTGAAATCTTATGTGGAAATTGAGAAGGACAGAAGAAACTATTGATGGCAGTAGAAGGATGGAATTAGAGTTAGGAGTGGTCTAGGCAAGGAGTATAGAATCACATCTGACTGGTGGAGGGAGAAGCAGATAATTTTGATTAACAAAAAGTGCACATGGTTCCAATTATGCTTCAGTCAGTGACATCTTTCAGCCTCATTTTGCCTAAGATTCTAGTACCCCTGGCACATTTCTATTATTTAATAGCCTAGAATCTTCAGAACTTATGTATTTTTTTCTGTGTGTTCCTAATTTGAATCTTCAATAACATGCTGCAGAATTGATGGGTTAGATAACACAATAAGAATTCCTTGGATATTCATACCTTTGGTTATATTGATTTGGTAATCTTTTCACATTAAGTTTTTCCATAGCTTTAGAATATTTAGAAATCCACACATGGATTTCCACACATGGATTTCTCACACACATTAAATGTTGATGGTAAAGCCCAAAGAAAGAGATATATATTTTATAAGACTATAGAAAGATATCAGTGTTGGCTTTCCCTTTATTTAAATAATTTCAAATATTGGATATAATTTCAAAAAATGCCTGTTCCATGTAGTCATCACATAATAATCTGAAACTTCCATTTCAATCAACAGTGTGTCTTTTAAAGGTTGTAGCAGTAGTCTAGATCTGTAACAGGGAATGTGTTGAATCAGTTAATGTCTATAATTGCTTAGAATTTTATATGTCAAAAATATATAAAACTGAACTGAGCAGCAATATGCAACCTTTGCAACTGTTTTAATGCTTGTTTAATATCTGCATAACCAGAAGCTTCATTCACCAGCTGCCATATTTTGTACTTATAATGTGCTTTTATTAGGCTAACATATGCTGTCAAATATATAATTATTACTACAGAAATGATTTGTCATCTTCTCTAAGGCCCCAGATGTATGGTTGAGTCTATATCATGGTTAATCTATATGTTATTTATAATTTTGTTTTGTAATCTTTATCTTGTTTTTAGATAGCTACCCAAAGGCATGAATTTTAGATAGGCAGCCATTCAAATTGAATCAATTAATCAATCAATCAATCAACTGCTATTTAGAATCAATTATATGATTGATTTAAAATATAATCTTCATTTTCAATGTTCGATGACAATTTTCCAGTCACTCGCGCTGTTGTGTGTTTTTATTCCCTGGAGAAGGCACAAATTTCTGCTATATAAAAGGAAAGGTCAAAAGAGGCAATTTTCAACTTCTTTCTAATGAACTTCTCAATTTATATAGCATTGAATATTGCAAATAGGTTTAGAGTAAGAACATCAGACAATACAACTGCCTCTTCCAACTGACATCCTTTGATGCCAACAAAGTACTTTTAATGAGGAACTGATCAAATCTTTCTGTAATTATTCAAGGGCAAATCCTTTATTGAATCAGACATTTAATGCCAGACCAACCAACAAACTAATTTATTCAAATGTTCATGTATCTCAAGACAGCACAGAATTGAGAATGGGTATTGTTGTGTCCTGAGCCTGTAAAAGCAGGCTGGGGACATTGCATTGGTCCCGGGCATTCCAAAAGCTGCCCGGGAACCAGACAGATTGGCGCTGGCCTTGTGCGCATGTGCAAGGCGCGAAAATGCTCTGTTCCTATTGGTTGACACTGTCCGGGTTTCTGGCCATATAAAAAGGTCTGCGTGCCTTTTGCTTTTGCTTGGTTGTTGTAGAAGGAGAATAAAGTGTTTGTTCAGCATCGCCATGTGTCTTCATCATTCGCACGCGAACAAAGTACACAACAGGTATAGCTTGCAATGATAGAACTCAATGTGAAATTGTTGAATTCTTATAAAAACTAGTATGACAGCAAAATACATACATTGTCTCCCTTCAGCTTGCAAAAGAACAAATTTGAGAAATGCCAAAAGCTTCTTTTGTCATTTATCCTGACTAGAAATCAGCATTCAAACATGAGAGAAGATTTAATGCACAAATTGCCAACAACAAAACTGAAATTTGAAAGAACAAGGAAGTGGTTTTCAAATAATTTCAGAGTCACATTGCTCCAATGACAGCTTTCAAAATCTACTTTTCTTCCTTATTGGAGTTAATGGCTGGCATCATCAGCTCTAAATGATGAATAACAGGAGACTAACAGCAAAGCGAATGAAAATGCTCTTTCTCTACATAGAGAAACCCTCCAATATTGCAATTTGCTTTGACATACAAGACATTGTCTGAGATGAGAACACTATGATTAGGAGTCAGTGCTTTGAAGCCATAGACTAAACTCTTCATTATATATGTGGCAAAATAAGACCTTTAATTCTGATGAAATAGAAAAATCAAAATGATGAAATAGAATTAGCTGAAGATATGGTTCTACCACCAAGAACTATTGAAGAATGTATAGATTTCATCTAGCCAACATATGGCATTCCAGCTGCACTGTTCTCAAAGAACTCAATTCCCTTTAATGAAATGATGACAAAAATCAATTCCTTATGTACTTAAATATTTTCTTGGAAAGATGAAAGAATAGTAGTCATTAAATGTTGTCAGTGAAGAAGCTAATGCTGCTCAATTTCCAACAGAATTTCTTGAACTCTCTAGATTGCCACAACATAATATGGTACTGAAGGTAGGATATTCCGTCATTTTAATGAGGAATTGGATTTTCAAAAGCTTTGCAAGGGAATGAGGATGACTGTAAAATAATTCCTCAAAGATCAGGTAGCAAAGATGAAACATATTCAAAAAGATATTATCATGATTCCAAGAATTACACTCAATTGCTCAGATGGTGAAGTTGTCCCTCTTCAGTGGACATAGTTCCCAATACAGTCAGGCTTTGCTCTCATTAGACATAAAACACAAGGCAAACCATAGAAAATGTGCTGATTTATCTGGAGAAACTGATATTCCAATATGGTTAGCTATATGTCAGTTTAAACCAAGGAAAAACAAGAAAATCTAAAAGTATTCTTAAAGAATGGTTGATCAACTCCAAATATCATCAAAAGCATCCTTTGTTAAATGTAAAGCATCTATATTTCTCTTCCTACATATCTTTCTTCTTTAATAATACAATGTTTATTTTTTAATTTTAAAATCAAACAGTAAAAATATACTGTGATCATTTTGTTTCTCTGTTTACATAATGAGGTCATGGGTTATATAGTTATCTGATAAAAATCAATATATTATGTCAAATATAATCTTAGTCAAACTTACAATAGATCCATAAAATTGGAGGGAGTTTAGTTGGCTGTAGATCACCTAAAACATAGTATCTAATTGTGTTATTCACACACACACACACACACACACACACACATAAAACATCTATATTCTTTTTATTAATTTTACTTTCATTCCTACATTTTTTCATTTTATGCTGATAAATGAATAAATTTATGTTTATAGAGCATAATTTCTTATTATTTTTATCCTTAAACAGTTCCTTACTTCTAAGACATTTGCTTATATTGAGGATGCAATCCAGCACTGATTTATTGAACTTGCTGAGATTATTGTCTGAGGAAAATGTAGGAGTTAGTTCCAATTGCCTTATTGCTTAGAATTTTCTTTCTCTGGCAAATACCCAGCATGCCAAATTTCCTTACAATAGCCACTCAGTAGCAAAGTAGACATGTGCTGTGGTGGGTGGAATATTATGAAACTCTTGTTATAAAGCAATGGTACCCCACAGTGTGATTTGTATCATGCTGAGTGAGACGCCTACACTTTTCAGCAGTTGGCTTTGCGTCTGTAATTTATTGCTTCAGAAACCATTATAATAATGCAAGAAATGCTTCAGCAAGCGTAGAGGGAAGAACACATCCACAGTCAGGCTGTAATAACTATTTAGACTATTTAAACTCACTCAGCTTGCTGTACATTAGAAAAACAGGCCCCAATAAATTATTTTATATATTTTATTACTATTTTGGCTTCATTGTAGGTGAGATTAAACACCTTATTGCATTTCTAAAGATAGAAAGTTATGAAAATAATTGTTTGGAAATTACTGTGTTAGGTATAAAAGCAGGTGAGAAAGAATTTGATTTTTACTTTGTACATTGCTACATAATCTAGCCTCCAAAATGAGAGCTTGATTGATCTGAGTCCATAAAGAAAATCTTATGTCCTTTAAAGTAACATTTAGAATTGTAATGCTAATGTGCTTTTCACTTGTAATAGTAACTGAGGCAAAGATGGCAAAATGTAGAGAATTTTGTGATCTATTGCAACTGCACATGCCTTACTCTACAGCATGCTATATCTGAAATTTCATTATTTCATTACTTTTTTTTAATTTCTCTGTCCCTTTTCTTATACTACATCACTTTTGTCTATATGTTCCTTATTATTACTTTCTTATTGATAAGGGAAGCATACTACTGCATTTTGTATTCCATAATTTCATTGTTTCAACATGAAGACAGGTGACGCAATAACTCAGTGATTAAGATGCTGGGCTTGTCATGTGGAAAGCCGACAGCTCAGTTTCAAGACATGATGGGATGAGGCACTTGTCTTTCTTCGGCTCCTGGCCACCTAGCAGTTTGAAAGCATGCAAATGCATGTAGATAAATAGATACTACTTTGATGGAGAGCAAACAGTACTCCACAATGTCATGCTGGCTACTTGAGCATGGAAATATCTTCCGATGGTGCTGGCTCATGGCCTCAAAGTGGAGATGAGTGCTGCCCCTATAGTCAGCAACAACTAGCAGAGTAAAATCCACAGGGACTCCCAACATGAAGACAGCATAAAGTACATTCCTTTCCATGTGGCAAGTGAATAAAACTACAGATGAGAAAGCATGATGTTCTTCTCAGTTTTCAATATAACATGAAGAGGCCAAACACTCTTCTCTTCATGTGTTCAGAAGCTTCTGCAGCACTGTGCAGAGCTTTCTAAGGCAGCAAAATGAAACAATTCTTCTGGTGTCCACCATTTTGTCCCATCCACAAATGGCATGATGAAATGGCTACTACAGATGGATCCACCACATGGCTCAGGGACACACACAGTTTCAGAAGGTAAGTGTGGAGCATGATGGCCTGAAGGGAGGAGTCTAAAGATTCTGGTAGGGTGGAATGGGGAGAGGCAGGACGACATTGCAGCGACTCTGTGCTGGCTTATAAGGGCGCATGGCCGCAGGCCCCCTGCATCCATCATATGTAGCTTTGGGGGGGGAGGTGTCATAATTTTGACCATTCATTAAATGGCCTCTCCTACCTGTATTACAATTTCTAAAATACATCAGATATAGTTAGATTCTGGGTTTGGAGATTATTTTTTCTTCACCAAGCACACTCGACATACTAAGATCACATATATGAGAAAACAGCACAGATCTTCTATTTCCTTAAAGAAACTCTTGAATTTGTTTTTGTGGAATAGGTACTAAGCTAATGGAAATCATCAGCAAATAAGAGATGTATGTTTAGAGCAAAGTAGACCATGCCCCCTGTTCCTTTAAAGCAGTTTGGTTTCCTGTTGGCAAAATAATAAAAGAAGGAAAAAACAAACCCTAAGGAAGTATGAAAGAAGCAAGAAATCAAGGATGATTATGTAGTACATCCGTCTATTTGTTTACCCCTTCTATATACATATATTGCATCATTTCATTTCACTTTTCAAGTATAACCCTCCACCCTACATACATGTGAGAATATATACATTTCAAAATTGTTTGCAAATCCGCTAACAGTTACATCAGTTTCTGAGCCAAGAATTACATAAGGAACTCTGTCAAATTCAAAGGTTAATTTTGTTGCAATTTTCATATTAGCTTGTAAAATGATAATTATATTGGATTACTCAAAAATGAAGCAAAGCTCATTCTCCATTCTTTTTTTAAAAAATAAATTTTATTGGTTTTTTAATTTTTACAGAAAAAAAAGCTCAAAGCACACCATGGTATTAGGGTAAACAAATATCCAAAACCAATACATCTGTACATATTTCAATCAATACATCTAGTATTCCCTCTCTTAATCCCTTAGATAACATACCTTATTCCAAAATATTGAATTAATTTTATAATTTAAAATTTAAAAAACAAAGAAAAGAAAAAAATTTCCCCTATCCTAGCCCCCCCCCGGGACTTCCCAAAATGAATACAGGGTAAAACAAAGAAAACCCAGTATTAATGCACCATCAAGTCCAAAAAGCTGACATAAAGTGGGAGGATTCCATTCCCCCCTTCTCTCTTCTCTCTTCTCTCTCTCTCGTATATAATATAAGAGCAGCTGAACTTTTTATATTAGTGTTCCCATTGTTTGTTTCATTATGTCTATGCTTACATGACTACTCACAAAAATATTTTTATAGAATTATCAGTAATAATCCAAGCAAACTTTCTTAAGCATGGAAGCCTTATTTCTCATGCTAACCAATACATAATATGATAAATTGAATATAACATACATAAATACATAAATAGTTGTGATAGCTATTTGTAATAAGAAGTTTGCTATCCAATGGTATACTTTACTATTTTTTAGCTGAAAATTTGTCTTAGCTATTTCCAACTTTCATATTTTTTTCAGTATATTAAATTAGTTAATGAATTATGTTGTAAAGGTGCTTTTTCAAGAGGCAACTGGACTTTCTTGTTTTTCTTTGAAGACATTTCACTTCTCATCCAAGAAGCTTCTTCAGCTCTGACTGGATGGTGGGGAAAGGAAGGATTTATATTCCTTGCAGACAGCTGGTCATTTGCATTCTTTTAGAGAGTCCTTGAGACCACTTGGAGGTTTATCTGTGTCCTCAGGGTCACCTAAGTAATGCAAATGGATGTGGAGCCTTCTTGGAACTGCTGAAAGGACTGTGTAATAGACAGGAGATAGATTATGTTGTATCTCTCCCCCTATGTTGAGAGAGGGCTCTTCAGTTTTGACATAGATGGCCGCTTTAACCCCTCTTTCAAACCAGTGATCCTTTTTGTCTAAAATGTGGTGTTCACTGTTTTCAAAACAGTGGACTTTTCTTTTAAATGCAAATGGACTGCTGAATCTTGTCCTGATGGGTTTGTTCTCCTATGTTGTGCCATGTGTTTATGAAGTGGTTGTTTTGTTTCACTAATGTAGAGATCAGCACATGTCTCACTGCATTGTACTGCATATACTACGTTGCTCAATTTGTGTCTGGGTGTTTTATCCTTGGGGTGGATAAGCTTCTGCCTTAGTGTATTCTTAGGTTTAATGTGTGCATGTATGTTGTGTTGGCTGAAGATCCTTTTGAGCTTTTCAGATATTCCTGCAACGTATGGAATGACATATTGCTTCATTTATTTTTCTCTTATTTGTCTATTATGGAGTACCTCCTGCTTGGGTTTTGGGGGGATTTGATAGGCCCACTTGAGATAGCTATACATTCTGAAGGCTTCCTTGATGTGTTTTAGTTCTTTTTCTTTCCCATCTTTGCTGGTAGGCAGGCCTTCAGCTCAGTGGGTTCTGATAACTCCCATTTTGTGGTGCAGTGGGTGGTGAGAATCAAAATGTAAATATAAACATTGTAAATATTGTAAATTATGTAAATATAAATTATATAAATATAAATATTGTAAATCAAAGAGGCCAACTTGAACAGCCCTCTCTCAACAGAGGGGGAGGGATACAAAATGTAAATATAAACATTGTAAATATTGTAAATTATGTAAATATAAATTATATAAATATAAGTATTGTAAATCAAAGAGGCCAATTTAAACAGCCCTCTCTCAACAGAGGGGGAGGGATACAACATCATCTATCTCCAATCTACAACACAGTCCTTTCAGCAGTTCCAAGAAGGCTCCACACCTATCTGAACTACTCGGGAAAATCATGACTTGGATGACTGAGAATCTCCATAGACATTAAATATATTATGATTTAAAAAAATTAAACTTCACATCTTTACATCTATAAAAGCTAATTTCTAAAGAATGAATGTGACACAAACCCAGTGAAATGAGTAAATTAAAATGTATGTATAACTGGATATAAATCCTTTATTCTCACAAAATGAATTGTAAAAAGCAATCAGCATTTTAAGGTTTCCTTTGACAGAAAAAATATTTGCGATGCAGTAATTATTCCCTTATATTTTCTAGTCAAGACATGTTCTTTTCTCTTAGATCAAAGTATATTTCCAACTGAGCATTAAAATCTACTTAAACCACAACACCTCATGCTTTGTGTGGGCATCACTTCTACTGTATCTTTCAATTGATGTTAAGTTTTCCCACTGACATTTTCAGCTTTGTACTTTCACAATAATTCTATTGCACATTGGATTTTTTTCTTAGTCTTTTATAAGTTCCTTCTATCTTTTAATAACTGTAGATAGTAAAAATAATTACCTAAAGGGGAAAATATAACATTTGGCTGAAACCTCTGCTTGAGTAACTTTTTGCTAATTTCCAATTAATCCATATTTCCGTATGTTCCCAGTCCCACATCATGGAGAACAAATGCTAACTTCAAGTGAAGATTAGCTAATATTTTCTCTTTGATCAGTGAAAAAAAAAGGAGGAAAGCAGTATTGCTCTTGTTTTAGGTAGTTTATGAGATATATATTAAATAAAAAGACCTCTTAGCTAAGAAGTTGGAGCTCTTCTTCAAAAGTATGCCTTTTTTTTTGCCAGTGAAGTATTTCTTTGGAATACTCATCTAATTATGTAATATTCCAGGTCACACATACAGTACATTCCAGGAAACAATATTGTCCAAAACAGGATATCATCAGATTCTATTATCAGTGAAAGGCTCATCTCCTAAACATTATCTCACCAATTTTAATCAAAAGTTTATTTTATAGTGATCATAAGCTTCCCAGAGTCATCATGATTAAGTTGGGTGGCCATATAATTTTTCTTAATAATTTAATAAATTAAATAATTATTGTATCCTTCTCATTAAAATGAGGAGTAAAATAGGATCACTTCAAGCAGCACTAATTTTCCCTTTATAAATTTAAACATTGCAACTTAGAATGCACTGCAGTAAAATAGAGGCACTCCCAGTTCTGAGCTGTTTTGTGGAAGTTTAGTTAATCTCTTAGTTCTGCCTCACTTAGTACCAAACTAAACGTAATGTGCAGCTACATTTAATTTAGCAATTTATTGTTGGAGGGTGCACAATTTTATTTTATGAAGCCAGGGGAAGCTATTCTTTCAGTTTCTAATCATATTCAACACAGACTCAAATCCATCTACGTAGCTAAAAAAATTGTCCCAGTTTTTCTTTTTAAATGTGTTACAATAAAAGAAGCAAACTGTGAGATATTGGATAACAGTCCTGACACAGTGTAGTATTCACTTCACTGAATTAAAGTATTTCTGGTAGCTTAATAATATGATAGCTAAAAATGATTTTTATTTTTCGTGGGGAAAATAAGAATGGAAAAGCAGCAGATGTTTTCCACTTATCAAACTGAATCTGAAAATAAAAATTTGTCAATTCAGCCTAAAATTGTTCCACTGACTTTTGGCAACAAAATAAATGAATTTCAGTTGTAATGACTATGACCATTTTGAGATGGTGAGTGACTTTAAGGGTGAAAATATGAGATTTCTACCTTTCAGAGCCATTCAAGATCCATCTAGTATTATTTTTTTTAGGAAAAAAAAAGAACATCACTGAAAATCTGCCAATTTTTTATTAAATTAATCTTAGTGTGATGAAAGCTCCAAATGAAGTACTTGGGGAGTGAAAGTGGTCCACAGATCATAATTTCCCCACTTTTGCTTTTAACCATGATTTCAAACTGCAGTAGCTAATATCATGCATCAAGAAATAAAAATCAAATCACAATAGCCAATAAATATCTGCAATATGGTGTCCAAATTCTACAATTCATAATAAAAGCTACAGAAATATTTGGAGATTCATTAAGGACACAAGTATTTTCCACTGTAGAAGAAAGAGAGATAACACAGGCAAAGAAATGCAAAAGTTGTTAGCAGGCAAAAGCAACAATAATGAAATCTTATCCTTGGAAAGATAGGAATATAAGACAGAAATTCAAAATAATCTTGCTTTGGTTCTGTAAAATATAAGGGAAGGTAGAGGGAAATGTTGGTGGGCTTTTAAGATTTTATTATTTTATGCAATAATACTATAAGAGATTACTAGGTATCTCTCCTCACCTGAGTTACCTTGAAAGGCTGACACATATGCAGATAAAGACCCAGGCATAGTAAAAATATTTTTTTAAAAAATCGATATAGGTTTGCTTTTTAATTCTATTTTCCTTAATTAGATTAAAAGTCTTATCTATATTCTAATTAAATTTTAATAGTTGAATTCTAAAAATATATATGGAATTAATTAATAATAGAATAATTATTTATGCACAGACTTCATTGAGTTGAAAATTGTATCTACACATCTGACATTATTTTTTTACTTTTAAACAGCTTGTTAATTGTTCTACACTTTTTTAATAAAATAAACTTAGAACTGAACTAAATATGAGGTTAGAAAGAGAATACTCAGGGAAAAATAATTAACGATTATTTCAAGAACTGTTATTGCTAAGATATATATTTGTTATGTACTTGCCAGATATCACATATTTTCTATTAGACAAAAATAATCAGTTTTATAAATACTCAATAAATAATCTCAGTAAAATAACATAAATGAAGGTATTATAGAGGGCCAGTATAATCACAGTGTTTTATTAACAATATGAAATTTAATTTTAAATATTTCCCTGTCAAAATAAGGGAACATATTTAAAACTGCAAAAAATTTACATGGATTATATGGTTTCTGAGCAACAAGTTGTAAAGAGATTTGGAAATGTATAAAAAAGTATCAGTGTGTTTTTAATTCTGAAAAATAGGTAAAATTATCTTTGCTCACTTCACCCCAGTTTGCCATTCAATGATAAATTCAATGTTCTTTAAAGACTCAAAATTGCAGCAGATATTGCCCATTCTTAAAATGAATTTGTTTTTGTCTACAGCAAAAGCTCATAGTGACTTGATCCAAATCAGGCTGATCCTTTTTAAAATCCATTATGATGTGGAACAGAACCCATTTGTTAGAATGATTAAGTCACCAGACTAGAAATTGTATGTTCTAGTCCTGCTTTAGGCATGAAGTCCGCTATGCGACTTTGGACCAATCACTCTCTCTCAGCTCTAAGAAGCAGGCAATAGCAAAGCACTTCCAAAATGTTATCAAGAAAACTGCTGGGTCGACTTCCAGTTCCGGATCAAGGTGCCTCTAGCCGCACGAAGAGACTCGTCTCGTCAGCTAATTTCCCTCCGCTGGTAGACCCTTATGAGGGTGCGACTACAGCTGAGGAGGCTGTGCTTGGCTGTGGAGGAGCGGTGGCTCCTCCAGCTGTCCGAGCCATCTCTGAGGGCCAATGGAGAAGAAGATCGGCCAGTAAAATGGCCGATCACTCAGCCTCACCAACCGCAAGTAAAAAGAACAACTAAGCATGAAGAACCACCGTGGTGAATCCGGGTGAGACCTTTCCTTCTCTTGCTATCCTGACTTTTCCTGTAAAGAGTTCCTGACTATTTCCCTTTTCTAAGAAAGCGGCAGCTGCCTATACGGGAAAAAGAGCTAAAAAGAAAAAGATTAATAATTTTTTTATGGTTGTTTTTTTTTACCATTGGACTTTTGGGGGGGGGATTTTAGGGGAAAAGAAGAAGAAAGGGATATTGTTACTTTGTTTTTTTTAATTTGATAATGCTAGAGATACCTCTCTTGTTAACTTTAAAAAAAGAGAGAGAAAACTTTTTCTTTAACTTTATTAATTTGGAAAAAAGACTTTATAGTCCACTGAGAACATCTGGTGGTGAAAAAGTGAAATTGTAACTGTACTTCCTGGTTTTTGAAGAGTGATTGGATTTTCATATGATAATAAAAGAGAAAAAATAATTTGACAGCTGGGTGGTGAAGCTGACTATTAGACCTTTGGAGGCGGACATTTGTGGATCTTTTTCAAATATAGTCTCTAATAAAGGAATAGGCTACTACCAAAATGGATGAAAGTTATCCATATCTTGACTATGATTTAATACTGGAAAAAATATTAGAACTTACAGAAGACTTCAAAATTTACTGGAAACCTTGGAGAAAATCTAAAATGCTACCTTGGAACCTCATACTGACCCTCCAATGATGAATCAAGTTATGGAGCAAGGAATAATAGAAGATGAACAGAGTAATCCTGAACAGGCCTCTACACATCAAGACATATAATTCAACGTGATATAAAATGTTACTTGATGGGTTAAAAAGGCTTTAGAGATTTTGTCTGATTGAGTAACGAATGAAGGATGTGAATTTACTGTTATTATAGTTGATAATTATTTGAGAGAGTAAACCTTTTCAGGGGGTAAAAAGACTTTATAGATGTAGATTGATGAAATGATAGAATATATTTTTAAAAATAGAAATGTATTTTTGGACTTACATTATTATTTTAAATACGATAATTATGTTGTAATAGAGAGAGAGGAAGAGCTATTTGTGATAGGGAAAAATCATTTTCAATGAATGACATATTATTAAGGATACCTGAAATCCCAACTATATGTTTACTAAAACGTAATTGGAGTATGACAACTGTAATTAGTAAAGCTTAAAAACAGGATATAGATTATTATAATCGCATGTGATTGATGATTAACTAAGGGTTTTTATATTTATGTATTTTATTGTAATTTCTATCATGTTGTGAGCCGCCCTGAGTTCTCCGGAATAGGGCAGCATAGAAATTAAATAAATAAATAATAATAATAATAATAATAATAATAATAATAATAATAATAATAATAATAATAATAATAATAATAATAATAATAATAATAATAATGAGGTAGAAGACGGTCCCGCAAGTAACCTGGTCCATTGCCATAAAGGGCTTTATAGGTCATAACCAACACTTTGAATTGTGTTCGGAGACCAATTGGTAGCCAGTGCAGCTCACGGAGAGCTGGAGTGATATGAGCATGTCTTGGGAGACCCAAGACAGCTCGCGCAGCCACATTCTGGACAACCTGCAGTCTCCGGACATTCTTCAGAGGTTGCCCCATGTACAGAGCATTACAGTAGTCAAATCTCAAGGTGACAAGGGCATGAGTGACTATGAGGAGTGACTCCTGATCCAAATAGGGCCGCAATTGGCGCACCAGGCGAACCTGGGCGAATGTTTCCCTCGCCACAGCCGAAAAATGGTGTTCTAAACTTAGTTGTGGATCGAGGAGGACACCCAAGTTGCGAACCTTCTCCGAGGGGGACAAAACTTCTTCCCCCAGGGTAATGGACGGACAGTTAGAATCGTCCTTGGGAGGCAGAACCCATAGCCATTCCGTCTTGTCGGGATTGAGTCTGAGCCTGTTGGCACCCATCCAGACCTCAACAGCCTCCAGGCACCGGTTCATCACTTCCACTGCTTTGCTGTAATGACGCGGGGTAGAGATATAAAGCTGAGTATAATCAGCATATTGATGATAACTCACCCCGTGTTGGCGGATGATCTCACCCAACGGCTTCATGTAGATGTTAAAAAGCAGAGGTGAGAGAACAGACCCCTGAGGCACTCCACATGGAAGAGGCCTCGGAGCCGATCTCTGACCTCCTGCGAACACCGACTGTGACCGGCCAGAGAGGTAGGAGGGGAACCACCGTAAAACGGTGCTCTGCACTCCACACCCCTCCAACCGGCGCAGAAGGATACTATGGTCGATGGTATCGAATGCCGCTGAGAGGTCAAGAAGCACCAGGATAGTGGAACAACCTCCGGGCCCGCCAGAGATCATCGGTCAGCGCGACCAAAACAGTTTCCATGCTGTAACCGGACCTGAACCCAGACTGCCGAGGGTCCAGATAATCAGCTTCCTCCAAGGACCGTTGGAGTTGGAGTGCCACCACCTTCTCAACAACCTTCCCTAAAAAGGGAAGGTTGGAGACTGGCCGATAATTATTCAAAACTGCCGGGTCCAGGGAAGGCTTCTTGAGGAGGGGGCACACAAGTTCCTCCCTTAAGGGAGCCGGGAAGGACCCCTCCCTCAATGAAGCGTTAGCAACAGCCTGGACCCAGCTCCGTGTCACTTCCCTGCTAGCCGAAACCAGCCAGGAGGGGCACGGGTCCAATAAACAGGTGGCAGAACTCACAGCTCCAATGGCCTTGTCCATATCATCAGGAGTTACAAGGTCAAACTCATCCCATTCAACCAGACTAAGACGGGCCTCTGTCATCTCGACTGACTCATTGTCAGCCGACACTGCATTCCAATTGGAGTCCAAGTCAGCCCGGATCTGAGCGACCTTGTCTGCGAAGGTTCCTCCCTCCCCTCCGTATCAAGGAGAGAACGAGTCACTTTAAACAAGGCAGCCGGGCGGGATTCTGCAGACGCGATCAATGCGGAAAGATACTGAGATCTTGCCATAGTGATTGCTTCCAAATAGGTCTTAATATAAGCTCTCAATTTGGTTCGATCAAATTCGGATCTGCTTTCCCTCCATTGCTTCTCTAAACGTCTCTTCTGGCGCTTCATCCCCCTGAGTTCCTCGGTAAACCAAGGGGATCTCCTGGGTCTGCTACCACAGAGAGGTCGCAACGGTGCAATCCGGTCTAGAGCCCCCGTAGTGGCCATATTCCAGGCCATCACTAGGGACTCCGCCGAACTGTGTATAAGCGAATCCGGAAGTTCCCCAAGAGCCCTTTGAAAGCCCATAGGGTCCATCAGGCATCTGGGGCAGAACCATTTAATTGGTTCTGCCTCCCTGCGGGGGAGGATAGGTGTCATAAACTCAAGCCACAGCAGAAAATGGTCTGTCCATGACATAGGGAACACTTCTAAGCCCCTTAACTCCAGATCATACCTCAACTGCTCCGAGAGGAAGACCAGGTCAGGTGTGTGTCCCCCCTCATGGGTCGGGCCCTCAATTACTTGTGTCAGGTCCATGGTGGCCATGAACTCCCGCGCTAACCCAGAGGACTCACCGAGTGATGGCACATTGAAGTCCCCCAAGACTATAAGTCTGGGGAACTCAACCGCCAACCCGGCTACCTCCTTGAGTAGCGTGGGCAGGGCTGTTGAAACACAGCTGGGAGGCAGGTACGTAAGCAACAAGCCCACCTGTACACCTAGGTCCAACCTCATAAGGAGGGACTCACAACCTGATATCTCGGTAGCAGCGAGTCTATGCAGTCCGAGTGACTCCTTAGCTATAATCGCCACTCCTCCCCCCTTCCCTGGGGTTGCGGCTGATGCCATACCTGAAATCCAGCTCGGCACATCTCAGAGAGGGGAACTCCTCCCTCTGGGGTCAGCCAGGTCTCAGTCACACATGCCAGGTCGGCCTCCCCATCCAGAACTAAGTCCCGGATGAGGAGAGGCTTATTTACCACCGACCTGGCATTGAGCAGCAGCAGCCTGAGTCCAGGGTCTGGATTTTGCTCATTACCAGTACCCCAGGAGAGGTTCAAGGGGCCGGAAGAAGAAATCGCTTTCAAACAGCGAGGCCTTGTTCCCCGAGAGTGGCCTACCCCAGGCCTCCCATCATATCTGCCTCTTCCCCATAAGACTGATCCCTCAGAGTAAGGCTCCTCCACTTCACTAGCTTCCGTAGGTGCAGACAGGTCGGCCCTTCCATCCATCCAATTTATATAGCCATTCATCCATTCAACCCAATTCATTCCACACTCAATACTTCTTATAACATCCATAATTAAAAAATGAAATTTAAAACAGTATTAAAACATTCCAATTAATTAAAAATTTAAATATAAAAATGTATATAGATAAAGATTAAAAAATTTAAAACAGACATATAGGCATATTTTCTCTCTTCTTGCTTTGGCTGGGAAGGGGGCTGAGGGCTGGGGGGAGAGGGCTGGAAAGTCCATCACTCTGCACTGAACCAGACAATCATTAGCTCTGTAGGGTTTTTCTGTGAAGCACCCCCTCTTCCTTGCAGAAAAAAGGAAAGAGAAAGCCAGATGTACAGGTGTCATTGTTTCTCCATTAGGAAAGAAGGCATGCGTAAAGAGGCCGCTCATATTAGGGAAAAACATAGTTAACGCTGGGTAACGGTCCGAATAACCGCCATACATCCAGGTTCAAATTAACCCTTGTTGAATGAGCCACTCTTGAGAAAAAATGTCGAAAGAAAGACCTGGGCGTTTGTAAACGGAAACCTGGCTTGTTGAAAAAAGCCCGGATGAAAGTGTCTCCAGGAAATAAAGGGGGTGGTCCCATGAAAGAGGGGGGGAGTTCGCCACCCCAGGTGCAGCTTGAGGGGCCGCCCTAGGCTCCAGTGCTTCTCTGGTTCCTCCGCCTGGCCTAGATTCACCAGCTGTGGCTATCGCATTTTGCTTGCCGGCTCTGGTTCCGCCACAACCCAAATGGCTGCACCGAAGGTTGGGGTCCTCCTCCTGGGTCGTGGGGCCCTGCTGCAGATCTCCCACCTCTTCTTCTCTGACACAAAAAAGAGAAAGGCACCCACCTCCCAGCCGAAAGCCCCTCCGTTTGCCGGCTATCCTTCCAGCCCGACCGGAGCTTTGGCGCCTTCCCTGCAAGGTGAAGTTGGCGGACGTGGACCGAAGAAAGCTCCACTGCCTAGGCAAAAGCGACACTGCGGGGTGCTTGGTTGCGGGGGGGTCTCCGTCGCCATCATCCTCGTGAGACAATGGTGGTCAGTCTCTCAGCAGCTCCTCGTCTTTCAATGGAAGTACCTTGCTCTCCTCCTCGTCATCTCCCTCGCGGGTCTGCCCGTGATATTTGTTGATATTTACCAATTTCATCTATATAAAGATGTGCTTTGTCAATTTCAGCCAGAGTATCAAAATTGTCTAAGGGCTTAAGCAGTCTTTTGTTTCATTGTGTGGGTTCACTGACAAGTCAAGATCAATTGCGGTTAGCAAGTGGTATGTGTGATCCAGGGGAGCATGGATGGTTTTTCTTTTTCATGCTACATTGTAACTTTCTGCTGCTTTTTTGCCCATGTACTAAAGCCTAGTTTTGATCATGGTAATAGCTTGATGTTGTGTCTAGATTGTGCTTTCTTCTGAAGAAAAAAAAATTATATTCCATTTTTTTTTCAAAAAAGGTCAGTTGTTTCTTTCTCCTACTAATGAACATGTTTTTACAAAAATCACACCTTCACACACATACATATATACTGAGTTTTCCATCAATCCACTGGTGAAATTGTTAAAAAAATGGGAGTAGAGTGCAGTGAATGGTTATTTCCTCAATAGTTGCAGCAATGAAATGAAGTGGAGAGATTTGCCTCGAAAGAATTGAAGTGTAGCTTGCAAATGAAATGCAATATGCTGATCCAAGATGGAAAACATTACTTTTGATGTGCAGACAGAAAACACAGGGAGGCATTTCATTAGCTGCTGGTTGGAGTGATTTGAGGATGTTCTAACTTTATTCTTTTTATGTTTTAAATATTTGAATTTTATCCCAGATCAAATGGCTCAAAAGATTTGTAAATCTGCATGGTATAAAGATCCAATTGTTGAACTGCTTTTCTCTCTGGTTGAATTTGTTTTATGTTCTGTTAAATTTTCACTATTGTTTATATCTCAGTGGTCTGCTGTTTTAATTGTGTACCACCCTATGTCTTTGTCATTCTAAAGAGGGGTGTCATGGTTCTGATAGATGAGACCAGTAAAAACAGAACTCCAAGGCAAAAGGTTTCCTTAAAGAACATATTTATTTGGCAACTGAAAACAAAGTGGAAATGGCTTCAGCCAAATTTGTTTGCAGTGTTGACAGTCAGATCCCCTAAAGAAAAGAGAAATCCTATAGATGAAGAAGAGTTAAAATTAGGAATCTCCTTGAGGCTTATTAGAATGCTTATACAAAAATCTAGATATCAATCTTTCAGCTTTTACATCAGTACTTTTTACTGAAGTGGCCTCTGATAATGGGTATCCTTTCCACTGTATGAAATACTGTAATTTCTCTTTGTACAATCTAGAGTCAAGAATTCATTTTATTTCATAAGGAGTCTCTCCCTCCACCGCAAGGGGACCGGGTGCTTGTTTGGGAGGAGGTCTTAAAGACAATTCCCTGAAAGGTTTCAATAGACTGCAGTGGAAAACAGGGTGGAACTTTCCCAAAAGGCGAGGGAATTTTAACTCTACTTTGACTGGGTTTATAATTTGGGCTATGGGGAAAGGTCCAAGGAATGTTGGTCCCAATTTTTTACTAGGCAACTCGAGTCTCAAATATTTTGTAGAGAGATAATGGATTGATTTCTGAGGAGCCCTTTTTTAATCAGCCTGTTCTTTGTAAATTTTTGAAGCTTTCGCTAAAGCCTTTTTTGCATTGTCCCAAACAGTTTTCCAGGAGGCCACCCACTGATCTAAAGTTTGAGAAGCAGGAGGGTCCTATGGGTATTCAGCCATGGAAATGAACTCTCTATCAGTAGTTATTTTAAAAGGAGTGAGTCCAGTGCTGATAATCCACATAGCATCTAATGTATTGTTCCACCATTGCGTTTGGTTTTTCAGCCCCTCCATTCATAGACAAATGAAAATAGTCCTTACTTGGATCTGATCAGTTTAAGAAAGTCCCTCCAAAATCTAGCAGTAAACTGAACCCCCTTGTAAAAAATAATCTGTTTTGGTGCTCTGTGGAGCTGGTAGATATGTTTGAGGGACTTGGGGCTAATCTCTGTACAGAGGGGAGACTGGAACAAGCTATGAAATGAGCTGTTAACAGTCCATAGTATTACCCCTACTTTCTGGTAATTCCACAATAAAGTCCATGGCAATTTCTTCCCAAGGTTGGGAATGGTCTGCAACTTGTTGCAATAGTCCAGGGGGTTTTCCAGGAAGTTTCTTCATTGTTGCACAGCTTTTTACATAATTGTCAACATCTTTTTTCAAACCCGGCCACTAAAACTGCCTCCAGACCAAATGTAAAGTTTTTAGATATCGTGGCTGCGCTGGAGCACTGGAATTCTAAGTGGTTCTGGCAAATATAGTTTTGACTTCTTCCAGGCTAGTCCATCTCAATAAGTCAGTATGGTCATATTTTCCTTGCACCAGGAATTGATTTTCAATTCCTCTTTTAGTTTTGTTTTTTTTTTTTTTTGTTAATGAGCTATCTGGTTCAGGTAGTTGTGCTTGCTGTTGCTCCCCTGGGGTTATCTGAGAGATTGGCTGTGGTTGTGGAATGATGGAGTGCACGATCTCTTTGTGGTGGTTTTTATACTGGGGCAGTCTGGATAGGGCATCTTCCAAGAAGTTTTTTTCCCCTAGTAGGTATTTTAGTGTGAAATTGAAATGATTAAAATACTGCACCCATCGAACTTGTTTGGGATATAGTTTACGGGGGGTTTTCAGTGTCTCTAAATTTTTATGATCAGTCCATACTTCAAAAGGCACCTTGCTCCCCTCGAGGAAATGATGCCAAGTTAGCAGGACCCATCTCACCACAAATGCTTTCTTCTCCCATCTCAAGTCGATCAAACTTCTCTCACAAGCATTTGACGGAGTGACTGGACGGCTGTCAGGTATCTCCATTCCCACAATTCATCCCATGCAGCCACCTGCTTTACCTTTCTCAGCACCAGTGAGTGAGATCCATGAGAAGAGATCAATGGGAATTCAGCTTCCATAGCCTTTGTGATGCTCTTTCAGGGCAGAGCAGCATCCGATTGCAAAGTCCCTTTAATGGCTAAAACTCCTCCTGGCTGCATCACCATCTCTGGCAGGACCTCCTGGGCTTTCGGTCTGGCTCTGACCACAGGGACTGCACTCTCCACCTGGGCTGTAGCTTGCTTTTCATCCGCTGCCGCCATGCCAAGGCTTGCAGCCAATTCCTCCTTCTTCTCCATCTCGAAATCTTCCCTGACTTTGTCATCCTCCCAAAGATTAAGATAGGCGACCGGGACCCAGGACCCTGCATTTTAAAATGAACTGGACTCTTGGTTTAATGTCATTGTTCCGATAGACGAGACCATTAAAAACAGCTCTAAGGCAAAAGATTTCTTTAAAGAACATATTTATAGTATTGGCATGATCAAAAGTGAAACCAAGACTGAAGTTCCCTCCCAAAGGTTACAATGTTACAAAGTTGAACTTCCCACCCCAGTAATATGTCATAAATCACATTCCCCAATTAACTACTTGAATGGGCTTTCTAACGGAGGCTTTAGCCCGCCAAAATGCAAGCAGCAATGACCTTGGTTCCCACAGAACAATTTATTGTTTTAACTAAGCTAAAAAAATACTCATCCCCCCTCACAACTCTGTGGCAACCGAAAACGAAGTGGAAATGGCTTCAGCCAAAAGGGGATTATAAATAAACAGATAAATGACAGTTGAGTATGGAAATGGTGGGTGGCTCGTGCTAATACTACAGTTAGCTAAAAATGTAAACCTGCCCAAAAATGGACCAGCAGAACCATGATGCAAATTTTATAGCTTAGTTCACAAATTTCATTAAATTCAGGGATTTGTCAAAAATACTCCTAATTCTGTGTAGAATTGGATTTTTCATGGCATAGGTCTGACTTCATGCTGTTAAAGTGATCACAGATTGTGAATATGCTCACTTGACCTGGATGTTTCCAATATAAGGAAGATAGAATACTATGATGTATATATATATATGTGAATACATACTCTCATATGTTTATGTATATCAACACAAATACATACAAAACCTTATAAATATATGATAGTCTTAAAGTTACCTCTTTGTCAATTTGAATCAAGAATTCTAGATAATCTTGCCATAGTGTGAGAGGAAATGGAGGAGACATATATTTTGGAGCTCCAGCAAACTGAGTACAGCAGCCAAATGAAAACATTTTTTGTTCAGAAGTAGACAGTCAAAAAGAGAAGAAAAGAAGTTCAATGGTGGATACAGCAAGACAAAACTAAATGTAAAAAAGGTGCAGTGCTGACCATTAGCGGAAAAAGAAATCTCAGACAGAGGAGACAGGCTTAAAACATACAGACTTAAGGAAGAAACATTGGTGCATACTAATAATCATGTACAGCATAGTGTATAGGGAATTATAATAGAGTAATAGTAATTGTCACAGTACTAATATATAGTATAATTGTCATAGTAATAATAATTATCACATGACAGTAACAATTGCTTCTCAAATCATAAAACAGTGACTTTAATGCAGAGAACAAAAAAGCAAAACCAACCTGCATAGATTTTTATTTCATAATCTTATTTTCATTCTAAAATTTTGGGTTTCTTTTTAATAAATCATGCTTCCTAAGTTTTTCCAATTTTATTGAAATACAGTACAAACGTGCTCAGCAACTTCTTTTTGCTGCCAAGTCTTAATGCACTTTTAAGTCATTATTGGCTTTTTGGTATTTCAATTCTATTTTCACTTAACTCATAGCAGCTTTTAATGGTGCTCTTAACCATTCTGTTGGTGGTACAGTCAGATGACCTCTAAGAAGTGGGATTCTTTTTGGCCCTATATGTTGGAAACACTTTCAAACTTTATCACACAGTCCCTTTCTCAACTAGTCAACTCTTAGTGAGCTCCTTTAGAATGCATCCTAACAAAATATTTGGCAGAAAGCCAGGATAATTTTTAGTCATATTTCTAAATCCACTGCTATAGCAATCTGTCAAAACCATCCTTTTCCTACTCCCATAATTTGATAAGAACCCATATGGATTGTAAATTGCACTGAATCTATGGAGTAAGTGGTCTTTTTTCTGTTCAACATTGACATGAAACCTCTGGGTCATGTAATCTGCCAGTTTAGATGAGTTGTCATCAATATGTGGGCAATGTTCAGTTATATATCTAGATTACTGACCAGCTGAAATCCTGACCCAATGTTTAGAATCATAGTGGGTCTGGACAGATATGAACAGATTGACACTCAGTCATTACAAGATCAGAATGAACAAATGCAACAAAAAGTCAAAGATAATTTTTAAAAGTTTCTTTCAACATATAAATAACAAGAAAAAAGTCAAGGAAATAGTAGGTCCACTTAAGAGAGAAGACATCAAGGAAGTAACATGCAGTAGAGAGAAAGCAGACCTGCTTAACTCATTCTTTGTATCAAGCTTCATGCAAAAAGAAACTATAGCCCAATCTACCAAAAATTGACTGTAAAAGACAGACTAGAAAATAAAAATTAAACTAAGCAAGAAAATGGTTAGAGAACACTTACCTGATCTTGACAAATATAAATCACCAGGACCTGATGGATTACATCCCAGAGTTCTGAAGGAGCTGGCAGATAATGAAGAGAAGGACGAGGGGGGACATGATAGCAGTGTTCCAATATCTCAGGGGCTGCCACAAAGAAGAGGGAGTCAAGCTATTTTGCAAAGCACCTGAAGGCAGGACAAGAAGCAATGGATGGAAACTAATCAAGGAGAGAAGCAACCTAGAACTAAGGAGAAACTTCCTGACAGAACAATTAACCAGTGGAACAACCTGTCTCCAGAAGTGGTGAATGCTCCAACACTGGAAGTTTTTAAGAAGAGACTGGATAGCCATTTGTCTGAAATGGTTTCCTGCCTGAGCCGGGGGTTGGACTAGATGACCTCCAAGGTCCCTTCCAACATTATTATTATTATTATTATTATTATTATTATTATTATTATTATTATTATTATTATTATTATTATTATTATTATTATTATATCAGAACCATTATACCATTATACCGGAAGATTGGAAAAGAGCTAATATGGAAAAGGAAAAGGAAAACAGGAAAAAAGGGGGGGGAACCAGACCCAGGAAACTACAGACCAATTAGCGGAAGATACTGAAAAAAAAATCTGTGAACATCTAAAAACAAATAAAGTTATAACTAAAAGCCAGCATGGATTTGCTAAAAACAGATCATGCCAAACCAATCTTATTTCATTCTTTGACAAAGTGACTAAATTAGTAGACCAGCAAAATGCTGTGGACATATTATACTTAGACTTCAGCAAGGCATTCGACAAAGAAGACCACAACCTACTTCTTGATAAGCTGGAATAATATATGATAGACAGCATCATCACTAGATGAATTTGTAAATGGCTGACAAAACATACTCAACAAGTCATCCTTAATGGTACTACATCTACATGGAGGGAAGTAAGCAGTGTGTCAACTCTACAAATGAGCATGGCTGCAGCCATTTTCCTTCTCATTCTAGGCTGCCACATAGAGGGAGGGGGGAGGTGCTTTGCTAGTCAAAATAATCTTTTGTCCCGTGGGAACCAAGGTCATTGGCTGCTCCCATGACTAGGGACTGGGTGTTGCATAAAAAGCCTGCCAAATAATTATATTGGGGAACATAGTTGCTTGCATAGCTTTTATGGGTGGGACATTTAACTTTGTATCAGAAAATTGTTATTTGTGTATCCAGCCCAACTGAGTCCCAGCCCAACTGCCAGAGCCCATGCCGCTTCAGCCATCTCCTAGCCAGCTGTGATGTCAAGCCCTATATCCCAACCAAGCTCACTGCCACAGCCTTGGAATGCCAATCCCAGAGCCCAGTCAAGAAAAGTCTGGAAAGTTATTCGGCCATGTCCCCAGGACCATTAAGCCGGCCAAGCAGCAGGTGCAGGTGGCTCCACCAAGGTTCGAGCTGCCTCCCGTCAAGCCCACCTTTGATGGGGACCCCAAGAAGCTAACCTTATTTCTAAACCAGGTGTGGGCTTATTTAGATCACTATGCTTATGCCTACCTGGATGGGGATATGATGGTGAATGCTATGGCAGCAAATTTAGAGGGGGAAGTGGCTGACTAGGTGACCAACCTCCATGATGAAGGGGCTCCTGAATTGCACAATATTAACCTATTCATGGGGCAACTGAGGTCATTTTGAAGACAAATCCTAAGCCCTGCTGGCCGAGAAGATCCACTGCCTGAAGCAAAGAGAAGTACATTTGTGAATTCAGGAGAGTTGCTGATCGGCTGGGGCAGTGGCCAGAATGGTCACTGAACAACCACTTCAAGCAGGGGCTAGCTCATGACTTATTCAAGCCTGCATAATTTGGGGTTTTCCTAATCTATTGTGTGAGTGGTACAGCATGGCGGTGGTGCTGGACATTGAGTTGGACCACCCCAGAAACTCAAGCACCACCGAGCCCAAGTTGCCACACATCCAGGAGAAACGCCTTTATGGCCAACATTCCCAAGCCACTGTGACCACCAGCATCTCCCAAGCACCAAGCAGATGTGATCAGATGGGCCACCATGCTGTGGAGTGCCCAGCTCCTAACCTTCAACTCAGGAGCATGCCAGTCTTCACTGCAAATCCACAAAAAGCCCTTAGAGGGGGAAGAGAAAAGTCAAACTGGGCACATCAGGACCCGAGCATCAAGGCCTCCCCTCCCACCAAGCTCAAGGCCAAAATCCGATCCGAGCCACAGCAGATGCCAGCACCTTATGACAGTGACAAGAAAGGTGAGGAGGACCCCATGGTGAGTAAGCCCATTTCCTCCTTTGCCATTCCTGCTAGGCTAATAGTGCCCAAAACAGGGGCCCGCATGAGCTTGAATGTCCTAATGGACTCGGGGTGCACACAGTGCTTAATTAACCTATTCACCATAATCAAACTGGGCATCCAAGCCAAACTACTGCCCCTACCCTTGAGGTTTGAGCAAGCCAATGGGTCCTTTATTGGAGGTATCCCTGCCACACACCTAACAGAACCTGTATATTTGGAAATGGGTCAGCATTGGGAAATCATCCATTTTATGGTGGTTCCGAAGATGACTGAAGCAGTAATTCTGAGAAAAACATGGCTTGATAAATGGCATCCCAACATCTGGTGGGAGGAGGGAATGCAAAAGTTAAGACTGGGGACAGGACTCCTCCCACCTGCCATGGATGATAAAATAAAGACACTGGCCATCAACGAGATTCAAGGGGAGCCCCATGAAATCCTAAAGATTATAGCCAAAAAGCTGCCAGGGATTCAACTTGTCCCCACTGAGTACCATGATTTAGCAGAAGCATTTAGTGAAAAGGAATATGACATTCTCCCTCCACACTGAGATATGGACTGTGCTATTGAAATTCTGCCCAGTGCCAAGCTCCCAAAACCAAAGATGTACTCTATGACATCCAGAGAGATGAAAGAACTGAAAGAGTATATTGATAAAAACTTAGGTCAGGGTTTCATTCAGCCAGCCAAATCACGCATGTGGCTGCTCTTGTGCTATTCAAGGAAAAGAAAGATGGATCTCTTAGATTATGTGTTGATTTTAAAGGATTAAAAATGATCAGTATAGAAAATATGTACTCCCTCCTCCTGATGAAGGACATGTTAGCCCACTTGGCTAAAGGGAAAGTTTTTAACAAGCTGGATTTAAGAGAGGCTTATTACCAGATCCAGATTAAGGAGTGAAAACTGTCTTTAATTGCCCTTTGGGGACCTTCCAATTTAAAGTGATGCCTTTTGGACTGCAGGGGCCCCTGGCTGTGTTTATGCAATTGATAAATCAAGTGCTCCATGATCATGTATACAAGGGGTTTTTGGTCTATCTTGATGATATCCTTATTTATACCGAAACCATGGAAGAACACATCAAATTGGTCCGTGGGGTACTAAAGAGACTGTTAAAAGCCAAACTGTATGCAAAGCTGTCAAAGTGTGAATTTCACCAGACACGCCTTGATTATCTGGGGTATCAGATTTCAAATGAGGAGATAGAGGTGGACCCCACCGAAGTAAAAGCAGTGCTAGAATGGCAACCCTCATGCACCTATAAGCAGCTTCAAAGCTTACTGGTTTTGCCAACATTTACCATCAATTTATTCCCTGTTTCACAAAGATAGCCATCCCAATCACTGATTTACTCAAAACAGGAAAAGGGGAACCCCAACCTTGTCAGCCATTGCAATGGTTGTTAGAGTGCCAGGCTGTATTAAAAAAACTAAAGAGCTGAACAAGTCCTTAAGAACTCTGACCATGAACAACAATTCATCAGTCAAGCCAATGCGAGTGACTTGGCTGTTGGTGTCATTCTCTTACAAAAAACAAAACACAGGAGGAATTACAATCCTATGCTTACACTTCCTGAAAATTAACTGACACTGAGAAGAGGTGGGCTGTTTGGGAGAAAGAGACTTTTGCATTTTGTTGGGCATTGCTAACATAGTGTCATTTCTTGGAAGGGGGGAAATATCTTTTGAGGTATGGACTGATCAGAAAAATTTGGAGGCTCTGAAAAATCTCCACAAATTATCCCTGAAACAAGTTCAGTGGATTCAGTACTTCAATCATTTTAATTTCACTTTAAAATATTTTCCAGGGGTAAGAATTTTTTGGCTGACACCTTATCTAGAATACCCCAGTTCAAGAGCTGGCAGGAAGTAATTAACTCTATTATTCCTCTACCACAATCCGCTTCTCAAATAACAACCAGATCACAAACATAGAGACCCTCTGCTGGTCCTGACAATCGCTTACTGAAGGAACTAAAGAAGAAGTTAGAGACTGATGCCTGATTCAAAGACAACAAATCTCTTTTAACCCTAAGAGGGGAGACTAGTCTGGAAGGGTTCTAAGTTATACCTCCCAGATGGCTTCAGACTCCAAGCACTGCCATGGAATCATGACACTAAGCAGGCAGGTCACTTTGGATTTTTGAAGACATTGCATCTGGTGCGGAGGCAATTCTGGTGGCCAGGAATGAAAAAAGACATTGAGAGTTATGTTAAGAGTTGTACCATCTGTGCTGCCATGAAGAGATGTCTTGCAAAACCCCCAGGATTACTGCAATGTTGCTGATCTTTCCCAGCTTTGGGAGGAAATAGCCATGGATTTTATAGTGGAGTTTCCTGAGAGCAAGGAAAACACTGTAATATGGACTGTGATTGATCCTTTTTCCAAACAAGTGCATTTCATCCTTCCCTCTGCCCAGAAGCTAACCAAGCTGTTTTTGAAAAACATAAATCAGCTCCATGGTGCCCCAAAGCGGATTATTTCTGACAGAGGGGTCCAGTTTACTGCAAAGTTCTAGAGGGAGTTTGTTAAATTGATTGGGTCCTCGCAGGGGCTTTCATTGGCTTTTTATCTGAGTACTAATGGAGCTGAGGAAAAAGCTAACATAATGGTGGAACAGTACCTCATATGCTATGTAAATTACCAACAGACTAATTGGGCTGATATCCTGCCTTTCGCAGAGGTAGCCTACAACAACAGTAGCACTGGACTCACAGTAGCACTGGACTCACCTCATTTAAAGATTTTATGCCCATGCCTGAGTACCCACAGGAGCCTCCTACTTCCTAGATTTTGGATCAATGGGTGACATCCTTCTAGAGGGTTTAGGTGAATGTGAAGAAAGCATTGACCAAGGCCATCAAGGTTTTCAAGGAGCAAGCAGATAAACAACGCTCCCCTCAGATACCTTTTCATGTTGAACAATTAGTTTATCTTTGAACAAAATATTTAAGGTTAAAGTTACCCAGTAGAAAACTGGGCCCAAAATTCCTTGGTCCTTTTCCCATTACTAAGATTATAAACCCTGTCACAGTAGAATTGAAACTTCCACGATTGTTCGGAAAAGTTCACTCTGTGTTTCATTGCAGTCTATTGAAACCTGTGTCAGAATCTTCTTTGAGAAGGTCCAGTAGTAGTAGAGGGAGAGACACATTATGAAATAAAATGAATTCTTGATTCTAAGTTGTACAAGGGAAACTTACAGTAAAAAAGTTCTACACTAAATATCCTCACAAGCCTCGAGGAAATACAACCTGCTTTTTGTTTCCCCTACAGGAGACTCTTTTTGAGAGGGGCCAACTGTCAACTATACAAATGAGCATGACTACAGCCATTTTCATTCTCATTCTAGGTTGCCACATAGAACAGAGGGAGGGGGTTGCCCAGGTACTTTGCTAGTCAAAATAATCTTTTGTCCCATGAGAACCAAGCTCATCAGCTGCTCCCGAGACTAGGAACTGGGCGTTGCATAAAAAGCCCACCAAATAATTATTTTGGGGGACGTAGTTGCTTGCATAACTTTTATTGGTGGGACATTTAACTTTGTATTGGAAAATTGTTACTTGTGTATCCAGACTTGGTTTCACTCTTGACCATGTCAATATTTTGTAACTAATAAACAAGTTATTTGAGGAATTTGCAAGACTCGGAGTTCTGCTTTATTCATCTCTGTCTGTCAGAAACATGACTTTGTGGGGTGCCACAGGGTTCCGTCTTAGGACAAGTCTTCAACATCTTCATCAAACTTAGATGAGGGAATAGAAGGGGAACTCATCAAATCTGCAGATGACCTAAGCTGGCAGGAATAGCCAACACCCAGAAAATAAGATCAGGATCCAAAAATATATTGACAGACTTGAACAATGGGGCCTATGCAACAACATGAAATTTAATGTGGAAAAAAGCAAGGTTTTACACTTAGGCAGGAAAAAGAAATCTGGTTCAAAAACAGTAACTGAGGGAGAGACCTTGGAATCCTAGTAAACAATCACTTAAATATGAGCCAGTAGTGTGTGGCAGCAGCCCAAAAAGCTAATACAATCCTTGGTTGTATAAACAGTGGCATAGAATCAAAATCACATATAGTATTAGTACCACTTTATAAAGCCTTAGTAAGACCACACCTGGAATACTACATCCAATTTTGATTACCACATTGCAAAAAAGATGTTGAGGCTTTGGAAAAGTACAAAGAAGAGCATATGAAGAACAGTTGCAGGATTTAGATTTTGCTAGTCAAGAGAAAAGAAGGACTAGGTTGACATGATAGCAGTATTCCAGTATTTGAGAGGTTCCCACACAGAGGACAGGGTCAACTTATTTACCAAAGCACCTGTAGGCATGACAAGAAACAATGAATGGAAGCTAATCATGGAGAGAAGCAACCTGGAATTAAGGAGAAACTTCCTAACAGTGAAGACAATTAACCAGTGGAATAGCTTGCCATAGAAGTCGTAGGTGCTTCATCACTGGAGGTTTTTAAGAAGAGACTGGACAGTCACTTGTCTGAAATGTTATAGGTCTCTTGCTTGAGCAGAAAGTTGGAGTAGAAGACCTCCAAGGTCCCTTACAGCTCTGTTTTATTCTATTCTAATATCAGGATGCCTTTAGGACAGGCTGTACATGACCAATAAAAAAAACACTGATACCAACAGTCATATAAAGTATACATAAAACACCTGATTTTTTTATTCATTCATTCTTGCTACCTTTTTCTTAAGATAGAGGAATAATTATATTCTCCCAATCATCAGCACTAATAAAATTTCATACACATATTAAACAAGTTGCAAAGCCACTCCATAAGGACACATTTTTACTTTAATATTTGTCTAGCTTCATAATTCCTTTTGATCTTTTTTTTCCAAAATACATGGATAGCATTTGTTTGGATTGCATTCAAATATCACTGTAATTCAAATTGCATTTGAAATATCACTGTAATTCTCATACATATCTCTATTTTTTAATTCTGTTCATTCTGCTGGAAGTTCCTTTTTAGTAAGATAGAGAAGTTGTAAAATAGTAGCCTTAGATATAACTATGCCTAATAAAAAGCATTTTCTATTATTAGTAAATATTACAGTGGATGATTGCCACGTTTAAGATAGTATTCCACAAGTATAATCCATGCCCTGATTTACTCCAGGCATGCTTGCACTAATTTTTGAAGACCAGGATTTCTGATCCAGGGACTACCTTGCAAAGCAATATATTATTACCCACATCTCAACTAAGAGTTATATGCCTGACTGTCAGAACTGAACACACAGCTTATTCAGTAATAAAACATTCAGTGTAAGAAGCTTAGCCTACTTTCTTTGTTGGTTTTAAAAATGAATTTATTTAAATATCCTTTATTAACCATTATTACTGTTTCATTTTTTGTACCCTATAAGAACACATAGTAGTCTTATTTTGTAACCTTTCATTTATCTCAGGATGCTAACCATATTCATGAAATGTGCTGTGTTAAACCACGTGCAAATGGATTATCCGGGAATACAACCCTTTATATATAACACTATAAAATGGGAAGCACCACTGGGTATTTTGTTGCAAAAGGAAAGTATTAATTGACAAAGAAAGAAAGCATGGAATTGGGGGTGCGGGAGATGCAGATTTGTATTCTTTCTCATGAGACTCAAAGGTGTCTCTGGAATAATTTTGTTGCATTTGAGATGTGAGAAACTTTAACAAAGATGAGGGCTTAAGGTGAAAATCACTCTGAATCATAGCTGGTACTATCTGCTATTTTAGCTGGGCTGCAAACTGCTGAAAAAATAATCCTTTTTGTGCCCTTGTCAGAGACTTGTGTCTGAAATAATAGAAAATCTGCTTTACTTGAGTCATATAATCATTACAAAATGAATTTTGCTCTTCACTTGTTCAAAGAAATAATTGGGAGAAAATATTTTGTAGAAATGATGAATATAAAGTTAGAGCTTACTTGAATGTAGAAATTTCTAAGTGCTGCTAATAATTAATCTGGCTGTATGTATCTGTAAATTATCTGCCTTGATAGAAAAGAAGAGTATTACTTTTAAAAATTTCCTCTTGTCTCTCCTTCATGCACATATATGCATGTTCACACATAGCATTTCTCAAGCTCCTTTTCCTTAGCAGTCACAAAGGGCATCCAGTTAATCATACTGAGATATCTCCCTTAATACCGTAGTTGCTGATTACCCAGCAGGAGATATAGTTCCAACAGGATAAGTCAGAGTGGTGTTGCCTGTTCCCTGGAGAGGGACATCCTGTAAAAACACCAAGGTTGAGAACTGTCATAGTCACAGCGGTAGGTGCATTTTCCTCAGAAATTAATGGAGCAAGCTGGGCAAAAAAAAAAAAATGTTTTAAGCTACATCTTCCCTAGAGTAAGATGCAAATTTAAACCCCTTTGAAGCACTGGAGTGAAAGTTGAAGATGATATTTTTTAGTATTGATGATATAGGCAATCTCTAACACTACAAATATTAAATTGAAATGGATGACAAGTAGGGAAGATGTTGGCTCAAACACAGTCATAATTGAGAGCTAGATAAATGACTTCATAAAATCTTACAGGCTTAAAACAAAATTAAAGTGTGATAAAATAAACCCCAAACTATCAGGATCATTAAAGGCTAGGCAAATGATGTGATATTTCAAAACTGCTTTTAAGAATGTTGTATGCCTGGAAGATCAAAACTGCCTTTAACATTATAAGATAGCCATAGTCAGATAATTCTAAAATTATAATAGGCATTATAGTTATGATATTAATAGTGATAAATAAAGCTTTTCTACAGAAAGATGTGTATCATTGGTTCTTACATTTAGGTTTTGTGAATTGATAAATTTAGTTTCCATTGAAAATTGGATTCTAAAATACTTGGGAATCAAGAGATTAATAATTGTCAAGTCAATAGGGTCCGGTAAGATTAAATGGCATGACCTATATCACAGAAACTAATTTAATGTCTTCCACTTATTACTCTCTTAACATAGTATATTCTATTTGACTAAAGCATAGATTTAAAAGGTGTTCTAATCTGAAAAATGTACCGTCTTCATTAGCAGTTTGTTCTGTTATTTAATCGTGCATGCTTTTTTTGAAAGCAACTTTATATCTAATTTGAATTCCTAATTTGAATAACCCATGTAGTTATTGGTTCTTGTCCATTTTTACAATTTTAATAAAAGACTTCAGACTTAACAAATTTATGTGTATGGGTTCTTTGTGTGCTTATGTCAATACAATTAAGTTCTTTTCAGTTTTCTCATGATCCTTAATGTTTGATTTTTTTTTTAAACTAATTTTTGTCAAATGATGTATAATTTATGGAAAATTTTATAAGGTTCTTTTTATCTAAACAAAATCAGGTGATAATCATCTTCATCAAAATGTTCTACTGTCTAATAATCTATGTCCTCAACATATTCAAATCTTGTTTTTAATCATTTATTCTTTATAGTTTCCAAACATATTTCCATCACAGAAAATCAGTGTGGCCATCTGTTCCATACTTCAAGAAAATCTTAGCAAAAAGAGACTATATAAATAAATGAAAAGAACTTAGAATCTAATACTGGAAAATGCAGTTATTCAGCACATTCAGTACAGTATATTTTTTTCTTAACTATTAGATTGTCCTTAGCCTGATGCCCATATTGGATCAATTTCCAGCCAACATTGACCTGAGAGACTGTAAACTGGATCTGCTTATTTAGTCAATACTGAAGGAAGTTAGCCCAGAGAAGGAAATATTAAAAATTCCTCAAAAGGATTTTTTTTAAACCAAATCTGGCCCCAAATCTATCTCTCTGCCCCAAGCAAGAGCTAGCCCCATACGAATGCAGATGTAGAACCATCAGAAAGCTGAAGCCAGGGCACTCAAGAAGACAAAGAGAAGATCTGCATGCCCCACCCAAACTCTAGGAATCATTAACCCCATCACCTGGGAAGCAGGATATGATAATAGGATTAAACCACAGATATCAAGTCTTAGAAAAACACTCAGAAATAGCCTCAAGGTTCATGCCACAGGAACAGGAAACTATTCCAAAAGGCTAGAGGGGGTATAAAAACCTATTGCCCATGTGCTCAAGTCCTCTTTCCTCTCTGCTCCTTGCAAGGACCATCTTTCTGCTTCTTCAATAAATTGTAACCTTCTTCCCAAAGCAGTTGCCATTTTGCTTATTTATCCCAGCTTGGATTAACCAGGATGAAGACTTACTTCTGACAATTTGACACCCCAGAGATGGGACTCCAAGCTAACCTCTCCAATGGACTGAGACTGGTAAGCCCCATCTTGCCGCCAGCAGACCCCCTTGTGTCTGTGGATGGGTCTCCCAGGCTTTGCCCATGTGGAGCCAAGGTAGTAAAGGGAGTTTTGAGAGTTTGAGCTCAAGGGCTGGCTGCTTTGGAAAGAAGGTGAAAGTGAGTACCTCTAAATTTTAAGTTTAAAGCCTAGGGGAACAAAGAAATGTGTGTATTTCTGTTTGTGTGAGTGAGAAGACTTTGTTTCCCAATCACAGTTGGATTTTGCTTCGTCTGGTCTTTCCTAGCTGCAGAAAGGATCTGTTTAATTGGCAGAACCTGGAAAGCATGGGGGTTTGGTCAGAGCACAGAACCTTTTGTTAGGGAAAAGGGAGAGGCTGTGTGAAAATGAAATGGAATGACTGAATGAAAGAATTGGATTTGGGCAACTAGCTGGTAAGGCCCTGTAAGCAAAGCAAAGTTAGGAAATTAAGTCCCAAGAAGGGAGCGGCCACCTACCTCTGAGAGCAAGTGGAAGTGCCCACAGACATTGGAGGTCCAGGTGTCCATAAACAGTGGTGTGAAGCCGGCCGGTGGAGAGTAGCCCATACCTTCTAAGAAGGGAAACCAAAAGGTCTCTGCAGACCCCTTTTTGGTCTGAAAACATGGTGGATCCCTCGGAGGAGCCCACGAACTCTGAGAGGGATCCAGAGAAGCTCTGTGAGTCCCCTTTTTTTCTGGACTCACAAAATCGTGGTGGTAGGGAGAAGTCTCACAAGGAGGCTTCCGACGTATAGTGCCCTTTAGCAGTAAGGAAATCCCGTTATACATGGGAAGTTCCAATTCAAGGGCGGAAGTGGGTTTCCCCGTTGAGAGCTTGCTCAGAGCCTGGGACAGGAAACAGCTTCCTGTCCAGGCTAGAATGAAAAAGAGATAGGTAAAGAAACTATAGGGGGAAAAATAGACTTTGCTTAGGACTTTGCTAGGAAACCAATTTGGCTAAGTAAAGGTACTTAAAAGGGAAAATAAGAAATAGTGATTCTCTCTCTCTCTCTCTCTCTCTCTCTCTCTCTCTCTCTCTCTCTCTCTCTCTCTCTCTATCTATCTATCTATCTATCTATCTATCTATCTATCTATCTCTCTTCTCTATGCAACCACGTGGTACGTTTAAAATGTGTGCCTTCCCTAACTTGAGTTATCTGAAATTTATGGTGGGAATGACTAGGATGTGTAAAACTAAGACTTCTATTCTCTTGTCTTTGTGTATATATGTTTGTCAAAGTCTGTGGGTAAGAGGTAAATGTGACTGTTAACTGTTTCAAATCCAAAGAAAAAAATAATTTTAAATGCTGCTAGAAATTCTGCTTTAAAAAAAAAAGCCACAAAAAGGAAATACCTCATTCTGTTTGTCTGGCCAACAAACAGAGTGAAGAAAAATGTGTTTGTTTGTTTGTTTGTTTTCCTCTTTCTCTCTGTGTCCTCTTAAGAACAGCCTTAAGTTAGCAGGAGGGAATGTTTTAAGTTCATCTGCTAGAAAGATTTCACTCTTGCATTTAATAATATAATAAAGTTGGAAGGGACCCTGGAGGTCATCCCAGGCTGATTTTTTGCTCTATTGCACCAAAGCTTTGCAAGCACAACTTCCTGAAAATTCAAAGGGGGAGGGAACTAGACCCCCTCAGGTGATTTGCAATTCTTATGCCCTGACTAAGGAAGCAACAGGAAAGATCCCCAAACCTCAGCCCTGAATATCTTGCACTGTTGGGCTCAGATTGGGATTCCTAGAGCTCATTATGTGCAATTTAAAGAAAAATTTAATAGCCTGGCATATTGGCTAACTCAATTGGACATTACAAACCCGGATGCACTGAACTAAGAGCTAAGGCAGGAAACAACCCTTGAAAATGGGCAGCCAGTGGTCATGTACTAAGGAAAACCATGGCTGTGAAGAATTTTGGGAGGTATGCAAACCTGATTGGAAGCTAAAGGTGACATCCAACATTTGAAAAGGATTGGCACAGAATATTGGACACTATAAATTTCTTTTCCACCTAACAAAATTTTTGCCCTGACTTTTAGAACTTTATGGGTGCAAGCTCCCCTTTTGGGAGCCACTAAAGGGATCTTTTTCTGCTGCTTCCATTAATGTCTTTTTTTTTTGGCTTAACAGTTTAAAAGCTTGCCTACCATGTCTCCCTGACCAGATCAATTTTAATGCTGTGCCAATAAGTGTGACATTCTCACACTTAAGGCACAAAGCGGGGATTGAAGGAAGTTAGCCCAGAGAAGGAAATATTAAAAGGGCAGAAAAATATATTTTTCCTCAAAAGGATTTTTTTAAACCAAATCTGGCCCCAAATCTATCTCTCTGCCCCAAGCAAGAGCTAGCCCCATACGAATGCAGATGTAGAACCATCAGAAAGCTGAAGCCAGGGCACTCAAGAAGACAAAGAGAAGATCTGCATGCCCCACCCAAACTCTAGGAGTCATTAACCCCATCACCTGGGAAGCAGGATATGATAATAGGATTAAACCACAGATATCAAGTCCTAGAAAAACACTCAGAAATAGCTTCAAGGTTCATGCCACAGGAACAGGAAACTATTCCAAAGGCTAGAGGGGGTATAAAAATCTACTGCCCATGTGCTCAAGCTCTCTCTTTCTTCTCTGCTCCTTGCAAGGACCATCTTTCTGCTTCTTCAATAAACTGTAACCTTCTTCCCAAAGCAGTCGCCATTTTGCTTATTTATCCCGGCTTGGATGAACCAGGATGAAGACTTACTTCTGACAATACTTGTATAAGGACATCAAGTAGCAGTGTTCTTTAGTCCCTGGGCTTTGTTACAGTTGATTTCTGCATGCTAAATGCAAAATCCTAATTTCTTCCCCAAGGTATCCCCAATTTTCTGTGGACAGTGGGTTACTTAGAAATACAGTTAACTTGTATTCCTTAATCTCCTTGAAGAATATTTCAGAATTTTATACTATAGCTAAGAAGTTTAAGTAAGTTAAGTTTAAATTTAGTGAGTAGTTATCCTAAATAGTTATCCTTAAGACGTTATGTGGTCATTGTTAATGAGAGTGGGCCTTGTTTGTTAATTGTTTCTTGTGCCTTTGATTAAATCTTGACTCCTGGTAAATACATGGATAAGTTCCTGCAATTTTCGTGACCAAGTTTTTTGAAAATGATTTGCAATTGTTTACATCCAAAGGATAAAAGAGAGTGATTAATCCAATTTTTCCAAACTGGAAATTTTTCCAAACTGTGTCTAAAGGATTGATATAATTAAGACTGATTCTGATTTTGATTCTAATTAGATCTGGTTAAGCTTTGTATCTGTCAGTACAGGTAGTCCTCACTTTACAACCATTCAGTTAATGACCGTTCAAAGTTGCAATGGCATTGAAAAAATGACTTATGACTTAGGACTGTTTTTCACACTTACAATCATTGCAGCATCCTGATGGTCATGTGATCAGAATTTGGATGCTTGGCAACTGGTTCATATTTATGACAGTTGTATGGGTTCATGTGATCACCTTTTGACCTTTTGACAAGCAAAGTCAATGGGGAAGCCAGATTCACTTAAAAACCATGTTACTAATTTAACAACTGCAGTGATTCACTTAAAAACTGTGGCAAGAAAGGTCATAAAATGGGGCAAAACCCACTTAACAAATGTCTTGCTTAGCAACATAAATTTTGGGTTCAATCGTGGCCGTAAATCAAGGGCTACCTCTATAAGTCACAGCACTTTTCCACATTATCATCATTTAGGATAAATAAATCAAGAACTGGGATCATTATATAAACATTAATTTTCTAATTTTTCCTGATTGGGCAGTAAGTAAACCTAATTGTTATTTATACTAATGTCCTTAGTGTGATCTAGATGAACAGGAGAAAAATGAGGAAGTCATAGGGAAAAGCAATTGTATCTGCTCTTCAATTAAGTAAAACATTAACAATGCTGTCTTTTTAGAAATGATGATATTCAAAAAGTAGTGAAATGGAAAAATTTAAGTGGTCTGAGAATTAGGGAGAGCTGACCTCATTATGATCTCTTATTGCTACATATTGAAATTACAAATTATTGGCTTTGTTGAGCACACTAAGCATATCTAGTTTAATATCCTATTCCACAGTAGCTATTGGATACTTACAGGAAATCCATAAACAAGAGATATAGTCTTGTGTGTTATCTTTTCAATGGGAATACAAGTTGTTTGACAATAGAGTTCAGGTTATGTTTATTATCTCTACATGATAAATAAAAGTTTGAGTATTATAGCCTATTTATTGTGTATATCAACAAAAATTATCCTAGTAACCAGGGCATCAATGACTGAACGAATGTATCAGTCTGAATATATTGTATATAGTATAATTGACATGAACATATTTATATAAATAAGTTCGTAGACTTGCACTGCATATTTATTAAAATATGAAAAAATATTTGTTGTGTTTAAAAATATATCTACTGACCTGGTCAGTTCTATAATACCATTATTAAATCAGGAATAAGAAAAAAAATGAAAACAGGCAGTGGAAATAGTTTTATCTTTATAATAATGTAATCTATATTTCATAAATATTCTATTTGTCTTGAATGTTGCACGACTATAGGGATTTCAGACATTATTCTAACCTCATAGCATCTATTTTTCCTAAAATTACATCTGTGTGCTCTTGGCATAATATTTAAATGACACAACTGTATAGATAGATTCTAATGATTTGAGTTTTCATTATGGTATTGGATATATACTATGATGGCATAAAAGTACGGTCATGTTCCAAATAAGTGATTAGGATTTTTATCTCTAACCCCATTCATAGGAGAAAAAAAGATCATTGAGAGAACAGAGTAACTTACCCATAATATTTCCTGAAACATAATTTTTATAGTATTTAGAGAAAATCCAACACTCACAATATTTCCTTTTACCTAATGACATAAAAATGATGAATAGAAGGTGACTAGAATGTGAAGGATGTGTGTATATAATGTATGTTCTTTTGGAGGGATGGTTACTTGTGTGTAGTGTGCACTGTGGGCAGCACTTAATTTTGTTGTGAGTTACACAATGACAATAAAGCTATTCTATTCTATTCTAAATAGGGTGGACCTGCCATAGGAAACCATTTGCAGTTGGAACCAGTTATGCCTTATAATGTTGTCTAATTACAGAGTTTTGACTCTATTATAACTCTATTATAACTCTGGGTGTTCTAGGAAATACATAACTCAGGAGTCATAACATAATTTGAATCCACAGCCATGTATTTCAGTAGGACATAGGCCATAGGCCAAGGAGATTGTTATATTTATCTTATAACACAAAGGGAGTTTTATTGCTACTCCTGCAAGATAGATAAGATTAAAAGGACAAAGAAAGAAAGTAGTAATGGGTTAACCAAATAACAAGACAAGGAGATAGAACAGATAACAACTGCTGGCAGCCAGACTACTCTGTAGACTTTCCTGGATCTCGAAATACATTGCAATGAAAACAACAACAAAAAACAGACCTTCTTAGGCCCAAATGAGGCTCTCAGAAGAGCGAGGAGCCAATGTGTTTCCAAACTCTTATTGGACAGTAACATAGATATGACCATCCTCCAAGAAACATACAAAAAAAAAATGAAGAACAGGAGTGAGCAACTCAGAAGAGGCAAGATTCCTGGTTATGACCTGTTGGGAGCCACCTACCACTGTAGTTATCATATGGCTACTTATGTTAGAAGGAATATAGAGAATGCCTCCTTATTGTCATCCACTACAAAAAAATATACACAACATATTTTTGAAACTAAGCAATCTAATAATAGTGAACATCTACAAATCACCTCTGACAGCATGGCAATAGCATGTCCTGAACATCAAGCCACAGCCAACAATCTGTGTGGGTGATTTCAATAGCCATCATGTTAATTGGCAATACTGTTTCACAGATGACAATGGTGAACTATTATCCAACTGGGCTGCAGCAAACAAAGTCCAACTGACTTGTCCTCATATGGTAGTCTCTGGGTAGTGTGCCTACTTGCAAATCTCAGAAGCTGCATTTTACTGCTTCCAAAATGTTTTTGATGTATGGCAGGGTGTGCTATATGATTGGTCTTATACTTTCTTTTTTCGTTTCTCTTCCTTGTATATTGTACAACCATCTTGTAATAAATGCTTGTGGGTACCCATTCTGTCTGAATTGTTCATGTCGGTACTTCTCTCCAGTTGTTTAGCTTTCTAGGTACTACAGTAGCTTCTCTGTTGAAACTAAGAATAAGTGGAGTTTACAATAAACTGTGATTGCTAGGCTTTCATCTTCCTACCTGTTGACAAGCATATCTAAAAATGGTAATTGTCTAACCGTTTCTTTCTCCATTATGAATTGTATATCTGGGAAGCATTCCTTTTGATTATAACAAATGTGTCATCTATGTAGCAGTACCAAAATTTAGGTGTGTAGTTTTGAAATACATGGTGCTCTAGTTCACATTCTGCAATGATTCCTGATATTGGGGATCCCATGTTCATACTTTTTATTTTCTCAATCATTTTCCTTTTGAATGTGAAAAAGTGTTTTGGCAGTACTGGAGTAGATTACAATTTATATCTTGATTAGGTTGTTCTGTTCTGTGTTGTAGTTTTTTTTATCTATTACTTCATATGCTAAGTGAGGAGGCATGGATGGAAATAGGGACACTACCTCAAAGGTATAGATTCATGAAGGCAATAATTGCCTCAGTGAAAAGATATATATCTTGAGGATTTAGAAGAGAGTACATCCCAGGATGGAATGAAGAGACTGAAGGATTCTACCAGACCTTCCCATAGAGTGGTGATCCAGAGATTGCTGACGATCTCTTACATAACTTGGATGCACCTTGACATAAGAAGTGGGAAAATACACAGAACCACTAAAGTTTAGCAAATCCAGCAGGAAAGCTTGGAGCCTATTAAGGAAATTGGATGGACTTAGACAACCCACACAACAAACATACAATGTAACTCCTGACCAAATAGCCTTTCAAGTTGTATCACTCTCTAAAGCTCCAAGGGTAAAAGGACACTCCACTCGCATCAAGAAAGCGTTCTCAGCTTTTCAGCAGTCAGTCCGAATGTTTTCTGAGTACTCTTGTCCCTTCTCTATAAAGGAAATCAGTACTGCCATTGGTAGTCTGAAATGTGGTAAAGCATTCATCCAGAATACCTGATAAACTCCAGGAAGTACAAACAGAATTAGATTTGTAAATTCCTCTCAAACATAGTTTCCAATGGTTGCTTCCCACCAGCATTCAACAAAGCTAAAATAATATCACTTCTAAAACCTGGCAAGCCACCAGACAGTTGAAAGCTACCCACCCAATTGCCTTTTTCAATTTCCTGTTACAAATTCCTGGAAAATTAATTGTAAACAGGATATGTCCCATAATAGATGCCTGTGGAACACAGCTTCTTGCAAGACCAGAGCTGTGTAGATCAGATACTAAGCCCGACAAGCTATTTTGAAGCAGGATTACAACAAGGCCTCAAAACCACAGCATGTTTGTAGACCTATATGACAGTTTGGAAGGACAGGTTGTTATAAAAATTGTGCCATATTGTCCACTGCAAAAATCTCTTTGAGTAATTAATAACATGCTGAGTAATACGTTATTTCAAATAATAATGGGTGACTCAAGGTAAGAAGATTAAACAACGGCTCTGTAATGGCATCTATATTATTCAACTTATGTCAGTGATAAGGGGATGCAAATTTGGATATGCTGATGATTTGGCCATAGCAGTACAAGAAAAACACATGTAGGTGACAGATAGCTTCCAAGGATCTTAAAATCTTGGGAAAATTCTTCACTGACTGAAAGCTCACCACTAGCACCAGCAAAACAGTAACTACATACTTCCACCTTAACAACAAATTAGCATATGAAGCCCCAAAGGTCTACTTAAGCAACAACTTACTCCTTTATAATCCTAATCCAAAGTACCTTGGAGTAACATTGGACTGGAATCTCTCATATAAGATGCATCTAGAGGATACAGTGGCAAAAATCAACCCTAGGAACAACATACTCCAAAAATTATGTGGAACTAAATGCTGAGCTTCAGTGTCACCCTCAGATCATTAGGACTCCACAGCAGAATATTGTGCCTCTGTATGGCTTAACAGATGCCATATTAGTAAATTGGATGCCAGACTCAACGCTACCATGAGGATTATAAGCAGGGTATTAAAATCATGCCGACTTGTTGGCTTTCTATTGTAAGCCATATAGCACTGCCAGTTTTGCAAAGGCAAGATGCACTAATGAAAGAATACAGAAAAACTATAAATAACTTACTCCTAGCGGTGCATACTAATCTTCCTCATTTGTCAGCCAGAAGGCTTAAATCCAGGAAACCCCCACTGGCACTTGCACAACATCTGCCCAACACCTTTAACATCGATTCCCAATGGAAAGCCAAATAGGTCGCTGAACACCCAGACATAGGAAGATATATAAATGACCCTATAAAAAAAAGGTGCCAGGCTTTGAATTACCATGTCAGCAATGAACAAACCTGAATAGGATTCGCATCTCACACAGCATCTGCTAGGACTCACTGTATAAATGGGGCACACACAAATGAGGGGTCCCACATCAAACTGTAGATCATATTGTTATCGGCTGTAAGCTGAGGACATACACTGGTCCAATATTTGATTTTTTAAAAATATAAATTATGCTGCACTTCAGTGGTTAGATAGCCTAGACCAGGGATAGGCAACCTTGGCTCTTTTATGACTCGTGGACCTCAACTCCCAGAATTCCTGAGCCAGCATGGCTCAGCTTGGAAACCTCTCCCTTTCCCCTCAGCATGGCTGGCTCAGGAATTCTGGGAGTTGAAGTCCACGAGTCTCATAAAAGAGCCAAGGTTGCCTACCCCTGACCTAGACATTGGTATTTGAACATAGATCTTTTTAACTTTTATATTTTATTGTGTTTTACTAATCTACCTAAAATATTGATCTATATTGCTAGTCCATGTATGATATTACATACACTAAATAAATAAATAAGAACAAATTTAGTTCAGTCAAAAGGAACAGGGTGTTTTGTTCTACCATTAAGAAATTTGCCCAATTATATTTCATTTGTAGACAATATCCTGTGCTCATTTATGTCAAGTTTTATAAAACAAGCTTTTCCCACAAGTTCATCCCTTAATGTACTGCAGTGCTTAAATTTAGATACCAGGAATTCTCTCTAGACAACAAGTTATTAAAACATCTGCCTTTCCATAAGTGACTCTGTTCCCTGCCATTCCACATGTCCTTTTCTACTTCACCAGCCAAAATTGCCCAATCTAAATTTCAGCTCAAGTGTTTGATGGTGTTCATGCTGAACTCAAAGTGTTAGTGAATCCCTGAGAGAATAAAAATTGAAACAGGGTTTAATCTAAAATAGTAAAATAGAATACAGGTTTTCCTTATAAATAAGTAATGTTTTGTATATTTTTATGCACATTTTTCTAGATTTTTCATGAAGGCTATTAAATAGATACCTAGCATTCAGAAAACAGATAATTCTAATACAAATGTCAGCAACATGTCTATAAAATTATTTATTTATTTAACAAATTTATTTATTTAGCTGCCAATCTCAAAAAACATGGTTGGCAGCAAACAATACACAAAACAATAAACATTATGAAACACTAAATAAAAACAAAAAAGATGTAAACTTAAGATAGTGGGAGAGACAACCATCACTTAACATCATACAATCATCTTGCTGGCTGACCAGGGGATTCTCAAGGTTGATGGAAAAACCTCTTGACGTTTTTGTCTTTCAAGTAATTGCTACAGCTTCCACTGTCAAGTTATGTTTCTCTCCTACATCCAATCCTAATGATATGAGATGCATATAGTTTCAAGTGAATTTCACAGGATATTTTTTAAAATGTATTTTGTTTATTTACAGTCCACAACCAAGTCACATAATTTAAAAATATAGAATATATTGCAATGATTCAGCTACTACCAGAAACACATACTGATAATGACTTATTTTTTGCCAACCACAAAGCCAAGAAGATGGGTTCATTCCAATATCAATTAGATTTGGAAAATGGATTCCAATTTTTTTTCAAAGTGAATTTTTCAATATTTTTTTTCAATATTTTTAAGTAAAAATCTACAGATGAATGATTTCACACATTTTATTAAAAAGAATTTAACATCTTCGGGTTTGGAATAATTATATATATTTTTACTCCAAAATTTTGTTGACAACAATATTCAGTTGCTATAAGGTATTACTTACCTTTTTGCAGCCTAAACTAAATAATATCCTGGCTCAGAATAGCTATGTTTCAGTTTATAAACTGGCCAGGCTTCAGTTTATAAACTCACAGGCCAAAATGAACTACTCAATCAAGTTTAGAATAAAATTGAGAAATTATATCAAGGAGAGAAGCAACCTGGAACTAAGGAGAAACTTCCTAACAGTGAAGACAATTAACCAGTGGAACAGCTTGCTGTCAGAAGGTTTTTAAGAAGAGACTGGACAGCTACCTGTCTAAAATGCTTTAGGGTCTCCTGCTTAAGACAGGGGGTTGGACTAGAAGACCTACAAGGTCCCTTCCAGCTCTATTCTGATTGATTGATTGAATCAAAAATAGATCCCTCATAGAGTAGATTGCTCAAAGACTTTTGTATTTTGATTTCCTTCCTACTTTTTATAACAAACTATTGAGTCCTCTCTTTTAAGGTGCATTGCAATATATTGGGTACCTTCAGAAACTAATTTCAATTACGTTTAAAATGTGGTTATAAGACTGGTTATAAGCCCACCATGTCAGTGACTTGCTGAATTCACTTCTCAAGTTTATCTCTAATGTGTTAAGGTTTATTTATACAAAGGAGCGTCTCTTTCTTATGTCCCTGTCTTTTACGTCTTCATTGGAAGTCCTTCTGAAAAAGTTATTCTATGGAAGTTTTTGTAAAAGAAATTGCTTGGATTTACAGTAGGAACATAAGACAAGAAAAATGTTTATCTGTGTAATTAAGAACAAATCCATCTCATCAGACATTTTTGATTGATTATTGCAAATTAATTTTGCTAGTCTGGATAAATAATTGTTCCAGGATTTTAAAATACAGAAGAAATATGATAAACATTATTATATCTTAGAATAAAATTACTGAACACTTGTCTTTTAAACTGTAATTGTAAGTAACAACATGAACATGTTGTTCACTCTTCATAGGAGATTGATTTTGTTTATTGATTTAACATTAATTTTATTAATTAATTTTATTTTTTTAAATAATTAATTTATCCATTAACCTAATAATACTTAGTGGCTCTAAGTTTTACAGTCCTTACATATATTGATTCTCCATTAACTGAGTAGAGTTACATTCTCCCAGGCAGACTTCTGTAGCAGAAACAGACAAAACCTGGGGGTGGATTCAAGAAAGGACTTAGCCTAGAATTGTTGCATGTGCACAAATACTCCAAGTCTAGCTCCCCACCTTGAATTCCATTAACTCTTATCTAGTACCAATTTAGTGTTGACCATTAGTTGACCAGATTGTTGTGTAGAGGCTTGAGCAGTGAATCGTCTGAGCTGTATTTTATATGTGAACCTAATACTTGTTGCTCATGCTCAACGTTCATGAGCCAATTGTGGCCAGAAAACCTTTGCATAATCTTTTGTGCCAGTTGTGCTTTTTCCTAGATAGTGAAGAAAGTCTTTTGTTTGTTTGTTTGTTTAATTTATATGCCATCTATTTTACTTTACAAAGTGACTCTGGGCCTTAGTCATCTCCCAATATGAACAACCTATACCAGGTAGATAATGTTGCTCTGGTATGGAAAAGTTATGTCTGATATTTGATATGGAGATTTTGTCATAAAAATCATTAAAATTAATATTCTCTTTCTAGATTGCAATATATAGATATAACAAGAGCTTGTTGTTTTGTAATGTCAAGAATATACAGTAGTTAATAATAAAAGCTAAAATTATTTTTGTCTATTCTTATTAATCAAAGAAATAGACATATAATACAAAGAAAAATAACTTTGACAATACATACAATGAAAAACTATTTGTACTCCATAGTTTTGGTTAATGGTGGTAAATGATGGGCCATAGCATTATAACAGAAGTTGGCATCAGGACAAAAGGACAGTATGCATCGTGACATTACAACAATCTGCCATTTTTTGTCATAATGGCTAGCAGCAGATGTCTAAAGCATACTAAGAGATATATTTGACCTCATAACTTCAGTAAGTGTGTTTAAGTTGGAACACTATAAACTTTAAAGTACAGAAAAATGAAATAGAATAGAGTTGAGTAGAGTAGAGTAGAGTAGAGTGGAGTGGAGTGGAGTGGAGTGGAGTAGAATGGAATGGAATGGAATGGAATAGAATAGAATCTTTATAAACATGAATTATTGCAATTCACATGGCCCGATTAGTGTTGTTGTCTGGATTTTTTAAAAATTGTTTTTGTTTTTATTTTTATTTATGAATATTCAAAGTGCATGATTCATGCCTAGAAACCAGTTATTTTGTGCTTTTTTCATTCTTGCAGTATAACCTGATAACCTGGTTTCATACTGTGCTTTAGCACCATAATACAGTCATCCGACTAAAGCATCGCAGTAAGTTGGCACATTAGCCATTCTTTTGCTTGATCACTTGGGAGAGATTAAATTTATTCATTTTCTGGACAGATAATGAAATATTTAGAACATGGAAAATAAATGGGAACTGTGCATTCACATACATTGACAGAATATTAGATACTAGACATACAGTTTCTGCCAAGATTACAGCAGACATTTTGGCACATTTGCATTTGGTTTATCTACAGTGAAAGCCATTCACTTTTATTGAACTGTAATTCTGGCAGTTTACAATATTTACATGCTGTGGTTAAATTGAAAATCACTTCTTAATTCAAATTCCAATCTAAATGTACTTCATAGTAATTAGGACTTTGTTACTGGCACTAGGGGCCTATTGATTTAATGAAAAACGTAACCTTACAGTAAGTGCTTAATTAGTTGCTTCAGCAGAGTATTATGGACTTGAGAATCAGGTGGTAATTTGAATTACATCACATAAACTATTGAAACTATTTTTAATAACAGATAAATATATTTCAGTTCAGTAATATTTTCATATGGTATGGAAAATGCTTTTTGTGCCAACTAGAAACTCTAGGCTCATAGTTTTTTCTGAAACCAACTCTTGATCACCAGGAATATCATTCTTTATCACTCAACAATATCTTCTGTAATATCCTTTTTATTTAACAAACAACTTTCTTATAATCTTATATTAAAATTTTTCGTAAGTAATATATGCAGAGTTCTACTTCCCCTTACCAGAACAGAACAAAACAGAACAGAACAATAGAATTGGAAGGGACCTTGGAGGTCTTGTTGTTCAACCCCTTGCTCAGTCAGGAAATCCTGTACCATTTTAGCAAATAGTTGTCCAATCTCTTCTTAAAAACTTCCAGTTTTGGAGCATCCATAACTTCTGGTCATTCCACTGTTTAACTGTTCTGTCAGGAAATTTCTCTTTAATTCTAGGTTGGTTCTCTACCTTGATAACACAACAGCTTCTAGGACAGAAATTACAAATAAAAAATACTATCTATCTATCTATCTATCTATCTATCTATCTATCTATCTATCTATCTATCTATCTATCTATCTATCTATCTATCTATCTATCTATCTATCTATCTATCTATCCTATTTATATAGTTGCCAATCTCATCTAACAACTGGTGCCTCATAGTAAAAATAAAAAAAAATAATTCAGAGTCTCCTAGAGTCACCTTATCAGTGAGACTAGTGGCATATAAATGTAATAAATAAATAAAATCAAAATAATATAATCATACAGAGAAAAGATACTATTCCAATATAAACAAGATCCCCCAAAACTATAAAATCTTATATAGATTTGGCTTAATCTTAATACCTCAGGAATTGATAAAACCTTAAGCTTTCCAGATATATAACTGGATCAGGACTGTCCAGATCTCAGGGGATTGCTGTTCTATATGGCAAGTTCCACATTACACAAGGCATTTTTCCTTGATTATTCATAGCAATGCCACTTCACGCATTTAATTTAATTGTTGTAGACTTTACATTTTTCTTCAGTGTCTCTTTTTGAACCTTATAACAGGACCTGGATAATTCACAGATCAATTATTCTCAAGAGAGTATCTTTATTTTGATAAGTTTTTATTTTGTCAAACAAATGAAGAAGGAATGGTATCTAAGAAGACTTTTTACAAATTTGTCAAATCAAGAAACAAATTTTTAATAAGGGGACAATCAATTCCAGACAAACATGGGACGGGACAGAGACAACTAGATAGCAAGTACTTATGCAGAAAAATATTACATAATTATAAAGATTAGAGCAAAGACAAAAGGGAAGTGAAATGAAATAGTGAGTTTGAAAGTTTATGTATTCATTTGTTTCTGGTAAACCTTTATTTCTCCAGATATTTAAATTTAGTCAAAAGCATAAATAAGTCCAGGATCCAATCTAACAGTTTTTTAACCAAGACATCTCATGCAATAGCTTTCTATATTATAGATTTAACTTGGAGAATAAGTATTTCTCATTCTGAAATTGCAGAGAATTCTATCAAATTAACCCAGAATTTTCATGTAATGGGAACAGGTATATTTATTTAGAGGAGCCACGTACTTCTGAACTATATCTCTAATGTAAATAGATATAGATATAACTTTGTCCAAAACTTCCATTTGAGTAATATCATCTTCCAAAGATGAACATCTTTAATATTTTATATCAATGACTAATTAGGAGATATAATAATAGTAGTAGTAGTAGTAGTAGTAGTAGTAGTAGTAGTAGTAGTAGTAGTAGTAGTAAAGTTGGAAGCGACCTTGGAGGTCATCTAGTCCAACCCCCTGCTCAGGCAGGAAACCTTATACCATTTCGGACAAATTGCTGTCCAGTCTCTTCTTAAAAACCTCCAGTGTTGGAGCATTCACCACTTCTGGAGGCAGGTTGTTCCACTGGTTAATTGTTCTAACTGTCAGGAAGTTTCTCCTTAGTTCTAGGTTGCTTTTCTCCTTGCTTAGTTCCACCCGTTGCTTCTTGTCCTGCCTTCAGGCGCCTTGGAAAATAGCTTGACACCCTCTTCTTTGTGGCAGCCCCTGAGATATTGGAACACTGCTATCATGTCCCCCCTCGTCCTTCTCTTCATTAAACTAGACATACCCAATTCCAGCAGCCATTCCTTATATGCTTTAGCCTCCAGTCCCCTAATCATCTTTGTTGCTCTTCTCTGTACTCTTTCTAGTGTCTCAACATCTTTTTTACATCGCGGTGACCAAAACTGGATGCAGTATTCCAAGTGTGGACTTACCAAGGCATTGTAAAGTGGTATTAACACTTCACGTGATCGTGATTCTATCTCTCTGTTAATGCAGCCTAGCACTGTGTTGGCTTTTTTGGCAGCTGCAGCACACTGCTGGCTCATATTTAGGTGATTGTCCAACAGGAGTCCGAGGTCCCTCTCACGGTTACTACTATTGAGCAAGGTACCCCCTATATTATATCTGTGTATTTGGTTTTTCTTGCCTAAATGTAGAACCTTGCTTTTTTCACCATTGAATTTCATTTTTTTACATAGCGCCCAGTGTTCAAGTCTGTCCAGATCCTTCTGTATCTTAAGCCAATCTTCTGGAGTGTTGGCTATTTCTGCCAGCTTGGTTTCGTCTGCAAATTTGATGAGTTCCCCATCTATCCCCTCATCCAAATCGTTGATGAAGAGGTTGAAGAACACTGGGCCCAGAACAGAGCCTTGGGGCACCCCACTACACACTTCCCTCCATGTAGATGCAGTTCCATTGAGGACCACATGCTGAGTACGGCCAGTCAGCCAGCTATGAATCCATCTGATGGTGATGCTGTCTAACCCACATTTTTCTATGTTATCAAGTAGTAGGTTGTGGTCTATTTTATCAAATGCCTTACTGAAATCCAAGTAAATTATATCCACAGCATTCCTCTGCTCCACTAATTTTGTCACCTAGTCAAATAATATGATAAGATTTGTCTGGCATGATCTGTTTTTGACAAACCCATGTTGGCTTTTGGTAATGACTTTGTTTGCCTCTGGTATTTGCTGATTCATTGCTTGATTATCTTTTCCAAGATCTTCCCATGTATTGAGGTCAGGCTGATAGGTCTGTAGTTTCCTGGATCCATTTTTTTCCTTTTTTGAAGATGAGAATTACTTTAGCTCTTTTCCAGTCCTCTGGTAGTTGCCCAGTGCTCCAGGATCTTTGAAAGATATAGTTCAGTGGTTCTGAGATCACTTCTGCCAGTTCTTTCTGAACCATCTGGTCCTGGTGATTTGAACTCATCTAGGGTGGACAGGTGCTCACTTACCATTTTCTTGCCTATCTTAACATGTGTTTCTTTTCTGTTTTTTTATAGCACTATTTTTGATAGGTTGGTCTGTTTTTTGCCTTTGTGTAAAAACAGATGCAAAAAACAAGTTAAATAGTTCTGCTTTCTCCCTGTTGCTTTTCACCTTCTTGCCACTTTCACCCACTAATGGACCAATCATTTCCTTCACTTTTTTCTTGTTTTTTACATGTTGAAAGAAGCTTTTTTTGTTATTTTTGACTTTGGTTGCAAGCCTTAGTTCATGTTCATATGTTCTCCAATGGTATGGATATCCTTCTTGCCATTTACATTTTTAAAGCCATAAACTCTATAGCACATTGTGCATTCTCTTGTTTATTTCTGATTTATCCATATGTCAATATGCATCTTATTTAGCTTTGTCAGCTGTTGTAGTTGTCTTGCTAAACAGCTTTTTAAAAAAAATAAAATAAAATTCCCCGGTTTTGGTTTGTATCTGTATGTGTCCAATATAGACAAATTTTATGTTGTAGAAGACATAGTAAGTGTAGCGGAGGTAGAGTGAGCTGAAGAGACAGTTCTGGGAGATGCCTGGGGGAGGTGTCAGTGAGAGGGAAGAGAGGAGTGGAGGCTCTGCTTATCCCCCTATGTTGTGGGGGATAAGCCTGTGAGAGGAGATAAGAGGGAGGAATGGGGAGGCTTTTATGAGATAAGCCTGAGGGAGATAAGGGGATAGGCTAGGAGAGGCTTCTGTGGGGCAAGCCTGAGGGAGAGAAGGGGATAGGATAGGAGAGGCTTCTATGAGGCAAGCCTGAGGGAGTGACGGGGATAGGATAGGAGAGGCTGCTATGGGGCAAGCCTGAGGGAGTGGATAGGATAGGAGAGGCTTCTGTGAGGCAAGCCTGAGGGAGAAAAAGGGGATAGGATAGGATAGGATAGGAAAGGCTTCTATGGGGCAAGCCTGAGGGAATGAAAGAGATAGTATAGGAGAGGCTTCTGTGGGGTGAGCCTGAGGGAGAGAAGGGAATAGGATAGGAGAGGCTTCTCTGGGGCAAGCCTGAGGGAGTGAAGGGGAGAAGAGAGGAAAGGCTTCTGTGGGACAAGCCTGAGGGAGAGAAGGTGATAGGATAGGAGAGGCTTCTATGGGGCAAGCCTGAGGGAGTGAAGGGAAGAAGAGAGGAGAGGCTGCTATGGGGCAAGCATGAGGTAATGAAGGGAATAGGATAGGAGCAGTTTCTGTGGGGCAAGCCTGAGGGAGAGAAGGGAATAGGATAGGAGAGGCTTCTGTGGGGCAAGCTTGAGGGAGAGAAGGGGATAGGATAGGATAGGATAGGAAAGGCTTCTATGAGGCAAGCCTGAGGGAGTGAAGGAGATAGTATAGGAGAGGCTTCTGTGGGGTGAGCCTGAGGAAGTGAACGGGATAGGATAGGAGAGACTTCTCTGGGGCAAGCCTGAGGGAGTGAAGGGGAGAAGAGAGGAGAGGCTTCTGTGGAACAAGCCTGAGAGAGAGAAGGTGATAGGATAGGAGAGGCTTCTATGGGGCAAGCCTGAGGGAGTGACGGGGAGAAAAGAGGAGAGGCTTCTATGGGGCAAGCCTGAGGGAATGAAGGGGATAGGATAGGAGCAGTTTCTGTTGGGCAAGCCTGAGGGAGAGAAGGGGATAGAGTTAGGGTTAGGCTTCTATGAGGCAAGCCTGAGGGAGTGAAGGGGATAGGATAGGAGAGATTTCTATGGGGCAAGCCTGAGGGAGTGAAGGGGATAGGACAGGAGAGGTTTCTGTGGGGCAAGCCTGAGGGGTGCCAGAGGCGGCACTCAGACCCCTCTCTGTGGGCATGCACACCGTTGCCCCAGTCCTAGGCCTTCAGCTGGGTTTTATGAAATCTTTTCGCTTTAGGCCTCCACCGCCATGTGCAAAAAAAAAGGTTCAATCAATCAGTCAATTTCAACTTCTCGCAGGAAAAAAAAAGATCTTGCAAAGTTGGAATTGATTGATTGAACTTTTTAGTCCCACCCAGTCTGCCGTTACCACCACAGCCACGCCCACCCAATGGGACACATCTAGCCAATGGGCCACACCCAGCCAATGGGCCACACCCACCTGGCACCCGACGATGCATAAGTAGGTTTTGGGTTGCAGTTTGGGCACTTGGTCTCTAAAAGGTTCGCCATCACTGGTATAGGAGAGGCTTCTGTGGGGTGAGCCTGAGGGAGTGAAAGGGATAGAATAGGAGTGGCTTCTGTGGGGCAAGCCTGAGGGAAAGAAGGGGACAGGATAGGAGAGGCTTCTATGGGGCAAGCCTGAGGGAGAGAAGGGGATAGGAGAGGCTTCTATAGGGCAAGCCTGAGGGAGTGAAGGGGATAGGATTGGAGAGGCTTCTATGGGCAAGCCTGAAGCAGTGAAGGGGATAGGATAGGAGAGGCTTCTATGGGGCAAGGCTGAGGGAGGAAGGGAGGGAGAGAGGGAGGGGGAGAGAGAGAGAGAGAGAGAGAGAGAGAGAGAGAGAGAGAGAGAGAGAGAGAGAGAGAGAGAGAGAGAGAGAAGAAGAAGAAGAAGAAGAAGAAGAAGAAGAAGAAGAAGAAGAAGAAGAAGAGCTGACCAGCCACTTGAATACTTTCCCTGCACATGACCTGCCTGCTAAGAGAGACTGACCATCACCCCATCATGTGACCTGCCTGCTGAGAGAGACTAACCACCATCTCACTACATGTTCCAGCCAAGCAGAGGTGCAGCCATACCGATAGGGCCAGGAGAACCAGTGGCCCTTTCGGGGGTAGCGCTACATTAAAAAATACTTACTTTTCTAGGGAAACATTACAAAAGAAAATCATTCTATCCATACAATATAAATTAGTATATTGATTCTGTTTTCTTTATGTTTATACTACAAACAGAAAAACAAACAGTATCCTTAGCTTTTATACATTTACCAAAATACCAAGATCTGTATTTGGACTCCTTTCAATTTGCTTTTTATACTTTTCAGTTTTAAAAATGACATATTCCAGTTTTAGAAATATAATTTCATAATCTCCTCTTCCTTGGTGCTAGTTTTTAATATGTGAATTTAAGATGACAACAATAACATCATAAATAATTTAAAAACTGTATTTTGCAGGTCAAAGAAGATTTAGAAGGAAGACTTATTAAGTGTATTTTGAAAAAATAACTTGTTAAAAAACAAAATATAACTTTAAAACAAAATATAACTGTGTATCCAATCAGGTAATTAAAAGCATGGTAACTGAGGCATATAATAACTAAAAAATACATCCAAATCTGAAAATGATGTGGTGGCCTTAACACTCACATCAATTAACATTCATTACAGCAGCCATCTATTTTAAAGCTTCTAAGAAAGTCTTTAATGAATAATAGAAAGCTACACTGCTTGCATGAGGGCTAAAACATTTTTTCAAAACATGTACATAATCCTTTAGACATATAAGAATGCAATATATTGAAATTAATGCAAGCATTTGTTTAAGATGGGAAAGCTAAATTTGGCATTACAAATATCTAAAAAATATTCATTTTCCCTGAAAGCCAACTGTGTTTCTAAAAGTAAAATAGATGTATAGAAGATGGTCATAAAGAATAAGCAACAAGATAAAACTGTTATGTTTGGTGGTCGATGAGGTATTCACGAGGCAGCAGGTGAACAACAACTCTTTATTAACAGTTTAAACAGAAGCCTAGCTAACTGCCGCTCCACCCCTATTTATACACTCAGCCACTAGGTGGCGGCCAATAGGATTCAAGTATTAGTTCATGCTTTAACACAAGTTAATGAGAATGTAGACAGAAAATCTGGCCCTTAACAGACAGAGTCTCATGACCGTTTTCTTCAACATTTCCAAGTAATTCTCCTCAATACATTACACTCCTTCCCCCTAAATAGTTCATAAGGCCAATTGTTGAACATATTCCCTTAAATACGTTGGTGGCCTTTTCACCCACTCCGGAACCGATGTCTGTCAGCTCGCCTGCCAGGCTTGGTAGACCAGGGCTATGGGACCCGTCCATTACGGGTAGAATCGAGTCTCTGTGGCTGGTCTGTCCTGGTAGACCCAAGCCAGTCCACAAGTGGAAGAGAATCCACTAGTCCAGAAAATGGAGCCATCTCTCTGGCATTGTCCATCGGTTGAATTTTCAGTATTTCGGACTGACTCATCAGATGCTAGTCTCGTCCCTTAGTTGGAGAGTTCCGCCGTCGCTGGAAGAATCTACTGCACTACTGTAATCATGCTGCTCCTGAGTTTGACTGTCACTAGAGTCATGAGTTATTGGCTGGTTTGCTAACCTCCACTGCAGTTGGTTGATGTGCCTGTGTAGCACGTGACCGTCTTCCAGGACCACTTCATAAGAAAGTGGCCCAGTCACCTTACAAACCACAGCTACTACCCACAGTGCCCCTTGCCAGTAGTTCTGTGCCCAAACCGGGTGTCCAACTTGCAAGCACCATGGTGTCTTTGGCTGTGTTATTTGTGATGCAACTCTATCAGGATGCAGGCGATCCAGGTTTGTGGTCAAACGCCGGCCCCATCTTAATTCTACTGGGCTTCTTCCCATGGAAGTGCAGGGAGTTGTACGTTGGCAAAGTAAGAAATCGGCTAGCCTATGCTGCCAGTTGCCGGTTACAATCCTTTTTAAGGACTCTTTGATCATCCTGACTATGTGCTCTGCTTGGCCGTTTCAGGCCGGGTGAAAGGGAGCAGATGTGGTGTGCCTAATCATATTAGCCCTCAAAAAGAACTGGAATTCAGAAGCGGTAAACTGAGCCCCATTGTCAGAAACTATCACGTCGGGTAACCCATGTGTGGCAAAAATCCTGCGCAGTTCTTAGATGGTCCTGGCAGTAGTCATAGTAGGGACAGGTGTCACCTTTAACCACTTGGAGTGACTGTCCACCACAATGAGGAAGAGTTGCCCCTGAAAGGGCCCTGCAAAATCAATGTGGATCCTGGACCACAGGGCTTGTGTAGTTTCCCATCGATGGATTGGGGCATGGGGCATCTCTGGTCTAGATTGCTGGCAAATATGGCACTGTGAACCTGAGCCTCCATGTCTTTATCCAGCCCAGGCCACCAAAGGTAGTTTTGCGCAAGTGCCTTCATCTGGACTATTCCTGGATGTCCCTCATGCAGTGACTCTAAGACTCTAGCCCTCAGTGAGTTTGGAACTACCACTTGACTATCCCACAAGACACACCCCCTGTGAGCTGACAACTCATCCTTCCTCCTATTGAAACTCTGAAAGTTAGTCCCGGGTCTATTTTTCAATCATCCTTTGAGCACCCAGTTCAGCACACAGCTCAGAGTCATGTCTGAAGCTGTCTCGGCAGCCACATCCCCTGCATTAAGGGGAGACTCAGGCAGGTCCTGGATAGCCAGGATGCATGTGGCTGGAGCAGGGTCAGGCTCTAACTGCGGAAGGGGCAGTCTGCTAAGGCTGTCTCCGTGGCCCATTCCCCTGCCTGGTTTATGAATCAAACTGTAATTATATGCTGACAGGAATATTGACCACCTCAAAATCCTAGGAGATATGATCTGGGGTGTTTGCTTGTTCATTGTGAACAACCCCAGGAGTGGCTTGTGGTCTGTGAAGACCTTAAAGGGCCTACATACAAATAGTCATGAAACTTCTTTATCCCTGCCACTATGGCCAAGGCCTCTTTATCTATTTGGGCGTAGTTACGCTCTGCAGAGGACAAGGTCCTTGAGTAATAGGCTATTGGTATTTGCCTTCCGTCAGCCATTAAATGACTCAGCACAGCCCCAATCCCATATGGTGATGCATCACAAGCGATGCAGACAGGCAGCTTTTCATTAAATTGCATCAAAACTGAGTTTGAAGATAGCAGTGACTTGACTGCTGAAAAACTCCTCTCGTGGACACTGGTCCACATCCACTGTGCATGTTTGTCCAAGAGCCAGTGTAATGGCTCTGCCACTGTGGCCTTGTGAGGTAAAAAGGCATGATAAAAATTGAGCAGTCCTAAAAAAGCTTGAAGCTCCCCTTTAGATTTAGGACTCGGGGCCTGCTGAATTACTTTGAGCTTGGATTCAGCAGGATGAATGCCTTGGGCATCTATGTGGAATCTGAGGAACTCAGTTGAAGCTACCCCAATTTTCCCATTTCAGCTTCAGCCCGCTTCCTGAACCGTTCTGCCAATTTCTTGACTGATTCCCCAGCTACGACAACATCATTGAAATATGGGCACATGCCTGGAATACCTTTGAGCATGTGCTCCATCACTCCCTGGAAAAGCCCTGGGGCGACACTGACCCCAAATTATAGGCGCTTAACCTTGAAAGCTCCCCTGTGGGTAACTATGGTCTGAGCTTCTGCCGTGGCCTCATCCATCGGCAATTGCTGGTAGGCCTGAGCCAAATCTAACTTGGCGAATGTGCGACCTCTCTGTAGTGACGCCAAAATGTGGCTGACTACAGGCAACAGATATGCATGTTGTTGGAGTGCTCTATTGAGAGTGCACTTGTAATCTGCACATATTCGCACCTCTCTGTTGGCCTTAAGTGGCGTAACTATAGGGGTGTCCCACTGACTGTTATCAACCAGCTGCAGGATGCCTTGCTGTACCAGCTTATCCAGCTCTGCACTGATGTTCTGCTTGAGGGCGAAAGGCACTCTGTGCGGCTTCATCTGTATTGGAGTTATGGCAGGATCAAGCCGAAGGGCTATGGGAGGTCCCTTATATTTTCCTAAGTTGGGGCTGAAAACGTCAGCGAACTCTTGGCAAGCTGTTGATAAATCCACTGCATGTGTGCTGTTTATTCCAGGTTCGACAGTTTCAGCTTAACTCTTTTGCCGCTGCGACTGCAAATGTGTTTGAAGGTTCCCTGGGAAATTATGGATAATGTTGACCCCGTATTTAGTTCCATGTTGCATGGAACTCCGTGCAGCTTGACTTTGAGGTGCAACTTCTCCCTAAGTGGGCGATGGGCACCTGTTCTATGCACGCTCCTTCTACTGGCGCAATAGCCAACCCTGTGTGGCCCTGGGGCCACGGTACCTTTCCAGGGAAACTCTTCTGGTGTGCTTTCTCTCCGACGACCCTGACAGACAGCAGCAATGTGGCCTTGTTTGCCACACGCCTGGCACATTGCTGTGCGGAACCTGCATTCTGCACATTTATGTCAGCCTCCACACCCTGCACATCGAGAGAAGGGAACTGCTTTGTAAACTGGGCGTTGTGGCCTTCTTTCTGGTGGCTGCTGTAACCGATCGATCTCTTGATCCAATTCGGAGTCTTTGATCCTCTCAGTGCCCTCCTGGTGGACAGCATCTACGCAAGTAGTGCTCCTGGAGAGCCGTAAGGCCTTGATGGCTCCTTCAGCAGCTTCTTTGGCTGTGATTTCCCTTAGGGTGTCTTGGAACGAAATAGTCTCTTTAGCAAACAATTTCTGTTGGACCTCCCTGCTTCTCAACTTGCACACTAAGTAGTCTTGCAGTCTTTCCTCGAGGTCTTTGAATTCGCAGGGTCGGGCCACTTGGCGCAAGGTGGCTATGAACTCTGCAGCCAACTCGCCAATCATTGGTCTCTTCGTTCGAAGGCATGCCTCCAGGCGATGACCGATAGTTTTTAAGTTCGGAATAAGTAACAGACTCAAGCGGCACTGGAGCTATTAAGTTTTCAGCAATTTGGAATGCCGCCTGGCCACAGACACACAGCAGTGTTGCGGCCTTCAAACTGTCTTCAAGAACTTGGTTGACTCTCAAATAATTCTCGATTCTCACAACATACGAGGTCCACCTCTCTGGATGTGCGATGTCGAATTTGAGAGTTTCCCGAGTTTATCCATGATGAGTTGTTTTCGGTGTTTTCGGCCCCGCAATGCCTTGTGCTGCCAAGGCTTCTTTTAATCTCCCAGGGACAGTTCCTTGGGAGCACTCTTCCTCCAGCGTTTTCATACTGGCAGGAATGAGGGGGGGGGGAACGCGGCCCCAACCAAGGTGTCATTGCTTGGCTTACCCCCTTAGTGACTCAGCTCTTCGAGTTTGGCAGCACATCCCACCTTTGTCACCACTGTTATGTTTGGTGGTTGGTGAGGTATTCACAAGGCAGCAGCTGAACAACAACTCTTTATTAACAGTTTAAACAGAAGCCTAGCTAACTGCCGCTCCACCCCTATTTATACACTCAGCCACTAGGCAGCGGCCAATAGGATTCAAGTATTAGTTCCTGCTTTAACACAAGTTAATCAGCATGTAAACAGAAAGTCTGGCCCTTAACAGACAGAGTCTTATGACCATTTTTTTAACATTTCCAAGTTCTTCTCCTCGATACATTACAAAAATCATCATGAAAAAGTTAAAAATGTGGGAACCAAAATAGAACCAACTACTCCATCAGCATAACCAAGATAACTTGACAACACAAGTCTGGCCCCAGGCTTAACGACAAAGTCAGGTTTTTAAGGTCTTGTAGAAAGCTAGTAAGGTTCAGGCATATCTAAGATCTTGGAAAAAGATGCTTCAGAGGGCAGGCACTACAACAGAAAAATATGTCCTTCAGGGATCTGCCAGATGGTACTTCCTAACAGACAGCAGCTGGAACATGCTTCTCTTGATCCCCATTCTCTATAAGCTAAAAGTGCAATTAAGTACTATTTTTTATATTGCTGGGTGATACTATACTGAACTAACATAAGAAAAAGAACTTGCTTTTGGATATTTGAACTTTAGTTTCATCATTTATTGTTTTAAGATTGCTCTCATTTTTTTTCAGTTTCTGCTAATAAAAACAAACAGAATAAGAGATAAGACAAGAAAAAAATAGTTAACTTTACTGTTTTCTTTTTTACATACCTAGTTGATCTTGCTGAGTTATATGGGCTTCTGACATTCATCTTAATGGTTATACTCAAAAATAACAATATAATTCCCTGGAAAACTGATTTATGATTTAACATTCATGCATTATAGTTAATTTTACATTAGACATTTTATTTGAAAGCACACTTTTTATTATATTGTATAACTTGCTTGTAAACATCCACTTCAGTTTATTAGATGCCTTGTACACATATCACCTTAAAGAAATAAATTATTTAGTGGAACTTCAGTATATTTCAGAATATGAACCATGCTTGCGGCACAATGAAAAAGTTAAAATAGATATACATTTTTAATCACATTACTCTTCTTTTGGAGAAAAAAAAAAGAAATCCTGCATTGGATCCCTTGGATAAGAACTTTCTAACAAAAAGTATCAAATTTTACAACTGCTCTTGATTATAAAAATAAAAAAACCCTAGAAAACCCACTAGCCGTAATATAACATAGGCTTTCTGACTCTTGTATTATTGTAAGTTATATACTTACATATCCACAAATAATCTTCTGACATTCAAATCAAGCAATTCCTGTTCCCCATTTGATCCTTCCACACTATATTGCCTTCCATTCTTATTCTTATTTTGCACAAAACCACTTTTATGCAGCTCCTTTAGAATTCCCAATATCTTATATTCCTTTCATGGTTTCCCTGTTCTTATCCTATCCATTTTCTCTATATATCTTTCATGTTTCATTTCCCCCCCTTACTCTTGCTTTTGATGTTTTCCATCTATCTGAGTCAGGTGCTTGGTAAGGATGTTCTTAGTCTCTGCTCTACTGAATGCAGTAATAAGGGAAAAAAACTTGCAGTATCTCCATATTTCACAGAAAATATGTGAAAGGGGATTATAATTCACAAACACAATCAGCATACTTATCACTACAACTAAATGCAGCCTACCAAGGTGTTTGCAACTAGGATCAGCAATTATACATACACTGTCTATCAATCTATCTATATAGAATAAGATAGTTTATATGTCCTACTTCTATTTATGCAGTGCTGGTTATGAAGAACACAGAACTATTATGTCACATATTTTCTGAAAAAAGGTTACCTGGACAAGGATTATACAACTAACTATTCTCAGGCAATTGCTATGTATATTCAAAGATGTGGTTTTTGTTTAATAACCATAAAATGATGACTAGATTTATAAAAATAACAAATTATATTAGGTGAATTAGTTTCTTTTTGTACAATTGATTTAACTGTACTAAACCTGTAACTATATGGTGAAAATATTTATTTAAAAGTATATTTGATTCTAGACATGTTGCATTTAACCATGATAAGTGTGATTTTTAAAATACAGTATGAAATGAGAATATGTAGTATATATATATATATATATATTAACTGAATAAGAGAGAGATAATTCATTAAAGCAGATGAATCTTTTCCCAAAGTGTCTCATTGTCATGCATAGAAATTTCCACTGGAAGACTTCAATTAAATGCCACTATTTTAACTGAAATTTAAAATGGCCTGTGGAAAAAAATAGTAACATTTATTACTAGGATAATAACTCAGAAAGCCTAGATCTGTTTGGTTTTGGTTTGGTTTGTAATATATAAAGAAACAAATAGAATTGTCAATGTATAAAAAAGATTAGGGACAAGACTTGGCATGATGAATTAGGAGAACTAGTATTATCAGTTATAGACCAATAGCCTAGTTTAGTAGAAAAAGATTTTCATCTGTTCAAGAAAAAATGTAGCTGTGGAATAAAATGTTAAGTCTGATCAGAATGTTATATAATGCTTGAAGATTAATATTTGCGAAGTGGATTAAAACAAGAATTATAAACTACACAAAATATTAGGTGTTAGTAGAATAGTGATAGACACTGGAACAATATTGCTATTAGTTTGCACTTATTTGGCTCAGCACATTAATTAACACTAGATTTGTAGGAAAGAGTGTATTTGAAACTAACATGCTGGTTGCATTCATTAGGACCAGTGTGTGATTACAATGAATATAAAATCAATTAATAACAATATTACTTTTGCATGTTATCATTATTTTCTCGGTATGATGCCATTGTATTTTTATAGATTGTGAAGTTAAATGACAGTCTAAATTTGCCAAGTAGATTAATAGTATATTAATAATCAATGGGTGGGCCAATATCTAGTGAGCACTTAAATTTTACTGACACCTGGATACTGGGAGATTATCTTCATTTTCATGTTTCAGTAGCAAAATGAGTCACATGATGTCATTTTAGACTTAATTAAATTCATTGTATTAGTTTATAATATTTAAGCTCAGCACATTGCCCTATCTCTTAAACTAAACTTTTCCTATCCATATAGACTGTTTTTTACTTTGCTTAGTTTTCCACTATTATTTTCTGCTGATTTCTACATAACACAGACTCTGATCTTGCAAGACTCTTCTTATGTTAATGTATAAAAATATAATTGTCCTCTTCCTGAAAATAGATTATATTCTTGGTTCATTTTTAACAATAATTAACTATTTGAGAGTAGTGATCATTATTATTGTCATCATTACTTTATTATGCAAAAGATCTAGGAACACTTTCCATTACTTGCTATATCATTTCTATACCACTACACAATATTTTTCTACAACATAGATTATAGAAAACTTTTGATAAGAATAAACTCACATGAAATTTATCATTCTTCCAGTGTTTTATTGAGTAGGAATAAGGGACATATTTTCTTCCATTTTCTTTTGCAACTTACCATATTATATGAATTAGAGGCTATTTAATTTTATGAATTGTGCAATTCATAATTTTCTGAGTTTTTCAGCAGAGATCCTTAACTGTTCTATTCAGCCAAACAAGCAAAGGAAAAAAAACATGGCAAGTCTGAAATCATTTTCTCAATATTGAGAAAATTGGAACTGTTTTCTTCAGCTGACTATGGAAAAAAAAAATCTCAGAATCCAGATTCAGATCCAGATTCAGAGTACTATTAACACATTTGTCTCAACTCCCTTTTAATGTATTTTTTTCTGAAAAGCATAATTGTAATCCCTCTTTAAAATTAATAAAGAATGTCCCTAAACTTCTTCAAATTTAGGAAATAAAATCACAGCTCTGTCCACATTCTTGAAATGACCCCATCCACAACTATTTGTCTATATATACCCATATAATTTTCAGCCTTTCTAAAAATATAAAGTATGCCCCTGAGCAAGTTTGCCTATACAAAATTAATTAAATGTTTGATAGAAATTACTGTAGGAAATGAATATCTCTTTTAGAAATGTTTATAGTAGAAACAGTTGTGAATATGTTATTGCTATAAAAGTTAAGAGCGTGCATCTGTTATATATGGGATTCTATTTTACGTCTAATGGATGCATGCTTGAGGGTCTATGTCCAATAAATTTATTGTGACACAAGCACTATAATTCAGCATTCATTTGACTAGAATTTTAAATGAAGTACTTATTCACTCCTGGATGCTTTATTAATTAGCCAAGACAAATAGCAAGACACTATTTTTGTGAAAACTGTCACCTAATACAAAAGAGAAGTATCTTCTCGCCCTGATTTTTAAAATAGAATAGATTTACATTTACATGGTAAAATATTATTTCTAATTTTTAAAAGAAACATGTACTACTTTCCCCCAAAATAGTAAAAGTTTTGCTTAACTATTGTTGGGATAGCAAGAACAGAAAAGCAAAGTATCAAACCTGGAATAAGTTCCTAAAGTAAAACAACTTTCAAGATGAGCTTATCTCTGGATGACTTCTTGTCTATCTAATATTCCTGACAATATTATGGACGTTTGAGCCCCTGAGGTTTCTGGCAATTTTCCATGTTACAAGACCTGGCCTTGCTTAGATTTGAACACAAACATGCCTGGCATTTACTCATGAGGTAAATTCATTGTCCTGTGAATTGAAAGTTTCTATTCATAGCTTGGTAAAGATTAAACCAAAGTTGGACACCGAGTTTTGATTCAATGCATTATGCAAACTGATAGCAGTAAACTTTAGGGCAAGTGCCTAAATTTTGATCATATGACCATGAGGACACTAAGTCAGTTGTAAGTGCAGGAATTGGCCATAATTCACTTTTTTAAGCACTGTTGTAACTTTGGTCATTAAATGAATGGTCATAAGTCAAGGACTTCCTGTATTGTTTGTTTCATATTGAGTTCAATATGAATTCATATTCAATATTCTTTTCCTTCCAGCATCTTAGTTTAGTCTTCCAAAATTTGGTTTCCTCCAGAAAAGCTCTCCTTTTTTGGAGAACAACTTCCATTATCCAGCGTTATCACTCTGATATTGCAGATCAACAATATAATAGGTCAGTTTACAAAATAATAGTTTGTGATTTTTTTCTATTTAAGAATTTAGAGTCCTGGTATAACTGAATTATTTTTAATTCTATACTGATTTTTTTTAACGGTATTTGTAGTAGCACTGCTGTGCACTTAGCTATTTGGTACATTTTTGTTGTGTAATGTGGAAATATTTCCTTTTTTTAAAAAAAAACAAGGCCCATAAAAGAGAGCCATCATGTGTGTCAAAGAGAGCCCTACTGGTTACTGGAGTTATCCTTGTACTTCTGTAACTGTGGTATAGAAATGCCCTTCTAGTGGTTTTAAATGACATTTTTTCAAGTTATTTCCTTGAAGTCATCTGCACCCCATATAGGAGCAGTTGAATGGGATAGTTCCAGTTACTTATCCATATAGATGTAAATATAGGAGTATATTGCAGCCATATTTACCATATTATTTATTATTTATTATAATCCTGACTTTGGTTTCCCACCCTAATAAATGATTTACATGTTAATAAAATCCTAGTATCTGGGAAACATTTTTTCAACCTATTGTGCAAAAATATACAGAAGCACGAATACTGTGCAAATTGTGAAAGTAAGAACTTTTAATAATGAATGACATCTGTTTTTAGATTGTTGTTTGTTTTCCTTTGTACCACTAAAAGTAAATAATTAGCTGAATATAAGTCTAAAAGAAAAAGAAAGAAAAAAGAAAAAAAATCAGGTATATTCTTTTAATATTCATTATTTCTATGAAATGATATTTTTATAAAAAATTAAAAGTGAAACATTTTTGTTCAATCTCTATCAGAAATTTACAACCATCAAATACTTCACTTAGAGACAGAAACAGATCTGAAACAACCCACATGATATATTAATAAAGATTTTAAAAATGTACTTTAGAAGACACAGTTATTTAGATTTGTGAATATGTTTTGGAAGACTCATACTAGACAGTTATGAAATCACTACTTTGCAGATTATTTCTATTTTATTACTCAAATTCTGACTGGGAAAAAAGTAATCAAAATTATAAAGTTTGGAAAAGGTGACTTGCTATCAAATTTTGCTCCAAATCTCAGTGTTAAGTTGCTGATATCTTTATATTTGTACATTACATATTTATATCTGCTTCTACTGAATTTCTAAGGCTGGGCTTAATCATTTCACACCTTGTATATTTTAAATAAAAATTAGGTATTTATTTAGTTGATCCATACCCTGCCTTTTGTGCAGAAGCCCAAGGCTGCATACATAGTGTTTCTTTCTATTTTTTCCCTCAACAATTCTGTGTGATAGATTGGAGTGAGAAAAGATGACTTACTCATAAGAACATAAGAACATAAGAAGAGCCATGCTGAATCAGGCCAAAGCCCATCGAGTCCAGCATTCTGTGACACAGTGGCCCACCAATTGTACATGGGGATCTTGAGCAGAAGGAGAAGGCAAAACCCTCCCTTTCCCTTGACCCCCAACAAATGGTACCCAAGGGAATCCTGCCTGCCTCAACCAACATAGAGGCGGCACATGGACATCCGTTTTAATAACCACCGATACACTTTGCATCCATGAATCTATCTAGCCCTGCCTTGAAGCTGTCAAGGCTGACAGCTGTCACGACCCCTTCAGGAAGTGAATTCCATAAATCAACGACCCTCTGGGTGAAGAAATATTTCCCTTTATTTGTCCTCACTTTCTTAGCTATGAGCTTTAGGGAGTGCCCCCTTGTCCTGGTATTGTGTGATAGAGAAAAGAATTTTTCTCTATCCACCTTTTCTATCCCATGCATGATTTTATACACTTCGATCAAGTCACCCCTTAAATGCCGCCTTTCAAGGCTGAAGAGACCAAGGCGTTGCAATCTGGTTTCATAAGGGAGGCGCTCCATTTCCTTGATCATTCTTGTTGCCCTTTTTTGCACCTTTTCCAGTTCCATTATATCCTTCTTGAGGTGCGGTGACCAGAACTGTACACAGTACTCCAAGTGTGGTCTCACCATCGATTTGTACAGAGGCAATACAACACTTGCTGACTTATTTTTGATTCCCTTCCTAATCATGCCAAGCATGGAATTTGCTTTTTTTACTGCTGCTGCGCATTGGGTTGACATCTTCATCGAGCTGTCCACCAAAACCCTTTCTTGGGTTGTCTCAGAAAGTTTGGTCCCCATCAGTTGGTAAGTATAATTGGGGTTCTTTGCCCCGATGTGCATAACTTTGCACTTGTTTAGGTTAAAATGCATTTGCCACTTTGTTGCCCACTCACACAATTTCGAGAGATCCTTCTGGAGCTCCCGACAGTCAGTTTCACTTTTCACTACCCGGAACAATTTGTTGTCATCAGCAAACTTGGCTACCTCACTATTAACTTCTACATCCAGATCATTGATGAATAAATTAAAAAGTAAAGGTCCCAAAACTGAAGCTTGGGGTACACCACTTCTCACTTCTTTCCATCCAGAGAATTGTCCATTTATTGCCACCCTTTGCTTCCTACAATTTAGCCAGTTACCAATCCAGGACAAGACCTGTCCTCTAATTCCGTGGCTGGAGAGCTTTTTTAGGAGCCTTTGGTGAGGAACTTTGTCAAAAGCCTTTTGAAAGTCAAGATATACAATATCAACTGGGGCCCCTTTATCTATGTATTTATTTACACCCTCAAAGAATTCTAACAAGTTAGTAAGACATGATTTGCCTTTGCAGAAACCATGTTGATTTTCTTTCAGCAATGCCTGTTTTTCTATGTGCCCTGTAATTTTATCTTTAATAATGGTTTCCATCAGTTTGCCTGGAACTGAGGTTAGACTGACTGGTCTATAGTTTCCTGGATCACCTCTGGATCCTTTCTTGAAGATCGGGGTTATATTTGCTTCCCTCCAATCCTCCGGTACAGTGCCTGATCTTAGAGAAAGATTGTATATTTTAGCTAGAAGTTCAGCAATTTCACACTTGAGTTCCTTGAGAATTCTAGGGTGGATGCCATCTGGACCCGGCGATTTGTTGACGACGTTTAGTTTAGAAAGGCATGCAAGAACATCTTCCTTGTTTATCTCTATCAGGTTTAATTCTTCTATTTCCCTCCCTGGGAAAACTAATTCAGTGGCAGGCAGATGTTCTCTATCCTCCTCGGTGAAAACGGAGGCAAAGAAGTCATTTAGCCTCTTAGCAATCTCCTTGTCTTCTCTGATTATCCCCTTCTGACCATTGTTATCAAGTGGCCCAACTGATTTTCTGGTTGGGTTCCTGCTTCTGATGTACTTAAAAAAGGTTTTGTTATTATTTTTAATATTCTTGGCTATATGCTCCTCAAAGTCTCTCTTGGCTTTCATGACTATCGCCTTGCATTTGGTCTGCCAGAGTTTGTGATCCCTCCTGTTCCCCTCGGTAGGAAGAGCCTTCCATTTCTTAAATGAGTTTTTCTTCTTTCCAATAACCTCCTTTACCTCATTCGTAAGCCATACTGGTATCCTCTTGGACTTTCCAATCCTCTTTCTTCTTTTAGGAATGCATTTTATTTGAGCCTGCTGTAACGTATTTTTAAACAGTTTCCAAGCATTTTAGAGGGATTTGACTTTTTTTACTATTCCTTTTAGTTTCTTCTTTACTATTTTCCTCATTTTGTCAAAATTTCCTCTGTGAAAGTTTAAGGTCTCTGTGTTAGTTTTCACTGACAATTTGCTATCCATGGTTAAGTTGAAGGTTATTGTGTTGTGATCACTGGTTCCTATGGGCTCGGTTACAAGGACATCATGAACCAAATCCTGTGCATTAGTTAGAACCAAGTTCAGGATCCCCTTTCCCCTGGTAGGTTCCATGACCATCTGCTCAAGGGAATAATCGGCTAACATGTCGAGGAACCTTGTCTCTCTTTCATGTGTAGAACAAGAATTTACCCAATCTATTTGGGGATAGTTGAAGTCCCCCATTATGACTACCCTATTTCTTTTTGAGGCCTCCTTAAATTCTTTTTCCAAATAGCAATCTGCCTCTGGAGTTTGGTTGGGAGGGCGATAGCAGATCCCTAACGTCAGATTAGTTTCCTGTCCTGGGATTTTTATCCACAATGTTTCTGTGGGTGAGTTTGAATTTTCTTGAATTTCGAGTTCATGAGATTCTAACTCCTCATTTATGTACAAGGCCACGCCACCATCATTTCTCCCTCTCCTGTCCATCCTATACAATTTGTAACCTGGAATCCTTGTGTCCCATTGGTTTTCATCCGTCCACCAGGTTTCTGTTATGCCGATAATATCAATATTATTTTCCTTCACCAAGCATTCCAATTCCCCTATTTTTGCTCGAATGCTTCTAGCATTTGTGTACAGACCTTTATATGTAATTTTCTGGTGCACTTTCAACTTTGACTGTGGATTTTGACTGTAGAATTTGGTTGTAGAATTTGTAGATGGTCTACCATGTCCTTCTGCTTGACTATTACAATTTAGTTTTCCTGTTGACTCACCAATGTGTGCATAACTTCCTCCCTCCATATTAGGCAGTGCGCCTTCTCGAACCGGAAGCTGCCCAGCTCCTGTCGACTTGCCCCTATGAATCAGTTTAAAAGCTGCTCTGAAACCTTTTTAATATTAATCGCCAACAGTCTGGTTCCATTATGGTTCAAATGTAACCCGTCCCTTCTGTACAGGTGTGGCTTGTCCCAAAATGTTTCCCAGTTCCTAATGAATCTAAACCCTTCCTCCCGGCACCACTGCCTCATCCACGCATTGAAGCTCCTGAGTTCTGCCTGTCTAGCTGGCCCTGCGCGTGGAACAGGTAGCATTTCTGAGAATGCAACCTTGGGGGTCCTGGACTTTAATCTTCTACCTAGCAACCTAAATTTGGCTTCCAGGACCTTCCGCTTAGCTTTTCCAATGTCATTGGTACCGACATGTACCACAACAGTTGGCTCCACCCCAGCACTGTCTATCAGCCTGTCTAGATGCCTCGTGATGTCCGCAACCTTTGCACCTGGCAGGCAGTTTACCATGCGGTCAACGCTTCCATCACAAACCCGTCTCTCTATATTTCTAACAATTGAATCACCCACTACAAGAAGCCCCCCTCCCACCACCCGCGGAGAAGTATCCTCGGTGCAAGAGGATATGGGCACATCCTTCAGGGAAGGGGTCTCAACTAAGGGAGCCTGTCCCTCTTCCACAGATTGATGTCCTCCCTGCCCAAGATCTCCATTCTCCAAAGCAGCTGGAGAGCTGCTCAGCATGGAGTGGGACGCTCCTGCTGCATCCCTGAAGATCTTCTCCTGCCTCGCTATCTCTCTCTGCTTCTCCAGGTCTGCTACCTTGGCTTCAAGGGAAAGAACCTGTTCCCTGAGAGCCAGGAGCTCATTGCACCGATCACACACCCAAGACTTCTGTCCAGCAGACAGATAGTCATACATGTGACACTCAATACAAAACACTGGGAAGCTCCCCTTCGTCTGCTGGCTATTTATCTCATTTCTTGTTATTATATGTTTGCTGTTATTATTATACTAGTTATTATTTTAAAAAAACACACAACTTTTTTTGGGTTGTTCAAATTTTTTGTTTTGGTCTCAGTTTACTTTTTGGATTTTTTTTTCTTACTTGTTTTAGGATTTTTTTTTCTTACTTGTTTTAGGATTTTATCACGCGCCGTCAGGGGTGCGATGGCTGCTAAAAAAAAGGTGAATTTGTAATTAAACAAGAAACCCCACAAACTTACCAGGGCTCAGCAGGTTCCTTGCCCCACAAGGAAGAATGAGCTGCTTGCTCCCAGCTACCAGGGATTAGCCAGCAGGGGGGCTGCAGCAGAAAGCTCCACCCCCTCCAAACCTGTGCTGAGGGCAAACTTACTCAAAATCATCCTATGGCTGAATTTACTAGAATTTTGCTTTCTTGAATCCTAGTCCACCAATTTAAATATTGTACAACAGATCTCAGCATGTTTCTGAATGTCATAAACTACTGAATGTCCTGTCTAGTGTTCAATCATTAAGTTTGCTTTCACCTAAGTTCACTATAATATTTCAATGTGGTTTGTGCACACTAAGTATAATTCTGTATGACTAGTTAAGGCAGAAAGAAAATTACAAAGCAGATTCTTTTTTGTTTTTACCATGAATCCAACCTGAAATAATTTTATTTATTAAATTTGTTTGCCACCCATCTCACCATGAGGCAACTTAGGGCAGCTTTCAACTATCCTCAACCTCTCTCTCTCTCTCTCTCTCTCTCTCTCTCTCTCTCTCTCTCTCTCTCTCTCTCTCTCTCTCTCTCTCTCTCTCTCTCTCTCTCTCTCTCTCTCTCTCTCTCTCTCTCTCTCTCTCTCTCTCTCTCTCTCTGTGTGTGTGTGTGTGTACACAATCACAATAAAAATATAGATTATGACTAAAAAATGTGAATGGTAGCAGAATGTACGGGGGGAGGTTGGGTCTGCTATTGGTCCATCAACCACCTCCAACATGATACTCCCCCACTGGGATCCCAATCAATTTGCAGAACCCTTACAGAAGGTCAGGAGGATGGGAGCCTCATCTCAGGGGACAACATGTTCCAAAGGCCAAGAGCCATGGCAGAAATCTCTTCTTGACCCTGCCAGACAGAATTTCCTGACAAATGAGGTTTGTAGCATACCTCCTCTGCCAGCATAGTGGGGTGAGACAGTTCTTCAAGTAGCCTGAAGTAATAGTAGTAATCCAGACATGAGATGACCAGGGCTTGAATGACTAAGTGCAAGGGCTCCTTATTCAGGAAAGACTGCAACTGGTACACAAACCGAAATTCTGCAAAGTGAGTATAACCCCTAAGTTGTGGACCAAGTCTATCTGGAGTAATGCCAACCTTTCCACAACTAAATATGTCAAAAGTCCCAAATACTGAAGCTCCATGTACCCATGGAGTGCGGTCTTCAGCTGAAACCTATTATCTCCCATCCAGGTCTCCAAAACCTCCAGGCCTGGCAAGAAGGCAGCAATAGTACCATTTGGGTCTCCAGGAGTAGAGATATAAAGATGAGCATTGTTGTGTCCTGAGCCTGCAAAAGCAGGCTCGGGACGTTGCATTGGTCCCGGGCATTCCAAAAGCTGCCCGGGGACAAGACAGAGCAGCGCTGGCCTTGTGCGCATGCGCAAGGCACGAAAACGCTCTGTTCCTATTGGTTGACACTGTCCGGGTTTCTGGCCATATAAAAAGGCCTGCGTGCCTTTTGCTTTTGCTTGGTTGTTGTAGAAGGAGAATAAAGTGTTTGTGCAGCATCGCCATGTGTCTTCATCATTTGCACACAAACGAAGTACATAACACTGGCGATGAAGGTGGGATCCTTTGCAAGCTGGAACAAAAGATTTGAGGACTTACCCAGGAAGTCCTGAAGAGGGGAAGACGGCGTCTGAATCAGCGTCCCAGCCTGCCAGTACAGCATCGCTGGAGGTTGAGCTTGACTAAAGGACCCTTTCCCCAATGGCAGCTTGTAGAGGAAGTGAAGGTCATAAAGCTTACAATGTCAAAGATTGGCCGCTTGATTGATTTTGATGTCTCCCACCCAGAGAGATGGAATTCCTACGTAGCACGGGTGGAGAATTACTTCCGAGTAAATCAGATTAGAGAAGATGGCCTGAAGGCAGCAACTTTTTTGTGTGGCTGTGGACAAGAAGCTTTTGACATCACAGAAAATCTGATGGCCCCTGCACCTCTGGAGTCAGTAACATATGCTGACTTGAAGAAAACGTTGAAGGAACATTTCCAGCCAAAGTTATCCGTCATTGCTTGGAGGCAAACATTCAAGCAGAGAGACCAGAGGCTGGGTGAATCTGCTGCAGACTTTATTGCGGCCTTAAGGCAAGCAGCCAGACCTTGTGAGTTCAAGGATCTGGAAGAGAGGCTGCGAGATTGTTTTGTCTGTGGCTTAAGGAGCAGAGACTTACAACAAAAGATTTTTGCAAAAGAAGATGTCTCATTCCAAGATGCGTTGTGAGAGTTGGCAGCTGAGGAAGCAGCAGGCGGGGCTGTGAAGGCCTTGCACCTCGCCAGGAATCCTCCATACATGGCTACCGTCCATCAAGAGGACGCTCGAGAAGTATCAGAAGTGGATCCTAAAGGGGAGGTCGACAGACTTCACCAACCAGCTGAGAGGAGGCAGAAGGGATGTCTGGTCAAGGCCTCAGCATCTCTTCAATGCTTCGAGTGCGGAGGACACCACAAGCGAGCTGACTGCAGGTTTCGCTCCGCCATTTGCAAGGCGTGTGGTAAGCAGGGCCACATTGCATCCATCTGTTTGGGTCGCCAGAAGATTCAACCTCAGGAAGAATTGCTTCAGAAAGGTACCAGGATCCCCAGCCAAAACAGGGTGGGTTTCTGCGCATCGCGCAGGAGCATTCTAAGACAGGGACACACAAGCCCCTTAAGAAGAAACTTTCCATTAATGTAAGGTTGCAAGGGGTTCCCTTACTGATGAAGTTGGACACTGGGTCCGCTCTCTCCATTATTTCAATTAATACCTTTAAAAGGATTTGCAGCAGTAGTGGCCTTCGAGAAACTCAGGCCATCGCATCTAATACTCACTGATTTTCAAAATTCTATGGTGTGTGTTAAGGGGGAGGGCACCCTTAGGGTACAGTATAAGGATTTTGAAGGTTGCCTAGATGTGGTAGTTGTTGTGGGTGAACGTACGAGTCTTATTGGACTCAATTGGTTCAAGGCTCTGGGAATCCAGGTAACTGGGCTGCACAGCTTGCAAATGCTGGGCCTTGCAAGGTTTGCAAGGAGTTTGCAGATGTTTTTAGTTCAGATCTAGGATCCTACAAGGGGCCTCCCATTTTGCTATGGTTAGACCCAACCATCACGCTCATCAGGGTTAAGCCTAGGAGGGTACCTTTTGCCCTCAAAGGTAAGATTGATGCTGAGCTGGACAAATTGCTCCAGCAGGGCATTCTAGAACCTGTGGATTCAAGTCCATGGGAAACCCCCATAGTAATGCCTCTAAAGGCTAATGGGGACATACGTATATGTGCAGACTATAAATTCAAACTGAATAAGGCACTGCAACAGCATGTTTATCCAGTGCCTGTGGTAAGTCATATTCTGGCCTCCCTCAAGGGGGGGCGCATTTTTGCAAAGCTTCACCTGGCACAGGCCTATCAACAGTTACCTGTTGATGAGGCAGCTGCAGAGTCCCAAATGATTGTAACTCACAGGGGGAGCTTCAAGGTCAAGAGACTGCAATTTGGGGTAAATGTAGCCCCTGGCATATTCCAAAGTGTCATGTAGAGCAAACTTCGAGGTATTCCTGGGGTCTGTCCCTACTTCGATGATGTCCTCATTGCTGGGGAGTCATCTCAAAATTTAGCAGAAAGATTAAGGGCTGTCTTGCTTCGTTTTCGAAAAGCAGGCCTTAAACTAAAGAAAGATAAATGTAAGATAGGAGTCACTTCTACTGACTTCTTAGGATTCAGGATTGATGCTCAAGGCATTCACCCTGCTGAAACTAAATTGCAAGCTATCCAGCCGTGTAAGAGTGAGCTGCAAGCCTTCTTGGGGCTATTAAATTTTTACCATGCATTTCTCCCACATAAAGCTGCAGTGGCAGAGCCATTACACAGGATCTTAGACAAGCAGGCTCCTTGGCAGTGGACTAAAGTCCATGACAAGAGTTTCAATGAGGTTAAGGCCTTGCTCACTTCTAATGCTGTTTTAGCGCATTTCAATGAGCAACTGCCTGTTTGCATTGCATGCGATGCATCTCCTTATGGGGTGGGAGCTGTACTTAGCCATCTGATGGGACACAGGTCCCTGTTGCCTATTATTCAAGGACTCTGTCTTCTGCAGAGCAAAATTACACTCAAATTGACAGAGAAGCCTTGGCCATAGTGGCTGGCATTAAGAAATTTCATGATTTCTTATATGGTCACCACTTCATGGTCTATACAGACCATAAGCCTCTGCTGGGTTTGTTTACCACTAACAAACAGACCCCACATATCATTTCTCCTCGTATGCTGAGATGGTCCATTTTCCGGTCAGCATATGACTATACATTAGTTCACCAACCAGGAAGATAAATGGGTCATGCAAATAGCCTGAGCAGATTACCCCTGAACCAATTAGAGCCAGATCCTGCTCCAGCCATTAATATTCTGTCCATTCAGGAGTTGCCTGAGTCTCCCCTCAATGCTAGGGATGTGGCTGCAGAAACTGCCACTGATCACACGCTTACATACGTGCTGACATGGGTGTTGTCAGGGTGGCCTGACAAGTGCCCAGATACTGAGTTCCAAAGCTTCTGGCATAAGAAGCATGAGTTTTCCACTTTCAAAGGTTGCCTGTTATGTGGTAGCAGGGTAGTGATTCCAGCCTCATTGAGGTCTAGAATCTTGATCTCTCTGCATGAGGGATATCTTGGTATAGTCAGGATGAAAGCGCTTGCGCGCAGTCATCTTTGGTGGCGTGTGCTCGATAAAGTCATCGAGGCCCAGGTGCACGGGTGCCAAGTGTGCCAACAGTCTCAGCCTGAAATGCATCAGGCCCCAGTACATAGGTGGGAGGAAACTCAAACCCCATGGTCTAGGGTGCATATATATTATGCTGGGCCCTTTCAGAGGCAATTCTTCCTGGTTGTTGTTGATAGCCATTCCAAGTGGCTAGAGGTTGTTCCTGTTTCCTCCACTACTACTGCCAGGACCATCCAGGTGTTGAGAGGAATTTTTGCATCACACGGTCTTCCAGATGTGCTGGTTTCAGATAATGGCTCTCAATTTACGTCTTCTGAGTTCCAGGCTTTTCTTCAGGCCAACCTGATCTGGCATGCACCATCGGCTCCCTTCCATCCATCCTTAAATGGACTGGCAGAGAGAATGGTGTGCACCACCAAAGATACCCTCAAGAAACTGACTTACGGTAACTGGCATCACAGGTTAGCAGATTTCTTTCTTGCACACCACACCACACCATGCACAGCCACAGGGAAGAGCCCTGCTGAACTCCGCTGGGGTCGCCGCCTCATCACTAAACTGGACAGGCTGCACCCTGACCGGGTGGCTTCACAGGTGTCACAACCGCGGGCACCTAGGAGACTCCAGGTGGGCGATCCGGTTTGGGCAAGAAACTATGGGCCTGGACATCTCTGGGTCACAGCTGTGGTCTGCAAGGTCTCGGGGCCGTTGTCATACGAAGTTGCCTTGGGTGACGGCCGCGTTCTTCACAGAAACATAGACCAATTGTGTTGGAGACTGGACTCACACCCTTCCGCTCCTGGCTCTGCTCTGGGGGGGGGAGGAGGACCATAATATGCATTCTGGGTCACAGTTTCCCAGGACTAACAGGCCCCCACTAGCTGCTACTGAGGCTGTTTGTGATTCATCCCAAGGTTCCACAAGTGCTCCTAACAGGAATTCACTGGATAGGCGGTCATCCCATACATCCATAATTACTCCAGACAGGGAGTCACACCGGAGGTATCCACAGTATTCACATATGTCAGATAGTGCTCCAGACAGGAAGACTGACCGGGGATATTCACACAAATCACAAGCAGCAAGAGAAAAGGAATTCCATCAGGGGCGCTTGCCTCATTCCGCAATTGCTCCCAAAAGGAGGTCACCAGCAAAGGGGGTTGCCATGGAGGCGACTCCTGACTCTGGCACCTTGGGCATGTGCTTGGGGGCCACAGAGTACTGGGGCACTTCCATCTAGGGGGGAGGGGTGTTGTGTCCTGAGCTTGCAAAAGCAGGCTCGGGACATTGCATTGGTCCCGGGCATTCCAAAAGCTGCCCGGGTACCAGGCAGAGCGGCGACGGTCTTGAGCACATGCGCAAGGCACGAAAATGCTCTGTTCCTATTGGTTGACACTGTCCGGGTTTCTGGCCATATAAAAAGGCCTACGTGCTTTTGCTTTTGCTTGGTTGTTGTAGAAGGAGAATAAAGTGTTTGTTCAGCATCGCCCATGTGTCTTCATCATTCGCATGTGAATGAAGTACACAACAGGTATCATCAGCATACTGATACCTCAAGTCACACAGCAGCTTCATGTAGATATTAAAATGGAATGGAGAGAATACCAAGCCTTGCAGCAAATTACAAAAGCTGTGGGCTGGATCTCTCATTCCGTAGTAACACCTGTTGGGACTTGCCTTGAAAACAGGAGCCAAACCAGCTCAAAACTATGCTACTAAGCTCCAGACCCCATAACTGGCCCAAAAGGATACCAGGGTTGATAGTATCAAAGGCTACTGAAAGGTCAAAGACAGCAAGGATGGTTGCAATTCCTCCATTCTCTGTCGCCAAAGTGTCCCTCCTATGGAACCAATGTTTCTGTCCTATAACCAAGCCTGAATCCTGATTGAAAGCAATCCAGATAAGCGATTTCTTCCAGGACCCTTCTAAAGCTGTCAAGCAACCACCTTTTCTACCACCTCCTCCCAAAGTTGTCCAGGCAGATGGGATCAAAAATGGCTTTTTAAGGAGGATTGACTGAAGGCCTTCTTGAAAGGTCCAGGAACATTCTTTCCTGCAGTGAAGAATTTGTCACTGCCAGAACCTACCTTCTAGTCACCATCCAGGAGAGACAAGGATCTAGTTGACAGGTGGTTGCACTGATAAAGTCAAGTACCCTGTCCACTTCTTCAGGTCCAACAGGATCGAACTGTTCTCAGATAAAGAAGCAAGCAAAATCCTTCCCTAGATATCTCACCCAGACCTGCACAGTGTATGGGTTCAAACTGGCAACGAATTTGAATGATTTTGTCTATCAAATGTTGAACAAATTCCTCTGCATGGCCCTATAGATGATCACCTACGCCTCCTGTTTCAGGAGGGACCAGGTGATTCAGCGCAGGGCTGCTGGGTGACACTCTGCAGAGACAATAAGGGTGGAGAAATAATGCTGTTTCACCACTTTTACTACTACAAGGTAGACCTTAATAGCAGCTCTAAGTCATTCCAATCAGATTCAGTGATATTCTAGGGATCTCTCAACCCTTTTCAGAACTCACAACTCCTCCTTGAACCACAGGGTATGTCAGGAGTGATGGGTCAAAAGAGGCCACACAGGTACTAGCTTGTCCAGAGCCTCCGCACCCTTTGATTCCAAGTCATTACCAAGGCTTCAGCAGGGCCATGCAGCAAAAACCCCAGGGATATTCCCGTTCTCTCTTGAACCCATTCAGGTCCATCAGTCACCAGGGAAGAAAAACTTGGATGGGAGGGGGTTGGCAGAAGAGAATCTCAAGGATATCAGGCCATAATCTGACCATTACAGGGGAGATAATGTTAAATCTGCCACAGATCATTGCCATCGCTCCAACAAGATCATATTTAGTGTCTGACCTGTCAAGGTTCCAATAGACGAGGCCAACAAGCTGCAATGGAAAATGGAGTGAACCTTCCCTAATAGTCACAGGAGTTTTAACTGAACAGTGACAGGATTTATAATTCTGACTGTAGGGAAAGGACTGAGAAACTTAGATCCCAATTTCCTGCTTGGTAATTTTAGTCTTAGATGGAGAGGTAAACCTTTTCCCCCACATTAAATGGCTTCTGGTAAGATAGCTTTTTATCAGCCTGTTCTTTATATGTTTTAGCACAGTGGTTCTCAACCTTTTTAATGCCACGACCCCCAACCGGTCGTAAGTCGAGGACTACCCAACCGGTCGTAAGTCGAGGACTACCCAACCAGTCGTAAGTTGAGGACTATTTCCCTGCCCGGGAGCGCTGCGCATGTGTGGTGCTGCCCCCTGCGCCGGCCGAGGCGTAGCTGGCAAGGGGCAGCGATGGTGCAGGGCGACCACTGGCTGGGCCACCAGCTGGCCCAGCCCAAGGGAGGTAAGGCACACGCCGGGCCCCACGCGCACAGTAATCCTCCCTGCACCCGACGGCTTCCCACCTCTCACCCTTGGCCCTCTTTTACTTACATTTTTAGTAGTTGCTCAGCAGGGAGGGGTGGAAACTTCCAGACAGCTCGCCTTCGCGGCAGACAACTTGCAGCACCTTTTGCAGACTGGGACTTTTGGCAGGCTCAGCAGGGCAGAGACAGCCTGGACAATTCCTATTGGCTTTTGAAAGCCAATAGAATTAGACTCTATTCAAGAGAGTCTATTCTATTGGCTTTCAAAAGCCAACAGAATAAGAGGGAGTAGCACAGCTAAGGACAAGGGGGGAAAATGGCAGACTGCGTTGTTTGGCGACCCCCGTGAAATGGTCGTTCGACCCCAAATGGGGTCATGGCCCACAGGTTTAGAACCGCTGTTTTGGCAGCTTGGACTAAACTTTTTTTACATTTGCCCAAACAGTTTGCAAAGAGGTCACCCAATGATCTAGGGTCTCCAAGCCAGGGGGGTATTGGGGTATAGGGATAAACTCCCAACCAGTAGCTATTTTGAATGGAGTAAGTCCAGTGGTACTGTGTACAGTGTTGTTGTACGCTACCTTGGCGAAAGGCAGGAGGTCCATCCAATTAGTCTGTTGATAATCAATTTATTATTACAGCCAAAGGTCAACACATAAATTAAACATTCAAATAAAACAAAACTAAACAGAACCAACACAAGAAGACATAGCAATATGATAATTAACATAGCATATTGTTCCACCATTGTATTCAAACATTCAGCCAATCCATTCGAACTCAGATGAAAAGCAGATGAAAGCTCCTGGCTAGATCCAATTAGTTTTACAAGCTCCTTCCAGAATTTTGTGGTAAATTGAACCTCCCTATCTGATATAATCCTTTTCAGTGCTCCATGGAGGTGATAGATGTGTTTTTAAAATAATCTGTCTAGCTTTGGGGCAAATGGGAGTCCCAAACAAGCAATGATATGAGCTTGCTTTGAAAAAAGATGAATGACAGACCAGATCACTGTGCTCCTCCTGCTTTCGGTTAATTCCACAATAAAGTCCATGGCTGGGAAGGATCAGCCACTTGTTGCAATAGCTTTTTCATAGCTGCTCAGGTAGCACAGCTTTGTACATAACTTTCAATGTCTTTTTTTCATGCCACCAAAACTGTTGTTGTACCAAATGCAAAGTTTTTAGAAAGCCAAAATGACCAGCTTGTTTTGCATCATGATTACATTGGAGGGCTTAAATTCTGAGGATACTGGAAAGTATAGTTTTGAACCCTTCCAGGCTAATCAATCTCGATAGGTCAATAGCGATATATTGTTTCTGAACCAGGGATCTGTTTTAGTTCCTCTTTGAATTTTTATGTTAGTTGACTATCGGGCTCATCAGATTTTCTCTGCATTTGACCTCTCATGGTTACTTGAAAGGCTGACTGTGGGGAATGATGGAATTAATAATTTCCTCCCAGCGGCTTTTGTATTGAGGCATTATAGACAGAGCATCCGCCAGGAGGTTTTTCCCTCCAGGGAGGTTTTTGAGAGGGAATTAAAATGATTGAAATACTGTGCCCAATTTTCTTGCGGGTTTTAGTGCCTTTAAGTTTCTATGATCAGTCCCACTTTGCTCCCTTCCAAGAAATAGTGCCAAGTCAGCAAAGCCCATTTCACTGCAAAAGCCTCCTCCCAAACAGCCCATCATCGCTCTGTGTCTGAACGTTTTCTTGAGGTGTAGGCGCAAGGCTTTAGGTCCCCCCTATTATTTTTCTGTAGGAGGACAGAACCCACAGCAACATCACTTGCATCAGCATGGATGACAAATAGTTCCTCTGGGTCAGAGTGTTTAAGAACTGGTTCTGCTGCAAACAGTCTTTTTAATTGTTCAAAAGCTGCTTGGCATTCCATAGTCCATTGTAAAGGCTGACAAGGACGGAGCTTCCCCCCCACTTTTCTGGATTTTAACAGTTCAGTGATTGGCATAGTGATTTTCGCAGAATAGGGGATGAACTGTCGATAGAAATTCGCGAACCCCCAAAAACTTTGAAGCTGCTTGCTGGTTCGCGGAGGCTGCCACTCTAGCACTGCTCTGACTTTGGCAGGGTCCATTTCCACTCCTTCACTAGAGATTTGGTAGCCTAGGTAATCAAGGCACATCTGATGAAACTCGCATTTAGAAAGCATAGCACAGAGGCTAGCTTTCAACAGCTTCTTAAGCACCTCTCAAACTAATTTGACATGCTCCTTCATCGTCTCAGTGTAGATAAGGATATCATCAAGGTAACCCAAAACTCCCTTGTATAGGTGATCATGCAACACCCAGTTTATCAGTTGCATAAACATAGCAGGGACTTCTTGGAGTCTGAAAGGCATTACCTTAAACTGAAAACTCCCAGGGGACAATTGAAGGCTATCTTCCATTCATCTCCCTCTCTAATTTACACCTGGTAATAAGCCTCTCTTAAGTCCACCTTTGTGAAGATCTTTCCTTTAGCCTGGTGGGCTAGCATGTCTTTCATCAAAGGGAGGGGGTACATATTTTCTATTCTGACAGCATTTAACCCTTTAAAGTCCATGCAGAGCCTCAATGACCCATTTTCTTTTCTTTGAATAGCACTGGGATGGCCATGCATGATTTAGCGGGCTAGATAAAGCCTCTGGCCAGGTTCTTGTCAATGTATTTTCTCAGTTCCTCCATCTATTTAAGCATCATAGAATACATTTTGGGCTTTCAGAGTTGGGCACCTGGTAGAATTTCAATTGCGTGGTCGGTGGTTCAGTGAAGAAGAAGTGTGTCACATTCCTTCTTGCTAAAGATCCCCGCCAATTCACGATATTCTCTGGGAACAAGTTGGATCCCTGGTATTCATTCCATGGCAGCCTTTAATGTCTCGAGGGGTTCCCCCTGGCTCTCGACAGCAGTAGCCCCCTTTTTCTCACTGAGGTCGGTGGGTGGGAGGGATCCTGTCACTAATCTCAGAGTTCTCACACTGTTCTCCACCAAATGTTTGGTCACCACTTATCAAGCAACACCAAGCCTAAAATCACAGTCTCTTTCATCTTAGGGATCACCACAAAGCGGATGATCTCCCAATGCTGTCCCATTTCCAAACACAATGGCTCAGTTAGGTGTGTTGCAGGGGAACCTCTGATAAGGGACCCATCTGTCTATTCAAACTTCATGGCTGGGGCAACAGTTTGTTGTGAATCCCCAGTTTAAGTACTGTGGGGAGATTGATCAGACATCTGCTGTAACCTGAGTCTATTAAAGCATTTAAGTCTGTTTGTGCCCCTGTCTTTGGCACTATAATTTTGGTGGGAATAGTGAAAGGTGGAATGGGTCAACTTACCATAGGATCATCTTCACCATCCTCATTGCTATCGTAAAGCACCAGTATGGGCAGGTGCTCAGATGGGACTCTTGCTTCTTCCTGGGATGGAGAAGCTTGGTGCAATTAGACTTCTCTCATCCTGCTGGTGTGGCTTTTACTTGGGGGACAAGGGATAAGCACTTGATAGCAGGATGACCCTGCTGTCCACATCTGAAGCATTTGATAGAAATCCCAGAGGGTGCCTGAGGAGCGTCAGCTGTCAAGGTGGCTTGGGGTCACCATCCAAACCAGCACTTCTCTGATCTTCATCTCAGTTTTGGCTCAGTGGTAGCTGGTTTCTTGACATGATCCAATTTGATGTTTAAGGTTATTGTCATGCTGTACCATTCTCAGAGCTGGTTCAGAATCCCATGGTATATGCATGCTTGGAGTAGGTCGCAGTCCAGCCCTTGCTTGAAATAGTGGATCAGTGACTGCTCTTGCCACTGACCCAGGTGACCTACAACCCTCCAGAACTCCCAAACATATTCCTTTGCTGGGTGAGCTCTCTGCCTCACGTGATGGATCTCCTTTTCTGCCTACAGGGCTTGGGATTCATCCTGAAATCTTGCCTTTAATTGCTTCATGAATAAGTTCACATCCAGCAATTCTAGAGCCCCCCTCGTCATGAAGGTTGGTCATCCACTCCACCATCTCCCCTTCCAAGTTGGCTGTTACCACATTGACCATCATGGAATCGTCAGGGTAGACATAAGCATAGCGATAAAAGTGGGCCCACACTTGGTTTAGGAAGAAAGGCAACTTCTCAGGGTCTCCATTGAATGAGGACTTGATATGGGGTGGCTCCAGATGTTGCAGAGCCAGGTACACTGGTCGCTGAGCAGCTTGCTAATCTTGGGTGTGTGGCCATACCATTCTCTGGAATCCTCTCTGCTGGGCTCCCGGGCTTGCAGCCTGACACTGTTGTAGAGGCCTTGGCTTTGCTTGGGGGCTTGAGATAGCTGCTGATGGGGGAACAGGTGACACAGCATGGGCCCCAGCAATGGGACTGAGACTCCGACGGGCTGGTGGAAGTGACGTATAAGTCCTTGCCTTTCTCCCATTGAACACTCATACTGGGCTGCAAGAACCATTTCCCTGGCTTCCAGCCAGTCAAACTTCCCTTTCAGCTGTTCAATTGAGGAACTGTGGACTGCCATCTGGTACTTCCACTCCATGCAGTGGTCCCAACCAGTCGACCCCTTCCCTTTCTTCTGCACTATGGAAGAAAGACCTTGCAAGTGGAATTAACAACAGCTCATCTTCAGCAGTTTTTGGGGTTTTCCTGCACTGAGGGACCCTTCTGCTTGATAGAGGTCTGCCAGGATCATGGTTCCCTCTTGAGGTACCAGCTTTCCTGGCTGTATTATCTGGTTCTTTGGCCAGGCCCATATCAACAGACCTTCTTTGATGGCTGGAACAGCCACTTGCACTCTGATAACTGAATCCCTGCCGCGACCAGTGGTGGATTCATCTTTTTTCTCCATAATGAGATCTTTGCTGAGGCTTTGCTATCCTCCCCAAAGTGGTGGGTAGGCAGCCAGGGCTCAGCATCCCAGGGAAATGACATTTTGAATGAGACTTAGTTTAATGTCAAGTTTCCAATAGATGAGACCAAATAAATCAGAACTCCGAGGGTAGAAGTTTCCTCAAAGAACATGTTTATTGGTTACATAGTATCAGCACGGTCAACAGTGAAACCAAGTCTGAAACCCCTCCAAAGAGAAAGACTATTACAAAGTTAAACTTCCCACCTCAATGCTATGCAATCAGCTACGTTTCCCAATAGAATGACTTTGGTTCCCATGGGACAGTAAAATGTTTAGACTAGCAGAAATCCTCCGCACCCCCTCCCATTCTTGTGGCAACCTAGAATGAGCAAGATGGCTGCATTCAGGTTCATTGTAGAGTTGACATGACCACTGTCATGAGTTGGACCCATGATGATCTAGAATAAGTCCATAGCTACCATGGAGGTTATATATTTGTGGCTGTTTTCAAGGCCAAACTCAGGAGTGGCAGGTTGAAGTCTTCCAGAACCATAAGTCTAGAAAACTCCACTGCCAGTGCCAAGTTAGAAACAGGATCTCACAACAAGAACTGAAGGACAAAAGAGACTCTCTGATGACCGCTGCCATGATACTCCCCTCTCCTGGGGTCTCAGCTGGTGCCAAACCCTAGACCCAGCTGGACACATCTCTGAGATATGGATCTAGCATGGATTTCAATTAAAATTTTGATTACATTACCTTTATTGACCCACTTGCCTTAAGTGGAATACCATTTCAGTTCAATGGGAGGCCTATTGGATATTCATGCAAAATTCCATAAATATTTTATTTTAATTATCATTAATTGGTTGAACAACTATGAGAAAGTGTATGTCTTTATAGCTGACCTGAAACTAGACCCAAGTTTCTTTTTCCCATAAATTTGTTTTGTCCCATAAATTCATGCTTTTTCCCCAAGGGAAGGATGAAATAGTAATAAAATATGTTCCATATATTTCATCTTAGCCTTAGGAGTGCATTTTTATATTATCTCTAAATCATAAATACATATATCCTAGATGTTGGAGCCACACCTATTAAATCACACCTTGCTGATTTACAGTGCTAGGGCTAAGATAAAAGACCCAGCATGGTGTAGTTGTTTAAATGTTGGATTAGGATAAAGGAAACCAGATTTAATTCTCTATTTAGTCATAGAATTTTATTGGATTCCTATAAAGCAGTCACTGTCTCTCAGCACAATCCATCTCAGTGAGCTGTTGTCATGGAAAGCAGTCAGAAAGGAAATTGTTTGGTACGCTGTCTTGAAATCTTACAAAATCTGCAAAATAAACTTTACAGATAAATAAAACAAATATAATAAAAGCCCTGAGTCTAAACAGTCCTGAGGTCTAAACACTTGGCAAAGCAAACCCATGTTGTCTTCTCTCTTTTATACTGTCATTTCCTATTCTAAGAAAGTAGATGGAAAGAAGGAATCCACTATCATAAAATTGAGGGAGCCATCAATGTTCACATCACTTTAATGAAATATAAGATTCAAAGAGCGCTTTTACTATTAAAACAAGGGTTTCCTAGACTAGTATGTTGATAGGTTTCCTCACATCTTAATTTTTTAAATAAATGGTAGAAGTCATATCCATAGTTGTTTCCATTATTCTTTTCATGATGAAAACCCCAATGTCTGCTAAAGTGTTATTTGTATGGTACTTGTCTTTGGCTGTCTTCTGTAGAACTCCTATTCTTATGCTTATACTGAAGTCAATGAAAACAATGATACATGTATTAATAAGCTGTTTCATAAAAGGAAATCAATTATAGTCAACTGGAATCCTCCAGTTAATTGAAGGATATTTCAATTTGGATCCAAAAATTGAAGCAAGTTTTTAAAGACTTCCACTGAACTCTATTGCTCATCTAAATTGGATACAGTACTACTTTCCAGTATTACTTCATTTAGATAAAGTTAAATTAGACTTGATTTTTAGAATGGGCCATTGGCCTTGCTTGCCATAAAAGCTTCTCCCAAACCTACAAAAGGAATATGAGGTGAATGTGGAGTGAAATTATTTTAGAAGTTTGAAGAATAAATTCCATGTACAAATGGAATACATTAACAATCTCTTCCAGCAGAGACTGGAACTAAGTAGATCCTCCTTGGCGGTGAAAGTTTATATTCCTACAACAAAAGTAGTCCCTTACTATGTGAGTTGAGGAGAGATGTTGTTGCTCTCAGTATAGATAATCACTTTAAGTCTTTAAAAAAATGAGCAAGCATACAGTCTGTTTAAAATCTGAGGCTTATCAAGTATTCTTGAATCTTCAGACATTATTATTACACAAAAGAGTAGAGTCTGAAAATTGAAGTTACCAACATTTTTATTATTATTTTAAATTATGAAAAACTTTTCAAACATCCACATGAACAAATATATTCACAAAACAAATATATTCACAAAACAAAGAGTGCAAAATTTAGGATTTTTAATTCTTTTTGTTCTCCTTCTCATAATTAAACAATGCATACAACCAGGTAATATTTCCATATACTAAATTGACTTTTCTTCTATATCACACTGATATAAATGGAATCAATATAATATGTGGTAGGGATATTCCCCATGCATCATGTTGATTTGACCTACATATTTTTGATGATCCATTTTATGAAGGTGTTGGAAGTAAGTCTTCATCCTGGTTCATCCAAGCCAGGAATAAATAAACAACATGGCAACTGCTTTGGGAAGATGGCTACAGTTTATTGAAGAAGCAGAAAGATGGTTCTTGCAGAAAAGACCAGAGGAGAAAAGGGGCTTTTTGTTTGGAATAGTTTCCTGTTCCTGTGGCATGAACTTTGAGGCTATTTCCTGTGTCACGTATTCTGACCTGAGTCTAGGTGTGCCTCTCTGGTATACTTGGTGGTAATGAGTTAGTCCTATTATGTCCCAAAAGTCATATCCTGCTTCCCTGGGGCTGGGCTAATGACTCTTAGAGTTTGGGTGAGGTATGCAGATTTTAGGTCTTTGTCTTCTGGCTCCAGCTTTCCTGATAGTTTTACATTTACATTTATATAGTGCCGGCTCTTGCTTGGAGACAGAGAGATTTGGGGGCTGGATTGGTTTCTGCTTTTAAAAATATTTTTGAGGAAAAATATATTTTTCTGCCCTTTTAATATTTCCTTCTCTGCAGGGCTCTGACTTCCCACAAAGGTTTAGAGCATCTTATTCAGGCTGACAAAATATTTTCAATTTTATTTATTTTTCACTTTTCTGAACTGCCCATGTCCTTCAGAGATGGACTTGTTAATGGCCTTGAGTATTTAAATAGTATATATGCTCATTCTACATTTCAGAAGGAAATTTTTATTTACATTTTTTCATTCATTAATTTATCAATCAGCTGAATGACTGAATTATACAACATCTATAGAAAGCAGCAGACTTCTATTGTGCTTTGAACAGTCTCATCTATTTTCATGTTTGTGGCCCACCATATTCTTTTTGTGGAGAGTATGAATCAAAAAACTGAAAAATAAAAACTGAAAACAACAATATGGGCTTAAAGCCAAAAATGCTTTATGTAGTCTCCAGGGTAAACATCACACCCAAGAGAAGCTTCGGTCCTAGTGTACCACTAATTAGAAAGGTAGAGGCAAGGAGCAAGGCGCATTTGTCATCTGGTATTGCATCATAAATGTGAGTAGATCAGTGTTAAATGCAGCTAAGTGGCTGGCCTTTTATTATGCTTCTTCCCTCCCCCCCCCCATATCTGCTTCCCATTATTCCTTAATCACAGATGCAACCTTTCCCACTTCCGCTTGTTAATTCATTTGTTATTTATACAACTCTGATCTTTGTGACATATTTATTCTTTGGCCTGACATCAAATCATTTTTAATATATGATCTGTTTAAAGATGGCCTTTGCCCAGTATTCTTCCTTGCAAATCCCTGACACACTCACATGTGTATTTTTTATTGTTCTCACATATTGCTTATCACTCTGCATGATTACCGCTTTGAAAGCACAGCAGATGGGGTTCTTGCTTTGTGATGAAACAGATGAGATACTCAAATCGATTGCTTTATCAACAATCAGTTGTAGATAAAAATCATTTTAATGAGGGAAATTAATGGTGTTTGCAAACATGATGTTAATTAAAGAGCATTGCTTAGGCTTCCCTCTTCTTCTTTTTCCTCTTGCAACACAATTTTTGTTACCCATGACATCTTTCATTATTGACTCATGCCCCAAAGAAAATGCGATTAAAATCTGCTTTTGTTTGATGTAGCTTTTATTGAAGAAAGGAATAGATCTTTCTGAAGTGTCCTGGTGAGATGAAAGTCTAATTATCTCTGCAAATGAAAGGAAAAGCTTTAATTAGGTCTGCACTGAATATCTGCACTGTGAATTTGTGCATTGTGATGGATGGAGCTTACATCTCCTCAGTGGCTAAGGTTGAAATAATGAAAGAAGAGAAAATGTAACCTGCTCCCATGATTCAACAGGCAAAGTTGAGCTGGAGGTACACCTGTGTTACATGAGTGTGCCCAGAACAGCTGCCATAGGCCATGTTTCAGTGTAAGGCATTCAGCTGTTCTACAGCCCCCTCCTGAGCTTTGATCTTTTCTCAGACAGCAGGGGACCTAACAAATCAAGCTTTTCATGTTTCACTCTTTCACTCTCTTTTGCTTCACCATTCATACTCTAAATCCAAAGGGAAAGACAAAATATTGTCTTTTTCTGATGCTATAATGATCAGTAGCTTACATGACTCAAGTTAGCATTATGCTTTACATGAGCTATTTTAAGGTTTGGAGGGCAGAAAAATGGGAAGGGGGAAATGACAAGTATATATGTGTGTATATATATGTATACACACACATACACATACATATATACATATAATCTTTTTATTTTGATGATTAATTACCTGTTTATGACTTCAACATCTTTTTTGAGCATAATACATACTTTCTAAATGCATTCTTTTTCTATAGGACTCTAATGCCCATCATGGTGAGAAAGGTGACATTTAAGGATATAGTTATGATTCTAATGGCCCCAGGAGGAAATTCTAAATGATGACAAATAATACAATAACCCAATTTTATACCATCTCTACTCTATTTTTACTACACTGTTTGAGGCTTACTCAGTCTTCCTGTAGTCCAGCTGATAGCAGAAGGTCAAATTGCTACTTATTCACATCACTTGCAGCTAACACTTTCTTTGTCGGGGAATCATAAAGCACCTTTGACATCAAGGATAGTCAAGGGGATTACTTGCACACCTTTCCAGACAGGATAATGAGGAGGATGGGAAAGGGAATTGAAGACAAATTTGGCTCAGCAGGAGCACATTGACCTTTCATTCTTATAGTTATAGTGTTTGGTATTGTTTTACAAAGAATTAGTGTAATTGTCTGCCTTCTGCAAAAGCCAGGTGCTCCCCAGCAAGCTAATCATGTGGAAGAAGCAGAATGTGAGATAAATAGGATAATTGTGACCCCTACAATTGTTTTCTTAGCTGGTTTAGAAATTAAAATGTGATGCTGATCTTCAGTGTAAATATTTTTTGTTTTCACTTACAGTTGGAAAGCCTGAAAAATGCTTAAAAATGAATGTGATTATGTATTTTGCCAATGTGGACTATAATTTGATCTGTGTCAAGAAAAGTAACATTTTCTCATGAATTTGGCTTTTTATTTTTCTGTTGCAAAGTTAGCACAAGGTTTCTTTGCACCTAACCTGTGTATGCTTTTGTAATTGGCTTTAAATATGCAGTAAATCAGTATGTTCTATGTATGTGTCTTAATATAGACTTAGCTTTCTCTTAATATCTTTTTTAAATTTATTTGGTTTTTTTTTAGTTGAAATACAAAATAGCATCCAGAAAACATTACACTGTATATACTATATTGTACTGTGCTGTATTACTGTAAATAAAAGACACACATAGAAAGATACAGTGCCATAATCCATTCATTGATTGGGACAATTCTGGGAATGAAATGAATCCAGTATTAAAGCTTAATAACTGCCCCAAAGAGGCACGATGATATAATAATTTCCTGAAAGAGAAACATTTTGTAGGGAATCTGGACAGTAATAGGATTTCCAATATCCTGATAGATGTGATTCTGAGCAAATGCACTTTAGACTAAATTCTCACCCTGTCATGATTTTAAGATAGTCCCACTATATAAAATGAATTGCTGAATTAAATTACGCTTACTCTTAGACACATATAAATATGAAAATGGAATAAGATATTTGGTTGCTTTTCAGGAGTAGAAAATTTTGAAAGGAAAAGCCTTTTATGTTTGTTTTGAAAAACTTTGTACTGTTTCATTGAGATCAATGGGTATTCCAGTTCTGCAGTCTCCCAAGTCACATTACTGTTCCCTGAAGAAAACTGACTATCTTATAGCATATTTCTGTGAATGTTCTAGACTACAGAACATTTACTGAAAGCTGCAAAGAACTTTGCCAACTCATCACAAAACCTCTTAAAAGCTGGAAAGAAAAAAAAAGAATTGTCACTTCATCTGACGTTCAGGAAGCTAACAAAATAAATATTATATAAATTAAACTATCTTCCCCTACTTCACCTCCCTATCATCAAAAATCTTTATGCTCCATTCTTGAACCAAAAGATATGACACAGCTTTATATGAGCGAAGTCTTTCACATTATATAGCTCTGTTACACATGTACTGTATCTTATACTTTCTTCTATGCAGTGAATTCTCTGATTTTAAAAAAAAGTAATAATGAAGTACATGACTACACATTTTTATTAAAGATGTTTTAGCTAATTATAGAAGCCAGAGTATAGGTATTCTCTGAGCACCTAATTTTAAGGTGCTACTAATAAAATGGGTACAGTAACAAGAGAAATAAAATAGTTTTTATCATCAACAAAAATAAACAGATACAAGCTATATTATAATACCCACTCATTTTTGTTAGATATGTATTTGTGCAGATTTAAATTATATATAGCACCAATAGTTAAGAAGAATAAAAAAAATGCACTGTTGAAATGCCATTGGGCTGCATATTTTCTGATTGATTCTGTCAAATAATATGTATTAGATTCCATGCAATACTTCCAAGTGCTATAAGTGAACATATTGTAGTCAATAAATGAATAGCAGATTGTCTTTTCTGTGGCAGGAGGTCGTGGGCTGATGGCTCTGGTGAAAGCATTCCATACTACCTATGTGTTACTGAAGCGGGTATGAGTATAACAGATTGAGGACTTGAGCCAAACTGTCATCTATATGGTAAGATTGCATTCTTGGATCGGATTTGATTTAAAAAGTGTACAGTTTCACAATTGAAATTATGATTGAACTTTTTTGTATATTATGAAATTAATGTAATTTTATCATGTTTGCCAATTGACGTGATATGATATAATGATATAATTTTATGAAGTGATATGTCAGGGTTGTGTATTTTAGGGTGGTCATATACACATAAGAACTTTGTCCACAGCCTTTCATACAATATCGTTCACTTGTCCTTTTTTATTAGATTTTTTAGGGTTTTCTTGACTATGTTGCCTATTTTTTGGAAATATTGTGATGACACTAGTTTGTCCTTTGTTTGATAAGAGTATTGTGTTGATTTTGAAACATTTTTTAAAGTATTTTTAGAGATGCTCTTTCTTCTGCCTTGAGGTTGTTCTGTTTCCGCATCTGTTTTTTCAGAAGTGTACTTGTCAAACATACATTTAGTACTCATTGATTGGTCCAACTGTTAAAAAATTCAAGTTGATTGGCATTCTCTATATTATAGTTGAGTCCATATGGAGGATGCTATTTTTGAGAGGGATATAATTTAGCTTAAGATGTTTGTCACTTATTTTGGACGATATTTTCCTTATTGATTTTCAAATTTAGTTTTTCTTTTTTTTCAGCTTGTTTTTAAAGAGATGTTTTTGATAATCATTGTTAGTATCCTTCTGGATTTGAGGTTCATTCTAATTTCTCTTTTAAGTCACTAATGCTTCCCTGGTATTTATGCCAGCAAACATCCACTATTATCAGAAACATCATTTTATTCCTATTCTGTTCTGCTATTTTTTGCACAGTTTATTGGAGATCTTATCTTGGTTTGCATGATCTACTGTTGTAGATGCTCATGCAGAAAAATGGGTTGTATGCCTGTATAAACTGTTTAAGGTCGTGAGTTGTTTCAATAGAATATAGCTCAGGATTCAATTGTTGGATTCTATGATTTAATTTTTGGTCAATTTTTAAAATATAATTTAACAAATGTTTTAGCTGATACTAATCGAAGCTTAATTTTAATTTATTGAGAAGAGCTGTACCCTGCTTTCAAGTCATAATACTTGATTAATTCTATTGTCTGTTTTCCTGGATATATACATAACATAACTGTTTCTTCAATTGTATCTATTATGTATTTTGGTTGAGCTGTGTTGCATTCTTCAATAGATTATTGAGCAAATCATGGTGGTTCTTGTTCACACAGAACACTAAATCATAAAGCATAATTTTCAAGCTATACTAGATGAATTATTATGATGAACCAAAGCAAATATATCTTAAAACTGATCCCCCTTTAAACCACTGTTGGCACATTTTTTCTTTTTTGCAGTGTGAAGCCAGCCTCAGCCCACCCAGCAGCAATTTGCAAAGAGGGGATTTTGACATTCTGTAGATCATGCTTTGGACTTTTTTTTCTTTCTTTTTCCCAATGTGGAGACAGCTCCAACCCAGCCCAGGAACAGAGTACAAAGGGGCACTTTGGCACACTACAAGATTGTTTTCAAACAATGAGGTCACATGGAGTATCTCTTTATGACAGCATTGCTTAGCGACCAAAATTCCAGTCTCAGCTGTGGTTGTAAATCAAGTACTCTCTCTCTCTCTCTCTCTCTCTCTCTCTCTCTCTCTCTCTCTCTCTCTCTCTCTCTCTCTCTCTCTCTCTCTCTCTCTCTCTCTGTGTGTGTGTGTGTGTGTGTGTGTGTGTGTGTATGTATGTGTGTGTGTATGTGTATGTGTATGTATACATATCATATTATCTTTATCATTAACCCAATCTAGTGTCTATAGTATGATATTCTCAACCTGAAGTTACAATCAAATAGATATATCAACATTTTTTATAAATATATCTACATGTTAAACTTAATTGTCACAAACCACAGTATTGCTATAACCTCAATAATAACCACCTACAAACAACATGAACGTTCTTTAAATATATATTTCTTCAATAAAAAGCAGAAGCTGATATACTCTCTTGGAGAAAACAGAAAGTATATAAATATTTTAGTTTGTAGTATATTTGTAAACCAGTTGATTGGCATGGTATGTAAACTGAATGAGATACAGAATAGATTTTCTTATTCTATAGTTCTCAAGAGGTTCTGGACTTTTAAAGATAAGTTTTGAAAAAGAAAGACATGTTTTAAATCATATACAGGTAGTCCTCAATTTACAACAGTTCATGTAGTGACTGTTCAAAGTTATAAAAGCAGTGAAAAAAAAACTTTTGACCATTTTTCACATTTACAACCATTGTAGCATTCATGTGATCAAAATTCAGATGATTGGCAACTAACTCATATTTATGATGGTTGCAGTGTCCTGGGGTCATGTGATCATCTTTTAACAAGCAATGTTTGTTAAAAATAGATATATCAACATATATCTATATGTTGATCAACATATATCTATATGTTGATATATCTGGCCCTGGGCTCAGACTGTTGCTGCTCAATGCCAGGTCGGTTAATAATAAGGCCCTCCTCATTCATGACCTTCTCATGGATGAGGAGGCTGACCTGGCGTGTGTGACTGAAACCTGGTTGGGCCCAGAGGGGGGAGTTCCCCTCTCGGGTATGTGCCCACCAGGTTATCAGGTATGGCACCAGCCGCAACCCCAGGGAAGGTGGGGAGGAGTGGCTGTTTTGGCCCGGGAGAACCTCAGTCTACGCAGACTCACTGTTTCCGAAATTCCGGGTTGCGAGTCCATCTTTATGACGAGTCCATCTTTATGATGCTGTACCTAGGGGTTCAGGTGGGCTTATTGCTGACGTACCTGCCTCCCAGCTGCGTGACATCAGCCCTGGCTGTGCTACTTGAGGAGGTTGCTAGGCTGGCAGTGGAGTTCCCCAGACTTATAGTCTTGGGGGACTTTAATCTGCCGTCGCTTGGCGAGTCCTTGGGGTTGACACAGGAGTTCATGGCCACCATGACAACCATGGACCTGACCCAAGTAGTACAGGGTCCGACGCATGAGGGTGGGCACGCCCCGGATATGATTTTCCTTTCGGAGCAGTTGGGTAATGATCTGGCTTTAAGGGGCTTAGATGTCATGCCTTTGTCATGGACCGATCATTTTCTGCTACGACTGAATTTTATGGCCCCAATCCTTCCCCGCAGGGAGGCAGAACCGATTAGGTGGTTCCGCCCAAGATGCCTGATGGATCCAATTGGTTTTCAGACGGCGCTTGGGGAATTACCGAGCTCGTTCATTCACAATTAAGCGGAGTCCCTGGTAGTGGCATGGAATATGGCCGCGAAGGGGGCTGTTGACCCGATTGCGCCGCTGCGACCTCTCCGTGGTGCTGGCCCCAGGAGGTCTCCTTGGTTCACCGAAGAGCTCAGGGGGATGAAGTGCCATAAGAGACGTCTAGAGAAGCGATGGAGACGAAGTAGGTCCGGATCTGATCGAACCAGATTGAGCTCATTTATTAGAGCCTATTTGAAGGCGATTAAGGCAGCAAGATCTCTGTATTTTTCTGCTTTGATCGTGTCTGCGGAATCTCGTCCGGCCGCCCTGTTTAGGGTGACCCGGTCCCTCCTTAACCCTAACCCTAACCCTAACCCTTGCAGGGTAGTGCTGAGGACTTTAACAACTGTTTCGCAGACAAAGTGGCTCAGATCCGGGCTGACCTAGACTCCAATTGTGTAGCAGAGTTGACTGATAATGATTCAGTCGAGGGGACAGGGGCATGTTCTTGTCCGGTCATCTGGGGTGAGTTTGAGGCTGTTACGCCTGAGGAAGTGGACAGGGCCATTGGAGCTGTGAGTTCTGCCACCTGTTTGTTGGACCCGTGTCCCTCCTGGCTGGTTTCGGCCAGTAGGGTGGTGACACGTGCCTGGATCCAGGAGATTGTCAACGCTTCTTTGAGGAGGGGTCCTTTCTGGCTCCTTTAAAGGAGGCACTTGTGTGCCCCCTCCTCAAGAAGCCTTCCCTGGATCCAGCAATTTTGACCAACTATCGTCCGGTCTCCAACCTCCCCTTTGTGGGGAAGGTTTTTGAGAAGGTGGTGGCACGTCAGCTCCAGCGGTCTCTGGAGGAAGCCGATTATCTGGGCCCTCTGCAGTCCGGGTTCAGGCCCGGCTACTCCACCGAAACTGCTTTGGTCGCTCTGATGGATGATCTCTGGCGGGCCCAGGATAGAGGCCAGTCCTCTTTCCTGGTGCTCCTTGACCTCTCAGCGGCGTTCGATACCATCGACCATGGTATCCTTCTGCGCCGGCTGGAGGGATTGGGAGTGGGGGGCACCGTGTTACGGTGGTTCTCCTCCTATCTCACTGGTCGGTCGCAGTCGGTGTTTGTGGGGGGTCAGAGGTCCACCTCTAGGTTACTCCCATGTGGGGTGCCTCAGGAGTCGGTTCTCTCCCCCCTACTTTTTAACATCTACATGAAGCCACTGGGTGAGATCATCCATCGGCACGGAGTGAGATACCATCAGTACGCTGATGATACTCAGCTGTACATTTCCACTCCTGGCCATATCAGTGATGTGCCGGTGTCTGGAGGCTGTGAGGGTTTGGATGGGTGTTAACAGATTAAGGCTCAACCCCAATAAGACAGAGTGGCTGTGGGTGATGCCTCCCAAGGACACTTCTATCTGTCCTTCCATTACCCTGGGGTACTTACCTGGATCGGGAGTCTCTCCTCAGAGTCACACATGCCCTTGTCACCTCGAGGATTGACTACTGCAATGCTCTTTACATGGGGCTACCCTTGAAGAGTGTTCGGAGAATACAATTAGTGCAAAATGCAGCTGCGCAAGCAGTTGTGGGCCTTCCGCGTTGTGCCCACATTTCACCAACTCTCCGCATGCTGCATTTGTTGCCTATTGGTCTCCGAGCCCAATTCAAGGTGTTGGTTATCACCTATAAAGCCCTTCATGGCATGGGACCAGGATACTTACGGGACCGCCTTCTGCCACGTACTTCTCTACGACCGGTGAGAGCACACAGGGTTGGCCTCCTCTGGGTCCCGTCAGCGAAACAATGTTATCTGGCGGGCCCTAGGGGGAGGGCTTTCTCTGTTGTGGCGCCCGCCCTCTGGAACCAACTGCCTCCTGAAGTCCGCGTTTCTCCGACTCTCCCGGCCTTCCGGAAAAATCTAAAAACTCATCTTTGCCGGCAGGCCTGGGGATGATTGTGGTTGATTGTTGAATTGAATGTGTGTTTTATTGTTTTTTTTAGATATCGTTGTTTGGGTTTTCTATTGTAATTTTATTGTTATATATATGTTGTTAGCCGCTCCGAGTCCCCGGAGAGGAGCGGCATACAAACCCAAATAAATAAATAAATAAATAAATAAATAAATAAATAAATAAATAAATAAATAAATAAATAAATAAATAGTGGGGAAGCAGATTCACTTAACCTCAGTGATTCATTTAACAATTGTGGCAAGAAAGGTTGTAAAATGTGGCAAAATTCACTTAACCATCTCACTTAGCAATTTTGGGCTCAAAATTTTGGGCTTAATTGCATACGTTGACAGACACAGAGAGACAAACACAGAGTGAGAGTGAGAAATATCTAGCCCTTAGCCTCAGGGAGTTAGACTCTTCAATAATAATATCCACTTCTTTCTTCCTCTTTTTTCAGTAAAGCAGACTCATGAGTGCCCTCATAATGTTCTGACTCAAAACTACAATTTCGAAATATGATTTTTGATTTCTAGAATATGCTTCATTTAAAGAATATCTGTGTTTTCTTCTGTTGCCTAAATGTTCTTTAGTTCTGATCATAAGACTCTAATAGTTTTTCCCACAATAGGATACACAACATGGAACTTATTGTGAATCATTGGAGGTAATGTCTCTGTCTTTCTCCAGGTCTGATGGGGAAAGTTATTTTTATGTGTATACTTTCAGTAAGTGTAAAGACAACAGGAAGAATATTCTTAAAAAGAACATACTTCAAAAAAAATTGTTATGTGAGTAAGGATGCCTAGATGAATCCATTTCTGACTCATTAATCTGTAAAGTTATTCCATACCATTTTGGTATTAATCTGCATTTTTGAAAGTTCATACATTTTAATATAATACAGATATAGGTAAAGATATTTTGAATCAGTATTTGTAGATGTATTTCCTTTCAAAATATGCATATTTGTCTCAGTGGACATGAAAGCTAATAGATAATTTTATATCTGCATATTAGTCCAAGAGATGCAAATCAGGTCAGTTTATGCTAATATTTACACAGGAAAGTTTCAGGAACTATAAATCCTGTATAAATAATGAAGATACATTTGCAGTGACATTGAAAAGCTTTATAATAACAATATTGATTTTTAAAAGTTTAATTTCCTAAGGCATTCTTGGAGATATATTAAAATTTAAACATCTGAATTTATGTATTTTTACACTAATAGCGGAGAAGTAGAAGCTTGTTTTGTTAGAGACAAATTAGCCCACTTGGTGAACATTTTTATTAATGTGTGCAATTCAGAATGTTTTGCAAATGTTTTCTTTAAACTCTACTTAGAAAAATGTTCTTCCTTGTCAATCAAAGACTGCAAGCTCTGGTGAAACCAATCCTAGTGATTTGTGTTTATCCAATAAAAATGTGTATGTCACTCTTTTGAGAGACCCAAACATACACACATCTGTGTCAGAAACCATACTCGAACTCTCTCCACCTCCCACCCCACATAACAGTTCAGAATATATGTATTAATTAATTTAATCATCACTGTTGGGAATTAAAATGCCTATAAAATAAGGTATTCTGTTTATACAATTAATTAATTTCCATTATATACCTACCACTTTTTTATTACACACAGACTATCCACAAATGGGGACATTTCCCCTTTATCCTTTCTGTAGAAACAGAAAGGTTATCTAAGGACGACCTTCTCCCATATTCATCAATCCATCTGAGCAGAACAAATTGGACCAAGTCCCATGTATATGAAATTCTCATCTAATAGGACATTGGTTCCAATGTCCTATTAGTTTAAATCCCTAGCCCACGCTTTAAATATTATCCTCACTGGGATCCATTCTTGTCCTTCCTGGGTTTCAGGAAAATAATTATGAGAATAATTATGACTTAGTATAGAAGGAGGATATTTTGTGGGTGGAAATGGTGGACATATGACTTTTTATATTTTTGTTTATTATTTTAATGTTGTGATTTTTGTTTATATTACGGGAGATTTTTTTATTTTTATAAGTGGCACACAATAAAGCTAATGAAATAAGCACTTTAGTTTTAGCCTTAGTTTTTAAGTTAAATGTTCTTGTACTTCTTGTACAACAGTATTTGCTTTTTAGACACATTATCCTAATCTCAAACTGTTTCAACTGTCAGTATAGATATAAACTTAAATGATTTTAAAAGAACAACAGAACAGAACTATTGATAACTACCAGTAAGAAACAATTCATTCTCATTTAAAGTGTTCCATTGAAAGCCAGCCTGCATAAATCAAAAGAAGAAAAGATATATCGCTGCAAAGAAAAAAAGTAATACATTGTTCTCCCAAGGATCTAAATTATTTCATCTTAACATACAATGCTCAGAGCTTTTCTTTCTTATGTTGAAAATTAACTGTAGGAGATAAATGTAGCTACTCTGGATCTTAAGGTAAATCTTTCAGATGTCTCCTTCCATTCTGTTAGTGGTCAGCTGAAGAATTATAAAAAGGTTTGTTCTGGTACCAAGGTTTGTTGTCAGATTTAAGGTATAGCTGTAAATGTTGGGTTGTAATAACTGAACCCTATATTCTGGAATTAAGTCATGGCAGAAGCCACGCCGTTTTGAAACTGCTATACAACAGTAGCACTACAAGGAGAGAGCAGGATCAAGAAAAAATCAACAACAGAATCAGAGTCACATAGACCTGATGCAAGTCTTTTTTTCTAGACATTGTGACATCATATGTATAAAACAGGCAGAATTACTGTCACAAAAGCGTGATACTGCTTTCATCATTTTGATAAAAATGCTGAATCCTGTAGACAGCTCTGCCAACTAAGTTGTTTCATGGTAGATTAGACTTGCCTCCATCAGAAAACAGACATAAACCAATGTAGACACAAACACATACACCTGCATGCACACACAGAGACAGACAATTTTAAGGGTAAGCATTTTTTTTGCCAATAAACTTTTAGCTATTCTTTTCTCAGTAGTATGCAAAAGTATTGGCTGGTCTGATCAGTGTTAATTCCTACTTTGCCAACTTCAGCCCTTATACTTGCATGTAAAAGTCACTCTTATAGAGTAGTTTAGAGTGAGAATAATCTCTTGGGGACAGAGTGGTACTAGCTTTTTGTATCAATAGCAGAATTAATCAAATCTGGTCCAAAAAAAACCCCTTGGATAACCACTGGATGGCAGAAAAGAGTTAGAGATTTGCTCATTACTTTGCTGCCATGATGTGGTCCCTTTTGTCATTAAACATTGACCCTGGCTACCATTCTTCTATCAGCTGTTTTGTCCTGACACATTGGCCACCCTTTGCAAATTCTTAGGTTACCTTGGGCTTCAGGCCTGTGGCAGATGACAACTAGGATTGATATTTAAAAAAAAAAAAAGGATTTGAGGACATGGAGAAGCTTTCTGGTGCCTGCATCCCCATGAAGATCCATTGATGCCATTGGCAAAGTGCATAACAAAGGTTACATTTGCACTGAATCAAATTATAACCTGTCCAAACCTTCCTGACTGTAATCTGGGTATATTTTGTTCCTTTTTCTGGGTTTACCTGAATTAGTGTCTCAAGATAAATCTATATTAAAGCATCAATCTTCATTAGTTACCAGAATTTGATATCTGTTCTTTCTTGCACTTCAATCTTCATTAGCATGTGTGAGGAAAAAGGTATCCCAGCAGGTATACAGCATGTGTTCCTGCATTTTAGTCCTGCCTCTCTGGAGTCCTTAGCTGCTAGTGCTTGGGAAGAATTCAGTAGCAAGCATATGTTACCAAGCTTTTTATCTGAATGCTTCAGATTATATCAAAAGGCACAGTCTGAACTTCATAAACCAGAAGAAAAATCATCTCTACACATCCATGGGGCTAAGGTAGATATCCTGAGCATCTGCTACCAACCATAAATTGTATTCCATAATTCAAGTGTGAATTATATTTTGTGTGGTAATTCAGCTCATTTTTAGCACTCAAACAAAACCTATGATGCTATGTCAGCTCACTCTGAGCAAAATATTTTCTTTTTAAATATGTAAGTAATTTATATATGGTACAAAACCACATAAGCCTGATATGTCTGAATCAATTGGTTGCAACCATATTGATTCTAATAATTTAATTTAACCTGGTCTGAATCTGGTTGGTTTGCAGCCTGGATAATTTAGTCAGCAAGTTTATAACATTTGTTTTCAGTATATATGGGCCCACAAATTTTATATATAAACTTATTGGGCAAAAATTAGCCAAGTTGTTATTAAAGATTAAAATTCTTTCTTAAAGATTGGAAGTGTAATGAAATAATTCCTGTCTTTAAGTAGCAATAATGAATTGTAGATAGTTTTAAATAAGAGTACTATCAGTTGGGATTTATTTCAAGAATTCTAGAGGGACTAAGTTTCCTTCTAGCATTTCTCATTCTTCAATAGAAGATAAATTTAAGGATTTCTGAATATAAAACAGGAAATGCTCAGGAAAGGTAGGAATTTCAGAATGCTAGGTTTTCTTTGCTGACTGATGTAGAATAGTAGGTGGCCGAAGTCTCAAGCAGGGGAGAATTATTAGAACTGAATTTCAGTATAGCAGTACATGGTATAGCAGCCAAAATGTGATTTTTGTCAAGAACTGGTTGTTGGAGCTTTTACCAGTTTTCTTACATATAACTTTGCTTTTTCACAACTATACTGGCCCTAATTCTTACTAATAGAGCATAAGTGATAGAGGGAATTGAAGATGCAGGAACTTTGGGAGACAGTGATCATGTCATGCTGGAATTCAATATAATGGAGTCACAGGCAATAGAGCATAATCAAACCAGTTGGTCTTGCTCTTTAAAAGAGCTGATTTAAACAAACTTAGAACTTGGGAAGGATTCCATGGAAGAAAATCTTAAAGGGAAAAACAATTCAAGAATCCTGGGAAACTCTGAAAAATGTAATTCTAAAACCCACTACAACTCAGTATCACTGAAAAAGAAAAACAATAAATTCAAGAAGAAACCAGCATGGCTGCACAAAGATCTCTCTGATAAACTGAAAGAGAAAAAAAGATAACTAAAAAAATGGAAAGAGAGGCATATACTGTAACTGAAGCAGCATATCAATAAATAGCCTGAATCTGCAGAGATGAAGTCAGGAAAGCAAAGACTCAGAATGAACTAAGACTTGCAACAAATGTCAATAATAATAATAATAATAATAATAATAATAATAATAATAATAATAATAATAATAATAATAATAATAATAATAATAATAATAATAATAATAATAGTAGTAGTAGTAGTAGTAGTAGTAGTAGTAGAGAATACAGCAACAGACAGTAAGTGCTGCCTATGCAAAGAAGCTGAAGACACAGTGGACCACCTGGTAAGCTGCTGCAAGAAGATCGCACAGACTGACTACAAGCAGCGGCATGACAAAGTAGCAACAATGGTGCATTGGAAGATCTTCAAGAAATATCATTTGCCTGTAAGCAAGAATTGGTGTGATCATAAAATAGAGAAAGTCATAGAAAATGGTAAAATTAAACTGCTCTGGGACTTCAGAATTCAAACAGACAAGCACCTGCAACACAACACCCAGGACTTAACAATTGTTGATAAGAAAGACAAAAAAGTCTGAATAGTGGACGTGGCAGTGCCTGGAGACAGCAGAATAGATGAGAAAGAACTGGAGAAGATAACAAAATACAAAGACCTACAAATAGAAATAGAAAGACTATGGCAAAGGCAAGCAAGGGTAGTACCAAAAGTAATAAGGTGCCTTGGATTCAATCCCAAAACAACTACAGCACCACTTGAACACCATTGGCATTGACAAATTTGCCATTGGTCAATTGCAAAAGGCGGCCTTACTAGGAACTGCTTCCATACTGCGACGATATCTGTAATACCATCAAATATTCACATCTGTCTATCCCAGGTCCTTGGGAAGGACTCAATAGGTAGACAAAAATGCCAAATCCAGTCTGAATATCTGGCTGACTGTGCGATGATCAATAATAATAATAATGATGATGATGATGATGATGATGATGTTTCTTTCAACATATAAAAAAAGTGAAGGAAATGATCAGTCCACTAATGGAAGAAGATGGCAAGGACATAATGGGCAGTAAGCGGAGCTGTTTAACTCATTCTTTGCATCTGTCTTCACGCAAAAATAAAATACAGCCCAACCTACCAAAAACAGAACTGTAAAAGACAGACTAGCATTACAAATTAAAATAAGCAAGAAAATGGTAATAGAATTCCTGTCCACTCTAAATGAGTTCAGTCACCAGGACCTGATGATTATATCCCAGAGTTGGGAAGGAACTGGCAGAAATGACCTTGGAACCATTGAATGATATCTTTCAAAGTTCTTGGAACACAGGGAAATTACCAAGGGACTGGAAAAGAGCTGATGTGGTTCCCATCTTCAAAAAAGGAGAGAAAAAACCAGATCCAAGGAACTACAGACCAATCAGCTTGACATCAGTACCTGGGAAGATCCTGGGGAAGATAATCAAGCAACAGATCTGTGATCACCTAGAACACGGGTCGGCTCTTTCAGCCGTCTCCTGTGGCTCCCTGTCCTCAGCCACCATGTGCAGTCTGAAAAAAAAAGTGGGACTAAAAAAGTTCAACCAATCAATTCAAACTTCTCATGAAGTTTGAATTGATTGGTTGAACTTCTTTGGTTTGTGGGACTGCCCACAAACCTCTTTCCTTCTTTGTACTGCACGTGGTACTGCACGTGGTGGCTGGGAGGATTGCTGGAAAAGTGTCCCTGGTAAGGAGCTGCGGGTGGCCGGTCTCGGGGTGCCTCTTCCCTGCCCGGTGGATCTCCCCTCGCCCTGCTCCGCTGCCACCTCTGTTAGCCGGGGTGGTCGCCAGGGGTCTTCCGGAGCTTCCCCTCTCCACCTGCGCCTTTCGGCCATCTCATGGGCAGCAGATTCCCCTGTGGCACCTGCATGGCCCTTTCCACACCTGCTGCGCGGTCCTCTTAGCCATCCTCCCACTGCCGCTGCTGCCAGTCGCGCTGAGCGAGGCAATGGCAAGTGGGCAGCCACGCCAGTTCGCCATCCTCCCGCTGCCACCACCGCTGCCACTGCAGGAGAAGGAGACCTTGGGCTGTTAGGGCAGCAGGGTCGGCTGGGACATCCCCGTGGCGGCATTCCCCATTGCCGGCGCAGCCGCCCTTGGTGCCCTCCTCTTACGATGGCAAAGTGGCTGAGGATGTGGCGGGGGTGGCAGCTGGGCCACTCCACTGCCACCAGAGCCGCTGCCTCCCATCCTGCTCCCGCTCCCTGCCCGTTCAGCCGAGGACGCGGCAGCCGTGCCGTGCCACCGCCACTGGAGCAGCTGCTCCCATCCTGCTCCCGCTCCCCACCCATTCGGCTGAGGACGCGGCAGGCGTGCCGTGCCGCCACCACCGGAGCCACTGCTCCCATCCTGCTCCCACTCTCCACCTGTTCGTCTAAGAATGTGGCGGCAGGGCCACGCCACCACCACCACCAGAGCCGCTGCTCCCGTCCTGCTCCAGACCTTCAGTTTTCTCGGCTTGCCAACGAGGCTTGCAAACTCGGCTCCTGCCAGGGAAGCTCCTTCCCCGAAGCATGCAATTGCTCAGAGCCAGTCCCAAAAGGTGCTGCTTCCTTGGCAGGAGCTGAGTTTGCAAGCCTCGTTGGTAAGCTGAGAAAGCCAAAGGTCCGGAGGGTTCCCTCCTGCTTTCGGGGTTTTTCTTGCCTGCCCGCCTGGGTGGAAAGCCTGCGCCTCCCCTTCTCCTGTGGCCGGGGAAAGAGGGCCAGACCTGAGCCTGTCCTGGAGGACTTTTTAAGCCCCGGATACCCCCACCCCCTCCCCCATCAGCCCAGGACCAGGCACTGCAACTCTGCAGCAGGAGGGAATCCTCTGAACCTTCGGTTTTCTCGGCTTGCAAACAAGGCTTGCAAACTTGGCTCCTGCCAGGGAAGCAGCACTTTTTCGGACAGGCTCTGAGCAATTGCATTCTTCAGGGAAGGAGCACGGAGGCCTGCAGGTAGGCAGATAGACGCTGGGCAGCATGAACTAAGCGGCGAGCAAAACCCCAAAAGTTTTGCAAAGAAGAAGTGAAAGCCGGTTCAGCTGGTCGTTGGGGTGTGGAACTGGGCTGCGGACACCAGGCCTTGCTCACCGGCAATGCTGGAGCCTCCCACACCAATCAGCAGGTCTGGGACTGCCGGCTTCTGGCTGCATGGCTGCCTCCCTCCAGAGCTGTCTTTCTCCCCCCCCGGGCCATGCGCCACCGGCATCTTCTCTTTGTAAAGGAATGCAAAAGGTTTCAGGGTTTTGCTCGCCCACCCGGGTGGAGACCAGAATTGGAGGCTCTAACATCCTATCGTTGGCTGCAATCCTATCGACCTGCTTTGTGCAACTGATTGCAAGCCAAGCGCTGCCTGGTTCTGAATTAATAACTTGGGGGGGGCGAAGCCCACTGAACTGCATGATCCCAATGACCCAGCTGACTTTGCAGGAGCCTTTATCAGATTGGAACTTTCCTGTCCGATTGAGCTTAGTTTAGGTAGGGCCGTTCTTAGCGTGGGGTTCACATGTTAGTTAGTGGGGCTGACTAGTTCTCTGGCAAGGGTGCCGCACTCAGGCCTTCCTCCAAAGCGCCGTCCTTGGAGGGGTAGTCCAAGGCACCACTTTCAGCCGGCTCCTTTGGCACGGCCCCAATTCTGCTCCGGAGAAACTAGGGTGGGGCAGAGCAGGTCAGCGCTGCCTATCTCAGTCACGTGGAGGGCAATGTAAACACCACCAAATGGCTCCGCAGTTGCCGCCGCCACCGCCGGGGGAGATGAGCAGGCTGTTGCTCCTGCGGTCGCCTTCCCCCACTATGGAAGTTAGCCTGGTCCACACCTTTGGGGGCCTCAGCCTCCAGCAGCTCCGCCATGCCCAAGGCAAGCCCCCCTGCTCGCCACTTCAGCAAAGGGGAGAGAGCAGTCTTTTCCAAGGGGAGGAGAAGCCAGGCAGAGCTAGACGTGGGCAGGACCGGTGCATGTGTCGCCTTAGGCTCCACTCTTCAATGAAGTTCCGGTGTGCGTGTGCGCATACGTGTACGCATGCGCACATTTTGCGGCTCCCAGTTGTTGTTATTTTTTAGGGAAACGGGTCCAAGTGGCTCTTTCACCATTTTAGGTTGCCGACCCCTGACCTAGAATCAAGCAAAGTTATAACCATGGCTTTGTAAAAAAAACCATTAGACCAGCGAAACACTGTGGACATAATATGCTTAGACTTCAGTAAGGCATTTGACAGAGTAGACCAAAACCTGCTTCTTAGAAAGCTAGAAAAAAGTGATATAGATAACAACACGATCAGATGGATCTGTAGTTGGCTGATAAACCATAGTGAGTAGTCCTCAATGGTACTACATCCACCTGGAGAGAAGTAAGCAGTGAGGTACCACAAGGCTCCGTCTTAGGTCCAGTACTCTTCAATATCTTCATTAATGACTTAGATGAGGAAATAGAAGGGGAACTCATCAAATTTGCAGATGTTGAAACTCTGGAAAGAGTGCAGAGAAAAGCAACAAAGATGATTAGGGGACTGGAGGCTAAAACATATGAAGAACGGTTGCAGAAATTGAACATAAGAACTTAAGAAGAGCCATGCTGAATCAGGCCAAAGCCCATCGAGTCCAGCATTCTGTGTCACACAATGGCCCACCAATTGTACATGGGGATCTTGAGCAGAAGAGAAAGCAAAACCCTCCCTTTCCCTTGACCCCCAGCAAATGGTACTCAAGGGAATCCTGCCTGCCTCAACCAACATAGAGGCGGCACATGGACATCCATTTTAATAACCACCGATACACTTGGCATCCATGAATCTGTCTGACCCTGCCTTGAAGCCATCAAGGCTGACAGCTGTCACGACCTCTTCTGGAAGTGAATTCCATAAACCAATGACCCTCTGGGTGAAGAAATATTTCCCTTTATTTGTCCTCACTTTCTTACCTATGAGCTTTAGGGAGTGCCCCCTTGTCCTAGTATTGTGTGATAGAGAAAAGAATTTTTCTCTATCCACCTTTTCTATCCCATGCATGATTTTATACACTTCGATCAAGTCACCCCTTAAACGCCATCTTTCAAGGCTGAAGAGACCAAGGCGTTGCAATCTGGTTTCATAAGGGAGGCGCTCCATTTCCTTGATCATTCTTGTTGCCCTTTTTTGCACCTTTTCCAGTTCCATTATATCCTTCTTGAGGTGCGGTGACCAGAACTGTACACAGTACTCCAAGTGTGGTCTCACCATCGATTTGTACAGAGGCAATACAACACTTGCTGACTTATTTTTGATTCCCTTCCTAATCATGCCAAGCATGGAATTTGCTTTTTTTACTGCTGCTGCGCATTGGGTTGACATCTTCATTGAGCTGTCCACCAAAACCCCCAGATCCCTTTCTTGGGTTGTCTCAGAAAGTTTGGTCCCCATCAGTTGGTAAGTATAATTGGGGTTCTTTGCCCCGATGTGCATAACTTTGCACTTGTTTAGGTTAAAATGCATTTGCCACTTTGTTGCCCACTCACACAATTTCGAGAGATCCTTCTGGAGCTCCCGACAGTCAGTTTCACTTTTCACTACCCGGAACAATTTGTTGTCATCAGCAAACTTTGCTACCTCACTATTTATTTCTACATCCAGATCATTGATGAATAAATTAAAAAGTAAAGGTCCCAAAACTGAACCTTGGGGTACACCACTTCTCACTTCTTTCCATCCAGAGACTTGTCCATTTATTGCCACCCTTTGCTTCCTACAATTTAGCCAGTTACCAATCCAGGACAAGACCTGTCCTCTAATTCCGTGGCTGAAGAGCTTTTTTAGGAGCCTTTGGTGAGGGACTTTGTCAAAAGCCTTTTGAAAGTCAAGATATATAATATCAACTGGGGCTCCTTTATCTATGTATTTATTTACACCCTCAAAGAATTCTAACAAGTTAGTAATACATGATTTGCCTTTGCAGAAACCATGTTGATTTTCTTTCAGCAATGCCTGTTTTTCTATGTGCCCTGTAATTTTATCTTTAATAATGTCTAGTCTAGTGAAAAGAAGGACTAGGAATGACATTATAGTGTTCCAGTATTTGAGGGGCTGCCACAAAGAAGAAGAGGTCAACTTATTTTCCAAAGCAATAGAGGACAAGACAAGAAACAATGGATGGAAACTAATCAAGTAAAGAAGCAACCTGGAATTAAGGAAAAACTTCCTAACAGTAAGGACAATTAACCAGTGGAATGGGTTGCCTTAAGAGGGCTGGAGGCTTTTAAGAAGAGACTGGACAGCCATTTGTCTGAAATGATATAGGGTCTCCTGCTTGAGCAGGAGGTTGGACTAGAAGACCTCCAAATTCCCTTCCAACTCTGTTATTTTGTTAAGTAATAAATAAAAAATGTCTCAGAAATGTGTGCAGCAGTCATAGAGGGTTTTAAACAAGGTGCTTTGGCCGAATTTAGAAATTAGATGGCAGTACATTCAGATTTCTTTTATCATGGAAATATGTCTCAGATTAGGATTCCATCAGAGGTTCTTCACTTTGATTTAGTGGCAAGGTTGAAAAAAAGATGGTCACTGCCTAGGCGAAAAGCTAAGGTAAAGTCTTTACAGTGGACTGCAAGGTTGTATGATGTTAGCATATAATTAAAGATTGTTGGCCCTCTCACTGGCTCATCTAACCTCATGAATATTTTATGTGGAATCATTTTTCTCCCACAAATCTCCCTGTGGGCCACACTGGCAAATAATTTTAGTGTTCAAAAGTATAGGCTTCCTTTGTTTGCCTGTTCTTTGAACAAGCAACACAAGAATATTTGTTAGAAGTATAAACAGAAACTACTAGTTTTCAGTGTTCCTTTAATGTATGCTTTTTTTCATTTGATAATAAAACAAGTCTTTTAAATTTCTAAAGAGGCTTAAAATACTCTCTTCTTGCTTCACTACATTTTCCTCCAAATATCCTATATTTATCAAGAATCACAACTTTTAATCAAAATGTTTTAATCAAAAAGTCCACATATATGATGGGACTGATACTTTTTTTCACGAAGTATGTCCTAAGGCAACTAAAACTAAGTGGTGTATGTATGGTCTTTATCATTAAGATTGGTCCACATTTTATTTAATACATATTATAAAGTGACACTTCAGAATTCTGAAACTAAAGGGTACATTAGATCATAGTATTTCTTCAGTTCATCAAGGATGTGTTATTGGTGATTCAGTTTGTGTTGTTTTATCTCAATCTGTCCAAACTTGAATGAAAAGTGGTACATAAGGTGAATTAAAGTTACATCTTCCATTTGGTTACTAGCTGTCCAGCTCAACTCCTGTGACAACTATTCTCAGATAGAAACAGTATAATCTAAATTTTTGAGAAAGATCTTGAGAAATATCTCTTACCATGCATGATCGCCAATGTTGTTTTCTGCTATGAAGAGAAAACAATTAAAATTGAGATTAAAACCTGGTAAATTTTCTTTATATATTAACTAAAGTTATGTTTCCTACACACAGGATTGACCCCTCTGACATAGGTGATTACAAAACTAGATGAAAGAGATGCTTAAGAGAAAAATTACATTTTTATGGTCTTTCTCAAGAAATCCTTCTGCCTATGGGGTATAAACTCACAAGACATTGCTTATACAATGTATTGTATGCAGAGAGACAACAAGATAAGTCCTACCATTCAAGAAAAGTTTTCCTGAGCAACTAATCAGAAATGCAAAATCATGAAATTTAATTCCTTAATTTAATACTTTACCCTCAGCTATCTTGAAAGGAATATATAATAAAGGGCCATATAATTTCCATTATTTCCATGTAAATGTAAATCTACATGTAAAATCTATTGCCCACATGTTTCTGTATTGCTGGTTTTATAGGGACACTAGACAATCCATGATCCATTGTGTCTTTGTTTCACAGATGTTCCTTACCTAAACAAACAAAAAAAAAAACAAACCAGAATGACTTCAGGCAAGCAAAAAAAATCATTGGGGCAGGAGCACCTCCTAATTTCCTGTCAGCTTGCCCATTGAGTTTCCTTATGGGAAGCTAGCTGTGAACATTGAAAATCCTTCCTTCCTTCCTTCCTTCCTTCCTTCCTTCCTTCCTTCCTTCCTTCCTTCCTTCCTTCCTTCCTTCCTTCCTTCCATTTTAGGCATAACCATCTCAGGTGAGAAGATAGTATTAGATGTATATGATCAACTAGGATTGTACTTATGGAGTCAATTGCACCACTTCCGTTGTTTGTCTGTTTTTTGGTGGCATACTATAGTTGTTCGCCTGTGCTTCATATAAATTCTGAGCTAATGTTTTAGTTTTAGTTTTAGCCTTAAAAATTATTAATGCAAAAGAATAGATACCCTTCACCTTCCTGGTTTAGGGCATGAAAATCCAAGTTATTAAAGGATTAAAGGCCATAGATCCAATACACAAATTGAACAAGGACAGTATCAGTATGTATTCTACCTGACTAGAGCCCTATACCTTTACACCTGTGACTTCATATATATGTAAATTTTAGATTTAAGTCTTTCTGCTTGGCTTATGTATCTTGTACCTAACCACCAGTTTCTAACCAGAAATATAAGTTTAATAGAAATTACTGCATTATGGTATTGGTACTAACAAAAATAGTTATTTTAGCCTTAAAATTTATAGTATTAGTGGAAATAAACATTTTGTTTTATTATATTTATATTATATATAATATTATATGTGTCACTGGTCAATGACCAAATTAAAGACTTTGATTTGCATTCAATTAATTTGATATTGAAACATGTGCATTTCTTGACACAGTATCAGATTTCTTATCTAAAAGAATTAGATTGATTGGGACTATGAGATGGGATCAAAATTATTATAGCATACAGCAGATTAAAAATATATAACTACCAATAACTTAACAGATTTTCATGGTTCTTTTACACACAAACAATGAAAAATAAAAGAAATTGTACTTCTACTTAATCTAAGAGAATTGAATTCACTGTAATGAAAGTTAAGGAAATCTGTTTCCTTTTTATTTCCTTTTGATTATCTTGGATACGTAGCATATTACATGTTCAACGGAATGTTCTTTGGACATATACTCATCAAAGAGTCTTACTTGGGGTAGTACATCTGAGAAGTATAAATAATGGAACAGAACAGGGGGGCATTAAATATATTATTTTGTTTTTGTGCTAGGAGACTGCCTTTCGTGGCAGGGGGTATCCTTTAAAAAAAAAGAATTCTGAAAAACTGCTTGTTTCAGCCCATCCACCTATTTAGTTTGTAAGCCCTGAAGCTCTGAAAAACCTTGAATATTTAGAGGTGGTCAGTACTGAGCCTCATCCAGTCTTGCTTGTATCTCAAGGCTCGTGTGGCTCTGATTTCATAGTATGTATGTATGTATGTATGTATGTATGTATGTATGTATGTATGTATGTATGTATGTCCCCAACATCAGCCACCCTAAGAAATTCTTAATTTGTCATTTAAAACTAAGCCACCAATTATTTAATTGCACTATTTCATAAAGGTTGAATTCATATAGGACATCAAATATATATAAACTTGTTAATGCTAATTACCAACTGGTGTAGAGTAGAAGCGAGAGAGTATTACCAAAGTATTTAAAACATGTGTGTCCCTGACTTACAACAGTGTAGAAAAGCAGCTTGTTGTATATGGATAATTACCATAACTCAGTGTGACAGACCACTATTGTTTACCAAGGTTGTGTGTCTGTCTGTTAGACTGTTCAAACATAGAGCTCCAGTAATCATGTCTAAAAAGTCTTGTTCAGCCAGCTGCTTTGTTAAATCTCATTGCCTATTTGTTCAAATGTGCATTATCTTTCTTTGTCTGCTTCAGTGCTCATAGTGTGATAAAGGCAGACATATGAAAAGACGGGTTCTTTCAATCCTAGATAAATGGCTCAAGTTTTCCATAAACGCGTGACACTAATTACTTCTGAAGTTTTACAAAAATACTGCCATTTTACAGTATTTCCCATGTTCTATGAAGTTTGATCTTTCTTTTATATTGATATAAATAAGAATTAATTGAGCTGAATTGAAGCCAGGTTTCCATTTAGGTAGAAACCTTCTATAGTTGTAGTGCAATAGAAACAGAATTCTTAATCCTTCTTTAAACTGAAGTTTAACATTATTTTTGCAATTAAACAAAAAAAATCTCAAAAGCCACGTATATTTTGCATTTAGAAAATCTTGCAAGGAAGATTAAGGAGGCTCTCCACATCCCTATGAACAAAATATTTAAGAGCAGTCATCTTAAGTGTGAAGTCTCATCATTTTAAAAATAATGATCTATTTAACTGCATTTGCTTATGAAAAGCAACATGTGTATTGATGGTGCTTATCTAAGCAATGATAAATCCACCTTGACAACCATAACATTGAATTAATTTTTACTCAAAACAAATTATTCATTTATAGCCTCATGCTGTATATTTTAGTCCATGGTCCAGTGATTTTTAGTCTAATAATATTTTTAATCTCTCAAATGAGAAACCAATTGTACAAAGGAAATCAATATCTGTCTATCCTACCGGTAGTTTTTCAGCGTGGCTTCAGCAAATTTGTACAGAAATTTTCAAATTCCTAAAATCTTATCAGCATCACTTCCTCTATGGGAAAAAGAAAAAAATGCCAAACTGCCATGTAAAAAAGAATTATATTTCTTTTCTACACTTAGATTTAATCCCAGAAACTTAATGTTGTAGGATATGGTTAAATTTTTTTTCCCCTCCTCAGTTCTGGAGTTAACCTTCCTCGGACCCAGCTGTACAACTTAATAGAGAACTTGTTTTGTTTTGTTTTTTGTTTTGCTTTGTTTTTCACTAGTTATGTCGAATGAGAACATAACATCCTGTGGTGACTGCATGTGATCGCCAAAGCTGTCCATTTAGGATTATTTATTTATAGCAATCTTTTAGGTATTTTAGAAGAATCCTAGGACTCCGAGATTAAAAAAAAACTAACCTGAGCTCCTGGGATGCCTCATTCTCCTCTTCTTATTGACATATAAAACTAGCAAACAATGCAATAATATTCATGGTTATATACCAAGAGCTGTTTAAAAAAAAATTATCACACATAAATTCATCTAGAAGAATCATTGTATTTTGTAAAAAAAAAAGAAGTTTCTAGCTTTATTTTACACATACATGAAGGAAATACCTTAGACTCTTCTTTGATGAATTTTTTTTATTAATTCTTTAAAAAAATGCTCAAGAAAAATATCAATAAGATGGGAATGATATAAAGGAATTATACAAAATCTGCATGCATAAGTAATAGAGGATGATGTGAACAGGGATTATTATATGCACTTAAATAATTCACATATATAGAAATCATAAGTATCATTGTTTTTCCTAATTGATGGTTATGTATCTTACTTATACCCAATAATGGTAAAAAGTGGAATATAAAAAGAAAGCAATGATATATTGTTTCTGATGGCTGCTAAGAAAAGTATATGCACAGATTCATATAATTACAAAAAGTCAATTTTGACTCAAGACATCTGTTACTTTCCAGTTAATGGACTGGAATATTCAGCAAGAAAAATATATTTTAACAATAGCTGTTTTAGTCATAGGATGTAAAAATAAACTGAGGGAACAAGTATTAATTAGATGAAATAATTATTATGTTATAAGCCATTGAGCTGTAAAAATAGTTGCTTTATATTGAAAAATTACTCTGCTACAGAGCACTTAGTTTAACAAAACAGGAGATAGTATCAGAACACTGAAGAAATTTAGTGCTTGATAAATTTCTTGAAATACTTTTTTTTTATTTCTTAGCTTTTGATTTCAATTTATATGGCTCATCTCACACAGTAGTGAATTATAATCTATAAAAAGAGAGTTTTTAAAAAATATATCAAAATGTCTTACTGTAGAGCAGTGGTGGCGAACCTATGGCATGGGTGCCAGAGGCGGCACTCAGAGCCCTCTCTATGGGCACGCGCGTCATCGCCCCAGTCCTAGGCCTTAAGCTGGGTTTTATAAAACCTTTTCGCTTCAGGCCTCCGCCATCATGTGCAAAAAAAAAAAAAAAGGTTCAATCAGTCAATTTCAACTTCTCGTGGGAAAACAAAAGTTCTTGCAAAGTTGGAACTGATTGATTGAACTTTTTAGTCCCACCCAGTCTGCCATTACCATGGCAGCCATGCCCACCCAATTGGCCACGCCCAGCCAATGGGCCCCACCCACCTGGCACTCGACGATGCATAAGTGGGTTTTGGGTTGCAGTTTGGGCACTCAGTCTCTAAAAGGTTCACCATCACTGCTGTAGAGTATGGATAGAATAACTTACAAGAAGCATAAATCGGAGATCCCAAAAACTGAACTTAGTTGTGTAGTCATATCATGTAATCAATTTCATATGGCTTGTATATTAAATACATATTTTTCCAAATTCATGTAAAACTAATATTGGACAACACTCTCTTGCTTTTTTGATATGTTGTACAATTTTTAAAAAACAAACTATGAAGATTTTAATAGCGTTATACTGTATATAACAGCTTTTGAAATGTTATTATTATTTTTGTAAAGATCATACTGTCTGTCTTTTGCTTTAAAACTGCCAGCAGAATTAACAGATTTAACACTGTTTAGTTTACATTTTTGTAAGCTATATTTAGTTTTGTGTTTATTGAGTTTTACATGAAAATAATGTTGGGGAAAAACATTGTTATTTCATAGCAAGAGTAGAAATATACAGAATATTTCTAAATAACTATTTCTAGATTGCAAGGGTAAAAGTATATCCTGTTTTAACTATTTAAGTGCCTGTAAAATTAAAATTAGACATAGATTTTTAAATGTAAGTTTCACATGCTGAAAATAGAAAGACCAAATGTATTAATAGAACACTGAACCATATTTCCCCAGTTAAAAGCATAGTTCAAGTACTTCATAAGAAGCCTTCTAATTTAACTCTCTTATGCATAACTGTTTTTCTTGTTTTCAATAATTTTTTGTAAATCTCAATTAGGAAAGAGGAGGCTTGCAGGTCTTGCTTTGAAAAACATTAAGAATATATCTTAATCATGTATGCAGATGATATATACAGACAACAAACTGTTTGGTTTTGTATGATCCTGTATAATTTTTCAGGTAGCATAATACAATACAGAAATGACCCAGGCCTGCTTAAAAATATACCAAAGACATACAAAAAATTAAAAGCCTTACAGTGAGGCTAACAGAAATAAGAGAGTGAGTTAATTGATACAGAACATTCCTGTTCCCAGCAATCTAAAAATTATAGGGTTATCAGTGCATGTAAAATAGATGTGTGTGTGTGTACAAGAATAACAACCTTGCTGTCAAGCAAAATCAAGTTTTTAATAGTGAGTGCCACACAAAGTGCACTAATCAAACAGGTGGTAAGAAAATAGGGGAATCAGGCACCACACAGGTTATGTAGAAAGTAAACAGGGTTAGTAATAAAGGACTCAAATGTCTATACACCAATGCACAGAGCATGAGCAACAAACAGTGAATTAGAAATTCAGGTAAATGAGAGCAGATATGATATTGTTGTCATCATGGAAACTTGGTGGGATGAAACCCACAAATGGAACACATAGCTAGAGAGATTTAAATTATTTAAAAGAAACAGACCAAATAAAAGAGGTGGAGTTGCTCACTATATAAGAAATAACTATATCTGTACAGAAATAGAGCACAACAATGATGAAAACTGTCTTGAATGCATTTGGGTCTATATAAAAGGGGGGAAATAACATTGCCATATGTGCATACTATAGGCTACCCAATCAAACAGAGGTAATAGATGAACTTTTTGCTAGTCAGTTAACTAAGGTATGTAAGAAGTACATCACAATGGTAATGGGGACTGTAATTACTCTGACATCAACTGGGAGACAAACTCTGCACCAAGTGGAAGACCAAACAGATTCCTGACAAACCTAGCAGACAAACTTATCTCCCAAAAAGTAGAGAAGGGAACTAGGGGATCAGCCATATTGGACTTAATTCTTACTAACAGATGAAATGATAGAAGATGTTGAAACCACAGGCACATTGGGGTGACAATGCAATATTGGAATTCAACATTATGCAAGCACAGGCAATAGAAGACAGTCAAACTAGAGTCTTGGATTTTAAGAGAGCTAATTTCAACAAACTTAGAGAGAGCTTGGGAAGGATTCCATGGATGAGAATCCTTAAGGGGCAAACAACTCAAGAAACTTGGGAAATTTTGAAAAGTGAGATTATAAAAGCCCAGTCTAGCACAATACCAACAAAGAAGAAAAATAACAGCTCTCAAAAGAAACCAGCATGGCTGCATAAAGAACTCTCTAATAAATTGAAAGACAAAAAGGACAAGTATAAAAAGAGGAAAGAGGGGCACATAACTAAGGCAGAATAGCAGCAAATAGTCCGAGCCTACAAGGTTGAAGTGAGGAAAGCTAAGGGTCAAAATGAACTAAGCCTTTTGACAAAAGTAAAAAAACAAGAAAAACAAGAAAAAAAATCAAGGAAATTATTGATCTATTAGTGGGAGAAAGTGGGAAGAAGGTAACAAGCAACAGGGAGAAAGCAGAACTACTTAACTCGTTTTTTGCATCCGTATTTACACAAAAGGAAAAAAAACAGTCCAACCTATCAAAAACAGTAGTGTAAAAAACAGATTAAAAACACAGGTTAAGATAGGCAAGAAAATGGTAAGTGAGCACTTGTCCACCCTAGATGAGTTGAAATCACCAGGACCAGATGGTTCAGAAGGAACTGGCAGAAGTGATCTCAGAACCACTGAACTATATCTTTCAAAGATCCTGGAGCACTTGGGAACTACCAGAGGATTGGAAAAGAGCTGAAGTAATTCTCATCTTCAAAAAAGGAAAAAAATGGATCCAGGAAACTACAGACCTATCAGCCTGACCTCAATACCTGGGAAGATCTTGGAAAAGATAATCAAGCAATGAATCAGCAAACACCAAAGGCAAACAAAGTCATTACTGAAAGCCAACATGGGTTTGTCAAAAACAGATCATGCCAGACAAATCTTATCGTATTCTTTGACAAAATTAGTAGAGCAGAGGAATGCTGTGGATATAATTTACTTGGATTTCAGTAAGGCATTTGATAAAATAGACCACAATCTACTACTTGTTAACATAGAAAAATGTGGGTGAGACAGCATCACCATCAGATGGATTCGTAGCTGGCTGACCGGCCGTACTCAGCATGTGGTCCTCAATGGAACTGCATCTACCTGGAGGGAAGCGTGTAGTGGGTTGCCCCAGGGCTCTGTTCTGGGCCCAGTGATCTTCAGCAACTTCATCAATGATTTGGATGAGGGGATAGATGGGGAACTCATCAAATTTGCAGACGACACCAAGCTGGCAGGAATAGCCAACACTCCAGAAGAAAGGCTTAAGATATACAAGGATCTTGACAGACTTGAACATTGGGCTCTATCTAACAAAATGAAATTCAACGATAAGTTTCTACATTTAGGCAAGAAAAACCAAATGCACAGGTATAGTATAGGTAGTACCTTGCTCAATAGTAGCAACTGTGAGAGGGATTTTGAATCACTTAAATATGAACCAGCAGTGTGCTGTAGCTGTCAAAAAAGCCAACACAGTGCTAGGCTGCATTAACAGAGGGATAGAATCAAGATTATGTGAAGTGTTAATACCACTTTACAATGACTTGGTAAGGCCACACTTGAAATATTGCATCCAGTTTTGGTCACCGTGATGTAAAAAAGATGTTGAGACTCTAGAAAGAGTACAGAGAAGAGCAACAAAGATGATCAGGGGACTGGAGGCTAAAACATCTAAGGAACGGTTGCTGGCATTGGGTATGTCTATTTTAATGAAGAGAAGGACGAGGGGTGAATGATAGTTGTTGTGTTTTTGGTTCATTGGCAATTGACGAAGACACATGGTAAAAACAACAAGCTCTTTATTTCTCTCTCCTACAACCAAGCAAGCAGCAAAAGGCACGCAGGCCTTTTATAGTGCCTGAAACCTGGACAGTGTGAACCAATAGGAATTGACCATTTTGCGCCTTGTGCATGCGCACAAGGCTGGTGCCACCTTGTCTGGTCCCGGGCAGCTTTTGGATTACCTGGGACCATTTGCAACAATTCTGAGCCTGCTTTCAGCTATTTGCAGGCTCAGGACACAACACCCCTCCCCCCTAGATGAAACACACCTAGCTTACGCACAGGTGCATTGTGCAATGCAGGGAGAGTGGAACACAGATGCATTATCCAAATGCAAGGAGAGTGGAAATGCTCGGGTCTGCACGCAGGCAAACACCTTTCAAAATTAACTGAAATAAAATATATCCAAAATCAAAATAGTATATGAGACTCTTACTGAGTGTTACCCCCCTCATTCAGTGACCTCATAGCAAGGTTCCTCATGTGTTGACAGGAACCTCACATAATCTCCTAGATGTTTAGGTGGGCACTTTGCCTGCTGTGACCTTCTAAGGTCCGGTGAGGGTGCCTGGCCTACCTGCTCGCCTACCAGACTAGGCAGGCCAGCACTTTGATGCCCCAAATACCCAGGTGACTCACCCATCTGCTGACTGGCTGGACCCTCTGAGTCCGAGCCAGTGTACCTTGGAGGAGTGTAAGTCCCCGAGTACACAATGGACTCCTCTTGGGAACACTGTCCCTCGAGCCCAAAGCCAGCAGTTGGAGAGGCCTGAGTGGTGGAAGTGCCCAAGTACTCCGTAGCCCCCGTGCACATGCCAGAGGTGCCAGAGTCAGGAGCCGCCTCCATGGCAAACCCCCTTGCTACTGACCTCCTTTACGGAGCAATTGCTGAATTATGAGAGTGCCCCTGATGGAATTTCCTTTCTATGGCTGTGTTTGATTTATGTGGATAGCCCCGGTCTGTCTCCCTGTCTGGAGCACTACCTGACATGTTTGAATGATGTGGATACCCCCGGTGTGACTCCCTGTCTGAAGCAATAACGGATGTGCGGACTGACCCCCCATCCTGGGAATTCCTGTTCGGTGCACTTGCGGAAACTTGGGATGACCCCCAAACAGTCTCAGCAGCTGGAGAGGCCCTGTTAGGCCTGGGAACCTGTGACCCAGAATGCTTATTCTGGTCCTCCCCCACAGAGCAGAGCCAGGAGCAGAAACGTGGCTGTCCAGCCTCCAACCCAGTTAGTCTATGTATCTGCGAAGAATGCGGCCATCCTCCAAAGCTACTTCGTATGACAATGGCCCAGAGACCTTGCAGAACACTGCTGTGACCCAGAGATGTCCAGGCCCTTAGTTTCTTGCCCAAATCAGATCGCCCACCTGAAGTCTCCTAGGTGCCCGCGGTTGTGACACCTGTGAAGCCACCCAGTCTGGGTGCAACCTGTCCAGTTTGGTGATGAGGTGGCGACCCCAGCGGAGTTCTGCAGGGCTCTTCCCTGTGGCTGTGCAAGGTGTGGTGCGGTGTGCAAGAAGGAAATCTGCTAACCTGTGATGCCAGTTACCGTAAGTCAGTTTCTTGAGAGCATCTTTGGTAATGCACACCATCCTCTCAGCTTGTCCATTGAACAATGGATAGAAGGGAGCAGAAGTCGCATGCCGGATCAAGTTGGCCTGAAGAAAAGTCTGGAACTCAAAAGAGGTAAATTGAGGGCCATTATGTGAAACCAGGACATCTGGAAGCCCATGTGACGCAAAAATTCCTCTCAACACCTGGATGGTCCTGGCAGTAGTACTGGAGGAAACAGGAACAGCCTCTAGCCACTTGGAATAGCTGTCAATGAGGAGAAGGAAGAATTGCCCCTGAAAGGGCCCAGCATAATCTATATGTACCCGTGACCATGGGGTTTCAGTTTCCTCCCACCTATGTACTGGGGCCCGAGGCATTTCAGGCCGTGACTGTTGGCACGCTTGGCACCCATGCACCTGAGCCTCAAGGGCTTTATTGAGCCCAGGCCACCAAAGATGACTGCACGCAAGTGCTTTCATCCTTACTATACCAGGATGTCCCTCATGCAGAGAAAACAAGATTCTAGACCTCAATGAGGCTGGGATCACTACCCTTCTCCCCCATAACAGGCATCCCTTGAAAGTGGAAAGTTCATGCTTCCTTCACCAGAAGCTTTGAAATTCAGTGTCTGAGCATGTTTCAGGCCATCCTGACAACACCTAGGTCAGCACTCGTGTGAGCGTGTGATCAGTGGCAGTTTCTGCAGTCACGTCCCTAGCATTGAGGGAGACTCAGGCAACTCCTCAATGGAAAGAATATTAATGGCTGGAGCAGGATCTGGCTCTAATTGGTTCAGGGGTAATCTGCTCAGGCCATCTGCATGACCCAGTTCTTTTCCAGGTTTGTGAACTAGAGTGTAGTCATATGCTCACAGGAAAATGGACCATCTCGGCATACGTGGGGAAATAATATGTAGTGTCTGTTTGTTAGTGGTAAACAAACCCAGCAGAGGCTTATATATCTGTGTAGACCATGAAGTGGTGGCCATATAAGAAATCATGGAATTTCTTTATGCCAGCCACTATGGCCAAGGCTTCTCTGTCAATCTGAGCGTAATTCCACTCTGTAGATGACAGAGTCCCTGAGTAGTAGGCCACAGGGACTTGTGTCCCATCAGCCTTCAGGTGGCTAAGTACTGCTCCCACCCCATAAGGAGATGCATTGCATGCGATGCACACAGGCAGTTGCTCTTTAAAATGTGCTAACATAGCATTTGATGAGAGCAAGGCCTTAACCTCATTGAAACTCCTGTCATGGACTTTAGTCCACTGCTGTGGAGCCTTCTTGTCTAAGAGCTGGTGTAATGACTCTGCCACGGCAGCCTTAGGTGGAAGGAATGCGTGATAGAAATTTAAGAGCCTCAAGAAAGCTTGCAGCTCAGTTTTGGACTTGGGCCTTGGGGCCTGCTGAATCTCTTGCAGCTTGAATTCAGCAGGGTGAATGCCTTGGGCATCAATCCTGAATCCTAAGAAGTCAGTGGAATTGATTCCTATCTTGCATTTATCCTGCTTCAATTTAAGGCCTGCTTTGTGGAAATGGAGCAAGACAGCCCTTAACCTTTCTGCTAAATTTTGAGATGACTCCTGAGCAATGAGGACGTCATCAAAGTAGGGGCAGACCCCAGGAATACCATGAAGAGTGCTCTCCATAACACTTTGGAATATGCCAGGGGCTACATTTACCCCAAATTGCAGTCTTTTTACCTTAAAGGCCCCCCCTGTGTGTTACAATCATCTGGGCTTCTGCAGATGCCTCATCAACAGGTAGCTGTTGATAGGCCTGTGCCAGATCAAGTTTCACAAAAATGCACCCTCCTTTGAGGGAGGCCAGAATGTGGCTTACAACAGGCACTGGATATGCGTGCTGTTGCAACACTTTATTCAGTGTGCACTTATAGTCTGCACATATGCGGACTTCCCCATTAGCCTTTAGAGGCGTTACTATGGGGGTTTCACATGGACTAGAAACTACAGGTTCTAAGATGCCCTGCTGGAGCAATTTGTCCAGCTCTGCATCTATCTTGCTTTTGAGGGCAAAAGGTTTGACCCTGATGGGCGTGATAGTTGGGTCTAAACCTAGTGCTGTGGGAGGCCCCTTGTAGGATTCTAGCTCTGAACTAAGCACATCAGCAAACTCCTTGCAGACTTCTGCAAGACCCAGCATTTGCAAATTGTGCAGCTCAGTCACTTGGATTCTCAGGGCCTCAAACCAATCGAGTCCAATAAGACTCGTGCGTTCACACCCAACAACCACCACATCTAGGAAACCCTCAAAATCCTTATGCTGCACTTTGAGTGTGGCCTCCCCCTTTACACTGACTTTGGAATTTTGAAAATCAGTGAGTATTAGATTCGATGGCCTGAGTTTAACTTGAAGGCCACTACTGCTGCAAATCCTTTTAAAGGTGTCAAGTGAAATGATTGATAGAGCAGACCCTGTGTCCAACTCCTTCAATAAGGGAACTCCTTGCAACTTCACGTCAATGCAAAGTTTTTTCTTAAAGGGCTTGTGTGTCCGTGTCCTTAGAATACTCCTGCACGAAGCGCAGAAACCCACCCTGTGTTGGCTGGGGACCCTGGTACCTTTCTGAAGCAATTCTTCCCAAGGTTGGACCTTCTGGTGACCCAAACAGATGGAGGCAATGTGGCCTTGCCTGCCACATGCCTGGCAAATGGTAGAGCGAAACCTGCAGTCAGCTCGCTTGTGGCGTCCTCCACACGAAGCACTGAAGAGATGCTGGGGCCTTCTTTCTGCTGGCTGGTGAAGTCTGTCCACCTCCTCTTCAGGATCTGCTTTGGATTCTTCTCGAGCGTCCTCTTGATGGATGGTAGCGGTGGCTGGAGGGTTCCTGGCGAGCCGCAAAGCCTTCACAGCACTGCCTGCCATATCTCTCAATGCATCTGGGAAGGAGACCTCTTCTTTCACAAAGATCTTTTGTTGTAGGTCTCTACTTCTTAAGCCACACACAAAACGATCGTGCAGCCTCTCTTCCAGATCCTTGAACTCACAAGGCCTGGCTGCTTGTCTTAAGGCAGCAATAAAGTCCGCAGTAGATTCACCCAGCCTCTGGTCTCTCTGCTTGAACACGTGCCTCCAAGCGATGACAGATAATTTAGGCTGAAAGTGTTCCTTCAGCATCTTCTTCAAGTCAGTGTATGTTACTGACTCTAGAAGTGCAGGGACTACCAGATTTTCTGCGATGTCAAAAGCTTCCTGTCCACAGGCACACAGAAGAGTTGCTGCCTTCAGGCCATCTTCTCTGATCTGATTTACTCTAAAGTAGTTCTCCACCCTCGCTACGTATGAATTCCATCTCTCCGGGTGGGAGACATCAAAACCAGTCAAACGGTCAATCTTCGACATCGTAAACTTTGCGGCGTTCGCTAATTGCCTCTTCTGCAAGCTAAGAGTTGGGAAAGGGCCCTTTTGCCGAGCTCACCTCCAGCGACACTGTACTGGCAAGCTGAGTCACGAATGCAGGACGCCGTCTTCCCGATCGTCAGGACTTCTTGGTAAGTCCTAATTCTTTTTCTTGCTTGCAGGGATCCCACCTTCGTCACCATGTTGTGTTTTCGGTTCGTTGGCAGTTGACAAGGACACATGGTGAAAACAACAAGCTCTTTATTTCTCTCTCCTACAACCAAGCAAGCAGCAAAAGGCACGCAGGCCTTTTATAGTGCCTGAAACCCGGACAGTGTGAACCAATAGGAATTGATCATTTTTGCGCCTTGCGCATGCATACAAGCTGGCGCCACCCTGTCTGGTCCCAGGCAGCTTTTGGATTGCCTGGGACCATTTGCAACAATTCTGAGCCTGCTTTCAGCTTTTTGCAGGCTCGGGATACAACAATAGTAGTGTTTCAATATCTCAGGGGCTGCCACAAAAAAGAGGGAGTCAAGCTATTTTCCAAAGCACCTGAAGGTAAGACAAGAAGCAACAGATGGAAACTAACCAAAGAGAGAAGCAACCTAGAACTAAGGAGAAATTTTGTGATAGTTAGAACAATTAATCAGTGGAACAACTTGCCTCCAGAAGCTGTGCATGCTCCAACACTAGAAGTTTTTAAGAAGAGACTGGACAGCCATTTGTCTGAAATGGTATAAGGTTTCCTGCCTGAGCAGGGGGTTGGAGTAGATGACCTCCAAGGTCCCTTCCAACACTATTGTTGTTGTTGTTGTTGTTGTTGTTGTTGTTGTTAGATTTTAAAGATTCCTTACCATGAATTAAGGGATTACAGGGTTGTAAAAAGGAGCTTTTTTAAAGATTTTTTTTATATTCATGTACACATTGTGATAAGGATAGACATATAGATGAAATTCAAGTTTGAACTACAAATAAATTAAACTATTAAAGCAAACATAATTTATGACTGGAAGTTTCATACTTGGACTGCATTCTCCATGCGAACGGGTATAATACAGTTTGTCTGTCTGTCTGTTTGTTTGTTTGTTTATTCATTCATTTATTGTTGTTTGGCTCTTCATTTTTATAGCGTTGCTCCCCCTTGTATTTGAATTTTTATAGCCAACACTGATATGGTGAGAACTAGGCTAATTGGGACATGAAGGAACAGCCCTTTTTTGCTGTTCCCTCATTGGAGTCAGAATTTGAACTACTTCTTCCACTCCTGGAAAAATAATCATCTCTGATCTTACTCAAAATGTAGTTTCTCCTTCCATCTACATGCTAATTAGTTCATATCTAATTTGGCCGTTAGGTCAAATATTATATTTAGATGCTCAAATAAGGACAAACCTTGTATTTAGAATAGTTTTTGGATTAAGGAATGCAGCTTTTGGATTACACCTGTGAAATCCCAATTTTCCTTGGTATAGGTTCCATGTCATTTGCCTTATTTATCCTTCATTTTATCATTTACATAAAGAAGCAGCCCTAAACGTGGAAAGTTAAGTCTGTAGAATAATGTAATTTTCTCTTTTTCCCTTATTTTTCCTTTCTAAAGAGCAAAATACCCCTGAAGATACTCTCAAATATTTTAGAGTGTTTTCATTAATGTCAAAGAATAATGACATTCTGTACCCTCTTTCTTTAAATTCTTAAAACTCAGAATTATTTCTGTGTAGATATATAAAGTATTCTATTGTTAAGTTCATTCTAAACTCACTGCTATAACATGACTTAACATGCTATATTAACAGCAATTTTGATTGAATTTTGTCCACAATACAATTGTTTCTATAATTGTAACCTAAAAGACTGCATTTGCCCAATCTTTGTAATAAATTGGAATGGTAATGTATTTAAAAGCAATGCATTAACACTACTATGATCGTTACTGGGTGCAGAGGTATAAAACTAAATAAGAAGCATCCTAAGCATCAGAGTATTAAACTATTATTTCTCTGATGTCAGAGAAATAAACTTGAAACAATAGCAGTTAGCTGACTAAATAGCCCTGCATATATTAGGTAATAAATAAGATGAATAAATAATTGAAATGTTGTATTATGTGAGCATCATTGCTTACTTTTGGGGGGAGAGAGAGGGGAATAGATTTCTAATAACCTCAAAAACTGATTTTGCAACACTAAATCATCATAATGAGGGAAGATAGCTTACATGACTGCCTAAAGCTGGATTGGCTAATACTGTGTGTACACACACACACACACACACACACACACACACACACACACACACACACACACACACACACACACATATATATATATATATATGTACTTGTAGTTAATTCTAAAATAACAATGTTTACAATAACTTATGATCAGTTTTACATAGCTTAAGCAATCAAGATTCTTTAAAAAAAGAAACCCTGCATTGTTTTTTTTAAAAATATCTCGTATTAAAATATTTTATGAGTTTGTTAAAATCTTGTTAGAGCATATGCGATTTTTAGAACACAAATTACCTACACTCTTACATAATTACAAAAATACTGTTTTTAATTAAGCTTTTGTTCAAAGAAATTGGTTTATGTCTCCTATAATTTAAAAATATATTTTCCAAAAAAGAAAAATACTTGGAATCTTTTATGTGTGTGTAATTTTTAAGTATCATGTATAAAAGTAAGTGGTGGATATAGTAGTTTCATTCTAAAAGATAAAACATTCAATATGTCATGTAAAGGTTGATTATATATGACTCCTTATACAAGGTAAATTAACACTATGAGTATCTTGCCCATTATTATCCTATGGCCATTCCAAAACCAAATATCAATATAAAATAGATGTCTTTTACTAAAAATATAATCTAATGTCAGTGTATACTCAAAGCATTATATTAAGTTCCTGGAACTTATTCTGCATTAGAAAGCATTGCTTGTAACACAAGCTGGTCACACTATAAATCCAGAACTTTCAAATGAGCACTCTGGATAATCCTTGCTTCCCTTAATGTCAGTTTTCTCTTTAGTCGTGCATGTAGTACACTGAACATAAATGCCAGGAGAAGAGCCTTAGTGGCTTCCATAGAACCCTACATCCTAGTTTTGCATAAAACTGACTGGATGCACATCTATATTAATAAACTTTCATCCTGAAGACATCCACAGTAAAGTTATGAAAGCTAAAAATATGCCAAAACTATTTAAGTAATATCAACAAAGAGCATAGATTATCATATGTGTTCATTTTTTTGTTTGGTGCCTTCAAGTCAGTGTTGATTCCTGGCGATTGTGTAGACAAGTCCTGGTATGTAGTCCCATGCCTAAGATCTCATTTTTCAAGTTTTTTGAAAAGTAGTTAGCCATTTCTGGCTTCCTAGGGCAGAGAGACAGAGAGAGAGTGTGTGACTGGTTCAAAGATACCCAGTTAGTTGCATGCCTAAGGTAGGACTGGATTCATGGTATCTAGACTGATGCTTTAGCCACTACACCAAATTGGCTCTTATATGCATATGATTAGTACTTTAACAACAAGCCATCAGTACTGTAGACAACTTTTTAGGCAAATTTGCATGGGTAAGGCAGAATTTAAAATTTCTTATAAGAAATCATATATATAATTTTGTATACACACAGCCAAAATATATAATGAAGCAGTTGTATAAGCAGTTCTAACTCTCTTAGCTTTTACAAAACAAATTAAAATAATACTGTTTGTGTGAGTTCTAATAGTTCAGGCTTGTTTTATTCTAATCAGATTTTAATGAGTCTGTTCAGTCGTGTTCTGATTCTTAGTAACTACCTGCACAATCCCTAGAATTTTCTGTGCAATTTTTCAGAAAAGGTTCACCTTTGCCTCCTTTCTAGGATTAAAGTGAATAAGGAAATGCTTGTGTCATTTAATTTGTTTTTCTGTTGCTATTGGAAATAAACATAAATAAAGTTAATTGAAATGAACAAATAATAATAAATTACTAGGGTTTTTTCTGTTCTATAAGTTATTAAACCATGGAATTTGAAAAGAATGGGCTAAAATTATCATCTGTAAGTAATTGAAATGAAGAAACGTTATTTAATTCCTCTCTGCGAGTGCTGTTATTTTATTTTTATTTTTTTAAAAAAGAAAATTGTTCATTCACTAGTTTATTATATTGCCTACTTCCAGGCCTTGCTGAATGTCTAGATGTTCAATTTCAAAAGATAAGGGAGGTGCAACAGGAGCCAAAGGGAAAAAATGTAGTCCCATGCCTAAGATCTCATTTATTTTAACAAAATATATTTTAAAAAATAAAAATGAGATATTTTATTCATTATTATATTTCTGTCAAATTAGCTGTGTGTTTCTCTGGGTTGTTAACTGAATATCTCTGGGCAATAGGTTTTCCTCATGTATTGAAATAAGTACTATTTCTGTGGACATGATGGAGCAGCAATTTCTGTTTGTGTTATTTTTAAACCTATTTCTTTTAAGTATGATTTTCAAGGTAAATTCATTCTGACTTTAAAACTAAATTCAAAAGTATGAACACCGTTAATGTGTTTCATAGCTTCATTTTTAACTATTGCTTAATTCAAAATATTATTTCACATTGTCTATTTGTTTTAACTATCATTTAGTATAGTAATAATAATGAACTAAACCAAAATGTATTATTGTTATTTTAAACAATGTCACATCAATTGGGAAGGTATGATATGAAAATCATTTTATGGAAAAATACTGGTTGACTGGATGTTTTAATTAAAAAATAACTTCCTTGATTCATCTTTTTTTTTGCTAGGAAGAATTTTCATATCTATTAATTTATATAAAAATAATCATTATATAATTGGCTAACATTACTTATCTGTAATAAAATTGTTACGGTTGTACAGTATTCTAATGTTAAGCCTGATTAACCAGTGAAATGTAATATGCAGGTAAGTATCATTTATGAGTTGGTTCTGAAATTGCATGTTTTCCACTCAAAATGAGACTTAGATCGCAAAGAGAAGAAAATATAGAAGAAAATATGAATCAGAAGTTTGAAGAAAAAATGCAATAATGGTTGGCCTGTTGAAAATAGTTCAAATTAATTTCATACAAAAATAGTTTGCTACAAAGTGCTTGTGTGACACATCCTTAATATCTGTTAAATTTCACTTAAAACTGCTAAAATATTTGCAGAATTATAATAAACTTCCTTGAAGAAAGTGTGCTAAAATGTTACTAACAGTACTAACCGAAGGCAAATTAATAGGTGAGTGTCAATTTCGCTAGTAAATAAAGTTGAATTTTTGTGATAGATGTGATTTCATCTGTTATCTATATAGTGACTGTTGTATTGACTTATAAACTCAGAAGTGCAACTTTATTTATAGAACTATTAAGTTTGTAGTTATATTAATTAAACTTTTATGTTGTTGCATTTTAAATGTCAAGGTTCTGACTAATGGACCCAAACAAATCAGAACTCTGAGGCTTGAATCTTCCTCAAAGAACATAATATCGGCACGGTCAAAAGTTCTCCCAGGAATTCAATGTAACTAAATGTAACACTCCCCTCCCCTTGTCTATGCCATTGATCATGCTACCCAATGAGGACAATTGGCGGACTCCGTGACACTTCTCTCCACCTTCGAGCATCTGTGGGAATGACCTAGGTTCCCACGGGATTGCTCCATGTTTAGTTTAGCAATCTTTTCGCTTTCTTCCCCCTCTTCCTTTTAATCTGTGTGGCAACTGAGAACAACAAAAATGGCTTTAGCCAGATACATTTCAGAAGCTGACATTAAGATTGTACTATCTAGAATTATTTTATGGCTTGTGACATAAATTCATAAATATTCTTTTTTTTTAATGCCTTCCAGTCAATTCTTAGACAAGTTCCTGCAGCTTTCTTGGCAAGATTTCAGATCACCCAGTTGGCTTTGTGCCTAAGGAAGAACTGGAACTCACAGTCTTCTTAATCACCATATTAAACTGGTCTTCATACAGTGCAGTAGAGTCCATTATTTTTCCAAATTAATTCAAATATTATAACCAGATTCATATTTCTAAAACTATGCTCCAGTTGAAGATTATACCTTTACTCCATGAGTCAGATTAAAGAAAAAAGCATGTTATTTATTGTTATAGATTCAGATTTCACAGTTATGATCTTTAAAGATAATAACTTTCAGGAAGTGTTTTTTCCTTTACCCTTTACACTATCTGGTATTTCTATTTTACTCGGCCATGGTGGCAGAGTGGTTAGAATGCAGTATTGCTGACTAATTCTGCTGACTGCTGATTGCCAGCAGTTCAGCAGTTTGAATCTCACCTGCTCAAGGTTGAGTCAGCCTTTCATCCTTCCAAGTTCAGTAAAATGAGGATACAGATTGTTGGGGGCAATATGCTGACTCCGTAAACCCCTTAGAAAAGCTGTAAAGCACTATGAAATTGTATGTAAGTCTAAGTGCTATTGTTATTGCTATTCTGCTTGTGTAGCTGATATGTGAAATTTAGGGTAATGCTCATACAAAATGGGAATTCATCTTAATCCAATTATTTGTCACAGCTGCCTTTAAAAACAATAAAATTGATTGTATAGTTTACTATATCTTTAATACTTGTTTTTGTTGAAAATGAGGGTGTACTTAGTACCTTTGTGTATTCAACATTTTTTACTCCATAATGTCAGAACTGCTATCTTACGCTGAGCTTCACAAATATTAGCTACCAGTCTACCAGAGACTATAGGGGGAAGGGAGCTGGATGGGAGAAAAAAGACCACTGATTGTACCTTACAGAGACAACAACTCAAGGTCAAATTACAAAGATTGGAATGTAAAGGCTAATGGCTTAGCCTTCCATGAAAGAGACCATTCCCAAAACAACTTATTAAAAGTTAATTGGACAAAATGCATTTGCAAAGGGGAGCTACTGGGCAGTGTCTGACTGGGAAAAATTTAATTGGGGAAATTTGGCATGCAAATACTTAGTTCTGGCTTTGCAGTACTGTCATCCACTTGGCTTTTAGTAAAAGTATACCTTTCACTATGCAATCGAGTTGAGGGTCTTTCTTTGCTAAGGGATCAAGTTGGGGCAGGTGTGACACATACTGTAGTCGATCTGGTAGCTTAGCAAAACAGGATTTAGGAACAATGACCCCGCCACCACTCAACACAGAAGACTACTGCTGAGCAATCAGTCTGTATTTCATTTTTTACTTCCTTTTGTTTTAAAATACTATTAATAATGCAGTCTATGAAATGTTTTCTTTTCTTGTAAAAGAAACTTTTGGGATTTTTTTATCCTTTTTCTCAGCATGCTTGAGAATTCTTTTAAATTTGTCTTAATTATATTTTTGAGCTCACTTTATTGTGAGAAGATTGCTACTGTTGGTTTTATTCTTTTCCTTTGCACTACTTCTTATATTGTAAATTTTTTTTGCACTGTCCGTATGTCAGAATATAAAGAAAAGACTTTCTTCATGTAATTCTTCAGATTTCATCACATTCTTAGGACGCTGCAGATTGCTGGAAGGATAATTTTACAGTAAAAATAAGAATCACATACTTAATTCTTGGTCATTTTATAGGTAAGTGAGTGCAAAAAAGGGGAAACTTCTGTACCAAAAGCTAATCCAAATTCATCAGATTAAATGAGAATTAGTAAAAAAGTACCAAGAGAATTTTCTGTCAAGCATTCATTACAACATGACATTATATGTATAATATTGAATGTGTAATTATATATGACTCCTATAACTCTTATTTTGTGCACTTTTTCAATATACCAGGTAAAATTATTGTAATTGATTAAGGAATATTTTTTTTATTCTATGGGGAAACATCCATCATTTCTTTCCAAGCATACAGGAAAAAAAAAGGGGGGGGGAGAAAGAAGATGCAGGCAATTCAAGGAATGTGCCTGTTTACTGAGGCCTTGGTTTGCTGAGATAGGAGTATGCATTGCAGATCTGAAATCTGTTAAAAGAATTCTTAAAATCTTCCTGAAGCAAAATACAGCAATATTTATTATTACTTATGTTATGCTTCTTTTTTTTTACTTTCGACAACTAAGTACAAACTCTTGGGCTTTCACAATATGTTCTCTTGCAAAGTAAAAATATTACAGTTGATATTTATTTTTTTAAAACATGGATTATTGTGTATAATTATGTTTGATTGGCCAGGGGGAACAGAGCTAGCAAATATTCTTAAAATATAAAGTTTTAAAGATATGCAGCTAAAACTCAATGAAATTATAGCTTTCAGACTTTTCATAATTCTCAAATAGAAATAATTGATTGCAAGGTGGTGTAGCTATTGGCATTTCTTGGTGCATTTTGATTATATAGTTATTACGTAATCTGCAAGTACATCAGTACTATGCTGTTAGGTAATTTGAAAACAAATAATTTATGGAAGCTTTTTGAGAAAATTATTAAATGTGATACAGGATAGATATTCTGGTTCTTTGGAATACGTTATATTTGTGATATGATATTTATCTTATTGTATTTTGGTATTAAACAAATGCATAAAACATATAAACACACAGACACACACACACAGAGAGAGAGAGAGAGAGAGAGAGAGAGAGAGAGAGAGAGAGAGAGAATGCCATTTGTATCAGTTCTGCTTCTTTCACTACTTAATAAATTTTATTCTAAGAACATTTGTGCCATGGAATTATTTATTTACTATAGTTGTTAACCAATAAGGATTCTGGGTAGTAAATTTAAAATAAATATAGCATAAGTTCTAAAATAATCAGTTGAAAGTACAACAAAAATAGTTGGAATAGTAGGGAGAGTCATCAGAGCCATCTATAGAAAATGTGATAGGTAGTAATTTTTAGGTAGCAATTTTAGAAAATGAACAATCTACATTTTAATTAATAAACTGTAGACAACACTTTTTTATTTACTGTTCTAAGTCAATAGAAACAAGTTCTTAATATAGGTATCGGATGAAAAAGAACAAGAGGAAGATGTGCATTTAATGTATTAAGTAGATGGCTACCTGTCCTTTATTTTTGATCAGTTTTAATGATAGAATGGCCTGATCCTGTATGGACTCTTAAAGTTACTACAGGACCCCAGTTTTAAAGGCTTCAGTTTCCATCAACATTATTCTAAAGTAGCGTTTTTCAAACTTAGCAACTTTAAGATATGTCGACTTCAGCATCCATAATTTGTCAGCCAGGATACTGACTGCAGCATTCTGAGGCTGAAGTGCATACATCTCACAATCATCAAGTTTGAAAAGGATGTTCTAAAGTATGTCAGTCAGGACCGTGTTTCTTATTTTATCCTTATTTTGTTTTTAAACAATGTTAAAAGCTAATAATATAAGGCAGCGGTTCTCAACCTATGGGTCACGACCCCATTTGGGGTCGAACAACCGTTTCGCGGGGGTCGCCGGACACCACGGTCCGCCATTTTGTTTTTTTTTGTTTGTTTTTTTATCGCGCGCGTGCTGCGCATGTGCAGATGGGACCGTCACGGTCCGCCATTTTGTTTTTTTTTAATTTTTTTGTTTTTGTTTTTGTTTTTTTATCGCGCGTGCGTCATGCATGCGCGGTTCGGGGCATCGCGTGCACCGCGCATGCGCAGTTTGGGGCATCGCGTGCACCGCGCATGCGCGGTTTGGGCCGTCGCGCGCACGCCACGCATGCGCGGATCGGCCCGTCGCGGTCTGCCATTTTGTTTTTGTTTTTTTGTTGTTTTTTGTTGTTTTTTTGTCGCGCGCGTGCCACGCATGTGTGGATCGGCCCGTTGCGCGCGCGTGCGCCCGGGTCGGGGTCGCGGCGCGCATGGGCGGCGCAAGTGGGGTCTCAACCTGAAAAAGGTTGAGAACCACTGATATAAGGTAATAATATTTAAAAAGGACTATATGTTGACATAGAGAGTATATATAATGACCATTACAATTGTGATCACTACAAATAAATGTTGTTTGAGTCGTATCTGGTTTCATTTAACTTTAGTACTTCATTTGTACACATCAGAAATGTAATGAATGTACATTAGTTGCTTGTTTTTCATTTAGTTTACATTCTGTTATTTAGTTTACATTCTGTTAGAATATTAAAATGTCACTCAACTGTAAAATAATCAGCTTTGTATAAGAATTGCAAGCTAATGCATGGATGATTAATGTAACAGCTGTTCATATATAGAATTTTTTAAAATAATCAGAATCTGATTAACAGTAATTCATGTAGTATTTTCCTGATGAAAAATAGATAATTGGTTTCAGAAATTTCCAATATATACTTGTGACAGTCCTGCTGTGTTTACTAGTCTATATCTAGAAAGCAGATTTCAGTAATGTATTTTGTTATATGCATATTGTTAATCTTATAATCCTTTAATTGTTCACACAAATGTTGATTCCTAAAAAACATCAAGCTTAGTGATGAACAAATTGTCAGACTGTGTATGATTACTGTAATTGTAATAATAATTGTAAATGTTGACACAAGGTGGAAAATTCAAGAATCATTTTACAGTATATTTCTACTCAGAATTAAATCTCACTAAGATATATAGAGTTTATTAATTGATCTTTATAATTTATTATAATATTGTAGCATTTATTACATCAGCTTTTTAAATTGATTTTAGATACTTTTAATATTTCCCTTTGTTAGGAGTTTATATTTTTATTAGGTTTTGTGTTATTGCTAATTTTTGCTAATTTTGATAATTTTATTTCATAATAAACAAATTTATTACAATATATTATTTGAAATGGGAGAGAATCTACAAATAGTTTTGATTTGTGTTTTCTCTCTCTCTCACTCTCTCTTTCTCTCTCTCTCTCTTTCTCTTCCTTCCTTCCTTCCTCTCTCCCCATGTGTGCATATGTGTTTCTTCTTTAAGAACACTATGTTTTACCATCTTTGGATGAGATACTCTGGTTGAGATTTACAGTGCTTAAGAAAAGGAATTGGTCGTAGAGAAGTATGCATTCTTTTAATAGCAAGTGTCATATGGTGACATTCAGCTCCACTGCTGTACGGCAGCATTAATGCTTATCATCTAATTGTATCTGTCAAGGAATCAGAGCTTGAATACTGCTCAAACTCAATAATGAGCTAGTTAAGGGAGAACATTTTAAATTAAAACCATATAAGATGGAATATTCTTGGATGAGAAAAAAACTAGCCTTTGGACTGACAAATCCAATCTCTCTGTGGTTGGATTTGTACAGTGTAGCTGTGTTCCTTGATTACCACTGGAATTACAGATAGTGGGAGTGACCAGATTAGGTCCATTCATACAAACAAGTACTGTACATAAAGTGTGCTTTATGACCACCTTATTTGCAGTCATTCATGCCTTGGATGCAATTTATCCTGATCACTGCAATGTACTTTATGTGGGACTCCATTTGAAAAATGTCTGAAAATTGCAAGGATTGATATGATTCCTGAATTGAAACTTCTGAATTTACTACCAGTTTCTTAACAGGCACAATTCATGGCAATTTAATATTTTGAAATTTTTTCCATTGTGTTATCTATCTGTACTTCTTCTACCAATGCTTGTCTTCTATTGTCTTCTATTCTATAGTCTTCTAGTCTCCCAGAAATTAGGAAGCTGGCAAAAACATATTTTTGCCAGGTTTTCAGATGTGGATATATTTATTTTAATGTTTTGATTTTAATTTTATTTTAAATGTATAATTATCAATTTGTTATTTTGCATACTAACATTGTAGGCCCCCTGGTTTGTCAGATAGATAAAAAGCTGGATATAAAACCAACTATTAATTTACTAATAGTTCTTTTCATTAAAAAAAATTTTTAAGTACAATGATCTAAAAATAGTGTAGTTTAAAAAGAAAACCAACTTGCTTGTATATTGCTAACTAAATTCTAAGTAGTGAACTAACATTAGTCTGGTTACATCTAAATGCTTCAAATCCCACAAGATGCTGGAATGGATGTTTTGGGGTTCCCACTGAATTTAGTGAATTGAAATGTATTGAGGACTCATTTTAAATTCACCTATTCTATTTTTTCATTTCCTTGAACTAATTTATTGGAGTAAAGTGAATTGTGCAATACTGTGATCTCCTTCACTAGTTTGTTCTTTTATTTGGGTTCTGCAAATTTTACTTCCTAATACATTTAAGTGACAAGACTCCTCCAGAAAATGGTGTTTTGAACAGCCTTTTTACCCTCTGCAGCTGGTTTTTGCTGTCAAACTGGTTTTTGGCAGCCAAAGCCCTTGGTTTGGAAGGGCACTCAAAAGTTTAAGTGGCAATGATACATACAGATAACTTCATACATGGTTTTCTAAACCATTTGCTCTTGCTATTTCAGGTATTTTAGTATTCCTAGTTCATACAACATAATAATTGAGAGACAAAGAGTTGACAGGCATAAGACTTGCAATGCTATATATAGTAGTTTAAATCTTTCTTTGGAGAGTTTGTCAAACAAAATCTCAACATAGGACTAATACAACTACTTCTGCAACAAAAATACTGCATGAGTAGCTGTTAAAACATTTGAAAGTAATGCAAAAATGGTTAAACCAATATGCAATTTCAACTGAGAAAAAAATGTGTTTTATAATTAAGATGCTACATGGTTAATAGGTTTCTGCCAGATCTTTTCTTTAGGGCTGAAGAGAGTTCTCTTAACCACCAATTCTTTGCTGATATCACTAGTTTAATGTTTCCAATAAAACATTTTTGAGGATTTGTGGATTCAGTGGTTTCTGAAGTATTGCTGTTGGCTACTGAAACACTTTAATGACTTAATACAGTATTGACTTGGATGCTTTGTATAGAGTTGAGATAGTTCAGGTTATGAATCAGTACATGGGAAAACTATATAGAGAAGATCAATTCCGTATACTTTTTAATAGCAATAGGCATATAGTTTTTTTAAGCAATGAAAACCCCGGGGCACAAGTGCCAAAAATATGTCACAAACTTCTATGTAGAAAATACAGAAATAGTAGAAAATAGACTTTTAACTTGCAAATAATGAGACAAACAGATGTTCTGTCGACAAATTGATTGAATTCATTTAGTTCCAGACATTTGTTTTTGCTTTTTTAACCATTCTCTCTGCAATGTACAATTTCTGTTTTATATTAATTGTCCTCTATATCCAAATAATTATGAAACCTACAGTAGATTACAAATCAGTTATGATATATAAGTATTAAGAAACTTTTATTAATAGATATAGACATACATGTTCATGAACAAATAAAGTGTTTAAAAAATCAGAGATATATATTTTAGTGTGGGAATCAATGAGTTGATAAAGAAATGTCCCATACCTTTTCTTGTTGTAAAATAGTACAATTTAGTTTGTTCATAAATCACACTTTACCTACTTTACTGCCCATTCCAGTTTATGTGAAAGAATGTTTAAAATCAAGTTAACAAGGAAATCATAAGCAGATTATTGTAGCTTTCTGTCAAGCAGCATACAGATGCAGTAAAATATCAGGAACCAAAATAGCTACGTCCTTTGTCATACCTAAAGAGAGAGAGAAACAGAGAGACAGAGAGATAAGGATGGTCATTATCAATATTGCTCATAACATGAAAAAATGAGACAAAATCTCATGTGATTTCCCATGCTAGCAAATTGGTCCTGGAAGTGATAAGTTAAGGCCATAAAAATAACCAGGAGTTCCAAACATATAATATTAATAATATCCTATAAAATAATTTAAAATGAAATTGGAGTTAAATACAATAATTTAATATATAGACAAGTAAAATAAGATAAAATTATATTTCAGTATCACCCCTACAATTTACCCCAATCGGTCCCACATATGCCGATCTTATCCGAACTATTTTACTCAAGTACTGTGCTGTGTTAAGTGTTGTTTTCAGATTCTGGCCACACATAAGATATGTTGTTTTAATATGGGGTTCCCAATGGGTCATTTGTTTAATATATAAACCAAGGTACCTATCTCTCACCCTCTTATACAAACAACAATCAAATAGTATGTGAGCCAAGTCTTCTACCTCTACCGCTCCGCAAATACAGATATGTCCATCATATGGAATAGAATGGACTCTCCCACATCTGACCATTGTATCAAGCTGTTCAAATCTTGCTCGCATAAAAATCTCCTAGGATGTTTTGGCAATTGTAACTTTAAATAGCTGTCTATTTGAAAAATATGTTTATATTTACTTAGCCATTTCAAGTTACCAGCCTTATTAAGAGTGGCTATATCATTTTGTGCTTCTATGTCTATGATTCTTTAAGCAATTTTTTTCTTGTTTACCTGCTGCACAAGAGGCAGGAAGGCTACTGTTTCTTACAAAATTTGTCAATTTGTCAAGAGGTTTGTAATTGTGATTTTATCTGTTCTAGTAAATATTTTGTTGATTTTGTACCAGTACTTATATGCTCTGATTTTAGACAGTGCATGAATTGTATAAATAACAATACAGATAAAAAGCTCAAAGGTGCTTTTTTGCAATCTGCAAAACTTGCTAAATACTGTAACTTTGTCTAAGCATATATATGGACAAATTTACAATAAAATATTGCAAATTCTTTGGCTTGATAAGTAAGCCAAAATACATAAATAATTTCACCTCTCTAAATAAGAACAGGGAAGAAAGGGTACTCTCTGAATAAGCCTTTGTAGACAGCTACCGTATATCATGTGTGCAAAGGAATAATGTAGACCATTATCTCCTTTGCCAGTCTTCTAAAGTGTCACTAAACAAGGTTGATAAATTTGGCTTTTTTGAAATTGTTTATAACAGATAAGTAAAGAACTACACTGGTGACTGGGTGAGGAATTTGATCCTGTGTTTTCTCCTGTATCCTTCTTATAGCAAGGAGAATCAGAGCACATTTTGCTATAAGTTTTTTTTTCCCCTGATGCCTTCTTCCCTTTTACACCTTAATTTGGGATTTGTTAACTGCCATGTCATTCCTTCTCCAGAGTCAGTTCTTTGGCTTCCTAAAAATAATATATGTATGTAAGAGCAAATAAAAATCAAGCAGGATTGTAGCTATGCAGCATTAGACATAAACAAGAGGAAAAAACACTCTTTCACAGATATTGATTCTTGTTTTGAGAAGGAATATTTTACCTAGCTCACTGCTTACTTTTGAATAAACCTGATACTTAGCAATTACTTTTTACAATTAAACACACAAACTGAGGTTTGCAAGAGCTAGCTGTATTATGTTTAGATTTTTTTGCTCTGCTTTTCTCAATATTTATATTTGGGTTCAACTTTTTGCATGATTTTAAAGGCAAATACTGTCCAATTTTACTTTCAATCAAAATTGCTACTAAATAGTTTGGCAAAAATATCAAGGCCAAAGTGATTACAGATAGTTCTCATTTAGCAACCACAATTGTGCCTAGCAGTTCAGTTGTTAAATGAATCTATTGCTAAGTGAAATCAATACTGTGCTTATGATCTAACTGTTTTTATCCAGCATTAGACTATAGTCAATGTATTTTTATTGACAGGTCAGTATGATTCAGTTTTTCTGACACTAGCTAGTTTTTTTTATACTGTCTGTAAAACTAGGCAGAACTTGGTCACCCATTGATTACATCATTAATGGTAATATATTGCTATGTCTTCTTGTATTGGTTTTGTTTTGTTTTGTTTTGTTTGAATATTTAATTTATGTGTTGGCCTTTGGCTGTAATAATAAATTGATTTGATTTGATCTAACTTCAGTTTTCCCTTGCTTTACAGACCTGCAAAGGTATCAGATAAGAGGTTTGGTCATATAGTTTCGGTTTCATCACCATTGTAAATCCAAACAGTCACTAAACAAGGTAGTCAAAAAGCAATGACTACCTGTTATAATAGAAATCAGGAACAAGATTGTGAAAAATAGAGCATTCCTAGAAAGTATCAGTTGCGCTGTACCAACTGTCATTGCATAAACTAGGATTATTTTAAATAGATAAGAAATGGCGCACTACAAATGAATAGAGTTATTGGGGATAAACTAACTGGGCTGCAATTTTATGCATAAATCAATATGAAGGATGAAATCCAGATCAGAATTATCATCCACAAACTAACTGGACTGAACCATCTGATTTATTTCTAGTCCTAAAGAACCCTCACACACACACACACACACACACACACACACACACACACACACACACTTTATTTAAATTCTCTTATAGGTTTGAAGCACCATTAGAGTGTGTTAAGATGCATTATTATTGTCGTACTTAATTTATTGAAAGTAAATACTGAAGTAAATAATGAAGAAATATAACTAAAATGTATATTTTATATTTAAATTTATATATGGCATATATACTTTATGTATAGCAATATATAGACAATATAATAAAATGAATGCTTTTATTATGTACTTAACTATGAAGTATATTTTGATTAATTATATTTTTATTTTTTTAAATTAACTGAATATATAAAATTATTGGGGGAGGGCCTATGTAACAAAATTTGCAATGTCTTCTTGAGCTATTCTAAGAATTTCAAGTGTGGTAAGGGGAATGTAACATTCTTTAATGAAGTTATTGAAAATAGTACTAATGAAACAGAAATCCAGGAATAGATAATAATTGGAACTATACCAATTATGTTGTTGTTGTGGTTGATTTTACCTTAAATGAGTACTGAGTTTATATACTAAATACTGAAATATAATATAGTAATATATTCTGAATTAGTATTCATGTCTGCTGTGCTTTATTATTGAGAAATATCTTGATATGCTATTTTTCTTACAACTTGTGGTTTGCTAAATCCAATAGTAGTGATGTGTATTGTCAGTTGTCAGAAGTTCAATATATTTATAGTTTTTGTTAGGACTATAGTATTTATCGAATCATAATAATGGATCAATCACAATTTTTGCAGGTTTGATATACTGTAGTTACTACTGTTTTGTATTGGGAGCAAAAGGTCAATACTTTAGGCTCATTATAGATATTTCAAAGTTTAACAATTTAACTTTTTGTGAAAGATACCAGTTTGAAATAATACCAGTTTAGAATACACTGTATGGTATATACTGTATGCAGTATTTTAAGTTATGAGATAATTACATAATTAATAACAGCCAAATATCTTTGAAGTGCAAGGAAGTGAACTTGCAGAGAGAATATGTTTTTGCTACAGTACATATTACAGCGAATTCTAACAATAAAAAATAGCTCGCCAAACAGAGAGGCAATGACTGTGTCAAATAATTTTCAGGCAATTCCTTTTCTTTGCCATTAACCCTTCTATTGCCCCTGTATTTCTGAATGTGTACAGTATTGCTGTGAAATGTAAAAGTGGAAAAGCCCATTTTCATAATACTAATATCCCATTTTTAAACCAGGACTTAAATGTATTCAAAACTGTGTATGGTTAACTGATATTTTATTGCACTATAAGGTTCTCTGTTTTTGCTTCAGTTCTGGATAGAAATCAAAGGGTAGAAGTCAACAGGGGCAAAAATAATTGCTCACTCACAACAAATTCACTCTTAATGTTGACCAATTGTTTCAAATATTTCAAAGAGATTCCATTTAACCTATGAATATGTAGCCCCTCAAATACTGTATAATATCATCTCAGTGACTCCTTGCTCCTGAAAGCTCTCTTTCAGTTTCATATGATTTCCTAATTGTGATCAACACTCCTTCCAACAGATGCCTTTTAAAATTAAAATACCATGGAAAAACAATGTTATTAAGACCAGCACTGTATGCTAAAGGAAATCTACATGTCCTTATTGAAGCAGTACATTAACCATTAAGGAAACAATTTTATTTGGAAGTCTATATACATTTTAAAGAAAAAAAATTAAAAGATCAATATTTGCAAAGCTTTTAAGTATCAATTTAGTTGATGTAATTAGAAGTGATAATGTTTTTCCTCCCCTGTGAACTTAGAACATAATTCCTGTTTATTTATTTTCTTTATTCTACCTGTTGTGTCCTGAGCCTGCAAAAGCAGGCTCGGGACGTTGCATTGTTCCCAGGCATTCCAAAAGCTGCCCGGGACCAGACAGAGCGGCGCCAGTCTTGTCCGCATGCGCAAGGCGCGAAAACGCTCTGTTCCTATTGGTTGACATTGTCTGGGTTTCTGGCCATATAAAAAGGCCTGCGTGCCTTTTGCTTTTGCTTGGTTGTTGTAGTATGAGAATAAAGCGTTTGTTTAACATCACCATGTGTCTTCATCATTCGCACGCGAACGAAGTACACAACACTGGCGATGAAGGTGGGATCCTTTGCAAGCTGGAACAAAAGATTTGAGGACTTACCTAGGAAGTCCTGAAGAGGGGAAGACGGTGTCTGAATCAGCATCCCAGCCTGCCAGTTCAGCGTTGCTGGAGATTGAGCTTGGCTAAAGGAGCCTTTCCCCAACAGCAGCTTGTAGAGGAAGCGAGTGGTAAAGGTCGTAAAACTTACGATGTCGAAAATTGGCCGCTTGACTGATTTTGATGTCTCCCACCCAGTGAGATGGAATTCCTACGTAGCATGGATGGAGAATTACTTCCGAGTAAATTTGATTAGAGAAGATGGCCTGAAGGCAGCAACTCTTTTGTGTGCCTGTGCACAAGAAGCTTTTGATATCGCAGAAAATCTGGTGGCCCCTGCACCTCTGGAGTCAGTAACCTATGCTGATTTGAAGAAAATGTTGAAGGAACATTTCCAGCCAAAGTTATCCATCATTGCTTGGAGGCACGCGTTTGAGCAGAGAGACCAGAGGCCGGGTGAATCTGCTACGGACTTTATTGCGGCCTTAAGGCAAGCAGCCAGACCTTGTGAGTTCAAGGATCTGGAAGAAAGGCTGCGAGATCGTTTTGTCTGTGGCTTGAGGAGCAGAGACTTACAACAAAAGAAGATGTCTTCTTCTAAGATGCGTTGCGAGAGGTGGCAGCTGAGGAAGCAGCAGGCAGGGCTGTGAAGGCCTTGCGCCTTGCCAGGAATCCTCCAGACACAGCTACAGTCCATCAAGAGGACGCTTGAGAAGGATCAGAAGTAGATCCTGAAGAGGAGGTCGACAGACTTCACCAGCCAGCTGAGAGGAGGCCCTAAGCCCTAAGTCTAAGAGTGAGCTGCAAGTCTTCTTGGGGCTATTAAATTTTTACCATGCATTTCTCTCATATAAAGCTGCAGTGGCAGAGCCATTACACAGGCTCTTAGACAAGCAGGCTCGTTGGCAGTGGACTAAAATCCATGACAAGAGTTTCAATGAGGTTAAGGCCTTGCTCACTTCTAATGCTGTTTTAGCGCATTTCAATGAGCAACTGCCTGTTTGCATTGCACGCGATGCATCTCCTTATGGGCTGGACTTAACCATCTGAAGGCTGATGGGACACAGGTCCCTGTGGCCTATTATTCTAGGACTCTGTCTTCTGCAGAGCGAAATTACGCTCAAATTGACAGAGAAACCTTGGCCATAGTAACTGGCATTAAGAAATTTCATGATTTCTTATATGGCCACCATTTCATGGTCTATAGTGACCATAAGCCTCTGCTGGGTTTGTTTATCATTAACAAACAGACCCCACATATCATTTCTCCTCGTATGCTGAGATGGTCCATTTTCCTGTCAGCATATGACTATACATTAGTCCACAAACCAGGAATAGAAATGGGTCATGCAGATGGCCTGAGCAGATTACCTCTGAACCAATTAGAGCCAGATCCTGCTCCAGCCATTAATATTCTTTCCATTCAGGAGTTGCCTGAGTTTCCCCTCAATGCTAGGGACGTGGCTGCAGAAACTGTCACTGATCACACGCTTACATACGTGCTGACATGGGTGTTGTCAGGATGGCCTGACAAGTGCCCAGATACTGAGTTCCAAAGCTACTGGCACAAGAAGCATGAGTTTTCCACTTTCAAGTGTTGCCTGTTATGGGGTAGCAGGGTAGTGATTCCAGCCTCATTGAGGTCTAGAATCTTGATCTCTCTGCATGAGGGACATCCTGGTATAGTCAGGATGAAAGCGCTTGCGCACAGCCATCTTTGGTGGTCTGGGCTCGATAAAGCCATCGAGGCCCAGGTGCACGGGTGCCAAGTGTGCCAACAGTGTCGGCCTGAAATGCCTCAGGCCCCAGTACATAGGTGGGAGGAAACTCAAACCCTATGGTCTAGGGTGCATATAGATTACGCTGGGCCCTTTCAGGGGCAATTCTTCCTGGTTGTTGTTGATAGCCATTCCAAGTGGCTAGATGCTGTTCCTGTTTCCTCCACTACTACTGCCAGGACCATCCAGGTGTTGAGAGGAATGTTTGCATCACACGGTCTTCCAGATGTGCTGGTTTCAGATAATGGCCCTCAATTTACATCTTCTGAGTTCCAGGCTTTTCTTCAGGCCAACCTGATCTGGCATGCAGTATTGGCTCCCTTCTATCTATCCTCCAATGGACTGGCAGAGAGAATGGTGCACACCACCAAAGATGCCCTCAAGAAACTGACTTATGGTAACTGGCATCACAGGTTAGCAGATTTCCTTCTTGCACACCACACCACGCCATGCACAGCCACAGGGAAGAGCCCTGCTGAACTCCGCTGGGGTCGCCGCCTCATCACTAAACTGGACAGGCTGCACCCTGACCAGGTGGCTTCAAAGGTGGCACAACCGCGGGCACCTAGGAGACTCCAGGTGGGCGATCCGGTTTGGGCAAGAAACTATGGACCTGGACATCTCTGGGTCACAGCTGTGGTCTGCAAGGTCTTGGGGCCATTGTCATATGAAGTTGCCTTGGGTAACGGCCGTGTTCTTCACAGACACATAGACCAATTGTGTTGGAGACTGGACTCATACCCTTCCGCTCCTGGCTCTGCTCTGGGGGGGGGAGGACCATAATATGCATTCTGGGTTACAGTTTCCCAGGACTAACAGGTCCTCACTAGCTGCTACTGAGGCTGTTTGGGATTTATCCCAAGGTTCCACAAGTGCTCCTAACAGGAATTCACTGGATAGGGGGTCATCCCACACATCCATAATTACTCCAGACAGGGAGTCACACCGGGGGTATCCACAGTATTCACATATGTCAGATAGTGCTCCAGACAGGGAGACTGACCGGGGGTATTCACACAAATCACAAGCAGCAAGAGAAAAGGAATTCCATCAGGGGCGCTTGCCTCATTCCGCAATTGCTCCCAAAAGGAGGTCACCAGCAAAGGGGGTTGCCATGGAGGTGACTCCTGACTCTGGCACCTCGGGCATGTGCTTGGGGGCCACAGAGTACTGGGGCACTTCCGCTACCCAGCCCTCTCCATCTGCTTGCCTTGGGCTCGAGGGACAGTGTTCCCAAGAGGAGTCCATTGTGGACTCGGGGACTTCCACCCCTCCAAGGACTTAGAGGGTCCAGCCAGCCAGCAGCTAGGCGGGTCAACCGGGTATTTGAGGCAGCAAAGTCCTGGCCTGCCTAGCCTGGTAGATGAGCAGGTAGGCCAGGCACCCTCACCAGGGTCACCTGGGGATTTAGGGCAGTAACACCCTGGTCAGCCTGGCCTGGTAGGCGAGCAGGTGGGTCAGGCAATCTTTCCGGGCCTTAAAAGGTCACAGCAGGCCAAGTGCCCACCCAAACATCTGAGAGACTTTGTGAAGTTGCTGTCAAATCCTGAGGGAACTGTTCTTGAGGCCCCTGAATAATGGGAGTACTCGTGGGTAGATTATTTTGTATTATTTTTTTTTATTTCAGATACATTTATTGTATTAATCAATATTGAAGAGGGTTTGCCTGAGGACAGACTCAAGTATTCCACACTCCTTGCATTTGAATAATGCAACTGTATGCCACTCTTCCCAATGCATGACGTACATGATTGTACGCGAAGTATGTTCCATCTAGAGGGGAGGGGTGTTGTGTCCGGAGCCTGTAAAAGCAGGCTCAGGACATTGCATTGGTCCCGGGCATTCCAAAAGCTACCCGGGACCAGACAGAGCAGTGCCAGCCTTGTGCGCATGCGCAAGGCGCGAAAACGCTCTGTTCCTATTGGTTGACATTTTCCAGGTTTCTGGCCATATAAAAAGGCCTGCGTGCCTTTTGCTTTTGCTTGGTTGTTGTAGTACGAGAATAAATAGTTTGTATAACACCACCATGTGTCTTCATCATTCGCATGCGAACGAAGTACACAACACTACCAAAGTGATTGCATAAAGCAATAAACTATATTTTCAGTTACCAATATTTATTTTTCTTATAATTCCTCACTATCTATAATACATAATATTAAAAATAGTAAATGCATAATATTAAAAACTTGGAAATTGGTGTTCTATAGTACTTTGAATTCTTAATTCTCACATATGCTCTTCAATTAGGTTTTTCCTGAAGGAATCTATGTACAATCTAGATTGTACAAATATTGATAATTAAATAATCCAGCCAAATGGTAGAGTGTTACATTCTTAATCTTACTCTTACAGTTGTATTTAGGAGATTGCTCATAACTTACTAGTGTTGCTTAAAGAGTTTTTCAGTTTTATTTGGGCTAAAATTTTAAAACATAATAAAGAGGTACCACACACTTTCCTTGTTTTTTATAATGAATTTTGATATCTGTATCACTCTTGTTTTCCAATATTAAGATGTGATCCCACACACTATATTTTCTTCATTCCTGAAAATATATATCAAACAGCAGTGATTTAAAAACTGAACACTCCATCCTTGATATTTTTCATTATTGTGACATTATGAGACTTTCAAAATTTACATTTTTCCATTTTCTAGAAATGCTTTGACCTTTTCATGCTCCTCCACAACTTGACTGAAATGGTGTTAAAAGTTCAGATTTGTCATTCAGTTAATCCTTGATGAATATGACAATGTATGTGACATGTCTAAAAAGGTTTGGTTTAACAATAAGAAGTTAATGCTGGTCACATTTTTAACTCATTCGGATTCAACTTTTCTGTGGTTAAGCAATTTGAAAGAGACATTTGCTCCAAGTGATATCTTATAATGCTTCTTGAACTGATAAACACTGGTCCATTTTTTTATTTAAGAAAATGGTATGTATTGTTCGTGTTTAATTTCTGACAATTAAATAGTTTGCGTTACTGGTTGATATTGTACTGTTTATGATTTTCTCCTTTGGTATCTTTGAAATATAATTTTGTTAAGCTCTCACACTAAAGCAAAGACAAGAGAGAAATCATACCAGTTAATGCAACCATAGCTGGAGCCTATATGCTTCTATGGGAAGTTTTCATATATACAATTCTAAATATTCTGTAGCTGCCAATATCTGAATCCAGGTTCAATTTTACTTTTAAGCCAACAGCCAACATTTTGTAAACAGGTTATTTCTATTTAATCAATAAATGTTTTAGAAATGTTGCTGAAATATTTTTTTTTAGCTTTTCTTATATCTCTTTGGTAGATTTTAATTTTGAGAAAAAATATAGTTTGAGAGAGATGGGGAAATAAGGGAAAGGAGACAGAGAGGAGGAGGAGGAGGAGGAGGAGGAGGAAGAAGAAGAAGAAGAAGAAGAAGAAGAAGAAGAAGAAGAAGAAGAAGAAGAAGAAGAAGAAGAAGAAGAAGAAAGAAAGAAAGAAAGAAAGAAAGAAAGAAAGAAAGAAAGAAAGAAAGAAAGAAAGAAAGAAAGAAAGAAAGAAAGAAAGAAAGAAAGAAAGAAAGAAAGATTATTTGGTAGTTTTTGGACATAATGGGTGATTAAAATATGAGAAGTAATATTTATTTACAAACCAATAAAATCAACAAAGTTGTGACTTACGTCCTTCCCATTCCTCCAGTAGATAGGTTCTTGATGAAAGATAAATAGTTAATTACATGCATATAAGACTAGTTTAAATCTGTTTTCTATTCTATTCTATTCTATTCTATTCTAAATTTATTTATACTGCTTATTTACATTTTTTCAATTTGATCTTTCTGTATAATTTATTTTATTTCTGTCATCTCTTAGAGAATATATCCCTTCTCATATACTAATAAATGAAGGACAATACTGTATCTAGATCCATGGATTGGAACCAATGTTTTAATTATATATCCACCTCCACATTTGTACAAGAATTCAAAATGCACACAACTAAAACAGGCAAAATAATATGGCTATCTAAACTATTCAGAATCCCTGCCTAGCTGTAATATATAACTATTAATACTAGCTGTTGTTCTCATTCTTCTTATTTTTTGAAATTGCTATTATTTTATCCAAGGAACTGCTCTTTAATGTTAACATTATAAAATCAATGATTACTTACAGAGTTCTTAACAATAGGAGGCTCTATTATGCACACAGAGAAAACAAATGGAACCAATGAATGTAATTTTAATTTTCATTATATTTACGCATCATACCCTAAAGCTGTAGATGTCTTCTTCATATTCATTCTTCTAGCATAACATTGAAGGGTTTAGGGATTACAAAAACCAGTAAGTGCAATGGAACTGAATTATAATTTAATTTAATGTGAAAATAAACCCCTGCCTATGTAAAATTAATGATGTTACAACTTTCTAAAATAGTTTTAGAACTTTAAAATAGTTTTATATTTTGTAAGGCCTAGAAGACTGGCAGTATTCTGTTAATTATTAAATTTTTACTTAAGTAGTATAAAATAAATGTATTCTAGAAACATGATATTGAAGATATGAAAAGATAAATCAAATACTATATCATCTTGAAATATTTTCTATCAGCAGTATACTGTCTGCGACCTCTATAAAACCTTTTTTCCATTAAGTTTTTTTTAATTTCACTTCTCTATTTGGTGTATCCTTATTCTTATTTTTCTAGTTTGTTTACTTCAGAAAAACTTGACATTGAAGTAGCAATTGAATTTCAGTGGGTTTTATTTAAAACTCAGTGGGCATTAAAATAGGAATTTATGATGAAAGGTCTGTGGAAATTAAAATATTACCTCCTTATACCACTTCCTATTAGGACAAAGTTTCTTTATAATTACAGTGTATATTAGTTCATTTTCCCTTCCTCTTTTAAAATTTTTATATATTTCTATTTTTATTCTGGACATGTATATTCTAATTCTCCTAGTGATATTTTTAAAAGATAAAGAAACCTATTTCTGGCGGCATGATTTAAATGTACATAAGAACTGTTTATTTTAATTTTAGATATATGTTATAAAATAATTCATGAATCAGAAAAACAAAAACTTAGTGTTGGCTGGAAAAAGTTGTTATTAAATATAAACACTGAACTATTGTAGAAAGTACTATTAGACCTAAAAATACACATTGTGTTCTGTCTACCAAACTAACATTTTTAAAATCTGATTAGGATATTGAGATCTCTAGATAAGTCCAAGGTCAGTTCTATTCACTCTTACATATTGTAATAGATTCTATTCTGTGAGAATTTTTTAAAATATATATTAAAAAATGAATATAGATTTCCATCTGTATTTTTCTTAATGTACATGTTTTCAATGCAGCATTACATAATGCTTTTTGGTCTGATATACTTTTTAAAACAAAGCTTTGTGAATAGAGACTTGAATAAAAGTTACTAGAGTAGGAAGGATGCTAATGGAATGCCAGTGTATTCCATAAGAGTTGTTAATGCGTATATTTATGATGCATTGGAAGGCGGCAATCTTAGACATATATATATATAGGAATAAGGCTCATTGAACATATTGATTCTTACTTTTGACTACTAGCAATTGTTCTATGAATGTTAAACAGGTGGGAACAAAAAAAATTCAACATTATCCAAATATTTTTCAACGTGTGCTAAAGTCAATAATGCAATCATATTAGAGCAATGAAGTTGAAATACAGTAGCTGCTTTATTGTTGGAAGAACAATAAAGAAAATTGCAGTATGAGTACTGATATATGATTCTGGTAATAAAAAAAATGAGGGGGGTTGCCAGTTTTGAGCAATTATGTGCATGTACTGAAAAAGAACATATTGTCATCAAATAACCTATTCTCCTGTTCACCATCCCTATTTATATTTTATATATAATTATTATGTAGTTGACAATTGTGCAAAATGTATAATTAGTTAGCCTGTTGCTTTTTAGCTGATAAAGGACTAGATATCATTATACAAAAAAGAGTGTGCATGGTTGTGATAGTGACTACTATTATTTTAACAGAATAACAGAGTTGGAAGGGACCTTGGGGGTCCAGTCCCCTGCTCAGCAGGAAACTCTTCAGACAATTCAGAAAAATCTCTTCTTCAAATCTCTTCTTCAAATTTTCCAGTGTTGGATCACCCACAACTTCTGGAGGCAAGTCATTCCACTGATAAATTTTTCCATAGTTCTAGATTGCTTCTCTCATTGATTAGATTGCATCTTGTACTGCCTTCAGATGCTTTGGAGAATAGGTTGAGCCCCTCTTCATTGTGGCAGCCCCTTAAATATTGGAATACTGCTATCATGTTATCCTAGTCTTTCTTTTCATTTCCTGCTACTGTCCTTTCTACATTTTACCTTCCAGTCCCTTAATTTTCTTTGTTGTTTTTCTCCGCAATCTTTCTAGAGTCTCAACATCATTTTTATATCATGGCAATCAAAACTGGATGCAATATTACAAGTGTGGTCTTACTAAGTCATTATACAATGGTACTAACACTTCATGTGATCTGTTAATGCACCCTAGGACTGCACATTTCTCATATATGAAAATTCAATGCAACATAGAAAAGACTAGATTAGAAATCAAACTCATCTACTGTGATTTTGAAAGGTTGCCTACTTCAAGGGCTTTCAGAATGCTATGATTTTATTTTGTCTTTTGGATCCTGCTCTGGGGTTTGGACTTGATAGCCTGTGACTTTCCAAGATCATCTACAAAATACCTCTGTGGTCATGCCATTGTGCCTCTAGTGGTTGTGTCAACTTTACCACCTCCAATAGAAGATCTAGAGAAGTCTAGCAGATAAATTTCTACAGTCATACCTTACAAAAATGAAATTTCATATAAATTATAAATTTAAATTGAATTGAATTGAAAATAAAAATGTCATTAAATGTTTACATCATGATTTAATAATTTTACATTTCTGCAAGATTTAGACAATAAACTCTTGATTTGGCAGATTTGGTAGACTTCAGAGACAATGGAAAATATTTTCATCCAGTTACTTGGGGAAGCAGCCCCCCCAAATAGGTACTATTTTCCCTAGAAAATTATTGTTTCTTCTCACACTTTGTATTTAACTAGGAAGGAAGGCAGTAGGAAGATTTAAAAGGGCTGTAGAAATGGCAGAAGGCTGAATAGTGTGTCAAAGTTGCTTCATTGGCAGAAGGAGACTAGGAAGTTCAGGTAAGTGTCATGGCAGGGCAGGGCAAAGCAAAGGAGGACAGATTTGTTGAAAGATCAATTGGATGAAATGGCAAGCTGTGGATTTATATTAGGCTAATGGCAACAGTGGTAACTTCTTTCCCTTATCTTCATTCTTCCCTGACCAACACATATTTGTTTACAAAGAGTTGACCTAATGCTGATACTAAGAATGAAGTCTCTTAGAAATCTGTCTTCATAAGTACCCATTAGCATACTGCTATGACTTTGTCCTAAAAAGAATCTTATCATGATGGATTCAGTTTCCAAATATGCACATTTTGCAATAAATAAATGAATAAATAAATAAATGAAATCCTCATGCTTCAGTTTGCATTAAATTTTATAACCTTATTATGTCAGTGATTGAACCTCATGCGTATTTGCTCACGTAAAATTATGAAAAGCAAAATATCTTTTAATAACTTCTAAATAAGTAACATACTTTTCACAGAAATCTGTGATGGATAAATTTAGTGGTATTGCATTTTAATTTTTAAATATTGGTAACCATATATTCAGATTTTAATAAATACATAAATTAATGCAGCATTTTGACTTTTAAACATCCACAACAGATTCTTTAGACTTCAAAGAATTTAATATTGGTATTATAAAGGGCTTTTGAAGAAAACTATTGTAACATAAAAAAAAAAGCCGCCTCAATGTGACGTATTGTTTTTGAAAGTGTTTTATTACTTTAATTTTCTGACTTAGTAAAGTAACAAGCAGCATACCAGAAGAGACACTGTTGCAGTATTCACAATTTATTAGAATGCTTAAGCTGGTTGAAAATGTTATATGAAACAGAAACCCAATATCTAGCTGAAAAAATTGGATAAGCTCCAACATTAACATTGTAGTAGTTTTCCTTAGAGTATTGTCTGTAACTGATAAGTTGCCTAGAATATGTACATTTTAATAAATCTGTGAGTTAAGATCTCTCAAACTTTTAAAGTTCTATTCGTTTCTGAAAGTTTATTTCTATTTAATTTGGAAAGCATATCTCTCATGGCTTCTTCTTTGCTTTTATAAATGAAAATTATTTTTCTGTGTGAAATGACCCAATATATTCTGTGCCTTTATTTTAATTTTATCTGCACGACTATTAACTCCTAGGGTTAGGGAATTGTCAAGCCAGGATGGTTGTATTTAGCATGTCTTTTTTATTTGTTTAAACCCTGTTTTATAGAAACTATATCACTTTTTATGTTACATCGGAACATATAAAAGTAGAAACCTATTCCAAGATAGTGTCAATGTCTTTACAGAAATTGAATATATATAACAATATTCAATATATTGTTATAAACATTGCTTTAATTGTGATAATATTTGTAATGTTTATACTGTGTGAATATTTATACTTTATTTTTGGCATTTTTATGTTTTAATTGTAAGCCACCCTGAATCGCAAACATGAAATGGATGAATTTATTAATTGAATTAAATAATTTACATAAATATGAAATAATAAATTAATTCATATATGCATAACTAACTTCAATTATTCTTTAGCAGGTGTACTAAACTATTCAATGTCTTACTCTAATATATGGAATAGTTGTGCAGACATCAAGTTGATGGAAGTTACATGTTTATCAGTGAAAATCAAGGATACATAGAGTTCCTTAATCCCACCACTATTTTGCCACCAAAGGATTACATTGTTCAGAAATGGGCAGTTAATATTTCTACAAAACCAAACTTAAAAATACAGTGCAGCTTAATAGAGTTTCATAAGATGTGATTTATAGTATAATGGACTTCAGTGCTTTTGCAAGCTTTGTGAGTCATTGTGAACTGCTTTTATCTTTATTGATTATATGTGGAAAGGGTTTTTTTAATCATGCTTATTCAATATTTCAATATCCCAATTATGAAAGTTGAAAAGCTATCATACAGGACATGGACTAAATGAATATAGCTTTTAAAATGCCGCAATATTACATTGAATTTAAAGCAGTATATTTGTTGACTAAGGGCTAAAGTACAAATGAAAGCCCTACACTGTTGGGATCTTTGGTTATCTATGCTACTCTTTAAAAGAATAATGATTTGGAAGTTTATTGCTAACTGAAGCATAAAAAATTCTTCTAGACTTTCCACAAACAATCCTGAGCAATATTAGATGAGTCAACCAGAGTTAGTTCAAAGTAAATTGCTCCATTTTCATTGTGAGGACACCATCCTTTCAGTCGATAGACTGCAATGGCATATTGTCAAGTGTTTTTTCCCCCTTTTAAGTAACTATCCTGATTATACTTTTTCAAAGCATATTCCAGAGATTCATAATAATTAAGAGTTTGTCCACAACCCTTATGAGCTATTTTTTCCTTGCATCCTTTTATAACAGTGGTTCTCAACCTGTGGGTCGCAACCCTTTTGGGGGTCGAACGACACTTTCACAGGGGTCGCCTAACACCATCGGAAAACACGTATTTCCGATGGTCTTAGGAACCGAGACACTGCTCCTCTATCCGTCTCCAGGTGAGGGGAGCAGGAGGCAGAGGAAAGCCCAAGCAGAGAAGGATCTGGCCCGGCGAGGGCAGAGCCGCAGTTGGGCGCTGCTTCTGGAGCTCACAGATGCTGGCCCGGCTCTGGCATGCTTCAGGGTAGAGGTTGTCTGCTGTGTTGCTGCCGGGAGCCTCAGCCGGCTAAAGCGCCTATCAGAGAAAGAACCCTGCTTTCCCCTGCAGGGTGACCCAGCCAGCAGCATCCTACTCTCGTCATTTCAGGGAGGAGGGAGAGGAAGAAGAAGAAGAAGGCATCCGCCCAGCAGACTGCTACCTCTGCCTCCTCGCAAAGGAGAAGTGCTTTGAGGCAGATGACAGGGCATAAAACTGACACTCGGCTCAAAGGGGGGATGGGCGGGCCTACAAAGCCACTGCTTCTCCGTGGGCGGACGGATAGCTGGACAGCTAGGAAAGTTCCCTGACTCTTCTGCTGTAGAGGAAGAAAACCAAGCTTCATGATCTGAGCATGCGCAAGATGGAGGGCGCTTCTTTGTAAGAGCAGCCGGGCGTCTGATGAGGAATGGCTAGAGACCCCCCGGGGTCGAGAAACATCTGAGACCCCGGGGATTTTGGCAGCGGAATACCTTGGCTTTCCAGGGACATATCTGTTGATTTCCTCCTTTCCGGAATGAACGAAGTCGGGGGATTATGGCGGCGTGCTCCACCCCTTTCAGCCTATGATGGGGTGAGGAGCCAGTTTGGGAGTTTGGATGGGAGTCCGCTGCGAAGGAGAAGAGCTCAGCAGCGGCTCCCTCCTCCCATTATGTGAACGAACAAGGGTGAGAGGACAGCTGAGAGGCTTCTGTTTCTTGGATGGCCACCGTGAAGGGAAGTGTCTTGGCCCCTTCCCCCCTCCCTACCACCACCATATGAGCGAGTGGCTTGGGAGGGCAGCTGAGAGGCATAGGCATTGGGAGGCCACCGTAAAAGGGAAGAGCTCGGCGCCCCCCCCCCACCATTATGCTGGCCGGTGGTTTGGGAAGACAGCTGGAGGTTGCGGGTGATGGAGAGGGGCAGCATGGACCTGGTGGTGAGGGAAATAACGTTGTCATGCTTCCCCCTCCCCGGTGAACGAGCAGCCAATGATGAGGCCAAATAGGAGAATTGCAGTGGCCTCCCCCACCCTGTTAGTTTTTATGCGGAAAGGAAAGTGGAATCGAGCACCATCAGGAGGGGCAGTAAATAGCTCTGATGAAAGAATCCCAGACTCTGACTCTGGTTCTGCCTTTATGGACCCCCTTTTTAGAGATCTGGTCCTTGCCCCGGCAGCACATATCCGAATCTGTGGACTGTGGATTAAATGGAGCAGGATGGAACAACATAGGGGCCTTTTTCCTGCCCGGACCATCTAAATTCCACCATCATCATCATTACTGTTGTTATTACTATTATTACCATCACCCTGATGGAATCCTGGAATATTGGATTTTAATTTAGACTGAACTGCCTGGTTTTCTTGCCGGACCCCATCGATGCACTCTACCTGACTGGCTCCTTACTCGAAGTGGACTCTTCATGCATTGCGAGATTCCCCCCTCTCGCAATTATGGCCCTCTGTTTTATCAAGGGCCCATCTGGAGGATGGACTTTGGAGTCCTGAGAGATGGCATGCATCAAATAAGGGGCTTTGGGGTTTTTTAAATTGGTATTTAATGAAAGTTTTAAGGGAGGGAAGAGGTGGGGAAGGGGTGTTTAGGGTGGGGGAAGGAATTGTTGGAGGGGAGCTAGAAGACAGGCCAGGCAACGGAAGGGCACGGAATCCTGCGGGTTCGGATGGGGAGCTGATTAAGGCAAATTTAGTTCCAATTAGTACCGTAAGCGGGAGGGGCAGATATGGCGGGAGCAGGGGGCCGTATTATAGGGAGTGCATACCCACTGTTTACGAGTGGTCATGCGCTCCGACCCCCAAGGCTCCACCTGTTCCCGGGGTTATTCAGAACCACAGGGCCCTGGCTGTAGGCTGATGTTGTGCAATGCCAGGTCTGTGGTGAATAAGGCCCCCCTCATTCAAGATTTAATCTCAGAGGGGGGAGCAGACCTGGCAGGTATAACGGAGACCTGGTTGGGACTGGAGGGTGGTGTCCCTCTGGTGGAAATGTGCCCACCGGGTTTCCTTGCATTCCATCAGCCGAGAGCTCAGGGCAGGGGTGGGGGAGTGGCGGTCGTGATCAGGGAAGATTACAGGCCGAGGGAGGTCACTGTTCCTCAGACGGCAGGCTGTGAATCCCTCCTGGTGAAGTGGGACCTTGGGGGTCTGAGGGCGATGTTGATTACGTACCTGGCTCCCTGCCACGTATCAACTTCCTTGCTCGAGCTCCTGGACGTTATTGCCGCAGTGGTGGTTGAGGTCCCCAGGCTAATAGTTATGGGTTACTTCAACCTGCTGTCTGTGGGCGGGGCATCCGGGGAGGCTCGAGAGTTCATGGCTTCCATGGCAGCCATGGACCTGGCCCAGGTAATTCAAGGCCCCACACACACAGGGGGGAACACGCTTGACCTGGTTTTTGTCTCTGGACAGTGGCTGAGTGATCAGAATATAGGGGATATAGTTATTGAACCCCTGTCATGGTCTGATCACTCTCTCCTTCGCTTGGACTTTCTGACTGCTGCACCCCACCACAGGGAGGCGGAACCAATGAGATGGTACCGCCCCAGGCGGCTGATGGAGCCCGAGTGGTTCCAGGCAGAGCTTGGGCCAATTCCTGATGTTCTGATACACGACTCGGTCGAAGAGTTGGTGGCGGCCTGGGATAGGGCTGCTGCCGGTGCTCTAGATCGAGTTGTGCCTTTGCGGCCTCTGATTCGGCGTGGGTCTCGATCGGCCCCTTGGTATAATGAGGGGTTGAGAGAGATGAAACGCTGGAAAAGACGCTTAGAGAGAAGTTGGAGATCGAGCCGTGCCGAATCTGACCGAACACTGGTAAGAGACCATATTAGGTCCCACCTAGCGGCGATAAGTGTTCTTACCTCACTGCTCTTATTGCGTCATCAGATAACCGCCCAGCCTCCTTGTTTAGGGTGACCCGCTCCCTCCTCCATCAGGAGGTGAGAGGAGACCCCTTAGAGGGTAGAGCTGAGGATTTCGGAAAATATCTGTATGATAAAATCGCTCAGATACGGGAAGGCTTTGACTTCAACTGGGTATGTCCAGTGGGAGAGGCGGAGTCTGGTCCTGAGATTGTTACCTGGGCTGAGTTTGACCCCATGTCTCCTGAGGACATGGGCAGGTTGCTGGGGGGACTTAGGGCGACCACATGTTCATTGGACCCGTGCCCCTCCTGGTTGGTGTTGGCATCCCGGGAGATGGTACGAGGCTGGTTCCAGGCAATTATTAATGCTTCTTTGAGTGAGGGTGTCTTTCCTGCCACCTTGAAAGAGGCGGTAGTGAGGCCCCTCCTCAAGAAGCCTACCTGGATTCAGCTGTTTTATCAAACTATCGTCCTGTCTCCAATCTTCGCTTTCTTGCGAAGGTTGTTGAGAGCGTGGTTGCCCGACAGTTCCCGCGGCACATGGAGGAATCGTTATATCTGGATCCGCACCAGTCAGGCTTCAGGCCTGGCTACAGCACGGAAACAGCATTGGTCGCATTGGTGGATGACCTCTGGTGGGCCCGGGACAGGGGTTGTTCCTCTGCTCTGGTGCTATTGGACCTCTCAGCGGCTTTTGATGCCATCGATCATGGTATCATGCTGCAACGGTTGGAGGGGCTGGGTATAGGGGGCACTGTTTTGCAGTGGTTCTCCTCCTTCCTCTCTGGCCGGATGCAGTCTGTGTTGACAGGGGGTCAGAGGTCGACCCCAAGACCCCTCGTATGTGGGGTACCTCAGGGGTCGGTCCTCTCGCCTCTATTGTTCAACATTTATGTAAAACCGCTGGGTGAGATCATCCATGGTTTTGGCGTGGAGTATCATCAGTACGCTGATGATACTCAGCTGTACATTTCCACGCCGAACCACCCCAACGATGCTCTTGCCATGCTGACCCAGTGCCTGGAGGCCGTGCGGGTCTGGATGGGGAAGAACAGACTCAAGCTCAACCCGTCCAAGACCGAGTGGCTGTGGCTACCGTCGTCCCGGTATAGCCAATTGATTCCATTGTTATCTGTTGGGGGCGAAACAGTGGCCCCCTTGGAAAGGGTTCGCAATTTGGGAGTCCTCCTGGATTCACGGCTGTCTTTAGAGGACCATCTGACTGCCGTGGCCGGGAGGATGTTCTATCAGGTTCGCCTGGTGCGCCAGTTGCGTCCCTTCCTAGACCGGGACTTGCTACGCACAGTCACTCATGCCTTCATCACTTCCAGGCTGGACTACTGTAATGCTCTCTACATGGGGCTCCCCTTGAGGTGCGCCCAGAGGCTCCAGCTGGCCCAGAATGCGGCCGCGCGGGTAGTGATGGGAGCGTCATGGCGCTCCCATGCAACACCGCTCCTGCGCGAGCTGCACTGGTTGCCGGTGGCCTTCCTGGTGCGTTTCAAGGTGTTAGTGACCACCTTTAACGCGCTCCATGGCATCGGACCCAGATACTTACAGGACCGCCTACTGCTAGCAAATACCTCCCACCGTCCGGTACGCTCCCACAGAGAGGGCCTCCTCAGGGTGCCGTCGGCCAGACAATGTCGGCTGGTGACCACCAGGGGGAGAGCCTTCTCTGTGGGAGCTCCTACGCTTTGGAACGAGCTCCCCCGAACTCCATACGATGACGGATTTACGTACCTTCCGTCGGGAATTGAAAACATTCCTTTTTCGACAGGCCGGCCTGTCATAGAAGCTCCGGTTCCAGCAAGGTTAAAATTGTTTTAGGGGATTGAGTTATTTTTAAGATCTATAATGTATTGGGTTTTAAATGGGATTTATGGCCAAATTGTTTAATTTATTTTTAATTATTTTAATTTTGTATATTTATATATTTTTAATTTTGGGCTGTACACCGCCCCGAGTCCTTCAGGAGAGGGGCAGTATAGAAATCGGAAAATAAATAAATAAAATAAAATCTCGCGACCAGGCACACAGATATGACTGAGCTTGCAAGAAGCCCGGCAAGCTTTACGTTGAGGCAGGCGGTTTATAAAAGGTAGGAGCAGTCTCCTCATGCTCCGGAGTGGGGGAGGGATGGTGTTATGTCCGTTCGCTTCCCAGAAAAATCTTCTCGGGACATCTCCATTGCTAAAAGATAATGCCCTTGCTTTCCTATGATATCGAAGGTGTCCTACGTTAGGAAAAACCAAACACAATCCCCATGCAAAAACAGTCCATCCGTGATAATGCAAAACCTAATGAAGAGTGTAGCTGTTTTTATTACTCTTATCACAACTCTGAGAAGTAAGTTGGTGGCAGTTGCTGCACAGGAGTTAACTGAGCTCCCAGATAACCCATCCTCACACAATTGGAAGTTTGCATTAGATCCCCTAAATTCCCAGTGATAGATCACACTAATGATAAATGTGGGAGCTTTGTTCCTACTTATGTGGTGGGCATAAAAGTATAGTAGCTTTTTCCTCTCTTCCCACAGCAGCTGATTCCCCCCCTTGTCCTCTCCTCCTCTGAGATCCCTGCAGCCCTCCTTAAGACAGCACATACTTTTTGATTCCTGCTGCTCAATCCCTCCTCCCCCCTCTTGATGGCTTCCTACTTGTGGGATACAGGGGAAGGGAGCGCCATTTCATTACAGGTGGGAGAATGAAAACTGGTCCAGGCAGTGAAAAGGGAAGAGATCAAATGGGGGGGGGGTTGGAGATGAAAGCTGCTTTGGGTGGATGTTTTGGTCTGCAGCATGTGTTTCTCTTTCCCCTCCTGCCTGCCTTTTCTCTGTTTCCTAGTGTGCCTCTGGAAAGCTGGGAAGGGGAGGGGGGCAAAATGAATCTGCTCCTAGTGTGGAATCAAGAAGCTCCAAGGGGTCTTTTCTTGCAGTTGCTGCAGTAATGCCCCCATTCTTCCTGCCCTGATTGCTGCACCAAAAACAGTTGATTATTGCTCAGTGGAACCAGCAGTGGGGTGGGAGGAAGGAATGGATTTCCCTTCTGCTGCCTCTGCCTCAGTGGACAAGGCCTCCTTCCAAAAATCTCTAAGATTCTGGCAGGCACAGCTCCAGAACTGAGCTATGCTGCTCAGGAATTCTGGGAGTTGAAGTCCACGAGTCATAAAAGAGCCAAGATTTCTGCCTTCTCCCAGAGAAGCTCTGAAGGTCATTAGGATCAATTGTCCTGGAAGGACAGGGGTCCTCTTCCACACCCTCAGTGAATTTCAGCTGGAGGTAGAAAAACAGGCCGTGGCTCAGGCTGAAGAGGCAAATTGTGTGGGCTACATCACACACATGGACAACAAATGTCTACAAGTATAGCTCCCCTTGAATATCACCTCAACTAATCCTTATTTTCTCCCACCGCATAAGCACTCCCCCCCATACACAATCATATTAATTTTTCACAGGTCATGCTTAACCTAATCAGGCAACTTCAAGGACTCATTTAAAGAAGAGAAAAGGTCAGGTCTCCCTTCAGAGCCATAGGTGGAGCACCCATGCTTCAAGACAAAATTTCATTTATTTGTAATTAGAAATAAATATTTCACAATATATAATTACATATTGTTTTTGTGATTAATCACTATGCTTTAATTATGTTCAATTTGTAACAATGAAAATACATCCTGCATATCAGATATTTACATTACGATTCATAACAGTAGCAAAATTACAGTTATGAAGTAGCAACAAAAATAATTTTATGGTTGGGGGTCACCACAACATGAGGAACTGTATTAAAGGGTCATGGCATTAGGAAGGTTGAGAACCACTGTTTTATACTATCTTGTCCTGAACTTTAGCTTTTTGTCATTTCTTACTAACATGTTTTGGTTCTTTTTAGTGCAGGCTGTAAATGCAGTTCATGCTTCTGATTTACCTGAGATTGATGGTGAAATCCCATGTCCCTTTCTTCATTTTTCATGACAACCCTCCAGGCTAATAAAGCTTAATGCCAATCAGAATTCCATTTCTTAAGAAAAACCTTGAAAACTCTTAACTCAAGCCATGGTTTAATTAAGAATAAGTAACATTTGTTCAATTTTGATATATCTCATTACAAGAGAAAACTGGGAAGGGGGGAGGAAACCTACTGTTGTATAAGAAGGGAACAGAAAGAGTGAAGAGAATGAATGAATGCACCCCACTAGTTTTCAAATCATAACATGGTATTTCAAAATTTGTTACGATCCCATTGATCCTATGTACTTGGCTGGATAGTGGGAACAATAAACTAGTGGAATGGCTTGCTTCACTGGAGGCTTTTAAAAAGAGACTGAACAGACACTTGTTGAAATGGTATAGGGTCTCCTGTTTGAGCAGGGGGGTTGGTCTAGAAGATCTCCAAGGTCCCTTCCAATTCTGTTATTCTGTTGATTTTACAAGAGATTGTTATCTGGAAGATACTAACAAAAATTAGACTGAATCTATCTATGTATTTTAACTTATAGGGTTAGGGTTAATTCTGGTGTTGATAATCCAACATTTAGATGCTACTCTCATTTTCTTTTAAGTTTAATATTTTTATCATAAATCATTAGTTGCTAAAATAATAATAATAATAGTAATAGTAATAAAATAATAAGTATTTGTATTATGTAGTTAGAAAACTAAAACCAAGATTACAGTTTTCTGTTTTGTGTTCATGATCAGATTTCAAAGGCAACTACAAATAACTATACACAGCACAAAATAATTTAGTACAAAAGATAAATGATAATAATATGATCATGATTTTAGAATTTTACATTGCCATTGTCACATATGAGATATCTGTCATGCTTTAAATTCCCAAGCATAATATGGAACAATAAATACTCATGAATATACAGGAAAAAAGACACATCCCTAAAGCTCAAATGGAGAGTAATTATTAAATCAACTGAACCATATACCGTATTAACTTCAACAGTTCTGCAGTAAATTGATTTTCTTACAGATCTGATTTGTTTTAAAATGATCACTGTAACTTTCAACAATTTGTGTTAAAAAATGTTGGTAGAGATTCTTTTATAATGTCAGAATTCACAATATGTTGAATTTCTCAAGCACATAAATTGCAATAATAGAAATGACTACAATTCATTTATTATTACATAAAAATAGCATAATTTGACAGAAAATAGACAACTTTCAGTTATTTAATGAAAAAGAAAGTTGCATTTCTCCATTTCTAAGAAAATTAAATGTTTATTTAAATGAATGTTGAACTTTAAAAAGCAAATTTATATTAGTCTAATTTTGTAAGAATTTATTCCTGCCCCATTGCAGTTTGAATTGTGAAATTTCAGCAAAAGATATGCAGAACTTGGAAACAAAAGCAATATTTTAAAGGTATTATAAATAGAATGTTTGTTTAGGCTCATCTTTCTAAAGGAGAAGTATTTTCACTGGATACATGGAAATTTATCACTTACAGAACTAAGCTCTTTGATGAGCTGTTACAGTTAATCACAATATAACAACAATCTGAGTGTCAGTTAAATCTGATTAGCTGTGAGTAACTAATCATAATTTAGTTGACTGGGAGTCTGTGAATGTTTTTCCCTTGAGCTATCTTACATGCTGCTACTCAAGTTGGCAGTTTTCCAGTTGTATATAATAGTAGAATCAGTGGAGGCTTGCAGCATCTCCAATTTTCTTTAATGATCAATAATATCCTTCATGAATTTTCCTGACTGTTAAAAATTATTCTCTTTGGAAATGATCTCTGTGGTTTTATTTAATTATCCCCCAATTTATACAAGACTATCCTCAGTCTTCCAGTACTTGAAACATAGTTAAACTTCATAGATGCTGCAAACTATTTAAACTATATCAGATACAATGACTTCTGTATTTATATTCTCCAAACTTCAATAAAACCGGAGAAACAGACATGTTCTTAGAAGCAAAGATTTCATGGGCTTTGGTATGTTAATCACATTTTTTCAATCAAATAAAACTGAGCATAACATTATGTTTTTGTAATAGTACTTTGTATCCAAATTTGGCTTCGTAATTTGATATTCTGAATTATATAATCTTACCTTACAGTATAAGAGCAGTATTGCTCTACAATTTCTCCATTTTTATATTTGGGTTATATTCTATTTTTGCAAACCTATATTGGAACATTTTTCACATTTTTATTTTTAGATTTCATATTATAACTATAGGTTATATTTAACATGCATGCATTGATTAAAGACTTATTAGGAAACTATGAAATTAATTAAAGAGAAACAGATCCTTATCCCTGCAGAGGTAGTCCTCAACTTACAACCACAATTAAGCATGGGATGATGGTTGTAAATGATTGTGATTGTTAAGCTGGTTACCATGTGACCAAAGCTGATTTTACAATCATCTTTGTGGAAGTCATTAAGAAACATCATGGTTGTTAAGTGAACACAATGGGGTTGGACTAGATGACTTCCAACATTATTATTATTATTATTATTATTATTATTATTATTATTATTATTATTATTATTATTATTATTATACCCATTTTATCCAATAAGTGTTTTTTTTTCCGAAAACCAGAAGTAAACACCAGAAACCAGCAATGTCAAAAATTGAGGTCACGGGACATTGCAAACAGCTGTATGAGTCGGTTGCCAAGTACCCAAAATGCTTTTACATGACTAGAGAGGGTTGCAGTTTGAGGAGGTCAGTCATAACTTTGAATGGTCACTAAATGACTGGTTAAGCAAAGACTATCTCTACTGTAAACTTCCCAACTTTATCTATAAATTTGAAATGTGGATGAAAACTTACTCTTTATTTTATTTGGAAATACAAATGTACATTACACACACACACACACACACATACACACAAATATATATATATATATATACACACATACACACACATGTACATACACACACACACACACACACACACACACATATACAGTATATATGTAGGTCTTTGGTTATTCGGGTTTTCTCCCGCATCAAATAGGAAGTGTCTTGGCTCCGAGAAGCACGAATCCGAAAACACCAGCCTGAAGATGACGAATGGGACTTTGTCGAAACATCACCAAGAGACTTCCAATTTGACACGGGAGAAAACCCGAATAACCAAAGACCTACATACAAACACCCACGAAAACCTCAGAAAACAAATACAGTATATATTTTATATATATATCAGAGCACAGCCAAGCCCCTAACCAATCAGAACACACCTCCACCCAATCAGAACACAGCTGAGCTCCCAGCCAATCAGTTCAAACCCCCACTGGCAGTTAAAAGGAAGAAACAGCTAAAATCTCACATTGCTCCTAGAAGCAGAAACCGAAAGCACCAGCCTGAAGATGACGAATGAGACTTCGTCAAAACGTCACCAAGACACTTCAAATTCTATGTGGGAGAAAACACGAAGAACCAAAGACCTACACACACACACACACACACACACACACACACACACACACACACACACACACACACATCAAGATTGTATTGGGTTTTTTTATCAACATATGTTAATTTTTTCAATCAACAAGTTGTCTGGAGTTTGCATATTCATACATATTCAATTCCTAATCCTTCATTCTTTCCTCTAGCCCAGAATAAAATAGGTTCCAAATTTGATAGTAGTCTGTATCTTCTTTATCTTTCAACCTCATAGTTAATCTGTCCATCTCTGCACATTCCAATATTTTCCTGATTATTTCTTCTTCTGATGGCAATCCTTCATTCTTCCAGTATTGTGCAAAAATTATTCTCGCTGCTGTAGTGATGTGTAAGATTAAATATAATTTCTGCTTATTAGTCTTTTCAGGCATAATACCTAGTAAAAAAAGTCCAGGTATAAAATCCACTTGTTCACCCAATATTTTTTCTAACCACATATGTATCTTTCTCCAATAGGCCTTTGCCTTACCACATGTCCACCAAATGTGATAATACGTGCCTATGTTATGTTTACATTTCCAACATCTATCTGACATATTTTTAAACATTTTTACTAATCTTGCTGGCGGCAGGTGCCATCTACAAAACATTTATACAGATTTTTTTTTATATGAAGTTGACATTGTTAATTTATAGTTTCTCTCCCATAACATTTTCCATTTTTCTAATTCTATATTATAGCCAAAAACTTTTGCCCATCTTGTCATTGTTTCTTTCACTTGTTCACTTTCCATATCCAAAACTAACAAAAAGTTATACATTTTCTTAATTAATTTCTCATCTGAGGTTAACAAAATCTTATCAAACACAGTTTGATCCTTATAAAATCCATACATTTTTACATCTTTTTCATATTTACTTTGTATCTGTAAATGTGCCCACCAGGACAAGTTAATTTCCTGATTTTCCAGTTCTTGTTTAGATTTTAATTTCCCATCAATATCTAGAATATCTTTATATGTCCATATTTTTTCAAAGTCTACCAAGTTCCAATGTATAAATGCCTCCATCGTTGATAAACACTCTGGAATTTTTAAATATATTTTAGCTTTAATTTTTTCCCATACTGTTGACAAGGCATTTCTTATAAAATGATTTTGAAAGTACTTATGAACTCTGTTTTTCCCGTACCATAAGAAAGCGTACCACCTCAATTGTAAATCATGTCCCTCTAGATCAGTGGTTCTCAACCTTTTTCAGGTTGAGACCCCACTTGCCCCGCCTATGCGCGGCGCACGTGCGACGGAAAAAAAAACAACAAAATGGCGGACCGCGACGGGCCGATCCGTGCATGTGTGGCGCGTGTGTGACGGCCCGAACCGCACATGCGCGGCACGCGTGACAAAAAAAACCAAAAAAAACAAAAAAAATGGCGAACCGCGACGGGCCGATCCGCGCATGCGCGGCGCGCACGCAATGAAAAAAAAACCAAAACAAAATGGCAGACCACAACGGGCCGATCTGCACATGTGCGGCACGTGTGCAACGGCCCGAACTGCGCATGCGTGATGCGCGCGCGACAAAAAACAAAATGGTGCATCGCGATGGGCCAGTCCGCACATGGGCGGTGCGCGCGACAGCCCGAACTGCGCATGCATGGCACGCGCGCAACGGCCCGAACCACGCATGCGTGGCACGCGCACAACAAAAAAAAACAAAAAAAACACAAAAAAATGGCGGACCACGACGGGCCGATCAGCGCAGGCACGGCGTGCGCACAATGGCCCAAACCGCGCATGCGCGGTGCGCGCACGACAAAAAAACAAAACAAAAAAACAAACAAAATGGCGGACCGTGGTGTCCGGCGACCCCCACGAAATGGTCATTCGACCCCAAATAGGGTCGCGACCCATAGGTTGAGAACCGCTGCTCTAGATACAATATACAATATGTCTAAGTGTTATCCACTCTTTCACCCATGTTAACACAGATGTTTGGTAATACAACGTCCATTCCAGCAACCCTAAACCTCCATTTTCCTTAGCATCTTGTAATGTTTCATCTTAATTCTAGTTTTTTTCTCCCTGCCAAATAAAGTTCAAAACCAATGAATTTAAATCTTGAAAGAATTTTCTCTCAAGTTTTATCGGAATCATTTGAAATAGAAATAAAATCTTCAGCAACACATTCGTTTTTGCTGTAGCAATTCTTCCTAATATTGACAGCTGCGGATTTTTCCATCTTTCCAAGTCTAGCTTTATTTGCTTCAATAATTTTGTATAATTGTCTTCTTTTATTGATGAACACTTAGCTGAAAGATGAATACCTAAATATTTAACCTTTTTTACTATTTGTACCTCTGTTTTCTTGTCAGAGAGTTCTTTATGCAGCCATGCTGGTTTCTTTTGAGAGCTATTATTTTTTCTCTTTGTTGGTATTGTGCTAGACTGCTTTTATTATCTCATTTTTCAAAATTTCCCAAGCATCTTGAGTTGTTTTCCCCTTGAGGATTCTCATCCATGGAATCCTTCTCAAGCCCTCTCTAAGTTTATTGAAATTAGCTCTCTTGAAGTCCAAGACTCTAATTTGACTGTGTTCTACTGCTTGTGCTTCCATAATGTTGAATTCTAATATTGCATCATCACTTCCTCCCAGGGTTCATATTGCTTCAACACCTTCTATCATTTCATCTCTGTTAGTGAGAATTAGATCCAAAATGGCTAATTCCCTAGTTCCCTTCTCTACTTTTTGGGAGATAAAGTTATCTGCTAGGTTTGCCAGAAACCTATTTGATCTTCTACTTGGTGCAGAGTTTTTCTCAGTTGATGTCAGGGTAGTTAAAGTCCCCCATTACTATTGTGATGTGCTTCCTACATACCTTAGTTAGCTGACTAGCAAAAAGTTCATCTATTTCCTCTGTTTGGTTGGGTGGTCTGTAGTATACACCTATGGCAGTCAAACTTGTGACATCTGTTTTTAGGCCTGATCTACCTTGAAGGCTGGTCCCAGCTTTCTGCAATTGCCAACAATTCAAATATTACATGAAGAGATATGTCAGAGGGGGAAGTTTGTTTTTTTGCATCATCTGTCAAGGATCTGATTGATGATCCCAATGAAGTAAGCACAGCTAAAGACATTTCAATCTCTAATGCAAAACTTTATTGAAAACACCATATAGGCACTGATGAATAGAAAATTGGTTAAATTAAATTAAATTAAATTAAATTCCCCTCCCCCCTGGATGTCATGGTTCCGACTAATGAAACGCTTCAAAGAACTTCCAGGCATGTTTATCCTAAAGCCTTTATTAACAGTGTTACAAATTGATGGCACATCATGGAGGTTTATGCCAGAATCTGAATTCCTCTTGCTGGCATCTAACTTTTCTTGCTAAACCCCTCCCTTATCTTGCAGTCACAAGTCACACCTTCCAATTAGCCAAGAGGGCAGAGATTCACTTCCGTTCCTTTTGTTATTTCCCCTCCCTTTTCTCTGTCATCTGAATTAACTCTAAAAATACCAGACAGTTCTGCATATTTTGTCAAAGCAAGAATATTCAATATTAGCAGCGTTGACACCTGACAGTATAAGTCACATTCCCCAATTAAGCATTAGACAATTGTTATGAGAGAAATCTTTCATTACTTAGTAAACAATCTGCATGATCTTGATTCCCGTCTTCACAGCTCACACCTGAAAATGCACATTCCATTCATTCCCCCCTCCCTCTGGCTCTTTAGGTAAGCCAAGAAACAGAAATGGCCGAAGTATCATGAGGTTTCTTTGAAGCTTGACATCAACATGGAGCACAGGACTACACCATGCATTTTCTAGACTGATAAAGTGTAGATTATCTGGTATTTCTGTTTAAAAAGAGATAGGGAAATAGATAGATCTTATTAGCTGCAGCAGAAAATGTAGAATGGAATATTTTCTTATACTTCCCAATCTCTTCTGTCACCCAGAAATACAATAAAAAGACAACACCTTTTCCTCCTTTCCTAAGATCTTTTGGGGTGAAAAAGCCAAATAGATATTTGATCCTTAATGGAAATTCCATCATAAATATAAACGTTGGGTGGAAATATTTTTAGAGAAGAAAAATAGTTATTATTATGTCATATTGAAATGCTTTGAGGAAACTCTGCTGTTTATCCCAGAGGCCTGACTTTGCTACTCTGCATGTCATATAGCAGTTATGATTGCTAAAGTTTCAATTGGTATAAGAGTTTAAATAATTGATATTAAATTTAATTCAGATAGCTCAAAGGATTAACATATTTGATAGTGTGTAAGAGCCTTAACAGAAATACAAAGGGGATTAATTGGTATAAGATTGGGGCAAGGGAGAAAAAAAACCATGAATCTCTTGATTGTTGATTAGAAGAAAAGATAAAAAAAAACCTGAGAAGTGCTAGGCTCCTATTTTGAGACAATCATTTTGAGACAAGAAATATGGAGCTGAGAAACTAAATATGCTGCATGATGAGATGGTTGTGATGTTTCAAACAGGCAGCAAAATCCAGAAACTGGACTTTGCTGCCTGTTTGAAGAAGAAATCCTTGAGGGAAAAAAATCCTTAAAAAACTTAAACACTTGAAAAAAGAAGAAATTCTGTTGTGCTGCATTAGTTTTTGTCTGTGAAAAACTGGTTATAAAGTAGGTTATAGAACTTTGATCTAACAAAAATGTTAGTGGGTGCTTGTTTAATCAAATTCTCTTAATTATTATAATTATAATTAAACACATTTATTTTTTACTATTGTCACTTAAATGATCATATCTTACTGTATGAAAAGCAATGCTCTATTTTCCTTACAATTGTTACAATCATGTTAATTCTTATTTTATTATATCTCTTCCTATCTTTAGTGCTTATGACAGTTTAATGATTATATAATAAAAAGGAGAACGTGATAGTCCCTAAGGCATTGTCATTTATTCTGATGGCAATAATGAAAATACTGTAGTTAAAACAACATGCAGTAAATATTAAATTATATGAAATCTTTAATGTACACACTATCAGGAACTTCCACTGATATAAAGATCCAAACTTTTAATAGGAGTGATAGTTATATCTGTATTCTTTAAATGTGGTATAGTACAGTCATACCTCAGCACTCGACTGTTTCAAAACTCATCAAATTTGGTATTCAACATGTTATGAAGCAGAAATCTTGTCCCGACACTCATCGTAATACTAGTAGTTGACATGCAAGGAAGAACTTTCTGATGTCAACTGCCTCATGACTTGCTATTTTTTCCAGTTGAAATAGCAGGTCACGTAGTAAGTGACGTGGTTTTCTCGGTACCCGTCAGTTTTAATATTTGGTGCATCTTCTAGAACAAATGGATGATCTCTGGCGGGCCCGGGATAGGGGATTCTCCACTATCCTGGTGCTACTTGACCTCTCAGCGGCTTTCGATACCATTGACCATGGTATCCTTCTGCACCGACTGGAGGGGTTGGGGGCACTGTTTTGCAGTGGTTCACCTCCTACCTCACTGGTCGGTCGCAGTCGGTGTTGGCGGGGGGTCAGAGGTCGACCCCTAGGTTCCTCCCTTGTGGGGTTCCTCAGGGATCGGTCCTCTCCCCTCTGCTGTTTAATATCTACATGAAACCGCTGGGTGAGATCATCCAACAACACGGAGTGAGATATCATCAGTATGCTGATGATACCCAGCTTTACATCTCCACCCCGTGTCATTTCAGTGAAGCAGCGGAAGTGATGTGCCGATGTCTGGAGGCTGTTAGGGTTTGGATGGGTGCCAACAGGCTCAAACTCAACCCCGACAAGATGGAATGGCTATGGGTTTTGCCCCCCAAAGATAATTCAATCTATCCGTCCATCAGCCGGGGGGGAGCTTTTGACCCCCTCGGAGAAGGTCTGCAACTTGGGCATCCTCCTCGATCCACAGCTAAATTTGGAACATCATCTTTCGGCTGTGGTGAGGAGGACATTTGCCCAGGTTCGCCTGGTGCACCAGTTGCGGCCCTATTTGGACCGGGAGTCTCTTCTCACAGTCACTCATGCCCTTATCACCTCGAGGCTCAACTACTGCAATGCTCTCTACATGAGGCTACCTTTGAAAAATGTTTGGAGACTTCAGGTAATGCAGAATGCAGCCGCGCGAGCAGTGTTGGGCTTGCCTAGAAATGCCCACATTTTGGCATCACTCCGCGAGCTGCATTGGCTGCCAATTGGTCTCCGAACCCAATTCAAAGTGTTGGTTATGACCTATAAAGCCCTACATGGCATCGGACCAGGTTATTTACAGGACCGTCTGCTGCCTCATGAATCCCAGCGGCCGGTTAGGGCCCACAGAGTCGGCCTTCTCCAGGTCCCGTCAGCCAGACAGTGTTGCCTGGCGGGGCCTAGGGAAAGAGCCTTCTCTGTTGTGGCCCCGGCCCTCTGGAACCAACTTCCCCCAGAGATCCGTGTCGCCCCCACCCTCTCCGCCTTTTGTAAACTGCTTAAAACATACCTTTGCCGGTAGGCTTGGGGCAGCTAACATCTTGCCGCTAGCCAGTGTATGTTTGTGTGTGTGTTTGTGGAATGATTGTGTTTTTCTTTTTTAACTTAGGGGTTTTTATATTCGTGTATTTTACTAGGTGATTTCTATTATGTTGTGAGCCGCCCTGAGTTCTTCGGAATAGGGCGGCATAGAAGTCAAAATAAAATAAAACAAATAAATAAATAAATAAATAAAATAAAATTACTGATGAGAATCGAGGTACCATTATATAACTTCACAATTTCCATATCAAATTTTACAGCACAGTGTTTTACATATATTTTCTGTTTGTTTTGAAAAGTGATATTCCATCTTAAAATATAAGCAAGCAATTTGTATTTTATTTTATTTTAATTTTCTAAAATTAAAATTTGAATCCTTGTATTGACCTATAATGATAGTAAGGAAAAAAAATACCCACAGATCTCTCTCATCTTTATTTTTAAAATCTAACTGCAATCTTCCTCGAGTAAAAAAAAATGTGATATGTCTATTTTAACCAGTTCTTGCAGTTCTTTTCAGATTCAGTAAATCCCTTAAAGACAACACAGACTCTGCCGGACAGGTTATCAAGAAATGAAAGCATTGATTAAAATCCACTGTTCTTGGAGCTACAGCTGGCATTACTAATGGGCTGGCTGAAGACATTCTGTCATTTAAAAATAGCTAAATAAGAATTCTGTCACATCTTACTTATTGCCTAGTTTCACCTGATCCATTTATATCACACAAGTTGAAGCTGATGTTATATAGAAGGTAAATAGTTCTGGGCTTCTCATTAGTTATTTCATATACTGTGGTTTTTTTTTATTTAAAAGAACAAGACAATTCATTCATTGAAAACATAACCAATATTATTTAATATGATATAATTAACTTCAAAGATAGATTAATTTGATTGCTTTAATTCACCTTTAAGTTGTTTTAATAGATCCTTTCTAATCTTTTCATGAAATGTTTGAATGTTTACATACAATTAGTAAACAAACAAAATTCTCACAAATCTGTGCCAGCTAATTTTATAACTATACAGTACCTATTCCAAGCATAGAAAAGCTGAGATGAGTAAAGCTATCAGTTTTGCTTTCTACTGTGTTCAAATGTGCAATTCAAATTATATCTCTCTGTGTGTGTTTCTGTGTTTCTGTGCCTGTGTGTGTCTCTGTGTGTCTATGTATATGTCTGTAGTTCTGTCCCAAAAGATCATGCAGAAAAAGCACTTGCAGAAAGCTAGAATCATGTTATTACAGGGGTGTCAAATTCAAAACATCACGTGACATGTGACGTATCGCGACTTTTTCTCCATTGCCGGCAACGGGGTGGGCACGGTTTCAACATGACACATCCGGACCGTGGGCCGGCTGGCAGTTTGACACCCCCGTGTTATTACTTATCACTATCAATATCATATTGTGAATCTGAAAAGCATACAGGAAGGCTGATGCGAGAAGACAATGTTAATATTGTCTGGTGTTCATATTGATTTTGAAAATATTTATTAAAAATTGATTTTTGCAGGAATGGATTTGGAAAAAAAGCCCCAATCCATTCTCTATCATTGCAGCAAATGGAATAACAAATATTTTAAGAAGTACTGTATAATAAAGCAGAATGCATAGTGGGCAAATTAATAGTATCCTCACCATTATCACACTGGGAAAAATATGAAACAAAGAATGAAATTAAGGAAAAAGCTGCCAAGAATTGCTCAGTGGTGAGATGACCAGTGTATAAATTTAATAAAGAAATAAATAAAATATTATATTTCAAAAGGATGCAGGGAAATTTGCATTAAAAGCTTAATGTGTTAAGGAAACTAGCAAACAAAATTTAAATTAATCATTATAAAAACTAGATGTTCTCAATGTAAATGTGAATAATACAAGAAAGGGCTAGGAAACCTAAACCAAAACTGTATTTTATGCCTCTTGATCCCTTTAATGGAAGAATGGCTAATCAAATTGCTTTGATGTCTAGAAGAACTTCATATCTTAAAAATAAATATGACACAGAATTTAATTTTGGGATTACAGCTTGATACATTGATGTATCTACAATTTGGGTTTCTCTCTACATAAAACCTTAATAAAATCCAACAGATACAAAAGAGTTCTTATATTAGAAGTCTGCCATATCAATATGGCAGAATTTATCATTTCCAACTTCATTTTATATCATAGTTATCACAGTTCCTGATACTGATAGTTTAATGATTTTAGTAATCTATAGGTCTTTAAAATGATACAATATACTTTTACTTGCAATTAATTAATGATATATCAAAATTATCATTTCCATGATATTTTTAAATCCCATATTTTTTCATTAGTATCTTACTCTTCTAATTTTTTTGTTCTTTGCAACATATTTTTCTTAATATGTTTTCCAAATATTTGAAAAAGCAGATTTCTTCTTTCAAATGAATTACTAGGGACACTGGAAAAAATGTGATAACATTAGTTAAAACAGTTCTGAGAACAATCAGAATGGATTGTTTCTAAATTTTCATCAGTTTTCATAGAAATTCAATTTCCTAATATGGTAATAGTAATAGCAATTTTGAATAATAGATAAAATGGCCTACCCAGAGTGTTAAAATCTTAATATTGTTTAGATAAGCAATAGCCCAGTTATTTTAGTAAAATTCAAAGAAAAAGTGGTTAAAAGAACATCTGCAGAAACAAGTGCTTTTACTTAATGTTCGCTTCAAGAAAGTAGGAAGGTTACTTTAACATGAAGTCTCCAGCTGGTATAACTTTCTTCAAAGAACTATTCACAATAAGAAACTTACTTTTTCTCTCTTGACATTATCCACCAAAATAGAAGAAATATATTTGTGAGCCATATATTTTTCATGCAGGTCAAAACCAATCTATAAAAATAAAACAGAATCCCTCTAAAAAATAAATGCATGGTATGCTATCAGATGAAATTCATTTTTTTCCCAAAAGGATTCCACTTGGGAAGAATTTGGAGCATTTAACCAACTGGTTTTTAGAAAAAAGAGCCTCGAACATCAATATTACATTACTTGTATTACTCACAGACAGACGAACATAAGAATTATTTCCTTTATTTGTTTTCTTACACACTCTCAAATCAAAAGAATAAAAATTACAACTTAAATAGCCTTTTAAAAAGAATCATTTATTAAAATGTTACATACTATAGTCCAACATCATATTGCACCAGCTATACATTTTTAATACACAGAATATATTATACTACAATTTCTCCTTTGTTATAATGAAGCTTTAACATTACTGATAATGTTTCCACTGGTGGATTGCCCAGCCATATTATCATGGAAAAACTGAAACCAAAATGAAACCAATCATGATCTACTATGCTGAATCTTATTTAGAAATTCCTGGAGGAGTTATCTTTTGCTATCCCTGCTGAATAGATGAGTTTTATATTAAGCACTTTTTCCATACAGAAAACATCCAGTACCCACATGGTACCTAAATAGCAAGAATGAAAGTGAGATGGAGAAATGTCCAACCATTGTTTCAGTGATATATGTATTTTTGTAATGTTGCTGATCATCAGTCATACATAAGAACAATTCTTGGAAATACATGTTTCAGAATTTAAATCAGAAAGTTAATACTTTCAGTTTTAAAAATGGCAAGTCAAAAACCCAATGGCTGATTCAACTGTAAGAATTATTCAGTTTCTAAGTATAGGCATAAATTAGGTTGGCGACTAAGATCAGCCTCCAACAGCTTTTACAGAAATGTCTATAATATGAATTTATATGCCTGAAATTAAATCTGCTTATCATTTAAGTTTTCATTTTTATTCAGCTCAGAAATTTAGTCCTAAGCTCTATGGAATGTATTGTGTAATAGAAGCAAAGAAGATAATTATTGTTCTAGATCTTCCTCTGCAGAAGGGTCAGAAGATGGTCACCAGAGCCCATGTGATATTTAATCCATTTTTAAATGGATTAAAAATTTTTTTCAGCATTTTTTTAATTTATTCACAGATATTGACTTTAAACATTTGTGGTCCAGATGTTCTTAAGAAGTTTAATTTTACTACTTATCATACTACCTGAATTAAGGATAGAATCCTATATTATAATTTCAGTGTGACCCATCTAGGAGTCCTAATGAACTTTTGTTTTTCTGGTTGTCCCTTCCTTCCTTCCTTCCTTCCTTCCTTCCTTCCTTCCTTCCTTTCTTTCTTTCTTGATTACCTATCTTACCAGATACATATATGCACAATTTTTTCTTTGATTCCCCCCATTTATTTATTTATTTTCTGTACCTACATGCACCTATAGCTGTTTCCCCATTAATGATCTTCATAGCACCACCCAACCATCATTGCAGTGATATCAAGTCTATCCTCACTGATGTTTTGGCTCAACAGTGATTGAATGTTTCTATAAAATACTATGAGGCTAATGGCATATGACTTAAATATATAATTTTTAAAACTATTTAAATCCAATATTATTCCTTTTTTTCATGGAACTTACTAAATGTAACTGGGTAGTGAAGTTGGCCATTGTTGACCTTCAGGTTTTAGTGACAATGATCTATAGGAGAAATTTTATGATATTTCAATAAAAACTGTGGCTGAAATCTTCAAAGATCAAGAGGTCTGCTATGCTATGCTATGCTATGCTATGCTATGCTATGCTATGCTATGCTATGCTATGCTATGCTATGCTATGCTATGCTATGCTATGCTATGCTATGCTATGCTATGCTATGCTATACAGACCACAATCAAGCAGGGACAGATTGGCTTCCTATCTTTATTGCCAGGCATCTTGATATCTAATTGGCCTTTAGCCAAAATGGTCTTCAGGTTTTAGGGGTTTTAAAACTAATATTGTTCCATAAAGAAAGATTTTTTTTTAATCTAGGGAAATTGTTAGCTGGTATACATAAATGAAATCCAAACTCAATCAATCAGAATAAGCTGGAAGGGACCTTGTTTGTCTTCTAGTCCAGCCCCATGCTCAAGCAGGAGACCTTATATCATTTCAGAGAAGTAGCTGTCCAGTCTCTTCTTATAAACCTCCAATGATGAAACACCCACAAGGAAGGCAAGCTCTTCCACTGGTTAATTGTCCTAAATGTTAGGAAGTTTCCAGGTTGTTTCTTTCCTTGATTAGTTTCCATCCATTGTTTCTTGTCTTGCCTTCTGGTGCTTTGGAAAATAAATTGACCCCCTCCTCTTTATGGCAGCCTCTCAAATACTGGAATACTGCTATCATGTCCCCCCTAGTCCTTCTTTTCTCTAGACTAGCCATTCCCAAATCCTGCAACCTGCCTCTCTCTGGAACTTTGCATTTAGTCTTCTCATTTCTTCCCTGTTACCAATGGCTTTTGATTTCCTTCTCTTTTCTGCCATCTTTTAGCTTCTGATATCCAACTGACCAATTTTGTTGTTTTCTTGCATGTAATATGTTCTTGGTCTACTTCAGTGACAGTTGTTTATGTTTCCTCCCATAGCTCATCTGGTTGTCTTTCTATGATGTTAAGCAGTTCCAATCTGTTTTTAATTTTAACTGCATATGCTGGGGAAATCTTTTTGACATAAATTTATGAATCATTGGTGGTCATTTGACACTGCAGCAACTGAACTTTACCTTGGCTTTCATGGTCTGATGCACAATCTGCACCAGGGAACATTTTCACAGCAAGGACGAACTTTTCCACTTGCTTTGATATTGAAGCTACAGGAGAGTGATCATGCAATATTGGAATTCAACATTATGCAAGCACAAGCAATAGAAAACAGTCAAACTAGAGTCTTGGACTTCAAGAGAGCTAATTTCAATAAACGTAGAGAGAGCTTGGGAAGGATTCCATGGATGAGAATCCTCAAGGGGAAAACAACTCAAGAAGCTTGGGAAATTTTGAAAAGTGAGATAATAAAAGCCCAGTCTAGCACAATACCAACAAAGAAGAAAAACAACCATTATCAAAAGAAACCAGCATGGCTGCATAAAGAACTCTCTAATAAATTGAAAGACAAAGAGGACAAGTATAACAAGTGGAAAGAGGGGCACATAATTAAGGTAGAATAGCAGCAAATAGTCCGAGCAAAGATGAAGTGAGGAAAGCTAAGGCTCAAAATGAATTAAGGCTCGTGACAAAAGTCAAAAATAACAAAAAAAACCGTTTTTCAACATGTAAAAAAACAAGGCAAAGGTTAAAGAAATGGTTGGCCCATTAGTGGGAGAAAGTGGCAAGAAGGTGACAAGCAACAGGGAGAAAGCAGAGCTATTTAACTCATCTTTTGCATCCGTCTTTATCAGGGGTAGGCAACCCAAAACACTCAAAGAGCCACTCTGACTCATTTCCCACCGAAAACAAAACACTGGGAGCCACAAAACCCTTTTAAAAAAGCATGGTGGATGCCAAGATCTGAATTCCCCTCCCCTGAGCACATAATATTCAAGCATATTTCCCTCCTCTAATTTGCAGTCATAATTCACATTCTCCAATCAGTTTGAAGGGCAAAGTTTCCCTTCCGTTCTGCAGCCTGGTGGTTTCTTATCTTAACTAATCCCCACACACATTCTTTCTCCTCCCCTCCCAGCATCATGTAATTTAACTCTAAAAGTACCACACAGCTTATACAGAGAGAGGCTGCCTCTTCATATTTTGTCAAAGCAAGAACATCCAATGTTAGCAGCATTGACAATTAATATTTCAGATTAATGTATAGGAAATCAAAATCTAAACCATCTTGGACTATTACAATTTATTTGACTGCCTAAACTTTGGTAATTGCAAATTGTAAAGTTATAGCCAATCCATTTCTAGGACTACTAGAAGATGTAAGTGGGAAACTATGTAAAATTTCAGGATCTCCTATTATCTTGTACTTCATGAAGGCACTGGACATAAAACTCACCAATCAAGAGTCTGAACTATAACAGGAAGCTGAATGGGCAAATTGAGGCAGCAATGGATAATCCAATAAAATTGTGAATCATGACTGTTGTAACACCTGTAACTGTATTCTGGCCTATTTTTTTAAAAAGTGATGGATCACTATTTCCTAGTCATTAGCTCTGCAAGTCTGAGTTCCATTTAATTTCATTCTTGTCCCAGGCTTGGAGCCATTGGAGACTGGAACCATTCTAAACAGTCAGACTGGAATATTTGGGTTAATGATGGGAAGATGATCTCTTATCCACAGATACAATACTTCAGAAGGTAAATGGAACAGTTAGCAGGGCATTGTTGGGCAAAGTGGCAAGATTCTCATAGTACAAATATGGTCATTTGTGTGCTAGCATAATTTGTTTTGAAAAGTCTGTGCAGTTTTGCAGGCTTTAAGCTGTGTGGGTTCAACTTCTAAAGTGTGTGGTGAATGGATGGAACTAGAGGAAAGAATGTTAGTATCTTTCACTTTTACTTATATTCGTCTTCAGGGCTCAAGCAGACTCAGATTACTGTAATAATTACATTTGTGATATATTGATTAATCAGTTCATTTCATATTATGAACAGTCATTCTTTGTTCAGTAGAGCCTTTCTCACTCTTGTCATATTTTGAGATAGTAACTAAAATTCTGTGGCATATCCCCATGCTGAATGCATGTCCTGCCCTAGACATATATGTTACTCGATGGCCAGAGCACAAAATTAAGTTTTAGAAATGACAAAAAAAACTATGATAGTTGTTTAGATCCATTATTAAGATGCTTTAATCCTGCACAGGATTTATCAACTGAGAACATACAGTTGATAAATGATTGAAAAGCACAAGTTAATTATTTTGATTGCCATCACATTCATCTGATATAGAAGCAGAGATTCAGTGTTAAACAGTTGCAGAAGAGCAGCTGTGAGGATTTGCCTGGATCCATGCTGGAAGAGTGGCCCTCTGTGATAGTGATTGATTCTGATTCTATCCCATTTTCTGGGATATTGTTTTACATCTGAACTAACAGTTTCCTCTATGTAATGACCAGGATATGTTGCTTGATTGATAGTCAGTAGAGTTGCAGAATGTCAGTAGCCATTATACTGATCCTTGATCTGCACATGACAAAGCTACTCCTGTTACATTACAGAAAAGGCAATCAAGCTGTCAGAGTCCCAGTCTAGGACTGAACAGCAATTCTAAAGTTTCAATTTGACATGGGTTTAATTTGGCTGTTTAGCTCAGATTGACTGAAGTTTCTCTCACACACATACGCATTATAACTAAATTAAACTGATCTTTATTTCAAGTTAAAATGAAGCTAATTTTAATAGTTGATTGCCTTATATCAATATGTTGTTCTCACATTCGGTGAACTCTTTAACTCTGGTTACTTAAATAATAGCATTTATGGCCTTGAGAGCAAGCAATTTTTCATTGCTGACATAATTGATATCTCTGCCCTTGAAACCATTGGCTCCCAGTTTGTCTCTAACATAAATGGGATGTGCAATAAAATATTGATGAATTCCTATTAAGGATTCCAACCAGCCATTCTGCCATTTTCCAGGATATTTTATTCTATTCCTTTCTCCACAGTAATTTTCTTGGCCTCTCCCAAGAATCATTCCTTGCCAATTCAGTCTTTTTCAGTTTTTTTAACTTGGTTTGTTGTTATTGTTGTTTTTTGAATGAGAGGTTGTCCCTTGGGATTTTTCCCTGAGTGATCTCTTTACCTTAGTAGAACTTCATATTCCCCCATCCAAGCTGATTGTACTATCATGTTTCCCTATAGTTCATCGTGTCTACCCCCATTTTTGTTTTAGTATCTTCATGTCTACACCATAATATTATTTAAGTAACCATGGTGAATATTTTTCAGTTCATGAAAACACCAGATGCTTTGTGTGTGACAAATGGTTGGTGATTAAATTTGTTTTTGTTGTATATATTTATAAGCTTACCATCTATATTGATCTCAGTGTGACTGCAATGATAATAAGCATAGTAAGAAAAATGTTTATTTTAATTCATCAATATCTTCAGGTTTAGCAGGTTGCACTTAGCTATATATTACAGAATGTTAGAAGTTATGATAAAAAGTCATCATTAGCCTCTTTTGAATACTGCATTAATTTTGAATAATCAATATTACATTAAGACATTTCTTTTCTGTAAAAATCAGATTCCAATAAAGACTTATCCCATTTAATAATATAAATAAGATAGATGGTGCTTAATTTTATTTATTTATTTCTACAGGCTCATGTTATATAGCTAACATCTAAAACACAGGTGTCAAACCCAATCGTGTCATGTGATGTATCGTGACATATCATGGCATTTTTGTCTTGGCAGAGCTGGGATGGGTATGGCATGCATGTGACGCATCTGGTCATGGGTTGCCAATTTGACACCCCTGATCTAAAATAAATATTGTAATAATTTCTCTTAAACATTATCACACTTGAGCATTCATTTGAAGTCAAACTAAAACAATAAATAGTTAAACATTATGTACCTTTTTAGTGTTTTGTCCTAATAAGCAATAATGCAGTTCTTCAGTGATAAGTAAAACAATCTGTGCTCTTACAAAATTAACTGTGCTTAATCAACAATTTTTCTCTATATAATGCAAACTGTACAATACTTACTGTACTGGTTTGAAAGTAGTCACTACCATTGGCCCTTCCTTTTCAGTCTTTTTCATGCATTGGGACCAGTTAATGTATTGCTGTCCCACAATATCCTCTAGTTAAATGGTAATTGCTCTATTGACAACATTACTGTACATTTTTGACACATCATTATTCATACTTAACCACTTGACCTGGAATAAATGTTAAAGCAATTACTGCAGAGAGTTTTTCTATGAAAAAAGTGAGGCAAAGTTTAGAGATAATCAACGTGCAAAACCTATCATGATAGCAATTGGAAAAATGGCAAATCCTATTAAACAGATTTTTATTAGCCAAGTTGATGCCAGTAGATATTATCTGGCTATTTAGTCTTATTAAAAAGGAAATAAAGCATCTAATTGTTTACTATCCTGGAACTTATTGCAATTTGCAATTTGCAACAGATATTAGATTTTATGTGGTTCATCTATTTTCTCACATTGCAGTATGAAAATTATTTGGTACAATGAGCATCTGCTCAATTCTCTTGTCAGAGAAGCAACTCTCAAAACAACCGTTTCTAGGTGTATATTTATATTAAATATATATTTATTTTTACCTCTATTTTAGTGCATTTATTTCAACAAATCTTATTAAAATGAATGTTCATTTCAGTCAAACTATAGAATCCTTTTGCTATGAACATTTAACTGCTGTTAAACATATATTTCTTTTTTAACACTGAAAAAAATTCATGTCAGTTAAAGGACAAGAAAGAGATAATCTCCCTTTCTGAGAAAAATAATATTTTTCAACAAATTCATTCCATTTTTACCTAACAGGCAAATTTCCTTTTATGTGAGCAATACTCTTTTGGATCTTACACTGAACTTAGCTGTGGTACATTTTTTTCCTGTTAGTTGTACAATAAAAGTATATGGATTTCCTAAGAACAAGGTTTTCTTTTTACTCTCTCCATCTTTACTATCCACTTGCTTAAAAGCACCATTAAAATACAGGTTACTAATTATTGATATATCATTATTGTTGTTAGGGAGCAAATTGTTATGGGACGCTAACAAAGTTGCAGCTGTTGGTATATTATTCAGCTTTCTTCCTCCAGATTTAAGTAGGTAATTCTTTGGAATTTTAATTAATAAAGCTTTTTTTAAAAAAGGCTTCTGTTCAAATATTGGGGGGGGAATATGTAATTAATTTAATGCCTGCATTGAAGGGGATCATGCCTTTTGTGAAACTGAAATAGCCAGTGGCACAGCTATTAATCAGATAAACGCAAGATTTTGGTGTTCGAAATTTTAATATAACCTAATTCAGTGTGCGCTTATTAGAGTGGTAAATTTAACAGGAAGAATTTAATTGTTTAAATTTAAACTTTTCTAGTTGTATTATTTCTGAGGAGACTTGTGTTTAGATATAAACCAATAAATGTGAGTCATGGTTTCAGAGGCAGGAATGGAAATTAGGATTATAGGGACATGACTCTCAAATTTTTTTCTTCACAGAAAAAAAATAGTAACTTCAGTGCACACATAACTTGCTACTCTTGCAGGGGGGGTTTTTTTGTTTTGTTTTTTTTTTACCTTTTCTCCTGCAATGGCAACTGCAGATGAATATAGCAAAAATGAATAGGCAAATGTTAATGAACATATAAAGAAGTTGTACTTGTTCATTTAGAAAAGAATCAAACATAGTTCATCACTATACAGATATGAGAAATATTAAGATATGGAAAAATCTTTTTTTTGCTTAAATATTTAAATTAGCTTTTAAAACATTTTTTCTGTACATGAAATTTAGAGTACTTGCACAATAGATAATGAGGCAGATTTCCCATTCACATTAACAAAAAACTACATGTCTGGAAATATTAAATCTTGGAAGCATCTTCAGAAGTATAGGCAGCTTACTGTATTCTGCTCTCTGAATTAGTGGAAATCAGAATAATAATTCAACTGTAAGTTCAGAGTTATAGATACTACAATATGTTTAGCATATATTACAAAAGCATGTTCAAGTAGAGGAACTAGTATACTCTTTGTAATAAACGTAGTATATAAAGATAAAACTATAGAAATAAAATAATTAAAGTTTATTACAGTTATAGGCCAACTTCTTAGGGAAGTTGGCATTTGTTAAATAAAATTTTAAAAAGATATTTTAGAGTAGCCAAGAAAACACAAGTGTTGGTGAACTGTAGTAAAATGAATAGTATTACAGTGGGAATGGAAAAGAAATATTACTTATATGATTAAAAATATCTTGTTCCTAAGTTAAGTTCACAAATGTATTTACTCCCTGATCCATCATTGAAGCATTGTAGCTTTTTAAAACAGGACTTTTTCAAGTCTACATTAAAGAAAATTATAAACATGTGGGGGAGTACTGTACATATGGGCATAATCTATGAAATAATATTGCATTTTGAACTAAGCATTTATTTCTTCCTAAAAATATGTAGGTACCCAATATAAATAATAAATATGCAGAGGCCAAAATAGAATTCCAGTGACATTCATGTAGTCTTTGCTTCAATTCCATATTCCATGTCCATGTGCCTGAATTTTTATTCAGAATATTCAGAATACTTTACCAATAATTATTAGAGGTTTATTTTGTAAAATTATGTTCAGTTACAAAGGGATTCTAAGCCTTTTAGGTCTTCTGGTTCATATTTACCAGTAGAATATCTTATTAATCTACATTTTTGGCAAACTATGCATATGCTGCAATTCAGCAAATACCAAAAATCATCACCTGATTCTACTGATGTTCAGGCGTCAGCAAAATAATCAATATTTTATTAATATATCACCTATTTAGTTTAAAAGGCCCAGAGCAGTGTATAATGAAAAGAAATATATTATTATTGTACAATAATTTAAAGCAGCAGTTTCAGTCTTGAGTCCCAAAACAAAAGCTGTGAAGTATTCAGTGAATAAATAGATTTTCCAGACTGTCTTGTCAATTTAACTGCTTAGATATTGCACTTGACAGATGTCAGAGATATATTCATATAGCGACAAAAACATTTTCTCCTTCCCCCCACCACCACTTTATGACTGTCTTCCCATTCTTGTCAGGCAGAAAAAGTCAAACAATAGGAAAAATTGACAGTTAAGAAAACTGGTAGAAATGGTGGGGGAAAAAACCTTTTCTACCACTCTTTGACACTTCATCAACTATTGCCAGCAGGGAATAGCAATAAAGAGTTCTTCTTTGCTACTACTCCCTGACTATCTCAGCTAAAAAAAAAAAAAACCTGAGTACTGCAAATGTAAAATAATGCCTCTTGGCCTTTACTCCACTTACCACATGACATTTAATGCCATTTTCTGCTTTCTAGGCATGTGGATATTTAGGTTTGGATTAAATGCTACAAAAAAAGATTGATAATGAGAATATTGTTTGCATATTCACAGTATATATTCTTTCCAGATTAGTTAATAGTTTATTTAATCCTGTTCATTTTCACCCTCTTCATAATGGAAGGTGGCTAAAAATTAGTATTATTTTGCATGCAATAAGCTCACTGTGACTCATAGTTGCTGTATGCTAACTATCTGTTCTTCTTGAACAAAACTTCTTGAAACTTTATTGTATTATAATTTCAATCAGAATAGAGCTGGAAGGGACATTGGAGGTCTTCTAGTCCAACCCCCTGCTCAAGCAGGAATCCCTATACCATTTCAGATAGATGGCTTTTCTTAAAAACCTTCACTGATATGGTAAAATGGTTCTGAGATAACATCTTCCATCTCCTTCAGAACTCTGGGATGTAATCTGTCAGGTCTGGGTGATTTAAATTCACCAAAGTCAGACAACTGTTTCCTTGACTTTTTTGTTATTTTTATGTTCAATAAAACTTTTTTTAAATTATCTTTCACTCTTATTGAAAGTCTTTGTTCATTCTGAGCCTTTGTTTTCCTGACTTCATCTTTACAAATTTGGGCTAGCTGCTGATAGTTATGTGTCCCTCTTTCCATTTTTTGTATTTGTTCTTTTTATCTTTCAATTTATCAGAGACTATTTGGAACAACCTGCCTTCAGAAGTTGTGAATGCTCCAACACTGGAAGTATTTAAGAAGAGACTGGGCAGCCATTTGTCTGAAATGGTATAGGGTTTCCTGCCTGAGCAGGGGGTTGGACTAGAAGACCTCCAAGATCCCTTCCATCATCATCCTCATCATCCTCATCATCCTCATCATCATCATCATTATTATTATTATTATTATTATTATTATTATTATTATTATCTTTGTGCTACCATACTGGTTTCTTCTTGGATTTCTTGTTTTTCTTTTTCAGTGATATTGTGTTGGACTGGGCTTTTATGATCATATTTTTCATAGTTTCCCATGCTTCTTGAGTCGTTTTCCCCTTTAGAATTTTTATCCATGAAATTTTGCTTAGGGTCTCTCTGAGTTTGTCAAAATCAGCTCTTTTAAAGTTTAAGGCACAGGCTGGGGGACTTCCGGTGGTGACGTCAAGATGGTGCGGAGGCAAGAGGACAGTCTCTGTCCCCTAACTCTGATCTTTCTATGATTGGAGACCTTTTGGGGGCGTAAAGAGCCTGGAGGGCTATGCGTGAGAAAGGGTGAAGCTGGAATAGTAGCAAAGTGAGAGACGATCACCCACTATGATGAAGGAAACCCCCTAAATCCACCATGGAAATATCTACCATCAACAGATGGCGAATCTGAGGCTCTGACAAACCACAGAGGATGCGGAAGCAAAGAGAAATTTAACAGACTGTGTTAATGAGTGAGTTAAAATAGTTCAAAATATCTTTAAGGAATAATAGAAAAGTCTAAAAAGATCTACTTGTCTATTAGTGTGGGTGTTGAAAGGAAGCTCAACTGGTGAGGGAATCCTCAATGTAAGCAGCGATCTGGCGGGAAGAGCCATGAGTTGGCAGATTTAACAACCAGAGGATTAACAGGAGGGAGACATAAAGGAAGGAAAGACCTTGTGGTAAATGTTTTAGCGCAAGTACGAGGAAGACGGTGGAGGATTAAGGAAGAAGAGGTTGAGAGACGGCGGCGAAAGCAGAGTTGGTGGAATCAGTGGGATGAGAGAAGCGAAGGGAGAAGATCGATAAGCAAGCAGCTGGGAAGGAAGAGAAAATGGCAATTTAGGAGAAACGGAGAAGGAGTGAATACACTGTGGAATATTAGAGAATATTGGACAAAGTAGTTGGAGAAGAAAGTTGGAGACAGACCTGAATGTGGAGAAGATTTGGAAAGCCAAGGAGATGACGAGAGGACATGTTTAAGTGACGAAAGAGAGTGGAGCGTAGTGAAAATCCGGAAGGCGAAGGAGACAGCGAGAGGATGTGACAAGGAGATGAAAGTGAAAGGAATGGATTGACGGCGGGAGATATGAGATTGGAGGGAAAATCTGGAGTTCTACAGAGACTGTGCCTTTAGTTAAGAGGGAAGAGAAAAAGTGAAGAGGATTAAAGGGGGGGATACGGTGGCGAGTGCGAGAAGAAGTGAAAGAGACGGCGAGAGGACAGGGCACGACGTTGAAGGTGACAGGAACGTGGACGAGGTTCGGAAGGTAAAGGAGACGATGAGAGGACATGATAAGGCGATAAGAACAGACTAATGATTGATAAAATACGATTGGAGAAGAAATCTGGACTTTTAGAAAGACTGTGATAAGTAAGAAAGAGGAATGAAAGTGAAGAGGGATGGAGAAGGTAAGGAGAGATTTGGGGAATAGTGGAAGTGGAGGTAGTCTCAGAGGAGTTGAGGAAGGGAAACAAAGAATTAGAAGTTTAGAGTTAAAACAAAGTTAAATAAGTTGTTGGCTAAATAGAGTGACATTTAGAAATAGAAAGTATTAGAGAAACAAGTGATAAATATGACAACACTGAGGACAAAGAAAAAACGATGTCAAGCCTAGAAGAAGAAAATGGGTTCTCCTTAAAGTCACAAACAACGCTAGCAGATGAAGGAATAGGAGGTACCTGGCTATCATACCTACAACTGCAGTCAAGGTGGCATAAAGACAAGAAGAAGGGCTTATCCCAGACTGACGAGACTTTAATTGAACAGATTAGAGAGCAGGGGATCATGCATATCAAACGAGTGTACAGTGTACTAATAGAAATTGACTCTGAAACGGTGCTAATCAAGAACTGTATGGTAAAGTGGGAACAAGACTTTGGAGATCCGATCGCGATGGAAACGTGGGAGGAAATCTGGGTGAGAAATGTAGAATTCACGAAAGCGCAACAGCTAAGAGAAAACTTCTACAAGATGTTCTACAGGTGGCATCTAGACCCGAAAAAACTATCATACATCTATCCGGACACCCAGCCCAAGTGCTGGAGGTGTGGCGATGGGGAGGCTACATACTTTCACGTTTGGTGGACATGCAGAAAAATCAAAGCCTTCTGGAGGAAGATATGGTGGACACTCCAAACTATATTCAAAAAGCGTATTGAATTTCTACCTCAGGTTTTTTTGTTAGGGATCATAAAAGATTGCACTACCTCAGAGACGAGCTTATTTCTGAACTTGATCACAGCAGCCAGATTGTTGGTGGGACAATACTGGAAGAATACAGAAATACCACCTATGGAAGAATGGACTTTGAAAGTAATAAATTTGGCGGAAATGGCGAAAATATTGGCATATTTGAAAGATCGATCAAATGAACAATATTTGACAGACTGGAAACAGTGGATAGACTATATACAAGGGAAACACCAATCAAATAAAATGTATCTGGCGTATAGTTGAAGCTCGACGTGAAGAGTGAAGAATGTTTACCAAACCAGACATTTACAAAGACTAATACCTAAAGTTGTATTTTATGTTATATGATGATTGCCTCTTAATATGATCTTATGCTTAATGTTGTTTTGTTTAATATTGAAAAAGCGGATTGAATTTCTAACTCAGGTTATTGAATTTCTACCTCAGGATCTTTTTGTTAGGGATTATAAAAGATTGCACTATTACTGAGACGAAGTTAATTCTGAAGTGCGAATGAACAATATGTGATAGGCTAGATACAGTAGATAGACCATATATAAGAGAAACACCAATCAAATAAAATGTATCAGGTGTATAGTCGAGGTTTGACGTGAGGAGCGAAGAATATTTACCAAACCAGACGTTTACAAAGACTAATATCTCAGGCTGTATTTTCAGGTTTTATGAGGACAGCTTCTTAATATGATCCTATGTTTAATGTTGATTGCTTTAATATTGGAAAAGCGTACTGAATTTCTACCTCAGGCTATTGAATTTCTACCTCAGGATCTTTTGCTAGGGATCATAAAAGATTGCACTACTACTGAGACAAATTTACTTCTGAAGCTCGAATGAACAATATGTGATAGACTAGAAACAGTAGTTAGAACATACATAAGAGGAATGTTTACTAAATCAGACGTGCACAAAGACTAATCCTTAGTATTGTATTGCAGGTTATAAGATGATTGCTTTCTAATACGATCTTATGTTTGATGTTGATTGTTTCAATAAAAGAATTTATATATATATATATATATATATATATATATATATATATATATATATATATATATATATATATATATATATATATATATATATATATATATATATATATATATATATAGATATATAGATATATAGATATATAGATATATAGATATATAGATATATAGATATATAGATATATAGATATAGATATAGATATAGATATAGATATATATATATATATATATATATATATATATAGATATATAGATATATAGATATATATAGATATATAGATATATATATAGATATATAGATATATAGATATATAGATATATAGATATATAGATATATATAGATATATAGATATAGATATAGATATAGATATAGATATAGATATAGATATAGATATAGATATAGATATATATAGATATAGATATAGATATAGATATAGATATAGATATAGATATATAGATATATAGATATAGATATAGATATAGATATAGATATAGATATAGATATAGATATAGATATAGATATAGATATAGATATATAGATATAGATATAGATATAGATATAGATATAGATATAGATAGATAGATATATAGATATATATATAGATATAGAAGCATACCATTCAGATGGTTAATCCCAGAGGGGATGTTGATATCATGGAGGGAGAGAAGGGTTAAGATAGACAGCTTAGAGAAGGCGCGAGAATTCTATGAACAATTGGAAGGAGTGGAAGAAGATAATAGCAGCAAGGAAGAATTGGAATCCAAAAGCCAGGAAGACCAACAGCAGGTAGCAAGGGAAATAGAACGAGGGACAGAAAGCAAGGAAGAAAAAGGACAGACGAAAGAAAGAGGAGTAGGTCCAAGAACAAGACAAGCACACAAGTAGAACACACAAGTAGAAAATGGAAAAGGAGATTAGATTAATATCAGTTAATGTTAATGGATTAAATGCACCCACAAAAAGAAAACAAATACTAACAAAATTAGTAAAACAACATATAGACATAGCTTGTTTACAAGAGGTACACATTAAAGAACAACACAGGAAATATTTGGAGTTCCCAAAATTAGGAGTATGATATACAGCACTAGCGGAACAAAAACAGAGAGGAATAGCGGTTTATATTAGAAAAGAAATTAATGCTAAATTGAAGTATCAAGATACAGATGGAAGAATATTAATAACAGAATTACAAATTGAGCAGAAATCATGGCTGCTAGTGTTAATATATGCACCAAATGAGAATCAAAAAGAATTATATTACAAACTACATGAAAAACTTTTAGAAATTGGACAGGGAAATATTGGTATAGTAGGAGACTATAATGCAGTAGTGAATGTAAAAAAAGATTATATTAGTGATATGAAAAATAAAAAGAAAAAGAAAACACTACCAAGGACATTCTTTGATTTGGCACCTGAATTTAACCTATCTGATCAATAGAGGAAATGGAACCCCAAAAAAAAAGAATATACTTTTTTCTCGAACCCGCATAAATCTTGGTCTCGAATAGACATGGCATGGATGAATGAAGAGGTAGGGCAAGACATAGAGATAATAGAAATAATGCCAAATACATGGGCTGATCATAACTCTCTGAAAATAGTTTGGAAAGGGCAGAAAAAAGTAAGAAGATGGATATTGAACTCTCACATTTTGAAAGAAAAAGAATGTATTGTAAGGATTAGAAGAGAAATTGAATTCTTTTTAAAAGAGAATATAAAACAACAAACATCATTACAAATTATTTGGGACACTGTGAAAGCATATTTGAGAGGTATAGCAATAGCCTATACAGCAAAAAAAAGTGAAAAGGCAAACGCAAAATACACTCCAGAAGGAGATTAAAAAATTGGAATCTAAATTACAAAAAGAGCCCCAGGATGAATCGATTAAAATGGAAATGGTTTTGGCTAAACATAAACTAAATATGATAGATCAAGAAGAAAGAGCAAAGGAATTGAAAACAGCAAAACAAAAATTTTTTGAACACGCAAATAAGCCTGGGAGATGGCTCTCTTATAAATTAAAAAAAGAGAAGGAGAAAAGATTTCTTCAGGAACTACAGGATGAAAATGGAGAGTTGCAATATAAAATGGATAAAAAGAAAGAAATAATTCAGAATTATTTCGAGTTACTATATAAAAAAAGAGGAAATAGATGGGGAGAATATAAAACAATACTTAAAGGTTAATGGTTTGCCAGAATTAAAAGAAGGACAGAGAGAAATATTGAATAAGAAAATAACAGCCTTGGAATTAAAAACCGCGGTGCAAAAACAAAAAAATAATAAAATCCCGGGGCCAGATGCTCTTCCAGGGGAAGTATATAAGACTCTTTATGAGGACTTTGAAAAGATACTATTGGATGTTTATAATGATGTGTTGGAGAAAGCCAAATTACCAGACTTCTAAATAGAAGCCACTATATTCCTTATCTCAAAAGAAGACACAGACCCCAAACAGATCAAAAATTATAGGCCAATCTCGTTGTTGAACACTGATTATAAAATTTTTACCACTATAATTGCAGAAAGATTGAAACCAATATTAAATGATATAATACATTCAGATCAAAATGGTTTTTTACCCACAAGACAAATTAGGAGTAACACGAGAACAGTGTTAAATGTCTTAGAATACTACGAAGCACACCCTGGAAAACAGGTGGCACTAATTTTTTTAGATGCCCAGAAAGCATTTGATAATCTCAGTTGGCAATTTATGTTCCAAAAGATCGAGGACATGAAATTTAGAGGGAAATTTGAGAACATGATAAAGGCAATATATAAAATACAAAAGGCCAGCGTGATAATTAATGGAGATAATACAAAAAGCTTTGAAATAAATAAAGGAGCAAGACAGGGATGTCCAATGTCACCTCTACTTTTTATTTTGACTTTAGAAGTGCTATTAACTCAAATTAGAATTAAAGAGATAAAAGGGTTACAGGTTAAGACAGAAGAATACAAGACACAGGCATTTGCGGAGGAACCACTAGAGAGAGGAAATATTTTAATGAACGAAATAGAAAAATATGGAATAGCGGCAGGATTAAAAATGAATAGAGAAAAGACCAAAATGTTAGTCAAAAACCTAACCGAAAAACAGAAAAGGAAACTAGAAGAGGATTTGGAATTGCAAATTGTAAAAAAGATCAAATACCTAGGAATTTGGCTTACTACAAGATGTTCCTCAATAAATAAGGACAACTATAAAAAAATTGATATTACAAATGAAAAAAGATTATCATTATTAGGTAGGATTGCACTGATTAAAATTAATACATTACCAAAACTATTATATTTATTTCAAACAGTCCCGATAAAATTAGATATTTTTTTGAAGAATTGGATAAAATAACAAACAACTTTATTTGGCTGGGCAAAAAAGCACAAATAAACATGAAAATGTTAAAAGATAGTAGAAGTAGAGGTGGACTTGGGCTCCCAAAATGGGAAATTTACTACCAAGCAGCTGGATTACTCTGGATCAAGGATTGGATAAACCTAGACAACAAAAGGGTTTTAATGATTGAAGGGCATGACCTGCAGGCTGGCTGGCATGCCTTTTTATGGGGAAAATACAAGAAAACACACACATATTTCTCTCAGCATCAGATAAGAGATGCGCTGATTCGGACATGGGAAAAAGTTAAAAAGAGACACTATATGAAAATCCCAAATTGGACCTCACCGATGGAGGCAATGATTCACCCTAACACATGGGATAAAAAAAAGATGATTAGATATAAAGAATTATTATATAAACAAGGAAACCTCAAATCAAGAGAAGAATTAGAAGAACAGGGAATAATTATAGATTGGTGGTCATACTTACAGATTCAATCTAAACATAGTAAGGATATGGAAGAACATGGAATAAACCAGACACCACAGCAATTGGATAAAATTTTGACAGGTAAGGAAGGAAAAATTCTAACAAAAACTTATAAATATTTATTAGAGGTAGATTTGGAGGAAGAAATAGTAAAAGGGCCAATGATAGCATGGGCATGAAATGTGGGCTGAAATATAGAAATGGAAGAATGAGAAAGAGTATGGAACAGAAATTGTAAAATGACATTGTCAACTGCATATAAGGAAAATCAATATAAAATGTTCTATAGATGGAATTTAACACCAGCGAGATTGGCTAAAATGTACAAAAATATGAATCTGGAGTGCTGGAAATGCAAAAATAAGGAGGGAACATTCTATCATATGTGGTGACTGTGCCCTAAAGCAAAGATCTATTGGAAACGGATAAGGAGCTGGATACAGGAGATAACAAAGGTGCAAATTGAACTCAAACCTGAATTATTTCTTTTGGGTATAATAAATTTAAAGATGGGAAAAAAGCTCCAATACATCATTGTACATATATTAACAGCGGCTCGCATAGTATATGCCCAGTGTTGTAAAGGTGAAAACATACCTACAAATGATATGATTATCTATAAGATACTAGAATGCGTGGAGATGAACAAGCTTACGCTAGAACTAAAAGACAAGGAGGCAACAGAATTTTATGAGATATGGAACAAATGTTATGATTGGCTAGAACAGAGAAATAAAAAAATATGATTACTAATGTAAATAATTGTAAATAACATATATGAGATGTATAACACAGTACTGTTAAGGAAAAAATGTATTTTGTTTTTGTTGTATAGTGAAAAAAGAATAAATAATTTTTTTTCAAAAATAAAGTTTAAGGCACAGGTTGGATTATTTTATTTATTTATTTATTTATTTTATTCAAATTTGTATGCTGCCCCTCTCCAGAGACTCGGGGCGGCTCACAACAACAATATGGGTACACATAAAAATTATTAATAACAATAACAACATACAAACCAAGAATCCATGCATACAACATTCAAACACACAATCAAGGATGGAAGCACATTCCTCGGCCCGCGGGTAGAACACAGTTCATACCCCCCAAGCCTGCCGGCCCAAATAGGTTTTCAAAAGCTTCCGGAAAGCTAGGAGGGAGGAGGCAGTACGAACCTCCGAGGGGAGCTGGTTCCAGAAGGCTGGGGCAGCAACGGAGAAGGCCCTTGTCCTAGGACCCGTCAGATGACACTGTCTGATGGACGGGACCCGTAGGAGGCCAGCCCTATGCGCCCTAACCGGTCGCTGGGATACACGAGGCTGAAGACGGTCCTGCAAGTAACCTGGTCCATTGCCATAAAGGGCTTTATAGGTCATAACCAACACTTTGAATTGTGTTCTGAGACCAATTGGCAGCCAGTGCAGCTCACGAAGGGCTGGAGTGATATGAGCATGTCTTGGAAGACCCAAGACAGCTCGCGCGGCTGCATTCTGGACAACCTGCAGTCTCCGAACATTTTTCAAGGGTTGCCCCATGTAGAGAGCATTACAGTAGTCGAATCTCGAGGTGACAAGGGCATGAGTGACCGTTAGGAGTGACTCCTGATCCAAATAGGGTCGCAACTGGCGCACCAGGCAAACCTGGGCGAATGCTCCCCTCGCCACAGCCGAAACATGATGTTCTAAGCTTAGCTGTGGATTGAGGAGAACACCCAAGTTGCGAACCCTCTCCGAGGGGGACAAAATGTTTCCCCCCAGGGTGATGGACGGATAGTTAGGATCGTCTTTGGGAGGAAAAACCCATAGCCACTCCGTCTTGTTGGGATTGAGTCTGAGCCTGTTGGCACCCATCCAGACCTTAACAGCCTCCAGGCACCGGTTCATCACTTCCACTGCTTCGCTGTAATGATGCGGGGTAGAGATATAAAGCTGAGTATCGTCAGCATACTGATGACAACTCACCCCGTGTCGACGGATGATCTCACCCAACGGCTTCATGTAGATGTTAAAAAGCAGAGGTGAGAGAACAGACCCCTGAGGCACTCCACATGGAAGAGGCCTCGGAGCCGATCTCTGACCTCCTGCAAACACCGACTGCGACCGGCCAGAGAGGTAGGAGGTGAACCACCATAAAACGGTGCCCCGTACTCCACACCCCTCCAACCGGCGCAGAAGAATACCATGGTCAATGGTATTGAATGCCGCTGAGAGGTCAAGAAGCACCAGGATAGTGGAATAACCTCATCCCGGGCCCGCCAGAGATCATCGGTCAGCGCGACCAAAGCAGTTTTTGTGCTGTAAACGGACCTGAACCCAGACTGCCAAGGGTCCAGATAATCAGCTTCCTCCAAGGACCGTTGGAGTTGGAGTGCCACCACCTTCTCAACAACCTTCCCTAGTCTATTGCTTGTGTTTGCATTATCTTGTATGCATGACATGGTCACTCTCACCCAAGGTTCTGACAACTTCAATTCCCTCTATCATTTCTTCTCAATTAATAAGAATTAGTTCCAGTATAGCTTTTCCTCTAGTTTCCTCCTTTACCTTTTGGATAACAAATTTGTCAGCTAAGTTGGTTGGGAATCTGTTTGATCTCCCACTTGCTGCAGAATTTGTTTCCCAGTTGATATCAGGTTAGTTAAAGTCTCCATTACTACTGTGGTATGTTTTCTACATACATTTGTTAATTGATTAGCAAAGTGTTCATCTACTTCTTCTGCTTGGTTGGATGGCCTGTAGTATACGCCTATGACAATGTCATTCTTTTTTCTCCTTTTATATTGACCCATATGGATTCTAGAAAATTTTCATCCTTGATTTTGTATATTTCTGTAGAGATATAGTGATCTTTTATATATAATGCAACTGCATCTTCTCTTTTGTTAGGTCTGTTTCTTTTGAGTAGTTTATATCCTTCCATCAGTACATTCCAGCCATGAGTTTCATTCCACCAAGTTTCAGTAATGGCAACTATATCATATCTGCCTTCATGTACTAATACTTCAAGTTCACCCTGTTTGTTCCCTAAATTTTGAGTGTTAGTGTATATGCATTTGAGTCCTATATGGGTCTTGGGTATGTTTCTTATATCTCCTACTTTGTAACTGAGATTTCCATCCTTTCCATCACTCTCTACTCCATTATGTTTTTATTTTTTTATTTCTTCTTTCTCTTTACTCCCTACCTTCTTATGTGATTGGTCATCTAGTGGTTTTTGCTTGGAATTAGGTTCTAAAGGTCATGAAGGTCGTGAAGATTGGCCCCTCTTCCCCCTCAATTTTAGTTTAAAGCCCTTTTGATAAGATGAGCCAATGGTTTTCCAAATATATTTTTTGAGTTCTTGTGAGTTCTTGTAATTTAATCTTAAATGTATGCATATGATAACAGATTATAACAAATATACTTTGTCATAATTCTTAGAAATAACTATTGAGTCCATACATACCCACATGATTTGTATGACACTATTAGTGAATGGAACAGAAAATGAAACACATTTTAAACACATCTTACAAAACACACAAAAAAATAAATGTTTCTAATGTATGACTGTTCCCATTAATGTCATTAAATATATGTAATTATAATCAGGATGTAGCAATATGTTAAATATAAATAACTTTGCCAGGATAGAACGGCATTCAACACAGAATGGATTTTTATTCATAAATTCTCCTTCTTCCAAATTGCTCAAAGACCCTCTGTTTTAGATTTTCAGGTTATATAGAAATTCAGAGAGAAAAGGACAAGAAAAAACTTGCCTTGTGAACAGAAACAAAAGTTATCAGTTTATATATTTTATGTAAAATATTTCTTTTATATATGGATTCAAATGTGTTTTGTATGTTCATACTGTACATATCTGTGTGAATAGATATTGGCCAAGTTGTTTTAAAAATTGCAAGGAATGAGCTATGCAATGGAGCACTAAATATGAATTAAGCTTTTGTTCAAAAGTGTTCTTTGTCCTTTTCCATTTTTCATATCTATTTAGTATGAATACATTTTATTTCCACTGAGAAATAGTACAAATGAACTATACAATTTTAGGTCCTGACCTCTGTTCCAATACAGTCAAGGAATCTCATTATATAATGATTCAGGATTTTAATAGGGAGTTTTTCCCACTAATATTCAGAATGTAAAAGTCTATAGATAACATAAAGCCTAGTTTCATTGTTAATGTACAAGACTAAAATGTGTTATACAATTAACAATTAACTACTTTGTTTTCTCTACAAAATTACAAGCTGCTGGAGGAATGCCCATTTTTAAAATCCATATATCTTTGTATTTCTGGCTTTCTGTTTTTCTATTACTGTAGCTTTGTGTGCCCTGTTGAAGTCATTTAGTAATTTGAGACATGTCAAAGAAAACTGGCAGTCTTCTTTAAAACCACTTCTTTTCTTAAGCAAAAAGAGGGGGAATGAAAGAGTACAATCAACAGATTCTTAAAACACAAAAGTGCTTGGTTTAAAAAGTAATTTTCTCCCCTTGATTTCAGGTTACCACACCAAGAAAGACTTGCCAATGTTAAGATAACTACTTCATAGACTTTGGTTTGGAAATATAAGCACCTAAGAAGAAATAGGCCTATAAAACTTTTGCACATTTTAATTTATATAGGTATAATTTAAATCAAATTAATAGCAACAAGATACATATTTCTATATTGGAAAAAGAGGTGACTAAGAAACTTTGTGTCTCCTTGTTATTCTGCTGTCCTGATGCTTTGATTATCAGTGATTCCTTTAAACACTGGACTTGGACATGATAGTCCCTTCAAATAGAGAACACCACTTCAGTCTTCTCTATTTCAGTAAGAAGTCATTCAAATTCTATCAACGATAACTATAAAGCTAGTTATCATTATTGTAAGCAAGTTACTGTCACCTGCATTAGACTTGTTAAACAACTGTTGCTGTCTAGTCTGAAATAATGTTTCCAAAAGATTGGTCAGATGACTTTTAAGCAGAACATGTAGTCAACAATGGTTACCTCTAGTTTGTACAGTGCATGGCATTAAAAAATATACTGCCCCTGTAAATTGATTTTTTTTCCAGCCATCATTGCTAAATCGAAATCTCTGCCTAATACATTTTGGTAAGATATTTAATAGTAATTTACAGAAAGTGATCATATTGATTTCATTAGTGGATGAATCAGTTGATATGACCAGCAGACAAAAGTCAGCCTAGTTTACCTTTGTCATTGTGACCAATCAGATATCCCAGAAAAGCTCAAAATAACAATCTCAAGTTTTTCCACAACTCCATGCATGGTCCAAGTTACTTGACCTGTCTTGTCCCATTAAGACAAGCCTGCCCTACTCAGGCCTATTGCAGATCCCATTGGTCAAGGAACTCCAGCCTGCAGGATCTAGAAGAATAGCTTTCTCTACTGTAGCACCTGGCCTCTGAAACATGCTGACCAATAGGGTATGGTTTGCTCCCACCTTTCTATCCTTCCTCAATGGCCTGAAGATCTGGCTCTGCTGGTTCACCTGGTCATCCAATAGAGGAGTAGCACACTGGAAGTTGCAACTAGACTAATTAGCAGACCCTGAATTTCCTGCTCCTGGTCTGCCCATCTTTTAATTCACATAATTGTACTTGTGTTATTTTTATTGTTTTTATTGCTTTGCTATTGTTTGTTTTCACTTTATCATTTTTTTTATGTTTTACTGTTGTAAACTGCCCAGAGTAGCTTCACAATTAGATAGGCAGCAAATAAATATAATAAATTTAATTAATACATAAATAAATAGTCATTCTATGATACATTCTGATAATAATGATAAGGTGACCAATCATCGTCCTTTAGGGAGGACAGTCCTTCTTTTGTAAGTTCTGTCCTCTCTCAAAAAGTGTCCTCCAACATGTCCTCCTTTTCGATATTTGAAGACTAATCTGTAAATCTCCGTATTCGATCAATGCCGATCCAATCCGTTGTGTGTGATGTGACGTATTTGTATTTGACATGATGATTCGTCAAGGCTCGGTACAGTGCGGTGAGACGCGATTATGAGACGCATGCGCTCCACACAGAATTGTTTTGAGAGAGTGCGCCATGCACAAGAGTGTGCCACACGCAAGTCTCTTTGTTTACTTCTTATTGAAACATGACACGACACACACGGACGCATTAGACGCACTTTTTTTCTTCAATTTATTTGTGTCCTCCTCCTCATTGTAAAAAAGTTGGTCACCTTAATAATGGAAGTAATCATATGAAGTACATTGTTTTAACTGTCCTGATGGTTTAGCAAATTGATTGCAAGACATACTTTTTTAAAATATAATTTAGAATAACATTCTGAATGAAAGTCACATTGACTAAGGAAATACTTGGGCAAAGTTTGATCTCACAAAATAATCTAAGGGTTAGATGTATATTGAAGATTTGATTGTAGGTCACTGAAGGGGAAAATACATTTAGAAAATAGAATCAGGAAATTCCTTCTAACTGAAGGAAACATCACAGATACTGTAGGTAGAATTGTTTGAACCACTGACTTTATATATTCTGGTTTATCTTAGATTTGTTGAAAGGAAAAAAAGATACCAAAATGAGAGACACCACACATTCATCTGTATGGAAAGCAAACATTTTGAAGCATTCCTCTAGAGGGCAACACAATAATAAAAACTGAAATAAAACCCTTTTCTAAAACATAAAGTAGTTAATATGTACTGTATGAGAATTGTTGAAATTGTCGGTAGTTAATGTGTAGGATTTTACTATTATATCATCCCCAAAATAAATCTCCCGTATGTTTTTAGACAGATGTATTTAAGAACAATATAGAGAATCCATTATTTCACAAATGAAAACATCGGAAACAGTGCTTCAGTCTAGTTTATCCAATTCATTTTTCAAACAATAAAGGATTAATATTTTATTTTTTGTTAAATTAACCCAGCAGTAAGGCTAACACAATCGTTTGGACAGTGCATTTTCAGAAGACTTCCTGAATTCTGTGGTACAAATATGGGACAATAATTATTTCTGAATTTTGGTTTTGGCTGAATCAAAACAGTGCAATCATGGATTTTAAAAATTTCCCAACCCAACTTCTAACCAATACCAAATGTCCTCAGTTTCAAACATCAGCCAAAATTGCCAAGGCAGATGTAAAGGTAAAGGAAAAAAAAACTTCATTCGACTCTTACCTGATTCCTGGTGGTGATATGGACATGTTCATATAAACTTTTACAAGCTATTTATGCTTATTTAAAAAAATAGAAAATCAACATAGTTGGTTGAGGGCTGCCTTGTGCAACATGGATAATACAGAACTGAATACTGGGGAAAAAAATACATTGTAAGAAGCACTGTGTTCTTTAGAAGCAGAAATGCAGAGGGAACAAAAGTATTATAAGCTATAGAGAACACACAAACCAGTCTGTTACCAGTGTTTTAAAATGAATACCAAGTGGCAAATACATCTTTAGCTTACATGTTATTACCTGCTTATAAATAAATTCAGCCATATTATTATATTTTTTACTTTCCACTCAGACATTATAGATGAATGTCCATTGGCAGAAGTGAATAGTAGATTAAGCTAAATCAATAAGAAAAATTATCAGGAAATTCTTCTGATTAAATTTCAGTGGAATGAAAGTGTTGTATTGAACAACAATACAATAATGGAAAACTGGAAGAATTTTCTATATATATAAAATGCATTGCTAGCTTAGAGGCTGCTCGGATTTTCATTTTTTTATTATTTTCTTTTGCAATCTGGCTATAGTAGTATTATGGTAGCAGCTCAAATGGTAAATTAAATTTCTATTATAGAATAAATATCTTCCACATATATAAAACTATGTCATTAATTAGACCCAAAACAATATTATCAACTTAGTAAGAAAAAGTATATTTGCAATTAAAGTAATTTCACTCATATTTCACTCCGTTTTCCAGCGACAACAGATAAAACATAATTCTCTTGAACATCCTTCTCTAACGTCCTGCAGATGTTTTGAATCACTGCCATTATCCTGATGTTGGCCATTATGATTAGATTCATTATAGAAATAGGAAGTGTAACAAAAACAAAAATAGACTTTTATAAGCTTTAGTCTCACATTTGTGATAAATAAATAATATTGATAGCTGTTGTCCTGTGTTATTCCTTTTGTGGGGTTTTTTTGGGAAACACTTTTTGCATTTGAATCATTATGCATATATTCTAAGAATTCTGATAAATATATGCTATTATCTTTCAGCCTATGCATTCTTATTAATAACAGTTGTAATCGGGTATGACAGCAGTGTATTCTTATTCCTGTACTGCAATTAAAGTGGGATCATTCCAAACGAAAATTCAAAAAATGAAGTAATTACTTCAAATATGTTTCTTAAATCTCAATGTTTGAACCTTTTCTAAGATCGAGCTCTGCCATTAATTCTCAAGATCATAATAATGCTTTGCAACAATATTTTTTTGTATTTTAATTCCCAAAGTAATTTTGTTGTACAGTTCAGGTGTAATTCTGCTGCCATTGCATAGGTCTCACACTGTGTAAAGACTCTGTTTCCTCAGAGCATCAAGATGAAATTTCTAAAGAAATTCAGTAGCCTCAGCATGAAAAGAAGAACACTAAAACTATATTCATAGTTATCTGGCATTGTCATTTGAAAAAGCATTCAGTTGGAATAAACAAAAGATGTCCAATTTTCTTGCTTGCTTTAAAATTGTTTACTGAATCTACAGGTAAATAGTGTCAGTTTTTGGAACAGCTGCTTATATGTGAACTGAATTTTTTCTTTCATAACTGGAGTAGAAGTAACTAATTGAATTAATCAGAGTAATAGGGAAATATAAGTTTCAGGGAAGTTTCAGTTCACATAATTTCTGAACGGTCTATTTACATATCTACTGACTGTCTACATATCTTCCATATATATCTAGTGAAAAAAATAATACTTTTTATTTGTCAAGGAACTTTAAAAATTGCACAGTAAACATCTCAATTTAATTTAGTATAAAATGAAATGCTAATACAAAATCCATAAAATGACATTTTAGGGGAGTATTACATTTTTTAAGTCAAAAAAATTATAATATTAAAAATCAAATGCTCAGCATAGTTGTACTACCTTGGTCCTCTCTCCCCCCCAAAAATATAAAAAAAGTAACCCTAATAATTTTGGAGTGAGGGGAAATTGCAGTTGGGATATTTTTTTATCAAAAAGGACCTTGCTCTAAATAACTATCTGAGAGATAGAGTCCAACAAGTCTTACTGCGATGTTCACAAATTAAAATTAGGTTCTTATAGAAACATGGGATATTTATTCAAATATCCCAGCATTAAACAATTTAGGAATTCTTAAATTAAAATCAGCACCCTGATTTGTGGCTAGAAAAATATTAGAAATTATGAAATTACTTCAGGATTACTGTCATAACAACAGTTGAATAATGCAATGTATCCACATGGTAAATAAGTGGGATTTCCTATCATTTTCCTTTTCTAAGTCAGATTTAAAAATTAGGTATAAAATCTAGAATTCCTCAAACAATTTACATTTCAAGAACATTAGTTAGTATAAGATGCACAGGTATAGTATGTAGTACCTGGCTCAATAGTAGTAATTGTGAAAGGGATATTGAAGTCCTAGTGCAGCAGTCCCCAACCTTTATGGCTTGGCAGCCTAGCACAGGTGCACCTTGCCTTGTGCAAGCAGTGGGCCAGCATGCATGCGCATGTAGCTTGACTTTTGTGAGTGGGGACCGGCATATACATGCATGCACAATTCAACTTGCGTAAATGGTGGGCTGGCATACACACATGTGCACACAACTTAACTTGCACAAGTTGATCTGCATGCACGTACACACCCCAGCCCACCACTTGTGCAAGTTGAGCTGCATGTGTGTGCACCAGCCTGCCACTCACATGGCCCAGTTCCAAATAGGTCACAGAGGTGGGGACTCCTTTTTAAATTAAAATTTAAATACTTAAATTTGAGCTAGCAGTGTGTTGTAACTTTAAATAGATAACCTTTATTATTTTTTACTGTGGGCACAATGGCACACATTAAAAATTAAATTTAGTTGCTTGCTCTTAAAGTGTACACATACATAACACACATTTAAACATACTATATACAACATATGTATAGACCTACACCCTTACATATAAGTAACATATAAATATTAATCACTGTCCATCTTGAATACATAATTGAAGGAGGAAGCCTTAGAGTTCACAAGGTTAATACTGTATGGAACAGTATGAAAATTGTGACTGAATCTGTATGTTCTGCTTCAGATACCACGGAGCCTTCTCCCAGAAGGTAACAAGGAAAACAGGTCGTGAAGAGGATGTGTAGTATCCCAGACAATCTTACGGATCCTGCTCAAGCAATGCTTATGTGCTATGTTTTGGATGGAAGGGATGGAACTGTCAATAATCTTTTCAGCCATCCTTACCACTCTCTGCACCACCTTCCTGTCTGAAGCAGTGATGCTTCTGAACCAGACTGTGATGCTGTATGACAGGATGCTCTTGTTCGTCCCTCTGTAGAAAGTGGTAAGGATATGGGAAGGAAGATGTTCTTTTCTCATGCGACACAGAAAATGCAGGCGCTTGCTGCGCCCAGTTCACCAGTGTCTCGCTGTTGAGCAACCAAGCCAGCCTACTTGTTAACTGCACACCCAGGGATTTGATGCTGGTAACCATCTCCACAGGTGAATCATTTTTTTTGATAATATTTTTATTAGTTTTATAGTTATAATAGAACAAAAATAGTTACTACAATATAATTGTGTATAGTATACATATATCATAAGGCACCTCACCAACCACATCCCCCCTCTACCTCCTCCCTTTCAACTTCTATCCCCCCACTTTCTCTACCTCGCTCACTCTCCTCATTCCTCCTACAACTCCCTACTTCCCTTCTCCTTCACTCCTCAAAGTCCTCCTCCTCCTCAAATGTGGTTCTGAGGTGCCGCTAAAACAATCAATATCTAAACTTATATAACACAATTAAATATTAGATATTACAAATAATAAAATTATGAATCCCCCCCAACCACCACCACCCCGACTTCCCAGAGTGAATACAGGGTAAGAACACAAGAAAACCCACTAAATTACCCCAAAATATTATTTAAAACCTATTGAAAATACTATATTTTACAACCTAACAGATAAATATTTGAACAGATAAATATTATATGCTAAGTACAATTTCTTAAAATGATATCTCCCTTGTATATAGTCTATCCATCTTTTCCAATCCATCATATATTTCTCATTTGAATGGTCCTTCAAATATGCAGAGATTTTGGCCATTTCTGCCATATTTGTTACTTTCAAAATCCATTCTTCAATAGATGGTAGTTCTGGCTTCTTCCAATATTGTCCCACCAACAATCTTGCTGCTGTAATCAAATTCAAGATTAAGTTTGTCTCTCTGATGGTACAGTCTTTTATAATACCAAGCAAAAACATCTGTGGTAAAAATTCAATACGTTTTTTCAAGATATTTTGAAGAATCCACCATATTTTTATCCAAAAAGCCTTAATTTTTTTACAAGTCCACCATACATGAAAATAAGTAGCGTCCGTACTATCACACCTCCAACACTTAGCTTGTAAATTAGGATACATACATGATAATTTTTTTGGATCCAGATGCCACCTGTAGAGCATTTTATAAAAATTTTCTCTTAAATGAGTCGCTCGTGTAAATTTTACATTTTTCACCCAGATCCTTTCCCAAGTATCCATCATGATTGGTTGTCCAAAATTTTGTCCCCATTTTATCATACAATCCTTAACCAACTCAGTTTCAGAATCAATTTCTATCAATACATTATACAATCTTTTAATATGCATGGGCCTTTGATCTATAACTTGTTTAATTAAATTTTCATCTGTAGAAGATAGGCCCATCTTAAAGTCTTTTTTCCATCTAGACTCCAATTGTGCATATGGAAACCAAGTATAAACAATTCCTTCGTCCCTTAACATATTCAAAGACTTCAGTACTAGCAAATTCCCTTCTTTAATTAGGAGTTTCTCATAAGGCACCACATCTAAAACTTGTGATCTATTTATATTCTCTACTGCGTGTCTGGGAACTGTCCAAAAAGGAATCTTTGCATTTAATTTATACTGATACTTTTTCCAGACACGCAGCAGAGCGCTTCTCAATATGTGCTCTTTGAAGCTCCTATCCACCTTTTTATCATAAACCAAATATGCATGCCAACCATATAATAAACCGTACCCTTCAATATTCAATATTCTGTCATTGGTTAAATTAATCCAATCACTTATCACTACTAAAGCAGCAGCATGATAGTACAACTTAAAATTGGGCATTTTCAAATCACCTCTTTCCCTTATATCCTGAATAATTTTTAATTTAATCCTCAGTTTCTTGCCATTCCAGACAAATCTATTAATACCCTTCTGCCACTCCTCCAAATTCGCATCTTTTTTAAGTATAGGTAGCATTTGAAAAAGAAATAAAAATTTTGGCAATACATTCATTTTAACTGCTGCTATCCTACCCAACAAAGATAATTGTAATTTAGCCCATTTATCCAATTCTATTTGTATCTTATTCCACAAAACTTGGTAATTGCTTTTATATAACTTCCCATTAGAAGCTTCAATATCAATCCCTAAATATTTAACTTTCTTAACTATTTCACAACCCGTTATTCTTTCCAAATCTTGTTTTAAGTTACCATCCAAATTTTTTGCTAACATCTTTGTCTTAGATATGTTTAGTTTAAAACCCGATACCGTACCATAATTTTTAATTAACTCCATCAAAATCTGTACTGACTGCTTTGGTTGAGACAATGTCACAAGCAGGTCATCAGCAAAAGCACATAATTTATAATCATGTTGTCTAATCTGTATACCTTTTAAATCATCTACTGTTCTTGTCTTATTCAATAAGACCTCTAGCATTAAAATAAACAACAATGGAGATAAAGGACATCCCTGTCTAGTACCTTTCTCTATCTTAAATGAATCTGTTAAATGCCCATTCACAATAATCTGACCTGTTTGTTTCTGATAAACAGCCAATATGGAATTAATAAACTGATCCCCCATTCCCATCCTAACTATTAACTTTTTCAAAAACAGCCAGTTCAGTCTATCAAAAGCTTTTTCCGCGTCCAAAAACATAAGAACTGCAGGTACCTGGATATGCTTGTCCAAATATTCTAATATATTAATAAGTTGTCTAACATTAGTTTTCATCTGTCTCCCTTGCAAAAAGCCAGTTTGATCTGAATGAATTATTGTTTGTAAAACTTTCATTAGTCTGTTAGCCAAAATTTTAGCAAAAATCTTATAATCCGTATTCAACAATGAAATAGGTCTAAAGTTTTCTGGTTTAGCATTATCTCTTCCCTCTTTGAGAATTAAAGAAACATAAGTCGTTTTCCACGAAGGTGGAACCTGACCACCCTCCTGTATACTGACAAACAACTCTCTAAGAGGTTCCACCATTTCCATTTGAAGATGCTTATAATAAACTGCCGTTAAACCATCCGTCCCAGGAGATTTTCCCATTTTCAATTGTTTAATCACCGAAATTATTTCATCTGATGTAATTAATCTATTTAGTCTATCTCTTTGTTCACTAGTAATTGTCAATAAATTCTCATTTTGCAAAAAAACATCTATCTCGTTCCCTTGTATCTTATCTTCAGCATATAACTTGGAGTAAAATTCTATAAAGGCTTTTTTAATAGTTTCTTGTTGAAATACCACCTTCCCTCTATATTCTATTTTATCAATAATGCGGGATTTTTGTTTTTTCCTTAGTATATAGGCCAACCATCTGCCAGGTTCATTAGAATTAAAAAATGTGTTATGTTTAGCGTATTGCATATTCCTAGCAACTTGGTCGGCCATCAACAAATTAAATTGTTTCTGTAAAATCTTAATCCCCTCTTTAATATTTTTATCATCTGGTCTCTTTACTAAAAGTTGCTCTTTCTTTCTTATTTCCTCCTCTAATTCCTTCCTTTTTTCCTCCCGTTTATGTCTATACCTTTTATTCATATCAATTAAAACCCCGTGCATAAAAGCTTTACTAGCATCCCACACCATTTCTATTGTTGTACCCTTATGAAGATTTAACATAAAAAATCCTTCATGGCACTTTTACATTCAAGCACGTTTGAGTCATATTGAAACAAGTTTTCATTGAGTCTCCAAGATCCTCTAGGAGTCTGGCCCACCATTAACTCCATCAAAACCGGATTATGATCTGATAAAACTTTAGGCAAAATTTTTACCTTTCTTACCCCAGAAATAAAGTCACTTGTAGTTAGTATAAAATCAATTCTAGAAAATGATTGGTGTCTATCAGAAAAAAAAGTAAATTCTTGCTGTTTACCATTTCTTTCTCTCCATATATCTATCAAATCAAAATCATCCTTAATATCAAAAAAAGATTTAGGCAGCAAAGAATGTGTTTGAGGGATTGGTGATGTTTTCCTCTTGTCTAAACTAATATCCATAACTCCATTCCAATCTCCCATTAGAATACAAGACCTATAATCAAATTGTGTTAATTTTTTATGTATTAATTTATAAAACTTTCCTTGGTGTTGATTTGGTGCGTAAATACCCATCAGAAGAACTTTCTTCCCATCTATTAAAATTTCAATTACTAAAAATCTGCCTTCAACATCTGCTTCTATTAACTTAGCATTTATGTGATTTTTAACATAAATAACAATTCCATTCTTCTTCTCTTTAGCCGCTGCCACAAAATGTGAACCTAATTTATTATTTATCAAGTATTTCTGATCACTAGATCTAATGTGTGTTTCTTGTAGGCAGATTACATCATTTTTACATTGAGTCAGATAGTGAAATATCTTTTTCCTCTTCTGAGGAGAATTTAGACCGTTGAGGCTTCCGGGTGGCTCCGCTGGCGTCGCTATAGCCTCTTTGGAGGCTCCGTTCTTCTGGGTTTGTTAAGCCGCATAAACAGCGAACACCAGCTGTTTTATTGCAGTGATAAACCCCCCCTTCGGGCAAAGAAGGGGTGAAGAGCATCAGGCTAAGGTTGAGTTCCTCTGAAATCCCTAGGAAGAAGCTTGAAGAAGCTCGTACCCAGAGACGTTCCTGTTTGTAAACAGGCTCAGACGCCGCGACCAGCTCCTCCTCGAGGAAAACTTTTTAAAGAGACCTACATGCAGGCGGAGTGATTACAGGAGTCTAGTACTGCAAATATTTCTTTATATTTTACTTCTGACCACGTATTTCTACAATCAACATAATGTATCCAAGATGGCAATCGCTTTTACTGTAAAGAGAAAGTTACCGGAAAGCGAAAGTGATTTTTTTTCTTTTTCTCTCAAGCGTTTAGAGCGATCGCTATGAGATGGCTCAGATTTACATTTTAAAATCTTATAAATTGTAATTCAAGAAGATAAGAGGAGGATATATTTTGGTAAAAATTTTGGTTTGAACAAAATGACTTCTAGACAAACTAAGTTAGTTTCTTCAAAGGTGGTATCTTCTCCAGCTCAGCCCTCTAAAGCAGTGACCAGCTCTTTTGCTCCCCCTCCTTCCTCAGCAACTATAGAATCTCACCCTTTGCCTATACAAGCTTCTTCAGAAATGCTTACTGTTAAAGATCTACAGGCTGCATTGTCAACAATGACTCTTAATTTGACTGAGGATTTGGAGAGAAGATTTGAAAAAAGGTTTGATAAAATGGAGAAAAAGTTGGAGAGTAAGATTGAGGATTTGGAGAATAAGATTGAGAACCAAGGCAAAGGTGTATCTGATGAACTGGAAAAAATTAAGGCAACAATCCAGACCCATAATATGGAAATAAGAGAGGATATTGTGGAAGCTGTTAAGGGGGTCTGGGAGGGTATTGAAGAAAAGGTTGAAGAGGTCGAGCAACAAATGAAAATTGAATTATATGATCATGCTTTGATGGTGCAATACAATCAGATGATGTCTGCTATTAGAATTAGGGGCCTGAGGGAGGTACTAAATGAGACTCAGGAAGATTTGAGAAGAATCTTTGAGGAAGCTTTCGAAAAAAATTTAAACGATACTGTCAAGAATTTTTCCTGGCAAATTGATAGAATATACAGAATTAATTCACGGATTGCAAGACAAAGAAATTTACCTAGAGACGTTGTTATTTATTTTGTAACAAAGAGATTCAGAAATCATGTTCTTACAATATCTTATAATAAGATATTAAATGTTGCTGGTCAGGAAGTTGTGGTTCTGAAGGAGATTCCTCCAAAGATGTTGAGAGCTAGAAAGGACTATGCATTTTTGGTTGCTGAGCTTAAAATACGTGCTTTACAATATAGATGGGAGGCTCCAGCTGGACTTTCATTATCATATCAGGGTAAAAGATATTATTTGAATTCTGTTGTAAAAGCAAAAGATTTTGCTGAGAACGTGCTGAAGGCTGGTAGACCCCCATCCCCGATACCAAAAAATGCAGATTTGTCAAAAGAAGAAGGGATGGAATTATTACAACTACAATCTTCAGACTCACAGCCCCTCCCAGCAGCTGGAGGAGCTTCGATGGAGTTGCCCGTACAGAGTATTGACATTTTCCAACCCCTGGAAATAGAGAAATCTAAAGATCAAAAGCAAACTAGATCAGCTACCAAGCGTATGGAAGAACAAGAAAAAGAACAACAACAATTACGCAAATCTGCAAGTTTGGAAGCCATGGGAGCTAAACCAAAGAAGAAAACGGCGAAAATTGATTTGGTCTTGCAAAAGCTTTCTCAATCTGGCCATGTCAAATAAATATTTGACATGGAATGTCCACAGGTGAATCATTGATGTACAGAGAAGTGTGGCTATGCTTGCCTTTTCTGAAATCAACAATGATCTCTTTGGTTTTTCCAGTATTTAAAACTAGGCTGTTTTCCTTACACCAGTTCACCAAGCCTTCAACCTCCTTGCAGTAAGCATCCTCATTGTCATCATGAATAAGGCCCACTACTGTTGCATCATCTGCAAACTTCACAATATGGTTGGTGGCAAACCTAGCACAATAGTCATGGATCAACAGGGTGAACAGCAGCAGACTTAGGACGCAGCCCTGAGGAGAACCTGTGCTCAAAAAAATGGTGTTAGAAATATTTGTTCCAGCTCACACATGTTGGGGCCTGTTTGTAAGAAAATCAAGAATCCAGTTACACAAAGGAGTGTTTAAGCCTAAAAGGCCCAGTTTGTCTACTAGATGCTGGAGAATGATTGTGTTAAATGCCGAACTGAAGTCGACAAACACACATATTTTTTTCCTCTACGTGCTTCAAGCTCAGATGGAGAACAGAAGAAATATCATCCTCCATAGAGCGATTTGGTCAGTAAGCAAACTGAAGCAGGTCAAATGCTGGCGGGAGGCTAGATACAATAATGTCCTTTATCAGCTTCTCAAAGCATTTCATAATGAGGGATGTCAGTGCAACCAGACGGTAATCATTGTGGCCTATAATTTGGACTTTTTTTGGCACTGGCAAAATGATGGCCGTCTTAAAACATAATGGGACCACGGCCTGCTGCAATGAGAGATTGAAAATATATGGGAGAACACAATCCAGCTCATCTGCACATTCCCTAAGAACATGTCCAGGGATATTATCTGGGCTTGCTGCTTTCTGAATGTTAACTTTCCACAGAGTTTTCCGGACAGAGGTGATATCAAAGCTAAGCACTTGCTCATCAGGATGCACAGCTTTCCTAGCAGGAGTGCTATTTGATGCCTCAAATCTTCCAAAAAATGTATTCAGCTTGTTTAGGAAGTCTGTGTTGTCCTTGCATCTCGATGGAGCCACCTTATAATTTGTAATGGCCTGGATTTCTTGCCCTGTTCGCCTGGTGTTTGTTGGGTCCTGAAAAAAGTTCTGAATTTTCTGACAATGGGCTTGCTTTGCACCTTTTATGGCACTTTTTAAACATTCTAAGTGCCAGCATGTTGCCAGATTTAAAAGCCACATTCCGTGCTTTTAGCATCTTGCGGACCTCATAAGTCAGTCACGGTTTTTCATTCTCCTTCACAACAATGCTTTTAAGGACAAGACATCCTTTATGCACTTTTGGATGTATGCAGACACTGTGGTGGCATAATCCTCAATATTTATATGTTGGTTATCAGTTGCTGCCTCTTTAAACATGCCCCAATCCATGCACTCAAAGAAGTCTTGTAATGCTTCCATAGCTCCCTCTGTCCAAACCCTCACCTGTAATACTGTAATATTACTCTAATAGAGGTTTATATGCTGGAATAAGCAGCACTGAGAGATAGTCAGATGGGCCCAGGTGAGGGCAGGGGATAATTTGAATGCATTCTTGATGTTGGAATAAGCAAGATCCAGTGTATTGAACCCTCTGGTTACAAAATCCACAAATCAACCTGATTAAAATCCTCCACTACAATAAATACACTCTCTGAGTGAGTAGTTTGTAAGTCACTGATGGTATGATAGAGAACATTCAGGACCTCTTATCTGTTTGCAACAGGGGAGATATACACAACTGTGATAATGATAAGAGAAAATTTTCTAGGCAGATAGAAGGGTCCGCATTTGATGGTCAGAAGCTCCACATTAGGGGAGCACAGACTTGAAAACACTTTGGCATTATTACACCATCTGTCATTTATATAAAAACAGACACCCTGTCCCCGGGATTTGCCACTAAGAGCAAAACTCCAGTCCAGCCAAAAACTTCCAGTTTGAAGAAAACTTCTGGTTTGCGCTCGTAGCACATGGCCATGCAACAGCAGACCTCTGCTCCCCATGGCTAATTTCGCCCTGCCAGGGGGACCCTAGATGAGTCCGAAGTCACCCCATATAGGTGACCGTGAAGGAGGGGCAATCGCTTTGTTTGATCCAGGGAAAGCCCTCCAAACCTGACAGGAGAAAGGCTAGCTAGCTGCATGCCAGTGTCTAGCCCAAGCTACGGCAACTGAAGTCCAAGAGCACTACCAAGAACAACGGCGAATAGCGTGCTTGGAACTGGTGAGAGTATTTGATCTTCTCTCCCTTATTTTACAATTAGTCCCTGGGAAAGATCCCCAAAGCAAACAACCTCCAAAAGTGAGGGGAGGGGACTACATTCCTATTTCCCCATAGACAGAAGCAGCAAATTAAGGAGGAAAGGAGGGAAGGACCTTATTGAAATTAAATTCAAAATACTACAATCTGATCAAACTTTGAAACTAAAACAAACTTCTAAGATTATATTCTAAAGGATTTTGATTGAATTACATAAAAAATAAGAACTTTTTGTCTGAAAGAGCTGGAAAATAAATATTTGCTGATATCTATTGGACAATGAGAATATAACACATTAAAACAAAGAAAAAAAATCTGTTCCCATGAACTCTAATAACCTTCAAGAAGATAGTTGCTAAGGAACAGAGAAGAGATTGCATACTGGGCCAGCTATAAGATTGGAAAGTGTTTGAAGGAAAAGAAATACTTTCCTTGTGGTTTAAATTTATGAACTGTTTAAAAATTTTGATCTATGACAAATTATTGAGAAGGGAAGTTACAGGAAGGATTTAAGCTGGCTAAATATATTGAATTGACAATTGACTTCTGAAAGAAAGAATTGTTATAAAACATTGATTTTACTAAAACCTTGACAACTGAAAATTACAGTGGATTACAAAAATTATATATAAAAACAAGAAGTTACTATACAAAATTGGACTGTATGGATTTTGAGTTTTTATTAGCTTGATAAGGCTAATTACAGAGACTATGGCATTTATGATGGACTACTCGAAAGAGGGAGACACCTTTTTTTTCTTTTTTTAGAAGCCATAAAAGAGGTTTCTCCTTCCCCTTTCTTCTAAAGTTTGCCCTCAGCACAGGTTTGGAGGGAGTGCAGCTTTCTGCTGCAGCCCCCCTGCTGGCTAATCCCTGGTAGCTGGGAGCAAGCAGCTCACTCTCCCTTGTGGGGCAGAGAGGCAGCTGCTTTTGCTTAGGCAGAGCTTTTTCAAATAAGGAATTAAAACAGGAAATAAAAAGGGAGAAGGGAACTTCACAGGAACCTTGGGAAGAATACCTGCTGAGCCCTGGTAAGTTTGTGGGGTTTCTTGTTTAATTACAAATTCACCTTTTTTTTAGCAGCCATCGCGCCCCTGACGGCGCGCGATAAAATCCTAAAACAAGTAAGAAAAAATCCAAAAAGTACACTGAGACCAAAACAAAAAAATTGAACAACCCAAAAAAGCTGTGTTTTTTTAATAATAACTAGTATAATAATAACAGCAAACATAAAATAACAAGAAATGGAGATAGATAGCCAGCAGATGGAGGGGTGCTTCCCAGTGTTTTGTATTGAGTGTCACATGTATGACTATCTGTCTGCTGGACAGAAGTCTTGGGTGTGTGATCAGTGCAATGAGCTCCTGGCCCTCAGGGAACAGGTTCTTTCCCTTGAAGCCAAGGTAGCAGACCTGGGGAAGCAGAGAGAGATAGCGAGGCAGGAGAAGATCTTCAGGGATGCAGCAGGAGCGTCCCACTCCATGCTGAGCAGCTCTCCAGCTGCTTTGGAGAATGGAGATCTTGGACAGGGAGGACATCAATCTGTGGAAGAGGGACAGGCTCCCTTAGTTGAGACCCCTTCCCTGGAGGATGTGCCCCTCTTGCACCAAGGATACTTCTCCGCGGGTAGTGGGAGGGGGGCTTCTTGTAGTGGGTGATTCAATTGTTAGAAATATAGAGAGACGGGTTTGTGATGGAAGCATTGACCGCATGGTAAACTGCCTGCCGGGTGCAAAGGTTGCGGACATCACGAGGCATCTACACAGGCTGATAGACAGTGCTGGGGTGGAGCCAACTGTTGTGGTACATGTCGGTACCAATGACATTGGGAAAGCTAAGCAGAAGGTCCTGGAAGCCAAATTTAGGTTGCTAGGTAGAAGATTAAAGTCCAGGACCCCCAAGGTTGCATTCTCAGAAATGCTACCTGTTCCACGCGCAGGGCCAGCTAGACAGGCAGAGCTCAGGAGCTTCAATGCGTGGATGAGGCAGTGGTGCCGGGAGGAAGGGTTTAGATTCATTAGGAACTGGGAAACATTTTGGGACAAGCCACACCTGTACAGAAGGGACGGGTTACATTTGAACCATAATGGAACCAGACTGTTGGCGATTAATATTAAAAAGGTTTCAGAGCAGCTTTTAAACTGATTCATAGGGGCAAGTCGACAGGAGCTGGGCAGCTTCCGGTTCGAGAAGGCGCACTGCCTAATATGGAGGGTGGAAGTTATGCACACATTAGTGAGTCAACAGGAAAACTAAATTGTAATAGTCAAGCAGAAGGACATGGTAGACCATCTACAAATTCTACAACCAAATTCTAAAGTCAAAATCCACAGTCAAAGTTGAAAGTGCACCAGAAAATTACATATAAAGGTCTGTACACGAATGCTAGAAGCATTCAAGCAAAAATAGGGGAATTGGAATGCTTGGTGAAGGAAAATAATATTGATATTATCGGCATAACAGAAACCTGGTGGACAGATGAAAACCAATGGGACACAAGGATTCCAGGTTACAAATTGTATAGGATGGACAGGAGAGGGAGAAATGGTGGTGGCGTGGCCTTGTACATAAATGAGGAGTTAGAATCTCATGAACTCGAAATTCAAGAAAATTCAAACTCACCCACAGAAACATTGTGGATAAAAATCCCAGGACAGGAAACTAATCTGACATTAGGGATCTGCTATCGCCCTCCCAACCAAACTCCAGAGGCAGATTGCTATTTGGAAAATGAATTTAAGGAGGCCTCAAAAAGAAATAGGGTAGTCATAATGGGGGACTTCAACTATCCCCAAATAGATTGGGTAAATTCTTGTTCTACACATGAAAGAGAGACAAGGTTCCTCGACATGTTAGCCGATTATTCCCTTGAGCAGATGGTCATGGAACCTACCAGGGGAAAGGGGATCTTGGACTTGGTTCCAACTAACGCACAGGATTTGGTTCATGATGTCCTTGTAACCGAGCCCATAGGAAGCGATCACAACACAATAACCTTCAACTTAACCATGGATAGCAAACTGTCAGTGAAAACTAACACAGAGACCTTAAACTTTCACAGAGGGAATTTTGACAAAATGAGGAAAATAGTAAAGAAGAAACTAAAAGGAACAGTAAAAAAAGTCAAATCCCTCCAAAATGCTTGGAAACTGTTTAAAAATACGTTATAGCAGGCTCAAATAAAATGCATTCCTAAAAGAAGAAAGAGGATTGGAAAGTCCAAGAGGATACCAGTATGGCTTACGAATGAGGTAAAGGGGGTTATTGGAAAGAAGAAAAACTCATTTAAGAAATGAGTTTAAGGCTCTTCCTACCGAGGAGAACAGGAGGGATCACAAACTCTGGCAGACCAAATGCAAAGCGATAGTCATGAAAGCCAAGAGAGACTTTGAGGAGCATATAGCCAAGAATATTAAAAATAATAACAAAACCTTTTTTAAGTACATCAGAAGCAGGAACCCAACCAGAAAATCAGTTGGGCCACTTGATAACAATGGTCAGAAGGGGATAATCAGAGAAGACAAGGAGATTGCTGAGAGGCTAAATTACTTCTTTGCCTCCGTTTTCACCGAGGAGGATAGAGAACATTTGCCTGCCACTGAATTAGTTTTCCCAGGGAGGGAAAAAGAAGAATTAAACCTGATGGAGATAAACAAGGAAGATGTTCTTGCATGCCTTTCTAAACTAAACGTCAACAAATCGCCGGGTCCAGATGGCATCCACCCTAGAATTCTCAAGGAACTCAAGAGTGAAATTACTGAACTTCTAGCTAAAATATACAATCTTTCTCTAAGATCAGGCACTGTACCGGAGGATTGGAGGGAAGCAAATATAACCCCGATCTTCAAGAAAGGATCCAGAGGTGATCCAGGAAACTATAGACCAGTCAGTCTAACCTCAGTTCCAGGCAAACTGATGGAAACCATTATTAAAGATAAAATTACAGGGCACATAGAAAAACAGGCATTGCTGAAAGAAAATCAACATGGTTTCTGCAAAGGCAAATCATGTCTTACTAACTTGTTAGAATTCTTTGAGGGTGTAAATAAATACATAGATAAAGGGGCCCCAGTTGATATTGTATATCTTGACTTTCAAAAGGCTTTTGACAAAGTTCCTCACCAAAGGCTCCTAAAAAAGCTCTCCAGCCACGGAATTAGAGGACAGGTCTTGTCCTGGATTGGTAACTGGCTAAATTGTAGGAAGCAAAGGGTGGCAATAAATGGACAATTCTCCGGATGGAAAGAAGTGAGAAGTGGTGTACCCCAAGGTTCAGTTTTGGGACCTTTACTTTTTAATTTATTCATCAGTGATCTGGATGTAGAAGTTAATAGTGAGGTAGCCAAGTTTGCTGATGACACTAAATTGTTCCGGGTTGTGAAAAGTGAAACTGATTGTCGGGAGCTCCAGAAGGATCTCTCGAAATTGTGTGAGTGGGCAACAAAGTGGCAAATGCATTTTAACCTAAACAAGTGCAAAGTTATGCACATCGGGGCAAAGAACCCCAATTATACTTACCAACTGATGGGGACCAAACTTTCTGAGACAACCCAAGAAAGGGATCTTGGGGTTTTGGTGGACAGCTCGATGAAGATGTCAACCCAATGCGCAGCAGCAGTAAAAAAAAAAGCAAATTCCATGCTTGGCATGATTAGGAAGGGAATCGAAAGTAAGTCAGCAAGTGTTGTATTGCCTCTGTAAAAATCGATGGTGAGACCACACTTGGAGTACTGTGTACAGTTCTGGTCACCGCACCTCAAGAAGGATATAATGGAACTGGAAAAGGTGCAAAAAAGGGCAACAAGAATGATCAAGGAAATGGAGCGCCTCCCTTATGAAACCAGATTGCAACGCCTTGGTCTCTTCAGCCTTGAAAGACGGCGTTTAAGGGGTGACTTGATCGAAGTGTATAAAATCATGCATGGGATAGAAATGGTGGATAGAGAAAAATTCTTTTCTCTATCACACAATACCAGGACAAGGGGGCACTCCCTAAAGCTCATAGCTAAGAAAGTGAGGACAAATAAAGGGAAATATTTCTTCACCCAGAGGGTCGTTGATTTATGGAATTCACTTCCAGAAGGGGTCGTGACAGCTGTCAGCCTTGACAGCTTCAAGGCAGGGCTAGATAGATTCATGGATGCAAAGTGTATCGGTGGTTATTAAAACGGATGTCCATGTGCCGCCTCTATGTTGGTTGAGGCAGGCAGGATTCCCTTGAGTACCATTTGTTGGGGGTCAAGGGAAAGGGAGGGTTTTGCCTTCTCTTTCTGCTCAAGATCCCTATGTACAATTGGTGGGCCACTGTGTGACACAGAATGCTGGACTCGATGGGCTTTGGCCTGATTCAGCATGGCTCTTCTTATGTTCTTATGTTCTTAACATGGATATGACATACTCATCAAAAAATTATAGAAAACCACACTTAATATCTACTCCGGAAAGATTTAGCCTGAAAGATTAAAGACCTTTAGAAACATTTCAAGACAAGACAAATACTTTTCAAGATGAAATTTATGCAATGCTTTGACAGATACAAATTACAATAGACTTAAACCATGAGGAGACTAAACATAACTTTGATACTATAAGTGAATATACCTCTAACTTAAATCTACAATCAAAAAATATCCAAAGAATGATGGTAAAGAATGAACAAACAATCCAGACAACAGAATGTGAACTAGAAAAAAATGACTTAATTGGTGAAGTTACAAATGTAGGGAATTATAACTTTATACAAACAAGAAAAAACGTACAAGACTTGGATACAACAATAAATATGGAAAAGATACCTTATGCATTAGAACATCAAAATAAACCTGAGAAGAAAGAAGACTTAACAAAATGGATACTGCTAGGAGAATCATTGTTTGGAAGACGAAAAGCATACATTCTATCTACTATGTATCCTTTACTCCTAACGATAACTACAAAAATACAAAAACTGGACAAGTTGAAAATATTAATTTGGAAAACAATTTGGCAAAGGAAGAACATTAGAGACGGCTGAAGAGACTGGATTCACCCTACCAGATGGAATATTGTATGAGTTACACTGGAAGTTTTTAAGAAGAGAATGGACAGCCACTTGTCTGAAATGGTATAGGGTTTCCTGCCTGAGCACGGGGTTGGACTAGATGACTTACAAGGTCCCTTCCAACTTTACTATTATTATTATTACTTGTTTGAATATGGCTAAATAAATAACTTTGCCCGTAAGGGGACTTTAGAATAAGTGGGATAAGAGATATAATATAATATTATAAGAGATATAATATAATATTTTTTTATAAGATACAAAATGTAAAAATATTAGGATGTTGTAAGTGAAGTAAAAGTTTGAATTTTAAAGACAAATCAAGTTTGAAAATATTTAGGATTAAAGAATGATTGAAATATTGAGGGGAAATTAGGCTTAATAAGAACTCTGAAAAAAAGGATATATAGTGATTTAACTAATTTTTACAACTAGAAGTGAAATATAAATTGACTAGAAAGATATTATGGATAGATGTTATGATAGATAAGTAGTATGGTGTCTCTATAATATATGAAATATGAAAATACTGGGATGATATATTTAAATGGAAATTTTAAATATTTAGATGTTAAATACTGGGAAAAATATGATTGACAAGAATTGTTTGAATATTATGGAGAAATTGAGCTTAAACAAGATTTATGAAAATAAGATACATGGTGAATCAATAAGATGGTTTTTACAAAAATAACATAAGGTGATAAGAAAAAAATGTTATATATGGACGCAACTATTGTTGGTATAAATATAGAAGAAAATGTTTTTATTTAATCATTTAAATATAGAAACTATTAAATATTAGAAATTATATTTGTTTAATGTTGTAGAAGGAGTACACTACTGAGTGAAGAGAAGATCAAGGAAATATATTATTAATTGATATACTAATTATTGAAATATAAAACATAATTATTATTAATTATTAACTCTTATTAATTGTATATTTTTTCTTAAAAAATTGTGAACCAAAACAACATGCTGTACACCAGGCACTAAGGTTGTTATTGTAAAAAACCAATAAAACTTTTACAAAAAAAAGAAAGAAAATTCTCTAGGCAGTACAGCGTGTTGTCTTGGTTCATAATTTTTTTAGAAAAATATATACAATTAATAATAGTTAATAAACAATAAATAATAATTATTTTTTATATTTCCATAATTAGTATATCAATTAATAATATATTTCCTTGATCTTCTCTTCACCCAGTAATGTACTCCTTCTACAACATTAAACAAATATAATTTCTAATATTTAATAGTTTCTATATTTAAATGATTAAATAAAAACATTTTCTTCTATATTTATACCAACAATAGTTGCGTCCATATATAACATTTTTTTCTTATTTCTTATTTGATGGTCAGAAGGTCCACATCAGGCGAGCACAGACTTGAAAACACCTTGGCATTATTACACCATCTGTCATTTATATAAAAACAGATACCCCCTCCCCCATATTTGCCACTAAGAGCAAAACTCCAGTCCAGCCAAAATGTTGAAAATCCCATCAAGCTAACAGCACTATCTGGGACAGAGGGCTTTAACCAAGTTTCTGTTGCAATGATGACACAGCAGTTTCTCACCTCCCAGTTTGTTGTTAAATCTAGCCTCAAGTACCGTATTTCGCGCTCAATAGGGCGCACCTGCTGATAAGGCGCACCTAATTTTAGAGGAGGAAAATAGGGAAAAAAATATTTTGAGCCAAAAAGTGGGCTAAGAGACATACAGGTAGTCCTCAACTTTTGACAACAATTGAGCCCAAAATTTATGTTGCTAATCAATTTCCTCAACCACATCAGACATAAAAAAATTATTAGCCACAATACTATAATGAACCATTCATTTGTTTAGGATGCATGTGGGCTTTAGCTGACGTTTTTCCACTGAACATGTATCAAAAACTGCTTTATTTCTGCTTTAAAAGAAGGGAACTTTTTTTGTTCTTGGAGCTTGCTTCTTCATTCCAACTGGGTGTAACCCAGGGGTTCTCAACCTTGGCAACTTGTGGACTTCAACTTTTATCAGCTGAGTTAAATGCAATCTAAGCTGCAAAAAACCTAGTATTGCAATCTAGGAAGTACCGGTAAATCCCATGAAACCTAATGACCAGGAAAGGGGCAGTGGCTTCTATCCAAGCGAAGCGCCTCAAACACGCACGCAGACTGGAGCCTATAGTAGCCCTGTCTTTTACAGGACAAGTCTGCTCCACACCGACTATCATCCTCTCCAACCGCCCTTTGGACGCGACCAAAGAAGAAAGCGCTTACCGTAGGTAGGGGGATTGCTGCTGCTGCTGCTGTCACTGCCGCCCCTCTTGTGTGGGCAGGGTTGTTTTGGGCTACAAGCAGGTGTAGCAGGGAGTGGTTGTCCCGCTCTCCTGACCATCTGACCGACAAAGGGACTGCTGCTTTCCCACCCCTTTGGGGTCCGGTCCTTCTTGCGTCCACCCAGTTGCAGCGGGTGGTTCTAAGATAATGGGGGGTTACGGTCAGGGTAACAGCAAACCAGGATTGGGCCTCAAGCCTTTCCTATTTATTTATTTTATTTGTTTCTGTTTGGGGCTGATTACGTGTAAAAAACAAATCCCGGTGTAGAATCAAGTGTGTTTCTCGCCTTTCCTTATCCGGTGAGGAGAGAGGGAATCAAAGAGACCAGGCAAGGCAAGGGAGAAGAAAGGGACAGAATAGGCTGTTCCCTCTTTCCCTCCTGAAAAGGAGAGGGACAGAAGCGCCATTACGAACCTGCACTTCCTGTCTCTTGGCGGGAAAATTTGATAGGAATGGAGAAGGCGGAAGTCCCTTCTGATGCCTCCATGCGTCCCGGCGCCCCAAAATGGCAACCTGCGCGGGAGATCTAGCGCGGCCCTCTGGCGACTGTGTGATTCAGGACTGCCTTAGCGTCTACCGGTAATTGGCTTTAGACCTCAGCCGGCGTGTTCACCGTGGCCGCAGCCGGTGCTCAGCAGACTCCCTTGCTTAGGAGCTGAAGAGAGAACCGACGGGGAAGATCCCCACCCCCCCTACGGAGACGCGGAGAGTTTCGGCTGCAGCGTTGATCTTACGCTAATGCTGGGGATTCCCCTTTGGAAACAGATTGTACGAGGGGTTCCTTAAGGAAATGTTGAGCCTGAGAGCGTTCTCAGGACTCCGGCTGCAGCTTTGTTAGGAATGACTTGCTCTGCCTAGCTGGACCCCGGTCTGGGAAGGGAAGGCTTCGTGTGCGAGAAGGCGCGCGAGAAGCTTCTCGTGATTCGGGGATTTCTGTTGTAACGCTGGTTTGCGGCATTCGTGCCGTCTTCTAAGGCAACGGCGCTTGTGTCACATCCCCTCTGCTCCAGCGCCTCCCCCCCCGCCTGCATCTTCGCTCCATAAGGCGCGGCTGATTTTTCCTCCTACTTTGGGAGGGAAAAAACTGCGCCCTATGGAGCGAAAAATACGGGTAATCTATTTTTGGCTCTAAGGAGCAAGCATTTGCAAAAAAAATAGTGCTTGCAGTTATTTAGCAACTTCAGATTCTTCTCTTTGTTGTTCTTCATTTAAATCAATAGTCTCTTCACTTTCTACTGTTTGTTGCTTATTGTACAATTTGGTATTATTATTATTATTGGTAGTTTTGAATAAACATGAATTTTGAGTTCCTTTTTTTTCAACTGTTTCGCATTCAGTGGTAAAGAGCTTGCATTTCAAAATTACATGCCTTTGGTCACTACGTCTTTGCTCATTAATCTCTAAATCTAGATGTCTCTTTTTCCAAAGCTTTCGAAATGCTTTGGTGTCTAGCAGAAGGAGGTGAATCCAATAGCACATTTTCCAGTAAATATCTAGCTGCCAACATGACTTTTGTTAATCTGGGTGACAGTCAATCTGGCATATAATTCAATTGTGTATTCTTAGCATATTAAATGGGGTTTTTAAAACATATCTGGTATGACACTTCAGATAAGATCTGTTAGATATTATTGCACCTGTTCAGAATACCCATTAGTGCTGGAGCACACAGATCCCTCCACCATGATAACGTAATGTTCCTTTGGAGGGGAAAGTATTATTATTGCTATTATTTGTGAACTTAAAAGCAATATTAGAAAAATAATTGAGAAGTTTTAAGAATAAATGATAAGAAGAAAGAAGAAAAAATATTTTTGAATATCAACAAATAATGGACACATACAATTACTATGATACCAATCGACTCAGTTCAATTGACTCTGATTTTCCACTGCTCTATTTCTATAATGTTATAGTTTAGACAACGGATGTGCAAGGAAGGAAGGAAAGGTTTAAAGTATCATGAAACATGATTTGTTTATTTAAAACATGTATATAGCTGCCCATCTTATAGTCAACTCTAGGTGGCTCCCAATCAAAAGTTAAAACAGCGGTTCTCAACCTTTTCCGGGGCTCGACCCTGGCCTGCATCGCGCATGCGTGGCGCGACGGCCCGCATCGCAAAGGGGAAAAAATGGCCGACCCTCCCAAAAAATGGCCGACCCCCCAAAATAATTGCGGGCCCGCATCGCGCATGCGTGGTGCGACGGCCCGCATGGCAAAGGGGAAAAAATGGCCGACCAAAAAAAATGGCCGACCAAAAAAAATGGCGGACTGCGGTGTTTGGCAACCCCCGTGAAATGGTCATTCGACCCCAAATGGGGTCGCGACCCACAGGTTAGGTTGAGAACCGCTGAGTTAAAACAACATACAAAACATGGTAAACATATTTTAGGTAAGTTCTAGTTCATCACAGGTCACATGTTTAAATAACACTGAAAAATCAACACAGAAAACAAATATCTGTGCTAGATGGGAATATGTATCATAGCTTCCTAATTCAAAGTAAATTGATTTTCTATATTGATTAAAAATGTCTGAATAAATGCTGCCCATAAGTTTTAATTAAGCAACAGCTCCTTTTAAGGGATAAAATATACCAATCATGATTTTTTAAAAAAACAAATTGTTTTTTAAAAAAATTCAGCCTCAGTCATATTTGTAGAAGAAGCAGTTTCGGAAGGCAACCAGTTAGATGCTGTGTTTTTCTCCTGCTAATTCAAGATTATTGATGTTTTCAAGTACAAAGAGATACTGATGCATTTATTCCCTTTGCACACACAGGAGATCTATAATGCAATTTAGGAACCATGTACTTCAGCTCCATTTTCAACTAATTGATCTTGCAAGGTTTGCCATATCTAAGAAGAGATAGACAGGAACTTTAAAGAAGTTTGGCAATTACAGACAAATTAATCGGGGTATGCTATTTTCCTTCAAAATGCTATGAATGCAAAAGAAAATATTGTTCTCTATTTTATTGTTAACATGTTATCCAGGTGAAATGTAGTACAAAATTATTGACTGCACTTTATTTCAAGGCATTAAACACAGCTATGTTTTTCTCCATGGAAGGAGAACATTTCTCATATAAAACTGAATATAACACACCGTAATCAGTGTAAAATGTGCTGTGCTTCTATTTATTCAAACACAATAACTTGCAGAGTTCAGTTATATTAGGATTAGCACCATTGTATGTATTTTAGATGGAAAACAGAATTTAAACAAAGCATTTATGATTACCTGCCCTAGGGCAAGTGTAAGAAACATTAATATTTCATTGTTTGTATCAATTACTTTATTACAACATACATTTATTACCTACAAACAACTAAACATCAGCAATTGCTCATATATAATATTTCAGACAATTTTTTGTTTTAGATTAAGAATTTTTCCTCAGTGCATATCTTTCATTTTTTAGTGACTTCACCTGTGACACTATCAATAATACATATTTTTTTTAAGTAATGACAGTATACAATGCTATTTGTATTGTACATTATTTACAGATACTGATCTCTTGTGATGTGTGCAAGTAACATTCTGTATAAAAATATAAATCAAGTAAGGGAAAGAGATATAAATCAGCTTTATATATCTGGGTATTTTTCCAAATTTCTACTCAGCACAAAATTCTCAGAATTGTAATCCTAATCTATCTGAAGTGTAATAGGATGAGAAAAAATTGTGTACAGGCAATGGAGCAAAACAGAGATTTTTATCTGCAGTATTTGCAGTAGCACATAATTATAATAAAATTCAAAATAATTTCCTGTGGTAATTATAAATCAGGACAGCGTAGTTTTTATCAACAGTTGATGGATATTCTTGGGATTTTAAAAGCACTTTGTGGAATTTTTGAAGTTGCTTTTTAATTTTTTTCTCCTCACAAAATGGCTATTATGGATCGATTGGCACTCAGAAAACAGGGAGTTGGCTCAAACAAAGCTCTCTGAAAAGTTGCTTCACTTTCTTTCATTTCTAAGGGATCTTCCAGTAGCTGGAAGCGGCTGCTCCAGTTCTTTGGACTGACAGGTGAGGCTTAGAAGCAATCTGAAGTAATGTCATTTTGCTTCAGTAAGGAAAATAATGACTTTTTGATTCAACAAAAATTGTATTGCCCCCACAGCATCCTATGATTCATTAAAGTGTTTTCAAACAATCTTCCATTTATCCACAAACTATCCATTTATAAGAAGGCAAAGTAGTGAGGTTTCTCTCTAACATTGTCTCTATCTTTCCTGCCCTTGTATTTTTTTTATCATCCTATTTACTTTTTCTTTGTTTCAGCTGTTGTTGAATATATATATATAGAATATATATATACAGCTGAAACAGGTAAAAGAAAGAAAGATTTCTTTCTCCCATATTTGGGTTTAAAGGGTGCAATTTGAAAAGAAACACTCGATATAAATCTCTTCCCTCCCTGATACTGCTGGCAAAGTGAGAGGGAACCTGTGGCCTAGAGGTTAATACAACTGCCTAACATGCAGACAGCCCAGGTTCGAATCTCAGAAGGGTAAGTTCTGGCTGAAGAGAGTTAAGAAACTCGAAATAGCTATCCCAGTTCTCCCTTATTCTTTGTTAGCAATTTAAATTAAAAACATATATAGCATGTGAGATTTTAGCTCCTAGAAGCAGAAGCCGAAAGCACCAGCCTGAAGATGACGAATGAGACTTTGTCGAAACGTCGCCTATAGGTTAAAGCATCTGCTTGGTATGCAGACTGCCCAGGTTCGAATCCCGGAAGGGTGAGTTCTGACTGAAGAGAGTTAAGAAACTCGAAATGGCTATATCAGAAATCCCTTATTTCTTTGTCAACAATTTTAAACAACATATATATATTTGTGCTTGCAGGATGGCTCTGGGTTGAGCTGAAACAAGCAAAAGGAAAGAATGATTCCTTCCTCCCATATTTGGGTTTACAGGGTGCAATCTAAAAAAAATAACCACTTGACACATATATATATATATATATATATATATATATATATATATATATATATATATATATATATATATATATATATATATATATATATATATATATATATATATATATATATATATATATATATATATATATATATATATATATATATATATATATATATATATATATATATATATATATATATATATATCTGAACAGTTATGTGAGTGGTTGGAAACATAATTGCCAAAGGATACATGAGACATAAAGAACAGGTAGTCCTCACCTTACAACCATTCATTTAATGATCATTAAAAGTTACAATGGCACTGAAAAAAGTAACCTTTGACTATTCTCACATTTAGGACCACTACAGTAGCCCCCAGTCACACAATCAAACTTTAGGAGCTCGGCAACCAGCATGTATTTACAATGGTTGTAGAGTCCCAGAGACCTGGGAATGTCATTTGCAACCTTTCTAGGGAGTTTCTGACAAGCAAAGTCAACGAGGGAAGCCAAATTTGCTTAACCATTGCATGATTTACTCAACAACTGTAGTAATTCACTTAAGAACATGACAAAAAAAATCATAAAATGGGGCATGATTCAGTTAACATCTGCCTTGCTTAGCAACAGAAATTTGGGGGTCAATTGTGGTTGTACCTCAAGAACTATTGTAAATACTGGATCAATATTGATAATAGCATGTGGATCACATGTAATGGAGTGGAACATGGAAATCAAAATTTAGAGTTAGACCCGAGGCAAAAGAGATTTAAAACAGTGGCAAGAGGAAACTGAAAAGAAAAAATCTGTAACACTTAGAGTGACAAGAAAATTAATTGTAGCAGATGAGATTATTCAGACTCTATATTAAGACATGATTTTTGAATCATGCTTAACAGTGGTTCATTGTGCTAAATTATCATGCTAACTCAAAATTAAATAAGACACAGAATGGCTTAAACATAATGTAAATAATAAGCCAGAGAAATAGCTGAATAAAGGATACTATTATTAGATTGAAAAAGGAAACCAATGTGCTAAACATCAGGAAACTGATTTAACAAATGGTTGTGCATAGTTTTAAATTTCGGAAAAGAAATGTATGCATGATTGGAGTATAGAATCCAGTCCTTCATCCATTTAAATAAAGAAAGCAGGACACATCCATATGTTTTTAAATGATTCTATAATATCTTCTTCTTTGACTTTGCAATTCATTTAATTCTCTTCTCCACCTGCAATACAAATTCATGTGTGAATATAAATTTATAAATTCATGCAAACCTGATTTTTGGGAGTAGTTTGTAAAATTATAAATACATGTAATCTGCTCTTTTTTAGCTACTGATGGTTATTTAATTATGTGTAATATCTTTATGCTCCTTCTATAGGTGTTAGATTGTGGCAAATCCTTTGGTATATATATCTTTATTTCTGGTATCTTAATTATTTTATTTGTGGAAGTCATTTTAAAAAATAATACAATAAGTCTTTAATTATTGTGAAACAGGATTTTAACATGTTATAGTTATTATTTTTAATAACTTGTAATTATATATAATTATATATAATAATGCATTAATGAAAACAATTGACCTCAAAGTCATGTTGAAACTACAATACTACCATGGGGATCCAAATTCTAATGGGGTAAGAAATGTTTTCAGATCCAGGATATTTTTTTTCCTTGATTCTTTCCTTGAACTTAAGAAATGCAAAGATATTATGCTGAAATAATGTTGCTTCAAACTATTGGACACTGTCTAGAATTGGAGATGGAAATGGGGAACAGGATCCAACTGAAGGGTTGCAGACTTTTCCAGAATCTTTTGCTGGCAGGTTGATATTGCTGGATGAATTTCAGACACATTTTCCAGAATAGATATTGTTCACAAAATTTCTTCCATAAAAGTAATAGGATTTCACTATGCCAATATATTTTAAAACAATCTAGTAATTTTAGTTTCCTGTTCGTATGGAACATGGTTGCCAGCAGCATATGCAGGAGCATTAAGATCAGAGTGACATATTGTCACAGCAACATGTGTATTACTATATGTGTATTACTATATGTCAAAGGGGAGGAGCTTGCAACAAAATTCTGCAACATTTCTTTCATCCTACTAATGATGAGGGCCTACAGATCCTGCTGATTGTTGCAACTTTTTTCTTTGATAGATCAGAAAAATCTCACCTAGGAACTAACATATATACAGATAATGATATTTCTCTGTGCAAGAAAAATAGAACTGGAAAATTTAACTCCAAGTATCTTTCAAAAGTTTTTTGTTGTTTTTAATAAATTGATGTTATTACTCTTGAAAACTAAACACACTTGAGTAAGGTTTGGAAGGGGTGCAATATTCTCACTTGCTGTCAAAAGGAAGACAGGGTGAAAATATGTGTGATTAATACCACAATGATGAGAAATCTGCTTGATTTCCTGAAGCATTTTATAAATCAGAAAGACAGCATTTACGGGTGGAAAGAAAGTTATATCTTCTCTGTTCCAAAGTATATTATTCGTAGCTTCCATCTTTTTTCCAGTAATGAGTTTCAAGCTGTTCTTTTTTTGCCACAGATATACAACTTTCTTTATTTTAAAGTGTTTTCATTATTTTCCCCTCTTGTTTTATGCTAACTAGAACAATCATTTGACAGCCACAAACAGTTGTCTTTAACAAGGTCGACCTTTGATACATCTCCCAACTTTTTCAAGTAAGAATGAAATTCTATGTATGTTCACTTCAATTAGAAATAAGTCTTCATTAGCATTCCATGGCATTTACTTATACACAAATGCATAAAGGATAGTGGCATAATTAGGGGAGGAAATTTGCACTATGCACATAGAAGATTATCTAGCACACTATTGTTCCTTTGGATTTTTTCCTTGGAGACAATTTTTTAAAGCAGAACTATAAAATTATAAAAATAAATACTAGAAAAATAATAGGCATGCAGTGTATAAGTATGCTTGATGGCTATACTGCATTCCTCTGTAAATAAAGTTGTAACTAAATATCTGAATTTCTTCTGTGTAACATTTTTCAATCTATCACAGCAAGTTAATCAGACATGCTGATATCTTCAATATTCATTGTCATATTAAATGGATTGAAATATTCTTAAACTAGAAGAATTTTAAAAATACATGTTTAAAATAAAATTGATTAATTAATAAGGGGGATGAATGGAAAGTTATGGGAAAGTTTTGTGTTCTGCCAAAGAACTTTTTAGTTCCAAGTCTTATGTGAATCAGACTCAGACTGATGAATCTGAATGTTAAGAAATCCATGATTAGATTACTTTTTGAAATAAATATAAGCAGAGAAACTCCTGCTTGGATTGGGATCATTTTGTGGAAGAAGGAAAAGAGTTTTGTTGTACTCGTCTCATTTTATAACACATGTACATAGAAAACATATATAGAGAAAGAGACTCACAAAAACTTTTTTGTTCACTTAATTATTCTTCTTAATCTATTCTTAATTATTATTCTTAATCTATTCTTCAAAGTGAAAGATTTAGTTTGTTCAAATTATCACTTAAAATAGAGTAATCTTTCTTCCTTGCTGACTAGAGGGCTAAATACCTTATAACTAATCTGCTCAGTTGAGAAATTTTCTCTAGAATAAAGCTGTCAGCTTCTGAGCTTAACTTTCTTATGGACCTGCATGTGGATAAATGGTAAGATAGACTGTAATCTGTCAATAGAAAGCCTGTAACCTATTTTATTATGCATTGTCTACTAAATAAAGTATTTATAAACATCTTGTGAATTTAAATAGTTTCTCATACAATGTCTTACAACATGCTTTATGAAGCTTTTTGCAACTTAAAATGTCAAATACTTTCTTTAGGTAATGGGTGTATCTTAGGTCTTTTTTCACTTATAAGACAGCAGAAATTGATATCTCTTTACTGACTTTTCTTGACATTTTAGTAACAACATTTCTTTATGTGTGGAAGACAAGAAAGCAGGATGACAATGAAAACCCACCAAATAACATCAGTATGCATCCTTTCTTACTGACTCACCATGCCCTTTCCAATACATGAGCAAGCTAGATTCACTGTATTCAACAATGCACAATATAAACTACTGTTATAGCTATTCTTGAAGGCCAGCTGCCTCTGACTGCTGAAATTACTTAAATATAAATTACTATTGTGCAGATTCTCAGCAGAGTAAATCTCCACGTCTGCTACAAATACTGTCTTTTGAAAAAGCAAAACTGTTTGCCTTTTTAGCTTTTTTTCTCCCCAGAGTTGGTTTTCTGATACATATACAGTAGAGTTGGGGAAATAACAGACTACTATACCTGAATATGAAAGTTACATGAAAAAAAAACAGATTCCAAAAATGTCTTACTACCATCATTTTTTTAAAAAAGCTCAGGAATTTGGGAATAATGCAGTGAAAGACTGAATAAGAATATGTCATCTGGTAGCTAATAGCAATTTAAAAATAAAAGAAACAAAGGCACTTTTCCATGTAGATTCTTCATGTTTTCACAATAAGAAAAATATGCAAGTAGTTGATGGGTTATGGATATGGTAAAAAATGAAGTTACTCTGAAAAAAGAACTTTGAGGTTTTATTGATAGGTGTCAGTGTCACTCACATTCTGTGATGTGAGAATGAAGAGGATTGAGTATGCATTAGGAACCATAAATGTTATTCTGCTGAATATACTGACTTCAGCAATTTTTGTTATAAAATGAACAAAGTTACCCATTTTCTTTTCTTCCCAAACAGAGTTCTCTGCTTTGGCATATATCCTTTTAGAAGACATTATTAAATGTATTTATATTCTGAATTATTCAGTCTACTGAAGCAATAGATGAAAAAAAACAGTGTTTTGGAATATACTACCTTTCAGTTTTTAATCCACTTCCCTGTTTGAAGACTATCAGCAGCCAAGAGATAAAATACACGATGCTTTGTCTCTTTCTTTCACACACATGCACATAACAGAGGGTTTTTTTAAATAGAACAGCTTCATTTTGCAAAAAAGAGTTAACAGGACTTCCTTGGCAAAATTTTAAACATCTAAGTCAGAGCAGAAACTATGAGGAAATAGCTTGATAACAAACTAAAGTGTGGTGTAAAGAAAATATAACAGAATAACAGAGTTGGAAGGGACCTTGAAGGTCTTCTAGTCCAACCCCCTGTTCAAGCATATATAGGTTAAACACCTAAGTAAATGTAAATCCTTATGGTTTTGCAGTTCTTTGGAGAAAGTTTGAGAAATGTTTCCTTAAAAGGGATCTTCCCACATGGCAGTGCCACAACCAAAGTGGGAAGGACTTAAGTTGGGTACTCTAAAAAAGGGAAGGTCTCTTAAAATATCTTAAACGGATTGTTTAAAAATAATGCATCAAGAGTTGCTGAATGCAGCATATATAAAAGTCCCAAATGGTGATCACATGGCCCAGGATGGAGCAGCTGTTGTAAAGACACACTGGCTGCTAAGCACTCAAATGTTGATCATGTAACATAGGAATGCTATGAAATAAATGTGAAGACTGGTCGTAAATCACTTTTTCCAATGCTGTTGTAACTTCAAATGCTCATTAAATGAATTGTTGTAAGTTGACAACCACCTATAATGTCAAATCCATTACGGCTCTCTGGGAAATCAGTCCTCCCCTGAGAAAGAAATATTTTTGGGAATATTAAAAGAAGAATATTATATTTCCCCAAAGGATCTTAAAGGCAGAAACCTGCCCCAAACAGAAACCCAGTCTGCAGAAATGCAGATGTGATAATTTTGTCAGAAAAATTGGAGCCAGAAAGCTTGGATTAGAAAGACAACGTTCCCTAGAATCAACAATCCTTCACACCTGAAAAATCCAACACATGACATAGCCATCAGCCCCACCCCCAGGGAAGCAGGATATGATCTTTGGGACATAATAGGATTAACTCACAACCAACAGAATAGCAGAAAGGCACAATCAGACTCAGGTCAAAATTCATGCCACAAGAACAACTCCAAACAAAAGCCCAAGAAAGTATAAAAACTCACCACTCCCTACTACATGTGGTCAGCTTTCCTGTCTTGCTCTGCCCTTCAATAAACTACAACCTTTCTGTCTTGCTCTGCCCTTCAATAAACTACAACCTTCTTTCTAAAACAGTCTCCATTTTGATTATTCCCAGTTTGGACTGGACCTGATGAAGATTTTTCTTTTAACAATTTGGCACCCCAGATGGGACTCCAAGCTAACCTCTTCAGTGAACTGAGGACTGGGTAAACTCCATCTTGCTGGCAACAGACCCCTTGTGTCTGTGGATGGGTTTCCCAGACCCTGCCCATGTGGAGTGAGGATAGTAAAAGGAGTTTTGAGTTTGAGCTCAAGGGCTGCTTTGGAAAGAATGTGAGTATTTCTAAATTTTAACTTTAAAGCCTAGGGAGCAAGGGAAATGTGTGTATAACTGTGTGTTTAAATGAGAAGACCCTTTTTCCAATCAAAGTTGGATTTTGCTGTCTCTGTCCTTTCCTAAGTGCAGAAAAGATCTGTTCAAGTGACAGACCCTGGAAAGTGTGGAGGTTTGGCCACAGTGCAGGACCTTTTGTTAGGGAAAAGGGAGAGGCTGTGTGAAAATGGAATGGAAAAGTGAGTGAGAAAATTGGATTTGGGCAACTAGCTAAGAATCACTGAGCAGAGCCCTATTCTGGAAAGGAGGTACCTGTACTCTGAACTCATGGAAGACAGAATCCTCCCTGGCCATTTGCCTGAAAAACTGAGGGGATACCACAGGTTTGAAGATACCTCCACCTGTTGGGGGTAGTGTATTCCACAGGCAGTGTATTCTGCAGGTTGCGAGGAACCAAGGAGAAAGCCTTGTAGTCTCATCGCGGATGGTGGGAAAGAGCACGGGAAACTCAGGATCTAGGATCCCACTGAGGACTCCTTTAAGGAGGCTGATGGATGCCTGGAGCTGGGACAAATTGCCCATCCAGGCAGGAATGTGTAAAAAGCGTGCATGGAAATTATGCAGGAGTGGACTCTGCTCAGGGATGAAGCAGGAAAAACCAATTTGGCTAAATAAAGGCATACTTAAAAGGAACAGTCTCTCTCTCTCTCTCTCTCTCTCTCTCTCTCTCTCTCTCTCTCTCTCTCTCTCTCTCTCTCTCTCTCCCTCTCTCTCTCTCTCTCTCTCTCTCTCTCTCTCTCTCTCTCTCTCTCTCTCTCTCTCTCTCTCTCTCTCTCTCTCTCTCTCTCTCTCTGCAACTACATGATATGTTTAAGATTTGTGCTTTCCCTAATTTGAGCTACCTGAGATTTATGGTGGAAATGACCAGGATGTGTAAAACTAAGAATTTTGTTCTCTTTTCCTTGTCTTTCTGTGTGAGATAAATGTAACTGTTAATTGTCTCTATTCTGAAGAGAAAATAATTTTAAAATTCTGCTAGAAATTCTGCTTAAAATAAACCACCAAAAGGAAAATACCTTCACTTTTATTTTGTCTGGCCAACAAAATAGAGTGACGTGGAGATAACTTAGTTCCCTTTTGCCTTCCCTTGTTAGGAGGGAATGTTTTAAGCTAATTTAGAGGAAAGGTTTTATTTGTGCATTCTCTGTATGTGTTGTAAATGGGTTTTATCTGTCTATCCTTTTCCTGAAACATGAGGTGTGTCTAGCTAAAGAGCCTCATGACTCAAGTTTGTTTGTGTAGGGAAATAACCTCCTTATTAAGTTACTTTTCTTATCCTATCACTAATCAGTGAAACTACTATGAAACTAATCCTGGAACATATAAGCATTTTTCAATCTCTAAAATAATGTGGTCTATTTTAGAATAAATGATAAAGATAGATTCTCGATGCCCTCTCAAATTGTACATACAAAAATACTTGGGTTATAAAATTATTTGGAGCTTTCAGCATTCTCAAGCTGCCCAGCATTTTCAAGTTGCAAGTCCTTAAGTCCTCTTTAACATGTTGCAAATGTTCAGTTTCAGAAGTGAGACATTTCATTTTGTTTGTTGTTCTCTTACCATAATCCAGCCTTTCTGTTGTCCTCATCTGGGGTGTCCACATTTTGTTGTGACTGGTCTTATCTGTTTCTTTAACAACTGCAATATTAATGCCTTTTCAAACTCTGTCTGCAAGCTACCCCCCCCCATTCTACTTCTCCTTTTCTTATCCTCTGTTCTCCATGCCTTTGTTTGCCTCTCCTGGCAGAGTCACCCAGAAAGGGGGGATGGGACCTTGTTCTCATGTCTTTCAGCCCTACATAGACGACTTAGAAACCTTTGGAAGCAGACCACACTGACCCATATGCTGCCTCCAGAGGACACCCTCCATCCATTTGAGCCATGGAATTAGGTTTTGATCCAGCTTCCACTAAAAAGTCAACATGCAACCAGTGTGCAACAAATCTTTACAGGTCCTACCATCACCCAGATGCCTGTGAAAGCTGCAGAGAAAGGAAGGAGTCTTATAGGCATTGGCCCCATGTGAAGCCTCAAAAGACAACTAGGAAAGACTATGGGGGAAGAGTAGAAACTCTTCATGCCTCATTTGTAATGTAATACACCAGTCAAATGGATTCGTGGAGGGATAGCATTTGGAACAGCAAGTATTAAACACCTTGGACCTCTCTTCTAGTGGAAGGGAAAATTTGTCCAGAATGTTTGTATTTCCTGTCTTGTAGAAGTACCTGCATGCACACACGCGTGGACACACACACACACACACACACACACACACACACACCATTCAGAATCACACTAAGGCTATCCCCTTCACCTACCTTCAGTAAAGCTCCAGGCTGGTTCTTGTTCTGTGGCACTAAAGCTTTGCCTGCAAAACTTCAGGCCCCTCAGGCAATTTGCAATTCATATGCTCTCAATGAGGAGGCAGCAGGAAAGAGATCTTGAAAAACCCAAGCCCTGAATATGCTGCACTGGTGGATTCAGAGTGGGAGTCCTAGGGCTCACTGTGTGCAATTAAAAAAAATATTAATAGCCTGGCTTGCATACTGGCTAACCTCAATTGGACATCACAAACCTGGATGCACTGACCGAAGAGCTAAGGCAGAAAACAACCCTTGAAAATGGGCAGCCATTGGTTATGTACTGAGGCAAACCATGGCTGTGAAGAATTTTGGAGTCATGTGAAAACCTGACTGGAAGCTCAAGGTGACATCCAATATCCAAAATAATTGGCACAGAATAATGGACACTATAAACTTTTTTCCACCTAACAGAACTTTTGCCCTGACTTTTTAGACCATCATGGTGGAAAGGCTCCCCTTTTGGGAGCCACTACAGGGATCTTTTTCTGCTGCCTCTATTAGTGTTTTCCCTCTTTTTTTTTTTGGCTTAACAGTTTAAAAGGTTGTTATCAAGTCTCCCTGACCAGATCAATTTTTAATCTTGTGCCAGTAAAAGTGTGTCATCCACATTGTTATGGCACAAAGGGGGGATTATGGGAAATCAGCTGAGAAAGAAATATTTTTGGGAATATTAAAAGACAGAATATTATATTTCCCCAAAGAATCTTAAAGGCAGAAACAAACCCTCCTCCAAGTCTCTCTGCCCCAAATAGAAACCAGGTCTGCAGAAATGCAGATGTGATAATATTGTCAGAAAGATTGGAGCCAGAAAGCTTGGATTAGAAAGACAAAAATCCCTAGAATCAACAATCCCTCACACCAAAAAAATCCAACACAGAACATAGCCATCAGCCACACTCCCAGGGAAGCAGTATATGACCTTTGGGACATAATAGGATTAACCCACCACCATCAGAAAACTAGAAAGGCACACTCAGACTCAGGACAAAGTTCATGCCGCAGGAACAACTCCAAACAAAAGCCCAAGAAGGTATAAAAACCCACCACTCCTTACTACGTGTGGTCAGCTTTCCCAGAGCCATCTTTCTGTCTTGCTCTGCCCTTCAATAAACTACAACCTTCTTTCTAAAGCAGCCTCCATTTTGATTATTCCCAGCTTGGACTGGACCCTGATGAGGATTTTTTTCAACAGCTGAGTGAACTGGCTATTGGTGCTATTAAAGATATAATGACCAATACCTTCCTATTATTGCTGTGAAAACTACCAAGTTTAACTAGAAGGATGTTTTATGTAGGGCATTTTATGTAGGGTATTTTTTATTAAAAAATCTTTTAATTTTCATCTTGAATACTGACATAACAGCTAAGATGTCTTTGTGTTTCTTGCTAGATTCACTCTGAGAAAAAAATGTATACAACTCTGTGTGTGTGTGTGTGTGTGTGTGTGTTAAACATGTTTTGTCCATAAGTATCACAAAACGGATCACTTTAAGGAGCAGTAGGCTTCCTTCAAGAACTCATATTGACTATGTCAAACTAGTAATGCCTGAATAGGTCTAATGTGCTATTGCCTCTGGTGTACCAAAAGCTGAGCTATTTTAGTGCTATTCCTTCTATTAGCTTCACACACAACACAGAATATTTGTATATTTTTATGTAATATCTCTTGTAAAAGCTTTCTTTCTACATAATTTACAATCTGTATATTATTTTTGATACTTTAACCCTTCAAAAACTGACAGTGTGTCATCATTTTTCCATTACAATTATTTTCTGTAGTTGAAAGCCAAAAACATTATATACTAATTCATAATTTATGCCCATTTGATGCAGTTGTATTTATGTACTTACACATAGGGCAAGTGAAAAATACAGAGAAGCAGCTTTTGTAATAGACCATAAGTCACCATCTGAAATACACGGATAAGAAAAGCTGTAGGACATCTTTATTTATTCAGTGAAATATCAAGACGATAGATTGATATAAAGTACAAACACCTGATCTGAGCTCTGATAAACCTGCCATCTTTTGTCATAATCTAAATCCAAAGATTTAATGCTACCACATTGCATGTTCCTTCATTTTCACTGAATTTCCCAAATGAAATGTCATTACATTTGATGGATATCATTAAAGACAGTTTGATGTATCTGTGCTCTGCTGTGAGTGAATAAAAAATTCAGGTAGTGATAGTAAATTTAGATGGAAATATTTCAAAGTATGAGAACTAAGAGTTAAGGGAAATTAGGGACAATTTACTATTTTTCTCAAAGAAAAAAAGAGAAGACATATTGGAGGCTTGAATCATTATAGATAACATAATTTGTTTTGCAAGAAACAATGTTAGTTGTAGTTCTCAGAAGAAATAAAAAACATCCATAAGTATATTATAATTTTATCCAAGATTTTGAATGTATAACTTATTGTGGAAAGATTAAGAAATTGATATAAATATTCCATGGTACAGAGTGTAATTATAGTGTCTATTCTAATTGTGAAAGCTGGGTTCATTCAAATCACAGATTAATCAGGTAAAAGTAAACCAAGAGAAAACAAACAAGAAGGGAAATAATGTAGCTGTAAATCATGCAACTAGGCTAGCATGAATCACTGAAAACAGTACCGGTACTAACTTCTGTGATTTAGATGACATATTAAAAATGGTCCTTCCTGGATTGACAGTTATAGGAATAAATGATAGAATTATTCAGCACTGGTATGTTCTCTTACCATTTATCATCTTGCGTCTGATTACTTCTAAGAATTTAATTAAGGGGGCAACTGAAGAACATGGACCTTCAATAACTTGGCAGTCTGATGCCTTTTTAGGTCTTTTAAAAGGAAATGTATGCTTTGTTTAAAGCTGTGTTTGTGTTAAGTGTTGCTTTCTTGAAAATGCATTCTCTTTCCATTGCTTGCTTTAAGCTGTTGATGAATATAAAAAAATGGGATTTAAAAGCTGTAAGGAATAGCCAGCAAGTCAGTAAAAGTAGTGAAAGATTAGGTACTGATTTAAATAAACAGTGAGTGGCAAATGCAATTTCTATATGTCAACAAACCAGATTAGTTTTCCCAGCTGAAATCTAAATACATTTTTCAAATATAAAAATTTCACAGCAATGCTAGATCTTTGAATTATACTACATTGGTGATGTAGAAATGGTTGTAACTTGGCAACTACTGTGCTTAAACCTATATATATGAATCACAGTTTAAGGGAAATGAGTTTTGCATAACTATTATTGGAGCTTGGGATTCACTTGCATGTGTGCTGCTGATTTGTTTTTAGGATGGCAGCACATTTTATTTTCACTGGAACAGAGGCTGATTTTTTTTAAAAAAAATGTTATATCAATTCTCTCCACAATATTTTTCCTTGACAAAATAATAATCAAGAATTGTAATGAAACCAACGTAAGCAAATTGAAATATCACTCTTGAAAAATAACCTCGATGTTAATTTTTTAAGTAATTAAAAACATTCTTTGTCTTTTAAGATTGACTTCAGAATAGCTTTGGTATTCTAAGTGACTAAATTAAAGCTTTTTAGTGTTTTCCTTTGTCTCTCAAAACAGAAATTAAATCAGATTTAATTTGTTTTATTTGCTAACACCACGGAAGTAATTATTGTTGCAGTGTTTTTAATTGTCTACAAATAGGTGCTTGATTTTAACTTGTACTTGCTTTCTGATTGCACATTGTTCATGTTCCCTTTTCAATTGTGACAAAACATTATAAATTTAAGTATTTAGGTTTATTGAATTTTGAAATGAGGTGATTAGTTGTAGAATGCATAAATAGTTTGTTGCAAAGCAAAATGAATTTTATGATTGACTGTGCTTTACAGGTTCCCATGGAACCATTATATGTAAATTGCAAAAAAGCATTTAGAAGTTCTCATATTTATAATCAAGGATATATGTGTATATTGTCTGTAAATATATTCCAAGAGGAGTAATTGTTGACTAAGTATTCACACAATTGATTTTTATTATCAAACCAGCTATATGTTTTGCATTTGAAAGATAGGAGTGTGCAATATTAAATCACTATAAAACATTTGGGAACAATTGCTCTTTTATAAAAATTAAGTTTTCCCTCTAAGAATATATCATGTGTTCCCATTTAGTCTAATAATAGTCTATCAAAAAAATTATCAACTAGTGATTACATTGAAACCTTGAGGCAATATTGAACATAGTGACAATAATTTAACTATTTCCACATTTGAAAACTGAGCAATTCATCCTGCCTGAAAGAATATGTACCACCATTTGGAAAAAATAGTAATACATGCTGTGACATGGTCATCTACAAAACTAATAATAGAGAGCTTGATCAATACAGCAGTATTAGAATAGATCTATTAAAATGATGAAATAAAGTAATTGAGATGAATTCATATCTGTCAATCTACCAATCCTGTGTGAAACAGATTGTCTTTTTTTTTCTTCCTTTCAATAGGAAGAAATTATTCTTGGATGACTCAATAATCAGAGACTGCCTGGATAAATCTTTGCAGTTTTCTTGGCAAGGTTTTCAGAAGAAATAACCAAATCTACAACTTAGTAGAGATCAAATCTTTAGTGTTATTTTATAATATCTGGCAACAGAATGATTATGTGGTGTAGAAATTGTATCCAGTGAAGTTATGGCCACCTTACTTGTATAACACACTTTTATAGCCTTTGAAACACAAAGTCAGAACAGATTTTTTTTCGGGTAGTCCTAGTATCTGTAAGCCAAAACTCTAATTTATCACTTTGATAAAGAGATTCAGTATTTTGCAATTATATAAATTGTACAATGGGAGACATTGACTTTCACAGTATATGAAGTTTTAAGCATGAGTTCAAACTGCCAATCTTCTTTCCTTTCTCCTTTTTTTTGATTTACCTATTTATGATTCTTAACACCACAAAAAGGCAGAGTTTCCCGAACATTGCCAGATGAAATAATTCCTTTTATAAGAAATATTTATTCTGCACACATACTTTCCTTTGCTATATGCCACATTCCCTCTCCACTTTGTGACAAACAATCTGCTACTGTTCCAGCTACAATGAAGTTATTTTAAAACTTCCAGTTCAGTAATAAGATTAGTAGCTCCTTTAACTGCAGGCTGCAAGATGTTACAAACTGTGGTAGTGATCTAGAATGAAAATGTTTATAAATGTTACAGATTCCAAATAAGAAATTTGAAACACAAATATTTTAAGAATCAAGAATGTCAACGGTACACAGATTTAAAAAGTTTATGACCCTTCAATTATCACCACAGGTTGAATTTGGATTATTTTTTGTCTAAAAGTTTGAACTTCTTTGTTTTTTAATTTGATTTTTCTCACAACCTTTCTTAGAGGCCAAACTCTATAGTCATATTTAATTAGGTACCTGCAGTTCATTAGTAGCAGCTCAGTGAAATAATAGTGGCTAATCTCACAAACTGTTAACATTCATGTTGACCCTGCAAAAGGAAACAAAGGTCATGCTTTAGTTCCACAGAATTGCCTATTCACCAAGAAAACTGACAAAGTAATCTTGATTTGTCACTTTCCGTTAATCACACTATTTTTCTGTTAAATGTTAGCAGATAATTGTTACTAAATGCGATTTGCAACACCCTCTGATGTAGTTGAAGGGCCAAAAATAGACAAACAGATAAAAACATTGTTTAGCTACCATGCAGCAAGTGTTTGCTATTCACAGATACATCATGCATAAACATTGCTTTTGTCATGAGCTGACACTTAAAAAGCCTTTGCTGTTCTCAGAAAGCTCTCAAAGCTAAGAACAAACTCTATTCCTGCCTAGCAAGGCTGCACATTATATAAAATACCCAGTATTAAATGCATCCATGTATTGATTATACATTTTTTGTATCATCAGTAATACAAAAAAATCATAACAACATATTTCCATTGGAAATGTGTCCTAATTTATGTAATATGGGATAAATATTGTATCATGGAATTAGTTCAATTCTTTTTACAAAAATGAAAACCTATAGGAGTTTCTGTGAAACAATTGCTTTCCAAATACAATTTGTAGTTATATAATATTACATGCTTGATATAGTATAAACTATTTCAAAATGGGAAAAAATCTGTATTAACTGTAAATATTTTACATCTGATATTGGAGCTAAAAATAGATCTATTTCCAGGTTTGCCATTCATATTTCTTCAACTTGAATTATAATGTAAGTATCTTTTAGGCACTTTAGCTAAACAATGTAGCTGTCAACCACGTGAAGACCAAGAAAATTTTGCAATTTTAAAAAAATGGCAATTAATCTGATACAGTGGAAGGATGAAGAAGAATAATCAGGAAGACTAAGTTAGCACTTGAATTTCCACTTGAAAGCATCTAATTTTAAATGGCTTAACAAAGGGATTACATCACTGATGTCTTATCTTTTATATGATCTAAGATATAGATATACACATATATCTATTTGAAGAATCAAATATAGACATTGGAGTCTAATTTTCTTTCATTTCATCTTTGGTCCATGAAAATTTATGTAGAAAATTTCTATGAAGAACATTTCAAGTTCTGAAGAAATCTTCCAGTGGAGAACTCCTAGTGACCACATTGCTTTCTTTTTGGTGCCAGGCAAAGTTGTTTTTACTGTATTATGCTCCCTAATATATTAATCATTTTAATCAATCTGTTAAAACTCTTATTTTCAAGGAATCCATACACATGTTTAAAGAACAATAAAATAAATAATGAATTGTAAATAATAGATAGGAGGATAAAGGATAAAATATGAATACAACAGGACTTACTAAGAATCTTTTAAAGGAAAACAAGTACCACATTTGCCTACAGAAACTTTAATACATTCTTTACATTGTTTACTGAAATCTATGAATGGGAAAGGGATTACTTCTCTGTCCCACTGTACCAGAAAAGTTTGATCTACCACAGTATACCACTTCTAAGGACTGCACTCGTTAAAGTACTGTAAATAAAATGTTTTTATTCTATATACCATATTCCATTTTTGCTTTTATATTTATTGCATGACTAAAAATGACTAGAAAACCTTCTTTTGAATTTTCATGTATATTTTATTCATTTGCTGCTTTGCAGAGAATAAAAGCTGCAAAATATGTAAAGCCATATTGTATGTGCATATTGGCAAAAAATATCCTTCTATCAACAGCCCATATAATTCTATCTAAAACTGCTATTTCATTCCATTGAGGGAAAGGTTGGATTATTTCCAGTGTGCTGTTCCAAACCTGGGTGGATAAACAGACTCAGAGACCATACCAGCAAAGTTAGTCATTCTTGATCTGAGTCTTAGAATTTTGATTTGATTCTGATCCCTCACCATACATTATGTGTTCCGAGATATGTACATTTGAATTTTAGAGATAGCCTGCTGATTTCTAAGTAAATAGAAATTTAGGCAAGCAACAGCTTTCTTATAATTATCTCATTATAAAGTGCCTTCCTTGATCATACATTCAGAGTATGAACACTGAATGATTCTAGGCCATAGGTTTGTACATTTATGTGATAATTTACATAAGTGCTGAGAAATTATTATTTTTACTATATTCTGTCTGGAAACTAGAAATGTTAAATTCAGATTGTGTCAAAGAAATTGCACTGTACTACAATGATAATTGTGGCTTTTTTCCTACTACTAATCAAACATCTAGCTTAATTTTGCAATGTTGCATTGCCCTAAGACTAGAAACATGAAAAGCAAACTTTCTAGCTTAATCTATTAGGCAGGACCATTGCCCCCTGGGAAATAAAATATGACAAGGGAATATTATATTTGGATACATCCACTACTTACTTTTCTTCTTCTTCCATTTCCCCACTTTTGTATTGTATTTAGGTATATGGTCCTGTGCTCTTTGGAAGCTTATTAAATAACAACAATAACATGAAACAAGAGATATTATAGTGAGTGAATGCAAGTTGAAGAGCTGAAGAATTAATTTGACAAAGTCAGATGTTGGCAAACACAATGGAGATTTCTTTGGCGTATAGAAAATCAGAATGAAAAGAAGTTAAATGGAATATTAGCACCTAAATTGTAGAAGCTTTTGAAACAAAGAGACACCAAAGTTGCCTGAATGCTAGTTCTCAATTATAAAACATTGTGTGGTGAGGCAGCAACATGAGCAATAGCCAGTGGAGTAGCAGTGATCAGTAGAGTTCTAGTGCAGTTGTCAAAAGACAACCAGACATCATGACAACATTTGTACTGGTTATTTACTTTCAAACTAGGATGACCTACTTGAATGAGACCTCTGAAGATTTTTGCCCCTCAGATGAGGATCACCAGAGCCATGGTATCAGTTAGATTAGATCTAAATGTTTTCCCAGCTCTGTTTGTAACTCTTGAGCTGAGACAAAGAAATCTGGAAGACCAATGATGTATCTTGCAGGTGGAAGGAGAGACAAAGATCCTGCGGTGGAAGCTCTTGGCATCCTCCTTAGCTTTCGTAACATATAGAATTACTGAGGAGTCTCTCTGGTGATATTTTTACTACTATTAGTTATAGTACTACTATTTTTACACTGCAATAAACAGTGTATTACTACAGTTTAGAAGAGGTTCCATTATGAAATCTCTTCAGGTTGATTGCTGAAATTGGATATATCTAGTTTAATGAAAAGAAAGACTAGGGGTGACATGATAGCAATGTTCCAATATCTAAGGGGTTGCCACAAAGAAAAGGGGGTCAACCTATTCTCCAAAGCATCTGAAGGCAGGACAAGAAACAATGGATGAAAACTAATCAAGGAGAGAAGCAACCAAGAACTAAGAAGAAATCATACTCCCTGTTTGTTGGCCTTGCACCTGGATCCCAGTGGCTGAATCACTGGTGATCTTGGCCTCAAACTCCTGATGGCAGATTCTGGATACATTTGCAAAAAATAACTTTTTTATCTATGAATTCAGTCTAGCTGAACCTCTACACCTGATGTGCATTATCAAATTAAGACTTACTGTAGAAACACCACAGTTTTTCACTATGGCAATTAATATTGCGATTAGATGGCATGGTCATGAGTTCACCATCATCATCAATGCTATGTACCAGAATATACTGATGGTATTTTGTGCTTTTGGACCATTATTAACAAGATCTTTAAAAGTTTCTGCGATATTTAAATCAACAATATCCAGCAATAACATTTACAATAACAAGAAAAAATCAAAACCACTTTTTCTGCATATCCTCATCAAGGAACTACTCTGTATAAGTCACCCAAAAAGCCTAAAAACACGTACCAGTATTTTAACTATGACTCAAACCACCTAGAAAAATATCCATCCTTGATAATAAGAAACAAAGTTCAGACACATAACTATCTAAATGGAAGATAAGGCATTGTAAAATAAAAATATAAAGGAAGACTTCAAGAAAGCTCAAAGCAATTTGACATAAAAATGCCAAAGCACAAAATAGTAAGCAATAGTATATTGTGACAGTCACTGCGTCACATACAAATACATAGTGGTATATACATAGATCAGACTTCCTTGGGAAAACATGAAAACCATAATCTTTGAAGCCAATGAACACAAAAGGAAGATCACAGAAGCAATCAAAATGGAAATCCCTGGCTCAAAAGAATTGAATGAAAAAAACTGAAATCCAGTTTGGAATTATAGATGGGAAACTCATCAAATTTTCAGAGGACACCAAGCTGGCAGGAATAGCCAACACTCCAGAAGATAGGCTTAAGATACAGACTTAATCTTGACAGACTTGAACGTTGGGCACTATCTAACAAAATGAAATTCAATGGTGAAAAAAGTAAGGTTCTACATTTAGGCAAGAAAAACCAAATGCACAGATATAGTAGAGGTGGTACCTTGTTCAATCGTAGTAATTGTGAGAGGGATCTCAGAATCCTTGTGGACAATCACTTAAATATGAGCCAGCAATATGCTGCAGCTGCCAAAAAAGCCAACACAGTACTAGGCTGCATTAACAGAGGGATAGCTTTATAACACCTTGGTAAGGACACACTTGGAATACTGCATCCAGTTTTGGTCATCACAATATAAAAAAGATGTTGCGACTCTAGAAAGAGTACAGAGAAGAGCAACAAAGATGATTAGGGGACTGGAGGCTAAAACATATAAGGAACGGTTGCTGGAATTGGGTATGTTGTCTAGTCTAATGAAGAGAAGGGCATGATAGCAGTGTTCCAATATCTCAGGGGTTGCCACAAAGAAGAGGGAGCCAGGCTCTTCTCCAAAGCACTTGAAGGCAGGACAAGAAGCAATGGATGGAAACTAACCAAAGAGAGAAGCAACCTAGAACTAAGGAGAAATTTCCTGACAGGTAGAATAATTAATCAGTGGAACAACCTATCTCCAAAAGCTGTGAATGCTCCAACACTGGAAGTTTTTAAGAAGAGACTGGACAGCCATTTGTCTGAAATGGTATAAGGTTTCCTGCCTGAGTAGAGGGTTGGACTAGATGACCTCCAAGGTCCCTTTCAACTTTATTATTGTTGTTGTTGTTGTTGTTAAATATGAGGTCATGGGAAGTAGAATTCCTTCAGCAATAACAAAAACAATTTGACACAAAAAATTATAATCCATCTATACTTAAAGACTATACCTTTATTTGCTTGGATGGTGGCATTTGGTTTACTGTCAATTGTTCCTTTTTGTATATTTACAGTACTGCAGTACATTTAAAATTGTAGCTTTACATGACTGAAAATGGCCATTTAAGTAGAATAAACCTTAAATAAAGAAACAGTAATATGTAGTTTATCAACCAAAGTGAGATGAGCACAAGTTGATCCAGATATTGCTTCTAGTGGTAGAAAGATATAAGCAGAAAAATTACAAATAAAATCTCCCAGAATGTTGTTGGCTTTCCAGCCCTCAAATAAAAATCCAGTTTCTTAGGTGAGAGGTTAGAGTTTATGCATGGTACATACAAATTATTTTAAATTGCCTTGTTCCTTTCTGTCTGCTTTTAAGATGCAGAGAAATAGCTGATTCCCCTCTGAAGCTTTCAACTTTTCCGATATGAATTCGCCTCATTCAGAGCTTGAACTGGATTCTCCCCCCCTATGGCTTCTATGATATAAAACCATCTGCAGTCAGCAGATTGAGCAGGAGGGGTCTCAAGTGCTGGCTTACATTATGAAATAATATATATTGCTGTCTAATTGATCCATTTGGATAATTTCAGTTGAGAATCTGTTTGTTTATCTAACAGCATCATTTTGTATCAATGATAAATACAAGAGGTGGACAAAAAGTCTAGAAGATCTTGAGAAAAGTGATTTTTTGGAGAATTTTTATCTTCTTAAAATCAAACTGTGAAATACTTAAAATGGTTATAAGAGAGAACAATTTATACCTTGGAACAAAACAGGCATTCTACAACACTTTCATCCTCTGAGGTTATAAATGTGCTATGGTCTATTAAATATGCCATGGACAAATTGATAATAGTAGTCCATCTTGGGAGTCTTAAATTGCTATACAATTCTTTTTTAATATCCTGTAAGACAAATTGCAGCATTTTTATGATAATATTGAATATCTTTCAGAAGAACTGTATGTGGTTTAAAAGTAAGTCTATTTTATTACATTCTGGAATGGCATTTCACAGAAGGTAATAATCTCTTTATTTTAATTTTAATAATTTTACTTTAGGGTCTGCACTTCCCTTCCATCTTTAGTTGAAAAATCATCCACAGAGCATACCTGGAATTGACTCCTTTCCCCACCTAACAATCTGAGAAACATCCTTTCTTATTCTAACAATTATGACCTCATACAAGATGAAAAATTCTAATGTATAACACTGTATCACAGGGGACACCAAGTCACTCCTTTCTCTAAGGATTTGAACAAATTAAATTTGTGCATTCCACTTGTATAGAGAAGTCCTGTCATGGGATATAAATATAAAATAGAAAGAAATGCCAAATGCACTGAAATCTTATCAAGCTCAGACAAGTATTCTAATTGTATGAGAGAGAAAAAGAACTGCAGTAACAAGGGCCCTTAATGCCTGCAGGCAAGTCTTTGATTTTGTACCTTTCCATCTTGTAGCTCTCTGCACTGAATACCCTTTTCAGTTTAACTTAAAAGAACTTTAATAATTAAAAAAGAGTGGTGCTATCTTATTTAATGCAAGAGTCAGTAATATGTACCAATCAATGGTATTTTTGTTCCTTCTAAAATAGAAAATATGTTCACTGGCAGAGTGGTACATACCAGCCATGTTGATTTTATAAAGGCCAGTTAATGTTTTCATATTCAAATGTATAAGAGGCCTTAAATAATTGTAAAACTGTTTAATTTTAATTCTGTTACATTAACTTTGTTTAATAAGGAGTTTGACCTGTACACTTGTACTTAGAAAACTAGCAAACATGAGTAGAAGCCACATAGCTTAGCAAACCATCTTATTATACAACAATAGTTTTTTTCTAGTGTTGGGATTCTTTAATTGAATTTCTTAATAATTTCATTATTGCTTATATTGTATGCTGTGCAGATTCGCTATAGAGTTGGGTGGTCTTATACATTTTTAAAATAAAAATAAAGTTTGTCCTAGTGATAAGATAAAGGTAAGATAACTTTTATTGTTACTTTTCTGTGTGCACAATGCCACCCCTTAAAATGAAATTCCAATGCCCGTGATCAAAAAATGCATACATGAATACATGAAGCTACCATGGTGGCCTAAAAACAATAATCTTGTTATCTCTGTGCACACAAATAATCAAACTACATATATAATAAAACAAATAATTTACTTATTTTTTTTAAAAAAAGATTTCCAATGAGAAAATGTTTAGGTTTATGGTACATGGAGAAGATAAATTGTTCACTCCCATTATATCAAGATAAATATATTGTATATATTTTTATAGACTATTATAGACTTGGTAGTATAATTTAAATAGATACTTCTAATCCAGCAAGGAAAATGTCCATAGTAAATAGATATTTGGAAGGCATTTTTTTTCTAGGAATGTGTGCAAAGTAAAAATGAATTTCCTTTGCTATGGGCCATCTTTCCAGTTCTGCTTAGTGGACAAGGCTGCTTACATTTTTTCAAGTATCTAAATTACTTTCATGTAATTACATTAATTAGCTAGATTAATGTAGCATAGCTAGATCTTTATACCAATACTGTGGAAGGATTCATAGGGTGAAAGGACAAGACATTCTTATATTTTTATAGTTGTATAGAAGATAAATGTTTATAAAAGATACACTTTTATATACACAGCAAAAGTTGGACTTTAAAAAGGAGATGTTTTTAAACTTCAGTGTTGGAGAAATCTCCTGAGAATACCACAAACAGTACAAAATACAAACAAATGGTCATTAATAAATCAACATGGGATTCTTACTAGAAGCACAAATGACTAGGTTCAAATTATATAAGTAGTCTTTGACGTATGACACAACTGAGCCCAAAATTTCTGTTGTTAAGTAAGACAATTGTTAAGTGATTTTTTTTCTCGTTTTATGACCTTTCTTGCCAGAGTTAAGTGAATCATTGCGGTTGATAAGTTAGTAACACAGTTGTTAAGTGAATCTGGCTTGCCCATTGATTTTGCTTGTCAGAAGATTGCAAAAGGGGATCACGTGACCCCGTCATAAATATGAGTCAGTTGCCAAACTTCTGAATTTAGATCAGTTAATGCTGCAATAATCATAAATGTGAAAAACTGTCTTAAGTCATTTTTTTCAGTGTCATTGTAACTTTGAATGGCCACTAAATGGTCTGTTATAAATCGAGGACTACCTATACTATTTAGACACATTACGTGAAGACCTAGATATCTAGAGAATGTTCTAATGCTGAAGAAGGTGGAAGGAAAGAAAAGAAGATGATGACCAGCAGCAAGGTGGTTCAATCATCAGGGAGCAAATTTATCTATGTGTTCATTAAGAATTAACATCAGTTTGATAGCACACAGTCAATCAACATACATAAACTTTGCATTTGATAATCCACAAAAAACTTTAAAGTTTCATTAAAAATTAAATGTATTTTATATGTTATGCCAAGTCACAATGTTCTTTGAGTTTAGTTTAATATATGAACCAAGCCATACAATAAACCATGACTAAACTATGTGTGAACCCTATTTAAATGTCTGAATGATGCACTAATGAGGAAAAAAATAAGGATAAATCCAAAACAGAAGCATAAATTTTCTCTGGTCCTTTCCGTCTAAAACTATTTTGTTCTGAATTATTTTTTAAACAAATGAAATGAGTCAGAACATGAAGGAATGTGATTACTGTCATTTCCAATTACTAACTTTTCAGCATGCATTATTTACACTCTTGCTTGGTAACTCATTAGAAGCTGTAAAATAAATCATTAAGCCTTTTCTTCCTTTGCACAGAAAAAAGTCATGGTAATAAAATTTAGCATTTAGAGATGAAATATATAAAAATAATGTTGAAAACTCATGAGATTGGTATTGTAGAGGAAAAGGTTTTTGTGATGTTTAACTGGTCATATAGCTTAATCAATATTACATTTATTTCAAAGTTTTGTTGTTGCATATATTTTACTTAAATTGTTAAGGTGTGTATACATGTGCCTATGTACACTCAGAGATGTCCCACATTTGTAAGCAAACCTGCTCTTCTAACCGAGAGCTATAAAAGAGAGAGAGAAATAATCTATCATGTAACTATAAATTAGATCCTCTGTTAACCCTTTCAACTAAGAAATGAAGAAACATGTTAACAAACTACTGTGAAGGTTTTCTTTTTTTTTCATTTAGATCACTGTACATCTCAGGGATACTGTTTAAAACTGGGGTTCTTAGTGAAGTAGTACAAATCTAAAAGCATGAAATGATTACTACACTAATACCTCACCTTGTGTATTAGTTTATTCTGACACCAGATGGCACTATTCACACAGATCATATTCTCACATGGTATCAGTTAGGTACTTACACCCTATTTCCTTGGGCATTGTGGGAATGGTGTATTCCCATGGATCTTCTTGCCAGAATCCCATAATCTTTCAAAAGAACATTATGTTTCAGCTAAACAAACATATAGATGTTGATATGAACATTTTATGTAATTAGTCAAACTTTCCTGGAAATTCTTGGCTCAGCATTACTAACTTTCTAAAACTGTACATGGTTCTCTGCTGTATCATACAAAAAAGAATTTTACATAACATGCTCAATTTTAGTGAACACAGATTTTCTTATTAAGTTTTGTTTAAGACCTTTGCAAAAAAAGGAATTATGCATTTTGTTCTTTATTTTAGTTTTGAAATAAGAAAACAAATATATTCTCCAGTAAAGTAGAATTCAACATAAAAATAACTGAAACATAAAACACAATTACATAATGCACCATTATCCATATACAGCATGTTTTTAGCTTTAAAGTAAAGGTAAAGGTTTCCTCTCTCCAGTCATGTCCAACTCTAGGGGGCGGTGCTCATCTCCATTTCTTAACGGAGGGAACCAGTGTTGTCTGAAGACATTTCTGTAGTCATGTGGCCAGTATACACCAAGGCTCACAGAACACTGTTACCTTCCCACCGAAAACACCTATCTGACCTTGACGAATATAAGTCATCAGGACTCAACAGATTACATCCCAGAGTTCTGAAGGAGCTGATGAATGTTATCTCAGAACCATTGCACCATATCTTTCAAAAATCCTGGAGCACCAGGAAACTACCAGACAATTGGAAAAGGGCTGATGTGGTTCCCATCTTCAAAAAAGGGAGGAAAAAATAGACCCAGGAAACTACAGACCAATCAGCCTCATATCAATACCTGGGAAGATACTGGAAAAAATAATCAAAAAACAGATCTGTGAACAACTAGAAGCAAACCAAGTTATAACTAGTAGCCAGCACAGCTTTGTTAAAAACAGATCATGCCAAACCAATCTTATTTCATTCTTTGACAAAGTGACTAAATTAGTAGACCAGCAAAACACTGTGGAATAGTATACTTAGATTTCAGTAAGGCATTTGACAAAGTAGACCACAATCTACTGCTTGGTAAGCTAGAAAAAGATGAAATAGACAACATCACCTTTTCTTGTTATTGTGCCATATCCGTTATCGGACGTTGGTGATCATGTTGGCGATCCTGTTTTTATCAGCAGCCACACGAAAAAGTGAGTTTTGTCCACCAGATGGATTTGTAGCTGGCTGACAAACCGTACTCAACAAATAGTCCTCAATGGTATTACATCCGCATGGAGAGAAGTAAGCAGTGGGGTACCACAAGGCTCCGTCTTAGGCCCGGTACTCTTCAATATCTTCATCAATGACTTAGATGAGGAAATAGAAGTGGAACTCATCAAATCTGCAGATGACACTAAAGTGGCAGGAATAGCCAATGCCCCATAAGACAAGCTCAGGTTTCAAAAAGATCTTGACAAACTAGAACAATGGGCCCTATTGAACAAAATGAGTTTTAATGCGGAGAAAAGCAAAGTTCTACATTTAGGCAGGAAAAATCAAAGATATAAATACAGATTATGTGAGACCTGGCTCAAAAACAGTAACTGTGAGAAGGACCTTGGAGTCTTAGTGAACAATCATTTGACTATGATCCAGCAATGTGCAGCAGCCGCCAAAAAAGCTAATACAATCCTGGGTTGCATAAACAGAGGCATGAAATCAAGATCATGTGAAGTATTAGTACCGCTTTATAAAACCCTAGTGAGACCACACCTGGAATACTGCAACCAATTTTGGTCACTATACTACAAAAAAGATGTTGAGAGCTTGGAAAAAGTTCAGAGAAGAGCCACTAAGATGATCCAAGCCATGGACACTAAAACACATGAAGAACGGCTGCAGGACTTAGACTTGGCTATCTAAAGAAAAGAAGAAACTGGTGACATGATAGCAGTATTCCAGTATTTGAGAGGTTGCCACAAAGAAGAGGGGGTCAAATTGTTCTCCAAAACACCAGAGGGCAGGACAAGAAACAATCGTTGGAAACTTATCAAAGAGAGAAGCAATCTGGAATTAAAGAGAAAGTTCCTAACAGTGAGGACAATTAACCAGTGGAACAGCTTGCCTTCAGAAATTGTGGGTGCTCCATCACTGGAGGTTTTTAAGAAGAGACTAGACAGTCACTTGCCTGAGATGGTTTAGGTTCTCCTGTTTGAGCGGGGGGCTGGACTAGAAGACCTCCAAGGTCCCTTCCAGTTCTATTCTATTCTATTCCTATTTGCATATTTTCGAACTGATAAGTAGGCAGGACTGGGACAAGTAATGGGAGTTCACCCCATTGTGCAACGCTTGGGTCTTGAGCTCGGGCTGTCAGCTTTCCAGCCAACAAACTCAATGTCTTTAACTGCTGAGCCATTGCACCTCCTTCTGTTTTAGCATACATATAAAGCACACATATAAAGCTTTTAGCTGTATTTGTGCTGTATGCTAAAACAGACTACTTGCAACAATTATATCAATCTGATTTTTATTTATGTACTAGATTTATATCTCAACTTTGTTTTGTGCAACTTAACGTCTTATATATAACACTTTAAACTCCTTCTTTCTTGATAATAACCTTGTGAGGCGGGTTTGAGTTGAGACTTGGCCATCATCACCCAGCTGATTTCCATAGTAAGGGAGGACTAAAACTCATAGTCTCCCAGTTTCTAGTATAGTATCATACCACTACACTAAACTGACTCTTCTCTCAAAAGAACCGATCAATTCTGAAAGGTTTGTAAGAATCTGCTTTTTCAAATAAACATATTTTGCCTATGTTACTTATTTTTCTGACTTGATTTGATTAACTTGTATTTTATTACTTGGGAATGACATTGAGCTTTCTATTAGAGGAATTTCCAGGCAGATCTTAAGAGATCAGTTAACTGCAATAATTTAATCAAGGATGGGGAATTTTGAATTATAGCTCCAAGATCCTTAATCAATTATATCTTTCACAACTGGAAAGTCATAGCTTCTTCTTTGGTAACTTAGATAGTAATGCTGGTTAGAAGGATAAATAAGGAGACCACTATAAAGGCATAATTTAATATAACAAAATGTTATATGATCCTTTCATGCATATTGTTGGTATGAAATGCCTTTTTAAGTCATGGTGGGAAAGTCTTCCCAACTCTCCTACTATAATGTACGCTTTCCTAATATAGCTCTATTTTTTGTCTATGTTAACCAATGCATAATCTCATACAGGATGCTGCACTCATAGGATTTCTTGATAATTAATATTCACTGGAATAGTAAAACATTAGCAAGTAGACTTTAGATCTCTTTCACTTTTTAAATATAAAATGAATTATAGACTGTAGTAGCTAAATAAGTGCACTGATTTACTGTTTAGAATTCAACTAATTCAAATTAACTATTTACAGAATATAAAATACAGAATAAACAGAGTTATAAGGAACCTTGGAAGCCTTCTAGTCCAATTCTAAATTTCAGAGAAATGGCTGTCCTATCTTTAAAAAAAAAAAAAAAACCTCTGGTGATGAAGCATCCAGAATTTCTGTAGGCAAGCCATTCCACAGATTAATTGTTCTCGTTGACAGGAAATTTCTCCTTAATTCTAAGTTGGATCTCTCTTTCTTAAGCTTCTTAAGCTTTATTTCTTATCTTGCCCTCAGGTACATTAGAGAATATATTGACCCCCTCCTCTCTGTGATAGCCCCTCACATATTAGAAGATTATTACCCCTAGTCCTTCTTTTCATTAGGCTAGACATTCCCAGTTCCCATAACCATTCACTGTATGGTTTAGACTCCAGTCCCCTAATCATCTTTGTTCCTCTTCTCTGCACTCTTTCTAGAGTCTCAACATTTTGTATCAAGGTGACCAAAACTGGATGCAGTATTCCAAGTATGGCGCAGTATTCCAAGTATGGCACAGTATAAAGCAGTACTAACATTTCATATGATCTTTATATATATATATATATATATATATATATATATATATATATATATATATATATATATATATATATATAGGTTTTTTAATTTTTAACAGAAAAAGAAAAATGCTCAAATCAAATCATAGTGTTAAAATAAACAATAAACATAATCACAACATAAATACATATTTCAAAATCATCCATTAACAAAACATTAGTACATATTTCAATACATTTAATAATAATAACTCAACTGAAAATAATCATAGACCACATTTACCAAACAATTAACATTACTGCCCGGTACCCCCACCACCACATCCCCCTAACCCTAACCTTCCCCCCTCACTTACCAACTATCTACCTACTCTCCTCCCTCCTTCTCTTTCTCCCTCCTTCTACTCCACCCAACTATCCATTTCATATGATCTTGATACTATCCCTCTGTTGATGCAACCTAGGACAGCACTGGCCTTTTTGGCAGCTGTGGCTAAATTAAATTTCTCTTTATTTCCTTAAATTAATTCAATCTTGCTGGATTAAGTACAGACAATACTAGCTAACCTAAAATTTGCCAAAAATTATTCAAGATAACTAATTTGGATTTCTTTTTGTAAAAAGCAGCTGAATGTTTGGCTGCCAAGTAATCTTACTAGGGGGTGTCCTTGATTTGATCTGTTACAGATAATTAGTGACAAAAGCCAGACAAGGAAAATTATATGAAAGCAACGTTAAGAGAAATAACTTTGACTTCATAACATTTTCTGGCTACATTTCTAATTTGCAACAGCGATCACAGCTGTACAATTTCCAGACATGACTCATAGTTCATAACAGTTTCTGATCCAAAAGAGAGGTGCCAAACTGAGATTATTCAGACTTCATCAACTGTAAGAACTCCACTCAGCTTGAGGAACTTAGTATATTTATAACTGATATATGTTTGCTATTTATTACTAATGAAGTTATAAGGGAAATCCTTCTGATAGATTGAGAAGGTTAGATCTGAAGTAATTCAGAAACTATTGGTTATGAGCTGATTCATGGACCTACTGTCTTCATGATAAATTGCATTTCCACCAGTTGATAGTAAACAATGCTCATAATAAAGGCATTATCTAAAAAATTATATATATTGAACAGCATTCCTGTAAATGTCATTACATATTATTAGTGGCTAACAAATATTTCAGGTTAACAAAACACATTTTCTGTAAGAATATACCCAAGTAGAAATAAAACACAACATTAAACCAAATTATTGTCTATTTAAAAAAAGATTTGGGATATATTGGCCCTCCAAAGACTGTAGTTCGATTTAGTAAGCAAAGGATTAGATTAAAAACTATAATTCCATCTATGGCAGTTTTAGGGTTCTGTTGTATTTATCTTCATACATACAAAAACTACATTATTCAAATAGTTTAAATGTATAATTGCCATGAGCTGTGCCATGGAATTAGTATGAAAAAGGGAAAATTTGGAATAAAATATAGAAGAATTAAAATACAGAGACAATTTTCAGTGAAACTTGACAAAATAGAGAAAAATAGAAAAAGAGCTTTAAAATATATTCAGTGGTCTCAGAGTCATAAATTCTGACAATCTTATGAAGCCTACTGGCCTAAACTTGTCTTCATTTGAATGCTAGCTGTAGCAAAATAAAACATCCAACAGTCAGGGGATGAATGTCTCCAATGGGGAAAAAAATCACATTCTTCATATGGATCAAAATTCAGAAAAAGGGTAGGAAAAAAGGATAGTTATTTAGCCATGTTGAAAAAACAGAGTAGAATAAAGGAAAATACTATATAATGTAAAATGACTTTAGAAAGTATGTTTATATTTGGCAACATAATACTTACCTTCAGCTAGGAAGAATTCCAGAAATGTCTCTCTGTAATGAATAGTTGGTACTCTTTAACAACTACAATTTAATAGCTCTTTAAAGAGCAGTTAACAAACAAAATGAAACAATAAGAGTTATTAACACTTTGGGGACATCTATACTTACTATGGAGGCAGAATTTTGTATTTTTAAGCAAGCGGAAAGGGAAAATATTGTATCATGTATCATGCTTGTTCAGACAAGTTCATTTTCCCAGTTTTAGAATGAAAGGTCTTTATTTTTTTTTCTTTTTGTAAATATTTTAAAACAATCTAGCTAACTCCTTTTTAAAAAATTGTTAGACTTGTTCAGTAAAATAAACTTAAACCCAAAATATCTATAAACGATAAACTAATCTGAATCAACGAATCAGTTGATTCAAGAATCAGCATTGTCTCCTAGGAAGAAATAAATCTTCACAGTATTCAAGGGAAATATGCTTCATCAAATCCCAAAATGAATTTGAAAAATATGCCTTCTTGAAAGATTTTTTTTCTTTTTTAAATCATTCCAAGGGATATATTTACATTCTAGCCTTCACATGATTTTATACCTCATTCCTGGGCTTTCCTCCAAGTTCAGTTTTCTTATACAGTAGTTTGTAGCACAGATGGAAAGAGCGGTAAATTACATGCCCTCTTTACTTTTTAAAAATACATTCATACATTTTTTATCATGCCTCTCCACCTGTTTGATTTATTTCATATATTTTCTGTGTAACCTAATATTCACATAACAGTGTTTTTATTCAATATTATATGACTGGAGCCTGGCTATGTCCACATTTCTTACCTGTTTTTGAATTATTTTCAATCTAGCGTTCACTTACATCTATTTTTTCATGACAAGTGAAAACACAAAGTTGAACTTAGATATACTGTAGCTGTGTAAGTTGTTTATGGTTGATTCAAGTTACTTTTTAACTGAAAGTAAACACAGTTTAACTACACAAGGGTAGAAATCCAACAAAAAAGAGGGGGATGCTTAAGCCTGGAAAAAAAAAATCAGGTCCCTTTTGTGCTGCCAATTGCTTTATAAATAAATTTGCTGCAATGGAACTTGTTTTTATTACTCGCTGAAATATTAAAGGTTTTTTTTCCCCTGGGATAATGAAAGGGTTCTGACACCCTTACTTTTATTTTTTAAAACCCTGAGGCATTATATTCAGTATTACAAGAAGCAATCCATTTGTTTGACAGTTTCCTTTCTTCATTGCCCAGTTGCCCCATCATCAGAATAGATAGGAAATCATTTCTGGAGAGCAGAAACAGACAATGTCACTATATTTTCTGTTTCACTTTCAATTTGGGAGCTTGGACTAAAACCTTCTAATTCAGATCACCAGTACAAAAGAATGCAGCTCTTGTTCCACTACAGCACTCATGTAAGGATACGTCTAAAAAGGGGGAAAGTAAAAAAGTTAATGTTTCAATGTGTATACTATAGTTACATGTAGTGCATTTTTATGCTTTAACTTTATACAGTATATGGCTGCAATTTTACTTTATAGGTGAATATATTAGAGAAAGTGAAAGAAATAGGCAGATGCATGTCTGAAGACTTGTCAATAGGAAGGGAAAGACTAACAATTATGTTTCTGGAACAAAGATGGAAAGCAAATTGTCCAGTGAAAACACCTGATAGCTTAAATTCTAGGCTGAATATTCTGCAAAATATCTCAGTCCAAATAATGATTTTCTTAAGTTGCTTTAGAATCAGGTCAGCCTAAGTATAGAGCAGGAGCAACTTAAACACTAAATGCAGACATGCCCTTTGATACCCTGAAGCAAAAATGAAGTTCTAATAATTTTTTAAATTATAAAGAAACCTACTTGTCAAACTTCAAAAATACCCTTGGTAACAACATATGTTCAGTGTAATAAATTTCATAGAACATAGACACCTGTACATTAGACTATATTTTAGAGAACAGAACAATATATTAGGAAACAACATTTTTCTCTGAAAGAGAAGCTATAGGGCATATTACAGTTAATGTACAAGTGACACTTGAAAGACATTGCAAAGGCAATGACTACCATAGCCTATGAATAAACATATATGAAACCTTTATCCTAATTCATACTTGCCTAGTTATAAAGACTAAAAAAAATGAGCTTAAAATGTGTATTTAAAAGAAATAGGCTTATAACCTAGAAGTCTATAGGATATTATTGGTCAAAGGTCTTTTATAGAAAATTCGATTTCATAGTTACCAAGCAAACTTTATAGATAGTGGATCTGATGCTTACATTAAATATTAATCTTGTCACCCATTCCCTTAGACCCGTGGTGGCGAACATATGGCATGCATGCCACAGGTGGCCCGCAGAGCCCTCTCTCTGGGCATGTGCGCCATTGCCCCAGTCCTAGGCCTTCAGTCCCGTCCATGAGCAACCTGCATCAAAATCTCCCCGGGCAAGTGGCTTTTTAAGCTGGGTTTTATAAAACCTTTTTGCTTTAGGCCTCCACCACCGTATGCAAAAAAAAAAAGTTCAATCAATCAATTTCAACTTCTTGCGGGGGGGGAAGATCTTTTAAAGTTGGAATTGATTGATTAAACTTTATTTTTAGTCCCACACAGCAGCAGAGGAAATGGCATGTCAGAGCTGGAAAGAAGGTGCTGCATGGGAGTGAGGGGAGCGGCAGGAGCAAGGCGCTCCATGCGAGAGGTGGGGCGGGGCCTGTGCATGGGATAGAGAAGCAATGTGGTGGTACTAGCATGGTGGTAGACCAGTTGCTTCCCTCCCCCTGCCAGACACCTGCCAAAGCCATGCAGGGTAAGATTGCTGGGCCCACCCCTACCCAGATGCCTTTGCCTCCCCCAAGCGTTGTTTTTTTTACTAACCTGCCTTTCAGCTGCATTCCATTTCTCTGTTTGCTTCTCAGCCTTTGCCGCATGTTTGTGGGACTATCAGTTAAAAAAAATAAAGTTTCATCAGACTTTCTAACTTCTTACGAGATCTCACGAACAGTTAGAAAGTCTGATGGAACTTTTTTTTAACTGATAGTCCCATAAACACACGGCGAGGGGTGAGAAGCAAACGGAGAAAGGGAATGCAGCTGAAAGGCAGGTTAGTAAAAAAAAATGCTTGGGGGAGGCGAGGGCATCTGGGTGGGTGCAGCAACCTTACCCTGCATGGTGGCAGGAGGGTGGGGCATGTGTCCTTCTCATGCCAGGCCAGTCCCTGCAGCCCTGGGGCAGCCATGCTAGGCAGCAGTGGGCAGAGCATTGAGGTGGGGGCTGGCAGGTTGACCAAAGCAGCAGGTGGAGCGCCAGAGGCTCAGGGACAGAGAGTGCTGAAGCGTGCAAGGAAACAAAGGAAGTTTTTTTGGGGGAAAAGGTCAATCAATCAATTCCAACTTTGCAATCTTTCACAAGAAGTTAGAATTGATTGATTGATCTTTTTCCCCCAAAAAAACCTTCCTTTGTCCTTGCAAGCAGCAGCGGCTAATCGCGAAGGAGAAACAGCACGGGGCTGGGAGTCAGGTAAGGAAAGAAAGGCAATTTCTGGGGAGAGCGAGAATTTCTTTCCTTACCTGCCCCACTTGTTCTGAGGCCACTTTCTGTTCAATTGCATTGCTCTTGCCAATGGCCCAACTGCCCTCCCTCCGGCAATCTATCTGCTGCTTTGGTGGCTCTATAAGCATAACTGCGAAGTTCTCTTCTCTGACAGAGAAGAGAACTTCACAGCTTTGCCTAAAGAGCCACTAAAGCTGCAGCTGAATGGGCAGGTGAGTGGAAAACCTTCTCCATGTGTTCCACGGCCTCTTTCAGCCAAGCCGCATTGCAGCGGCATTGGGCACAATACTCAAGGTGGCAAACCGCTGGGCCATTGTGAAACCAGCCATTTGCCACCTCCTGTGCAATGCCGCTGCCATAAGGCTGCGGAACAAGCCGGGCGGTGATAAGAAACCAGTATACCAGTTCCTTACTTCCGCCCAGTTTGTTCCGCAGCCTCATGGCAGCAGCATTGGGTGCAATGTGCAAGACAGCAAATGGCCGCGGCCGGCAGCAAACAGCCACATTGCACCAAAACTGGCCATTTGCCACCTCGTGCATCACACCCAATGCCGCTGCCATAAGGCCGTGGAACAAGCCAGGCGGAGGTAAGGAACTGGTATAGTGGATCCACCCTCCCCTACTCTATCTGCTGCTGGAGGGCTGGCCCGGTATTTGTAGCAGGCTGCAGAGCCTCAGCGTGTGCCAGTCAAGGGGCTGGCAGGCTGTGGCTGCTGATGGACACAGTTGGCCCCCATGCGCTCGCTGTATGCAGGGGCCGATGGTATCACGCAGCAGCCGCCCCAGTCCTTGCCTTGCCTTGCCCTGCGGCAATGGCACCCCTGCCCTGCCACTTGCCTGGTCTCACCTCATCCCACAGGACGAGCCTCCTGCCCACCATCCCATCTGCCAGAGACCCCCTGGATTTCCCCCAACCCTGCCTGGCCCCCATAGGCATCCCTCTCCACGAGCAACATCAAGGTGGCCATGCCCACCCTGGCCATGCCCACCCAGTCTGCCATGACCACTGAATCCATGCCCACCCAGTGGCCACACCCATCCACTGGGCCACACCCACTTGGCACCCAGTGATAAATAAGTGGGTTTTGGGTTGCAGTTTGGGCACTCGGTCTCTAAAAGGTTCGCCATTACTGCCTTAGACCGACAATCTTCTCATAAGCATGTCTACTCAAACTTATCTAATCACACTTGTGTGGTTAGTGTGTCTAATCATGCTTATTAGAATTATTTACTTATTAAGTGTGTTTAGACACTTGGCCAATAATGTAGTATATAAGCATACAACAGAATGCTATAACCTCCTCATTTCTTTTATCAATTGAGTGACACATTGTTTAAAAGAAGTCGAACAACTGAGTTTTGAAGAAAAATATAGATTGGGATCTTGCATCTCAACTCCTCTGAAATAATTCTTTAAATATATAGCAATTATGTGGATGAGACCAGTTTGGAATGTAGATTAACGCACCAAGCTAGAAACCAGTCTCCAGGTTTCTTACTTGGTGCTGCATCTCTACACTAAACTGGCTGTCTTCCACATAGTTGCTATGTGGATAGTTCCTTCCTTGACATGAAGCCAGCTGGATGATTTTCAATGTTATTTTCTCTCATGCATAGAAAAAGATAGTAGCAAACCACTTGCCAATAAAATCTTGCCAAGAAAATTATCAGGAATATCCCATCAGTTGCCAGGAGCCAACATTGATTGAAAGATGTGTGTGTATGTGTTTGTGTGTATGCATACACATTACACATGCATACACACATATACATATTCAAATATAAAAAGGGATCATATGGGAATTGGAATAATTGCATATGTTTTAGGGGACCTTAACCATCTTCCTCTCTTGCTGGGCTTTGACCCATATTTTTCACAATTTCTCCTGCTACGTTTATGATGTGTTTCAGTAAATTACTGGGACAATGAAAATTGCATGCAAGGAGAGACTGGGAAAGTCATACATACATATTTAGACCAATACAAAGTACTCATCCATATTTATTATCACCCCTCCACAAATAACTGGATAAAAGTAATTTAAGAAGAGAGCAAATGATTTGTCTTTTGCTATCACTCAGGATTATATTTCATTTGACAACTTTAATATCTGTGATGAATATAAAATCTAAGGTGTTTGTAATTCATTTTAGCTTAATATAATTTGTAAATCTAGGGAATACATTTTTCAACTTAGTTATTATTAATTTGCCTGCTTGGCTTAAGGAAATCAGGATATCATATTTACGTTTTTTCTCTTTTATTGGGCCTCCATGGTCCTAAACCAATATTCTAAATTTCATACCATGCTTCTTCTTTATTCACGTTATCATTTTCAGGTTACGCTTTTATGTACAATTCTGAAATTATTTTTTTCAGGGCCTGCCTGCTATTCTCTCTTATTCATTATTGCTCAGTGTTGGCAAAGGAAATAAAGCAGTTTTGAGTTGACATTCTTTTTATTGCTTGTCTTGTCTCCTTTTTTGAAGGAATAGAAACTCATATCTTAATGTCTGACGCTTTGTTTCAAAAACCTTACCGTTACTGTATGTCTAAAATAAACCTGACCCTTCGTCTAATAAAAGAAGACACTTTGACTGTATCCAGCAGTCTGGATATATGAGGCAACCTGCCTACTGAGCAGTAATTTGTTCCTTTGTGCTCTGGGTCCTGATCCTTGGGTAGGCCATTTAACAAGCAATGCCAACATTATTTTCTCTTGCCACACTCAGACAAATGAGTTGCCATGGGATAGAGAAACTGAACCATAGAAAGAGGTGAGACACAGAGCTGCAGGATATCTACTCTTTGCCCTCACCATTCTTCAGCTCACTGTGCTGCCTGCCAGCTTCTAAAACTGAACTCCAAGTTTACTATTCCTGCCAGAAAAGAAAAACAAGATAAACCTCAATGTGCTCTCTCAAATGGGGCTCTTGTTAAATAAGTCAAAAACTAAACAAGTTTGGTTCCATTAGATGTACCTTCATGTGAGATGTTATAATAGGAATCTAGAAGTATATTTCCTTTTAAAATAAATATTCATGGTTCCTTGCAATATCTGGTAAAAATTTAGTTACTCCTCTTTCCTTAAAGCATTTTAATATCTATACATGTTTAAGTTAAACAGCTTGTTGTTAAAAAGGCACTGTCCCACTCTGGTGCTTTCAAGATGTATTAGAGCATTACAATATTATTCCCTAACTAGCTTGGCTTCTGCACTTGTGTTTCAACATGACTGTAGCCCAGCAGATTGCAGAAGATAATACCAGTATTAATTTGGAAATTGATGACTGAAGATAGAAATCTATGCATCTTCTTAAGATACTAAATACCCTAAAAGAAATAATTAACACCAAATCATATATACAGAGTTAGGATCCAGGTTCTAAAACCCAGGATTATATAATCAAAAAGGATGGTGTATGAATCTCATTATCTTATAAAGATTATGTGATCCTCATGGGGAGAATTAATACATCAAAGTATTTAATATGTAAAATAAGTATATTATATCTCTGTATACAAGTTTGCAGGCTAAGTGTTCAATAATTCTTGTTTTGAACATTTGCAAAATGCACACCAATTAAATTAGAAATATATTACTGATATAATAAATTGAAAAGATAAGGAAAACAGACGGCAAGATGCAGAAACTGAAGTTACAAGTGTATTCTGAATTAAAGAGTTCTCTTCATTAGAAGCTGTATTTACCGTATTGTCTAACATATACAAAATATTGAGCTATATAATTAATGATTTCTAGTGTCTACACAGGTGCTTCAAAATCATGTTTATTTATTTATTTATTTATTTATCAAATTTATATGACGCCCTTCTCCTAAGACACAGGGTGGCTCACAACAACAATACAATAAAAAATTAAAAATTAATTGCATTCACACAACACACAAACACAATCAGCTCACAGACACCGATGGAGGGAGTAATACCAGATTAAGAAATTCAAAAACAGTTTATTCTTTCCAAAACTATTAATCACAAGCCTTTTTTGCATGTAACGTACAGTGTAACACACACACATGGACGGACACACACACACACACACAAACACAAACACAAACACACACATTGTGCGTGTGTATGTGTGTATTTCATTAATTGAAATTTTAGTCTTATATTTTCAGAAACACGATGTAAATAAATCCTGTTGCATAGAAGCCATGGTCAAGCCATAATCACATGGATACTGATTGCAATCTGTGGAGTTTTCATCTTTTTCTACTACTTTTGCTAATCTGTCTTTAATGGCACAGAAAGCCATTGCAGTAACAACTTCCACTGAAAATTAATCAAAATGTACATGAATGATGTCTAATGTGAAAACTATTGTGAAGGAATAATTGAGACTGAGGAATGCAGTTAGAACAATAGTGCAGGCGTTCTAGTGAAACACACAGAGAGTCATTAATACATCCCAAAGATACCAGATGGGAACTCCATTATTGCATCTCAATTTCTGTAATTTGTAAGTGATTTTTTTCCAGCGTGCTTTGTACCAAACAAAGATTTTCAGTTTAGTACACATATGTGGGTAAAAGATATATTTATTTTATGTGATAAATATATATATAAATGAATACATCTAGTTCTTATAATTATTTCATGGCAGCACATGATGTCTGATGGTTCCCAGCATGGCTCATTTGCAATATTTAGTACTATTGTGTTGACATTCTATCAGGAAGTTGCTGATAGTTATAAGGACTTTTTTGGCTGAATTTGATTTGCCTCAAAGCAGGTCATAAATTTCAGTCACAGTTCAGCAGATCATCAAGATTTTGTTATTTGAGTTAGCCTTCCCCTCCCCTCCCTCCAGCTTGCTTACCACGCTGCAAACTCAGAGTTTGGTTTCAGAGAGAAACATGAAGGAAAGGCACAAGAAAGCAACCTGCTGCTAATACATCAGTTGAAACTTGATTCCAATTCTGACACAGCTGCACTTGATTGACAACAATTTTAATGCTTGTAATATATATATATAATTCTTTAGAAGAACAAAGATTAACTATTGCTTCTGGAGTTTGATTTTTTTTTTTACTTCTGTCATATTCTTAATCAAGAGATACAACTGACACAAAATATGCTAAATGTGACTAAGAAGAAATTGCAGATAATAACACTGTCAATATAAATGAAAATGACAGGGCACTAATACATTTTTTATTCATTGGCTTTAAAAGAAAAATCTGCCTATTACATTTGCATCCAAAAGTCCTGGGTAGCAAGAAAGAAAGAAAATGTACAAAAATGCAGAGAGATCACTCTCTTATGCATTGATCTATTATTTCCAAATGGCAAATTAAAACGGGTGATAACCACAGTGTAGTATTATAGAGAGTGTGGAAAGGTAATAGGCATCTCTAATCATTGGCCTGTATGTGTCAGGGAGCCACAGCCAGTTTGCTTCCCGGAACACCCCACCAGATCAATGGGAAATCCATACTTTGTAATGTCATATACAGATCAGGCTTTAAAGTTCGAAGAGAGACATTTCACTTGAATGTGCATAGCCATTTCATTCCCAAAGGATGTTGCTATGACTTAGCCTTTTTTAATTGGCTGTAATTATTCAAAGTAGCCTCTGCTCTGAAAGGGGCCAGTCTTAGATGGAACTATCAAAAGCTCCCTTGAAGCTTTTGCTATTTGAGAAAGATTTCCCACACAGAGAAAAAACACACAAAACAAATTATAAAAGAACAAGTGGGAGCTGTGACCAGGAAGGTCTTTGCATAGCTTCATATAGTGCACCTTTCCTAGACAATTCCTTCAATGCCATCTATCAGGATCCCAGGAGCATGCCTTTTCTCTAGTAGCAGATGGAAAGATGGAATATTTACAAAAATAGTTTTAACAAAACTATGCCAGCAAATCTGGAGAAAGACAAAATGATCAACAGATTGGAAGATATCAGTCTGTATACCAATACCAAAAAAAGGAGATTTAACAGAATGTTCAAACTACCCGTATGAAACAAAGTCTTTAATTTCACATTCTAATGAAATAGTGCTTAAAATCATCCAGTGCAGATTAAACCCCTAAATGAAAAGAGATATGCCAGATGTTGAAGCTGGTTTTAGAAAAACTGAGGAATAAAACATATTATTGCTGACCTATACTGGGTAATTCAAAAAAGCCAAAAAGAATTCCATATATGCTTTGTTGATTATAGAAGAGCCTTTGAACCATGGTAAACTCTAGAATATCTCTAAGAAAATGGGATCACTAGAAACATCTTGCTATCCTCATGCATAACTTACACAAAGTCAGTAAGTATAATCTGGATAGAACATGGCAAACAGACTGGTTTCAGGTTGGCAAAGGAGTAACTTAAGGATGTATAATCTATTGTTTATTCAGTCTATATCATGGGAAACTAATGCACAAACTCTACTAATGTAATACAAGGCATATAATGAAAAGACGTACTAAGATTAAATATAAAAAAAATAAAATTCATGACAAGTAGGGCAACCTACTTTAAAATTCACAAAAAAGATACTGAAATGGTAGAACTGCCTTTTGGGATTGATTATCAATAGAAAAGCAAATTGTTAGATGCAAATTGGCAAATATTGCTGCCAAGTCAATGACAGATTCCTCCAATTAGCTATAAAAGCATATCAATTCACTTCTGAATTAGTACTGTATGCTGTGTTTTCTAAGAAAAGTGTAAAGAGCTCCTGCAATAAAACATAAACTTCGAATTTCCATAACATAGATCCTCACCATCACTGCCACCACTCTCAGAAAAAAAGATAGAACTTAAATATTTGATTATTGCTTTAGAGGTATAAAGCTCCAGATGTTCATGGTCCTAGTCACAATTTGTTACAGAATCAATGGTGCGTCCACCTCAGGATCGGGGAATAGCTTTAAGTTTAAAGGCTCTCCGTACAGTCCCGGATGTCCTTTGGCTGAATCGAACAGGAGCGCTTTTTCCAGGGAAGCCTTTTTGCAGCCGAGCTGGTCTCTCCTCGTATTCTGCGGAGGAGTTGGTGCGACATTGCTCAGCTTTGTCCCACAAACTACGGAAGGTCGGCTTAGTCCGAATGCTTCCCGGGTGCAGGAAGGCACCGAGTGGTGCTAACCGGAGGCAGAAACTTCCTCCGCTGCCCCGATCGCTAGTTCTGATGGGCTCAGTGGGAATCACCTGCGCTAGATGGGGACGGCATGTCCGGCAGGGAGCAGTGAGCCCCGGATTCCGTGTGGGCCCAGCAGAGCCAAGCGGAAGGGAAAGCCTTTGATCTTCATTCAGGCAGGCCCGGAGTTCTCTGAAGGACATTCGGTTTCATTCTGGCTCAGGAAAGCATCGCTCCCTCAGGGGGATCATGATTTCTGGCAAGCGGCCAGTTACCGAAGCCCGGCTTCTTCCTATTCCCCCTACCGCCCTGTGCATGCATCCCCCCAACTCTGAGTCCCCTCCTCTCTTCCATCCTTTACTTCTTGCCCTGCGGTGTGGTTGGTGCCCTCTGCTTTTCCTTGACGGCTAAAGACAACTTTGCTCGCTCAGAGCTTTTTCCTCTCTTCCCACGGCAGCTGATTTTCCCCCCCCCTCCCTTATCCTTTCCTCCTCTGAGATCCCTGCAGCCCTCGATAAGACAGCACGTACTTTTTGATTCCTGCTGCTCAATCCCTCCTCCTCATCTTGTTTTGTCAGTTTCAGGACTGTTGTGAAGTTTGTAACTAGCATACTAATCACATAATAAAATGTAGCATACTACAATAGCAGTAACAAAAACATGCTAATATAATGAAGAAAACATGTTCTGGTATTTGGAAATAGCTAGTTAATCTACTCCCAAATTCTAACACATATTCTTATTGAGCAATTTATCCTTGAAACAACTGTCTTTATTGTTAATTATGCCATCTAAGAGGTTCAGTGTGTACTTTGCCTTCTCTTGCCAACAGTCTGGGATATTTCCATGATTCCTGAGTTAACATATTTACTTCCTCTCTTGAATTTGTCTCTTACTACTTTCCTGATTGCTAAGACCTTTTAATGTCCTTATTGTATTGTATTTATTTAGCCACTAACAAGTTAATTTGTTCTTATATTTCCAAATGTAAAGTTCCTCATTAGTTCATTTTCCCCTCCCTTTTACTGCATATGAGCTATTAGCTGACATGTTTATTTTCTAGAGTCTGGACCAGCTTTTAAAATTTGTTTTGCCTCCTTTAATTTATAAATGTTATAATCAATTATTTAGGTATTGTTTCCCATGTGAGTCCTCAACAGAATAGATGATAGCCCCCACACAGGCCATTCAAAGAGACCAGGCGTCTCCGAAGCAGCTGACACAAGTGAGCCCAGCTAACTTCCAACCTCTCTTGAGTGCCAGTATTGAGGCCAGCTAGCAACTGCACATTCCCTGTCTCACTCAGCCAATGAAAAGGAAGTGTGGTGCATGTCTATTTGTTTGGCTTTGCTGAGCTTGCATTGTTTTGTCCATTGCCTATTCAGCCTCAGGATAGCATTGAAAGAAAATGCTGGCCATCAGAGAGAAATACCATCAAACATGTAATTGCAGGCAATCAGCATCAGCTCAGCATCAATAATTAGGCATGGACCAATAATAAGGATTGTCTAGGCCTATCAGGGAAAATGGGAGTTGTCCCCATATTGCACCATTTTAGGATTTAGGCATACATTTCGTTCAGGAAAAAATAACTTATACAATGAAGCAACTTCTTTAACTATCAAAGTTAAATATGAACCAGAAGCTTGTGTTATTAACAGGATATTTGTATTAACAATGTACTTTTCCTCTTGAAATTTCATGAAAAAAATTTCTTACTTTGCTTATGACATGCTGTCTTTTGAATCTAATTAAAACTTTCTTCTTCTGGTTCCTTAGGTGGAAAGATAACTCTGCAGAGATGAATTCTTAATTAATGCATAGGGTCTTTGCGAGTCCCACCTCTCAAAAGCAGAGATTGACATCCAAGGATACATAAATTACACTTAATTGAGCATTGCATTGACATAGTCTTTCCACAACCAACTCATCAGAGAAGGTAAGAAAGCAGTTCAGCATAAAATAAAACTATGCTTTTATGTTTTCCCTTTGGGAATGGAAATTTTTCCAGATTACTGAACATATGTTAGTACAAGAAACAGATTTTTTTCTCTTTGTTTTTAAAAAATAGTTTTTGCTTTTTATTTAATATTAAGCATTTTTAATATAATCATCTACTAATCCTATTGTGATGGATGCCAGCACTGAAGTATTACAAATCAGCTTCTTTATGCAAATAATCACATGGCAGCATTGATTCCAATATAATATTGGACACCAACTAAAATTGTTTTCAACTAAATAGATAGGAATTAAAAATATCACAAAAAGCATTTTTGCCAACATATGAAGGCTATATTCATCTTAAAATTCTCCCAAAACATACTATCATAGGTTAAATGAAGCATGTGACACAAGTCTTCTTCTTTAATATTTCATCTAAGCGGTATATGCCTGTAAGTGTAAGTGCTAAGCGCTATTTGTAAAAAAAAATCCCTCTCTTTGGACCATATGCTGTTTCACATTTCAAAGTTCTATCATATAACAAAAGATGTGAGTCCTTTCATAGCTATGGTTAGGTTTTACAAGCCTCATGGCTACAGAGAGACTGCTGTTCATAAAGCCAGAGGTAGACCAAGATTGCAGCTGGCCATTTAGGATTTGGGGAGCAATTTGCTACACAGAAGCCAGATTTTTTAAAAACCAAAGAACTTGCTGAGAGGCACACTAAGTAAGTGGCCTTACAAAAGCTCTTGAGAAGCACAAGATAATTCTCAGTGCTTCTGACAATTCCAGAGAATCCAGGCCAAACATCTTATAGAATTCCCTGAAATGTAGACTTGATTAGATTAATATTATATATGTGTGTGTATATATGTATGTATATATATATGTATATGTATATATGTGTGTATGTATACAGTGTGTAATACTGTACCCACTTTTAAAACTAGATAAGGTGGTTTTAATCTGCAAAATGCTTTTATTTAGTGTCTTGCTGTTGAATAATTTATGGAGTAAATTTATTAGAAATGTCTATAAAGCATACTTTCATAATATTCTCCCTTAATTTTAGACCAGCTGTCCAGTACTATAGTAAACATTGAACTTTTTGTAGTAAATGTTATTTAAGTAATGTTTGAGCTACATTCATTAAATCTAACAAGACACTAAGATTGAGACTGCAGAACAATGCAGTAAAGCTGAAATCATTAATACATTTGAAAGGAGAGATACCAGCTGTAACGGAGTGGTTAGAAAGATAGGATGGAAGGAGCTGCGTAATATCAATATAGTTCCTGGTAGAAAGTTAAAAATCATGAAAGTTAAGTGCTGGAAACCATCAAGCCGGAAAATGGATGGAATCCAAAACATGCCTATTTAAAAAGAAAAGAAAAAGAAAACCTCCTTTTATGGCTTAAGCAACAGTTCAAGCTATAAAGATAATCTGTTTGGTCTGGGAACATGGCTTTTGTCCAGATTAGCGCTTTTGTCCAGATAAGTTAAGATCATCTTAAAAGGAGTGTTTGCTTTCTCCTGTTTTGACATTTCTTTTCATTCACTAAGTTTTTTCCCAGTGCCTTATGTTACATTATCAATGAAAAGCATGTCTGGCTGGCAGTGTTTCACTGCCAGTCTAGTAGTTTGAACCAGTGTTTTAGAAGTTTTTTGGGAGGGAAGGTGTGATAGGTTTGAGATTTTCAAGGTTTCATGTTTGGGATGGGCAGCTGACCGTTTAGAATGATCAAATGGTCTCATCCTACACAGAGAGAAATTGAAGTATAAGTATATTCCTGGGATCTAAAGAGATACTGTACCTCTCTCCTAAATTGGGCAATTATTTGTTCTAATTCATATCTGGTCAGAATATTCTACTTGGTTCACACTTGTACATTAAAGACAATTCTACATCATGGTTTTACAGACAAGGTACAAAGAAGCTTATATTTCTGAATTGAATGATTTTTAGTAAGACATCCAACTATATAACTTTATTTTAAAAACTCTGGATTGGAGTTGATGAAGTTCTAGAGCTTGAATGAAGAAAGAAAGAAGGAAAGGAACTCGACTTATCTGTTTATTTTAATCAGCTCTCAAGTAAATGCTTTTGGTCTGGAATTTTTAAATAATTATATAAAATGTTTTGCAAAAAATTACAGAAAGTTGAAACAATTTTATATATATGAAAATGAAAATTGTTAAATACAAATTTAACATTTCTTTTAAGAGATATATGAAAGTTATAAAAATACAGATTCACTGAGGTATACTTTTTGAATGACCTTTTACTAGGTCGTTCATAGAATTATTCATTTAAATTTATTGGCCACTCAACTTCAATAGATTCTGGGCAGCGCACAAACCTAGAAGAAAAACTAAGAACAACTAAAACATTAAATCAGGATAGACATCCGAATTTAAAATGGCAAAGTCTCTGCTTTCTTGTCCTTAACCATGGTCATAGCTTGTTTCTATTTGGTTTTTGTTAATCTAACAAACAAAAGTTGAATTTACTAGCATTTCTTCCACTGTACTAAATGAATTATTAAGCATTAAAGAGATTGTTACTGTGAATCCATAATTTTCTTAATCAGCAACTGCACAAGTAGCCTTATCAACTTTTTACTTGATCATAGCAATAATAATTACATAGGCAGCCAATAACAGCCATCATTATTCTAGTTACAACAAGCAGGAATCAGTTTCTGAAAGTTGATACTACATCTTGTTAGAAACTCGCATATCTATCAATGCACTTTTCTTTAGCATTTAAGGAGGTAGGTTTCTGAACCAGAAAAGCCTAAAGAAGCCTAGATTGAAGGCTAGCAGTTTGAGTGGTCATATGTCACTCAAGAAGTACATATGTTCTTTTTTAATAAGCCCATGCTTATGCAGAGGTCAGTACTAGCAAGAGCACTAACAATAGCACTTAGACTTATATATCGCTTTACAGTGCTTTACAGCCAGTGGTGGGATTCAAATATGTGAACAACCGGTTCTCTGTGTGGATGCCCTTCCGGAAGTCCATTCTGGGCCTGGACAACAAAAAATTAGCTACTGGTTCTGCCAAAGTGGTGCGAACTGGCTGAATCCCACCACTGTTTTACAGCCCTCTCTAAGAGGTATACAGAGTAAATTGCAACTGTAGCTTAATAATATGAAAGCATTTTATTAACAATATTTTTCTAAAGGATTAAAAAATGTAATAGAATATATGCAACATTATAATAATAAATGTGAATTCTCTATATAACTGTATCATTCCAAGTGGCAAGTCAATTCATAATTGTTGTATTTTGGTTTCAATATTTTTTTGTGTGACTGTGTGCACGCTCATACCTGCATTTGTCTCCTTTGTTAGGCTCTTTTCATAACATCACATTGTTTCACTAAGAGTTAGTACTCTGGCAGAATTGTTGTATTTTTTTTAGCCTTCATCAATAAATCTTACACCATTTCATGATGATCTGTTAATTTTTTTATATTATCCTACAATTAGCCCATCTATTAGGTTAATAAAACAAAATGTGAATTCAGATAACTATTTATTTGACTATTGTTTATTATATTTATATGTTTTGTCTTTCCTCTGGGTGTTCAAGTTAGCATACACAAACGATTTCCTTCATTTTGTTCTAAAATGAAAATCTTGTGAAGTAGGCTGGACTGTCATGACTGTCCCAAAGTATCTCAATAACAAAGGAAGTAGGGGCTTCCGGTGGCTCCGCCGGCGTCGATGGAGTCTCTAACGTGAGGCTCCGTTCTCTGAGTCAGTAAAGCCGTCAACAACAGCGCTCATCAGCTGTTTGTTGCGGTGAAAAAACTCCCCTTCGGGCAAAGAAGGGGAGTAGAGCATCAAGAGCCGGGTTGAGCCCTTCCAAGACCCCTGGAAAAAATTTTCAGGGGCAGAGAAGGTGTGCTCCCCAGGCACTTGAAACGCTCCTGCTCAGAGACGCTTCTGTCGGCTGACAGAATTAGACGTCGCGACCGCCTCTGCTTTTAAAGGAGATTAATAAGGACTTTATACAGACGGAATGGATACAGGAGTCTTTTGAATACTGCAAGTATTCTTTTTACTTTGTTTCTGCCTTTGTATCTACAAACTTTTCTGAATCAACATAATCCTTTTAAGATGGCGTTTGCTCTTTCTACTGAGTGAAAGTGAAAAACGAAAGTGTTTACTCCGCTGAGAAAATGAAACTGAATTTTTTCTTTTTCCTTTGAAGAGATGTTTGAGATACTATTTGGACTTGATTCATTTATTGATTTATTTAATCAACTATAATTTAATTGGATTTTAAAAGAAATTGAGAAGGGCGGAAGTGGAAAAATTTTTACTTTTTTTTTTTTAGTTCTCCTTTCTCTTCCTCAATTATGACTACAAGACAAAAGGCAGCTGCTAAGGCGGCTATGCCCTCTCCAGGACAGCTAGTTAAATCACAGTCTGCTCCTTTAGAATCTCAAGAGCCTGCACAGCCTGTTTCATAAATGCTTACAGTGAAAGATTTACAATCTGCTTTAACAGATGTAATATCCTTATTTAATGATAGGTTTGATAAATTGGAAGATAAATTTGATGTGAAAATAGAGGAAAAGATGGCAGAGCAGAAAAAAGACTTTAAAGCTATGATAGAAGCCTCTAATCAGGAGATGAGAGAAGATATTGTAGACGCTATTAAAGGTGTCTGGGACTATACTATTGCTGTTGAAGAGAAATTAGAAAATGCTGAGCAGCATTTTGAAGAAAAATTAGAAGAAATTAGAAGTGATGTACAAGATCAAGCTACTTTGACACAATATCATCAGATGCAGTTTGCGGTTAGAATTAGGGGATTTAGAGATGTATTAAATGAAAACCAAGAGGACTTAAGAAAAAATTTTTCTGAAGCTTTAGCAAAATTTTTGGATGACTCAGTTGAGAATGTGGCCTGGCAGATTGAACGATTGTTTAGAATGAACTCACGTATTGCTGTACAAAGGAATTTGCCTAGAGACATTGTGATATATTTTAATACAAGAAAATATAGAAATTGGGTTCTTTCTATAGCTTATAATAAACAATTGAGTGTTGCTGGCCAGGAAGTACAGGTTTTGAAAGAGATACCTCCTAAGATGTTGAGATCAAGGAAAGATTATGCCTTTTTGACGGAGGAGCTTAAAAGAAGAGAAATACAATATAGATGGGAGGTACCAACTGGACTGTCTTTACTTTTTAAAAATAAAAGATACCGTTTGTTTACTGTTGCTAAAGCGAAGGATTTTTTTGAGAATATATTGATGGTTGATAGATCTACTTCCCCAAAACCTAAGGGGGCAACTTTGGTTAAAGATTTAGAATTATTGCAATCTGCGGAATTTCAACAACCTCGACTAATTTCATCGGTTCTTTTGGATAAAGCAGTTGAACAACCAGTGCAGTCAATTGATATTTTTCAACCTTTGGCAGTAGACAAGCCTAAAGATCCAAGGCGTGTACGTGAATCTACTAAGGTTATTGAACAAAGAGAAAAAATACAACCAACTCAAACCAAGCAAACTGATCTGACATCTATGGAAGCCATGGGAGCAAGACCCAAGAGGCAGGAAGAAGTGGAATGGTCTTTGCAGAAGCTTTCACGTAAAGGCCATGTCAAATAAATATTTGACGTGGAATGTTAACGGTTTAAATTCTCCACAAAAAAGGAGGAAGATATTTCATTATTTGAAGCAATGTAAAAATGATGTAATCTGTCTACAAGAAACTCATATTAGATCTTCTGATCAGAAATATTTGATTAATAATAAGCTGGGTACACATTTTGTGGCATCATCTCTAGTTAAAAAAAATGGAATTGTTATTTATGTTAAAAATAATATAAAAGCTAAATTAATAGAAGCAGATAATCAAGGTAGATTTTTAGCTATAGAAATTTTACTGGATGGGAAGAAAGTTCTCTTGATGGGTATATATGCTCCAAACCAAAAACAAGATATGTTTTATAAATCATTACACAAAAAGTTATTAGAGTTGGATTACAGATCTTGTATTTTAATGGGAGATTGGAATGGAATCCTTGATGCTGGTTTGGATAAGAAAAAGACTTCACTAGTTTCTCAATCGCGTTCAATTTTGCCTAAATCTTTTTTTGATATTAAAGATGATTTTAATTTGTTAGATATTTGGAGAGAAAGACATGGTAGGGATCAAGAGTTTACTTTTTTCTCTGACAGACATCAATCATTTTCTAGAATTGATTTTATTTTAACTACTAGTGATTTTATGTTAAATTTAAAGAAAGTTAAAATCTTACCTAATGTATTGTCTGATCATAATCCAGTTATGATGGAATTAAGGACTGGCCAATTTTTAAGCAGATCCTGGAGACTTAATGAAAACTTGTTTAAATATGAAATGTATGTGCAAGAATGTAAAAAGGCTATCAAGGAATTTTTTAGGTTAAATAAGAATGTAGGTTTACCAATAGAAACGGTGTGGGACTCTAGTAGGGCCCACATGTGTGGAATATTAATTGAATTGAATGTTAGGCATAGACGTAAACAAGAGGAAAAGAGGCGAGTTTTAGAAGCGGAAATAAGAAAGAAAGAGTTATTATTAATAGATAATCCAGATGATAGTAATATTAAAGAAGGGATAAAGGTTTTACGGAAACAATTTGATATTTTGATGACCGACCAGGTTGCCAGGAATATACAATATGCTAAACATAATACTTTTTTTAACGCTAATAAACCTGGCAGATGGCTGGCTTATACATTAAGGAAAAAACAAAAATCCCGTTTAATTGAGAAGGTAGAATATAAGGGGCAAGAAGTATTTCACCAAGAAACTATTAAGAAGGCTTTTCTAGAGTTCTACACCAAATTGTATGCTGAAGAAAAAGTTCAAGAGGAAGAGATAGATGCCTTTTTACAAAATCAAAATGTTTCGGAAATTACTTTGGAACAAAGAGATAGATTAAATGCTTTGATTAGGTCAGAAGAAATTATTGATGCAATTAAACAATTGAAATTGGGAAAATCTCCAGGAACTGATGGTTTTACCACGATTTATTATAAGTGTTTACAGGAGGAAATGGTGGAACATTTGAGGGAGTTATTTGTCAGTATACAAGAGGGTGGTCGGGTTCCACCCTCTTGGAAAACGGCTAATGTATGCTTGATTCCTAAAGAGGGCAAAGATAATGTTCAAGTAGAAAATTTTAGACCTATCTCCTTGTTAAATACGGATTACAAGATTTTTGCAAAAATCTTGGCTAATAGATTAATGACAGTTTTGACACAGAAGATTCACCCGGATCAAACTGGTTTTTTACAAGGGAGACAGATGAAAACCAATGTTAGACAACTTGTTAACATATTGGAATATTTGGATAAACATATTCAAGTACCGGCTGTCTTAATGTTTTTAGATGCAGAAAAAGCTTTTGATAGATTGAATTGGACATTTCTGCAAAGGCTTGTGCTAAGGATGGGAATGGGGGACCAGTTTATTAACTCTATATCAGCTATATATCAGAAACAAACAGGACAGATCATAGTAAATGGACAATTAACAGATTCATTTAATATAGAAAAGGGTACTAGGCAGGGTTGTCCCTTATCCCCTTTGTTGTTTGTTTTAACTTTAGAGGTACTATTGAACAGGATTAGAGCATCAGAGGAATTAAAGGGGGTACAAATTAGACAACATAATTATAGATTATGTGCCTTTGCAGATGATTTACTTGTGACACTAACTCAGCCAGTACAATCGGCTCAGAGTTTGATGGAAATTATTCGAAATTATGAAAAAGTTTCAGGTTTCAAATTAAATTTATCCAAGACAAAGATGTTGGTTAAAAATTTTGATAATAAATTAAAACAAGATCTGGAAAGAATAACGGGATGCGAGATAGTTAAAAAAGTTAAATATTTAGGAATTTATATAGAAGCTTCAAATGGTAAATTATATAAGAATAATTATGAACTCTTATGGTGCAAAGTACAAAAAGAATTGGAGAATTGGAAAAAATTACAATTATCTATGTTGGGCAGAATAGCCGCTATTAAAATGAATGTATTGCCGAAATTCTTATTTTTATTTCAAATGTTACCAATACTTAAAAAGGATGGAAATCTTGATGAATGGCAGAAAGGTATAAACAAATTTATCTGGGATGGCAAGAAACCAAGGGTCAAATTTAAAATTATTCAAGACACAAGAGAGAGAGGTGGTTTGAAAGTGCCTAATTTTAAATTATATTATGATGCAGCAGTTCTAGTGGCAATAAGTGATTGGATTAACTTAACAAATGAAAGAATATTAAATATAGAAGGATATGGGTTAGTATACGGGTTCCACGCGTACTTAGTTTATGATAAAAAACTGGATAGGGGTTTTAAAGAGCATATAATAAGAAACTCTGTGTTGCGTGTCTGGAAAAAGTATTATTATAAGTTAAATGGCAAAATTCCTTTATGGACAGTCCCCAGGCACGCAATACAGAGTGTAGGTATACAACAAATTCAAGACGTGGTGCCCTATGATAAACTTTTAAATAAAGAGGGGAATAGCCTAGAACTGAAATCATTAGACAGATTAAGGGAGGAAGGTATAGCTCATAATTGGTATTATTATGCACAACTTCAAGCCAGATGGCAAAAAGATGTCAAGATGGGTTTTTCCTTAAAGGATGATGAAAAATTAATTATACAAATTAGAGATCAAAGAATGATGCATATTAGAAGAATATATGATGCTTTAATTGAAATTGATTCTGGAACTGAATTAATTAAAGATTGTATGATTAAGTGGGAAGGTAATTTCGGACACCCAATTATGATGGAAACTTGGAAAAGAATATGGGTGAAAAATGTTAAATTTACACAAGCTCAGCACTTAAGAGAAAATTTTTACAAAATGTTTTACAGATGGCACTTAGATCCCAAAAAATTATCGTTTATGTATCCAAACTTGCAACCCAAATGTTGGAGATGTGATTCTATGGACGCTACTTATTTTCACATTTGGTGGTCTTGTAAAAAAATTAAGGCTTTTTGGATAAAAATATGGTGGATTCTTCAAAATATCTTGAAAAAGCGTATTGAGTTTGTACCACAGTTGTTTTTGCTGGGTATTACAAAGGACTGTTCCACCATAGAGACTAAATTGATTTTGAACTTGACTACAGCTGCAAGACTGTTGGTGGGACAATATTGGAAGTCATCTGAAATACCATCTATTGAAGAATGGACATTAAAAGTTACCCATCTTGTTGAGATGGCCAAGATTTCGGCATACCTGAAGAACCACTCAAATGAAACGTTTTTGATGGACTGGAAGAAATGGATTGATTATATGCAAAAGAAATATCAGTTGAAAGAATTAGATTTGATATATGGATAAATACTTTAATATAGTAGTTTAGTGGGGTTTCTTGCGTTTTTTTACCCTGTATTCATTCTGGGAAGCCTGGGGGGGGAGGGGGGAGGGAGATAATATATATCAGTTTATTTTTTTTTTTCAACTGTAGTTGGGGGTTTAAGGGATTAGATAATTTTTGTAGGATGCTCGGGAGAATTTTAGTTAGCGCTTTAGATGTTGAGGAGGAGGAACGAAAGTTCAAGAGAAGTGGGTTGTTGGAGGGCTTTGTGGAGGGGGGTTCCGAGCAGCTACTTGTATGTTTTTTGTTTTTTTTTTAATATGTAATTTGTTTGTTCTCAGTTGAATCAATATGTTATTACGTTATAATTGTTAAAAGTTTTTTAAAAAAAATTAATAAAAAAAATTATATATAAAAAAAAATAACAAAGGAAGTAATTTGAACAAAGATCTGTTTGATCTTTGATCCAACACCTGAACCATTATATCACACAAAATATTCTAGTCATTCATATCAGATTTTTTTTAAAAGGATACCAACTCTGGGCAATCAATTTTGTAGGCACATTCCAATCTATTGTAGATAATTTGATCAAAAACTTTGAATATACATGATTTTGTCTTTTTAACTTCAACTGTATATATTTTGGGACACTTATGAAACATTTAAGCTTAGAAGCCCGGAATATATTTTTGTTTGATGTTACTTATGTGTTATTAGTAATTTCTCAAGGTTATTCTAATGCAAATTATCCTCTATTTCTACTCACACACAACAAATGCCCATTTGAAAATTTTCAACACCAAATAAGATACTATATTTGTTAGGTTAATCTACATAAGCTTGACATAAATTGGCATATTACTTTCTTATACCTTTTTAAAACCTCTTTTCAACAGGTAACCTCTTTTTAAAATTTATATGGCATGACAGTTATCTAGTCTGGAAGATGCATTGTGTATATGCGCCTTTAAGTCAGTATTGACTCTTGGTGACTGCCTGGACAAGTCCTTACAATTTTCTTGGCAAGGCTTTTTGAAAGTAGCTTGCCATTGCCTGCTTCCTAGGGCTGAAAGCTGGCTTTGTGCCTAAGGTAGGACTAGATATTATGTGCTTTCAGTTTCTAGACTGGAAGATAACCTGGAAATATTTGTTAATATGAAAATGAGTGTTTATTATTTAGTTGCTAGCCTTGCTCTAAACTTATGTTTTTGCTTACTGTTAAATTTTTTATGGCTTAATTCAAGAACACTTTTTTCAGTTAAACTATGTAGACAATTTCATTCTCTAAATATCTGCAGTTATAAAATTAATGTCAATAATCTTCTTTTATATTAACAGAAGCATAAAGCAAATTAATAATAATAATAATAAAGTTGGAAGGGACCTTGGAGGTCATCTGGTCCAATCCCCTGCTCAGGCAGGAAACCCTATACCATTTCAGACAAATTGCCGTCCTGTCTCTTCTTAAAAACTTCCAGTGTTGGAGCATTCACCACTTCTGGAGTCAGGTTGTTCCACTAGTTAATTGTTAATAACTGTCAGGAAGTTTTTCTTTAGTTCTAGGTTGCTTCTCTCCTTGATTAGTTTCCATCCATTGCTTCTTTTCCTGCCTTCAAGCGCCTTGGAAAATAGCTTGACAACCTCTTCTTTGTGGCAGCCCCTGAGATACTGGAACACTGCAATCATGTCCCCCCTCGTCCTTCTCTTCATTAAACTAGACATACCCAATTCCAGCAGCCGTTCCTTATATGCTTTAGCCTCCAGTCCCCTAATCATCTTTGTTGCTTTTCTCTGTACTCTTTCTAGAGTCTTAACATCTTTTTTCCATCATGGTGACCAAAACTGGATGTATTCCAAGTGTGGCCTTACCAAAGCATTGTAAAGTGGTATTAATACTTCACGTGATCTTGATTCTATCCCTCTGTTAATGCAGCCTAGCACTGTGTTGGCCTTTTTGGCAGCTACAGCACACTGCTGGATCATATTTAAGTGATTGTCCACTAGGACTCCGAGATCCCTCTCACAGTTACGACTATTGAGCAAGGTACCACCTATACTATATCTGTACATTTGGTTTTTCTTGCCTAAATGTAGAACCTTACTTTTTTCACCATTGAATTTCATTTTATTAGATAGCACCCAGTGTTCAAGTCTGTCCAGATCCTCCTGTATCTTAAGCCTGTCTTCTGGAGTGTTGGCTATTCCTGCCAGCTTGGTGTCATCTGCAAATATGCTGATTTCCCCATCTATCCCTACATCCAAATCGTTGATGAAGAGGTTGAAGAGCACTGGGCCCAGAACAGAGCCCTGGGGCACCCCACTACACACTTCCCTCCATGTAGATGCGGTTCCATTGAGGACCACACGCTGAGTACGGCCGGTCAGCCAGCTATATTTATTTTTTATTTATATATTTATATACTTTATTTATATATTTATTTATTATTTATATATTTATAAACCATAGCTTACAGTTTCTTTAGGAATTAGTTGGCAAAGAGAGAAAGAGAGAGAAGTAGAGAGATAAGAAACTTAATATTTTAGAGGAGCATTGGCAGTTTATATATTATGAGCCAAACTTCCAAAAGGCTCAGACTTGGATTTATTTTAAAATACCAGAGAATTCTCTTCAACTCAAAACAAGATAACATTGTAACATATCTAGGATAATGATTAAAAACATGCATGTGAAAAATGCATCAGTCTACAATCTAAAACACTTCTACCTGCTCACCGTAGAGTGACTGATAGGTGATAAAATAAAAAAAGGCAGGAAACTGTAAAAATCAGTTAAATAAAGTCTAAATTGAATTGCTAGAAATAGCTGAAATGTATATTTCTTCTCATCAGAAAACTTCAAAATATTTCATTTTCCTTGAAAATTAAAATATTTGGAATGATGACTTTGACAACAGGTATCATAATTCTTCATATTTACTGATTTAATAATCATTAATACAGTACTAGATTCTGATTGCATGTGACATTTTGAATTACACTATCACAGATACACCCTCATTGTTCTAAATCCAATAGTGATTCTCCATAGAAACAATTGACATTGTAAGATTTGGAATTGGGTTTAGGATTGTACTGTAAAAATTTTGCTTGCAACTCAGTTATTTCAGAGTACTTTCTAATTAATCCTTCTGATTTCAAAGAGATTTCTGCAAATAGGAAATGTGAGGATGTCATTATGTGGGACAACCTGGCTGGCCTTATCTAGTAAGGGAAATTAAGCAAGTTTGGATTTGGTTAGTACTTCTACCGGTAGCAGAGACCATCAGGGAAACTAAAACTGTAGGCGAGACTGGAAGGAAGGAAGGTTGTTTCTCAAGAAAATTACATGAAGTTGGACACGAAAGACATGGATATTAACAGGAGTCAAGACTGACTCCAGGAAGAAAAAAAACAGAATACAAACTATGTTTTTGTTCATACAAATGATCCACCGGTATATTGACAAAAAGTATAGGCTGTAAAGAAAAAAATAAGTCTAGTCATATTTTTTATAGTAAATCTCCAATCATTTGTTATGCTAAGAAGGAATTTGTTTCAATTAAGCAGTAAGGCATGACAGAGTGTGAATTACAATCTAGTACTTCTTATTCAGAATATGATTGGGCAAGAGGCCAAAAGCCAAGTGTCAGTCAGGGAAGAAGGCAACAATTATTCCTCAGTGCTTTATATTCAGCAATACACTATTGAGATCTTTTAAAATTGTTTTATTTTTTTAACAAAGAAAGGTAGAAATGTATTTTTCCAGATAGCCACATTTTTCACCAATTCACCCACTTCCTTTCTTTGGAGGTCGTCTCATTTGGAAAGCCTTTAAAATTCATCTCAGGTCACATAGACGAGTAAGTTGTTTTAAAAACCTGCATTTTTAAAATCTCTCTTTCTAGTAGCATCAAAGGGGATGTCAATGGGGAGAGGATTGAACAGCAGGCAAAAGAATGCTCCCACTGACTTTATCTGCTACAGAGCCCCGAAGACAGTAAAACTTCAAATAGGGGCAATCATTTTGAAAAAAGTTTTGACTTGGTATAGTTTTTCTTCTGTCTACTCAGATGAGGCTTCCAGTCACAAAGTAGTTTTTCTTCCTTTGCTGTCTATGCAAAGCACTGCCCCTTTCAAACTGTGATAGCCAATTGATATCAATCTTTCTTTGAGAAATTAATTTAGTTTAATATAGACTTTAATATTTCTGCATGTGTATAATAATGGGCACAAATTAAAAATGATCAAACTGCTGTCCTTCAGAATGGCAATTCTGAATTGTTGAAGAGTATCTGGTTAGTAAAAAAAAAAGAAGCCACATGTTAACTTAAATTAAATGGATATGTTTACTCACAACACAATTGGCTGTCAGCAGATGCATTCACAAGGAATGGTAATCTAGAATTTTGTTGCCAATGCTACTGGAGTAAGGGGTGCTGCCATCTGAACTTCAGCCAATTGACAGAAATTGATCTCTACCAATAGAGTGGAGATAGCCAATCCGGCTGGAGAACAAGAATTTTAGGAGACTGACAGACATCAGGAGAATGGAACCAAGATATTTGGCATTAGATATATCACATTGATTCTATTATATTTAACTGGAGCAGCCAGCTAGTTTTCCTCTTTTGTCACTAGTAGATTAGTTAAACAGATGTGATGAATGTCTGGCAGGAACAAGAGTTCCATTATAAAATGGGATTCAACCCTGACAGATTAGCCCAGAGTTGAAAGAATTAGTCCTTTCTACATTGAGGCCTGGGCAAGAGTCAGATCAGTGGGAAGAACACTAGAATGTGACCTGTGGAAGAAGAGAAAGATAACTGTGAAGTGAGGAAGCATATGTGAAGAATTCCTGGGCTGCTGGTTTCAAATTGCAGCCTAGGAGAGATGGGGTAGGGGGACCATTATTGTTATTGAAAGCTTCTTGTGCTTGTAATATGAAATAAACAACAGCATTTAATTGCTGGGAGAGCTTTGTGTGAGCAGTATTAGGGAGTCTAAGGTGGAGTGAAGTAGGAAGGCAGAAATGTGGAAGGGATGAACTGAAAGAAATATGGGAGGTATTGACATGGGAATAACATGGGAGACCTGATATTTAAGGTCAATCCTACATTTAGCTTTCTGAATTTCCATCTGGCCTAGGTTGCTGAGTTGTTGGGATCCTTAACCTTAATTTGCTGGAAGTAAATGCCAGGTCTGTAATTAATTCATTCTTATCCATGATTTAGTCATAGAAGACAGGGGAGACCATGAGTAGACAAGAATGGAAGGGTGCCTTTATCCAAGGTCTATAGAACTTGTACCTCCATGGCTGGGAAGGAGGAGTAGCAATATCCTGAAGATTTTGATGATTACTAAGAATGAAAAGTTCAAAGAATGAAATATATATGTATAAAAGACATCATAATGAAAAAGATACCAAATAGGCTGGATTTTTTATTTCCATCTTTAGAGCATGCCTTTCAATTTTTATGATATTACATTTTACTATGTATATATTCAGGAATGTGGCTGAAATATGAAACACTTCCTCTTCCACCCAGGCATGTTCACTAAACAATAGTAGAAAGTGCATTTTGGTGAATTAAATATTGTTATCTTATATACATAATTTATGTGTTTATGTGCATGTGTATATAAACACACAATTTCTTTGGGGAACATCAAAGATAACAAAAATACATCAAATTATAATTATTAGAGCTGAGGAAATTAACATCTTAATTTAGATAAAAAATAAAGAATAAAATGCAAATTAAATGAAGCACTAAAGAAGTATTAGCAGTGTAGAATAGAAAAAGAAAACGAGCGCATTTAAATTAAGTGAAGAGCTTAAGTTAAGTTTGGGTGGCAGGTTTAATGGTGTTTTCATCTCAGGCTTTAGTTATTTTTGCTTCCCTGGGCCATTCACTATGACTAGCTTGGTTTGATTGGAAAAGAATAGTTCCAGATAACTGATGATTTTGTCACCTATTAAATTTCTCAGTTGGAATATCTTGAACCACTTTTCTCATCTCTCAATTTCTGAGGAATGCCTCTTCCCATTCCCCCATCAAACACAGAACTTCTTATTCTTAAAAATTCCTCTCAATGTCATTTTATGATTCTGCTTCTACCTCCTGGCCGAATGGACAAATTTTGGACTTTTAAAGAGGAATGAATGATCTACAAGAATATTGTTTATTGGAACTATCAAAACAGGGGTTTTTTTTGGGAAATCTCTCACTGTGTATAGTCTCTCTGGATTTTTTTAAAAGCATGAAATGGTTGACAAAACTATAGCAATGGTTTTTAGAGACTACTTTATAACATACAGTAGTGGCCAAAATTGTGGAAACCTTTAGGGAAAAGTGTATTTTTGAGGTTTGATGGCTAATAAAACACCACTTTTTTGGAGTAGTACCATAAAATTATATATCAATGGAAAAATAATTTAATCAATAATGTAATGCAACAAAGTTTGTTCAATTATCTGTACTGCATTCTATGAAACATTATAGCCAAATAACCAGAAAAAGGAAGCACAACTTGCTTAGGTTGATATCAGGTAGCTTTCCTTCATCTGATTGTAGCCAATGAGCATGAGTGTTTAGAGAGTCAATCAGGTGTCAACTTGTTTTGGCAATGAGCCAATCAGATCACAGTAGGATTCAGTTATTGATGTCATGTATTGAAGCTGAGAGGAGGATATTTGTCAGTGTGTTGTGTGATCGCTATCAAGTTGGTTGGGTTTTTTTGTGTTCTTTCATTTAGTGAGCTTGTAAAATGTAATAAAATTAAAGTAATGGTGCAAAGAGTTCACTGGTTGCCCAGAAAGCGATGTAAAATAGTATTATTAAGTGAACAAGGCTACAGTTATAAATAAATTAGAAGAAAAATTGGTGGAAATTTAACCAAAGGTGGCATTTCTACTGTATATTTTTCCCAAAAGGTTTCCACAATTTTGGCCACTACTATAAGTTAACTGCTTTTAGCTTACTGAAACAAAGAGGCTCTTTCACATGGCATACCTTGTTTGACCCTTCAACTGGGAAACAATATTATAATACTAATTTCAATAAAGATTACAATTACAATAATAAAAACTAACACAAACGAAAAAAAATGGAAGAATATTAAGAGTAGAAGATGCAGAAAAAAGTAAAAAGAAAACAGAAAAGAAGCAAAAAAAATGAAATGAAAAAAATAACAAAAAAGAAAAGAAACATATAAAAAAAGATTTCCCTCTTCATTACAAGTATAGATGGAATGCACATGTGGGCCTTGTCCAGAGAGGAATTATTGAAGAATCAATTTGCATATTTCCTTTTTAAATAACTTTTCGAAATTGCTTGTTGCTGACTTTTCAGCTATTAGGAAATTTTGGAGATAGTCATCACTATTATCATATAACATGTTTATTCCTTTATTTATATTTAGGGATCAATTATGCCTTATACATACACTCAGATTTTTTAAAAAGGTGGGGTGGATGAGTAACATGATAAAGTTACTCAAACAATATAGATGGCTAAATAAACTATTCCACATCCAGTTAACATTTACATATTTATTTAAATTATTGATTTACATAGCCACTCATCTTTGTTCATGCGCAAGATGGAGGATGCTTCCCTGTGAGAGCAGCCAGGCCTCCGATGGGGAATGGCTAGAGAAACATCTGGGACCCCTGGGATTCTGGCAGCGGAACACCTTAGCCTCCCAGAGATATGTCTGTTGGCTCCCTTCTTGCCGGGAATGGACGAAGCTGAGTGTGGTAACAGCGTACTTCCCCTCCCTGCGGCCTGTGGCGAGGTGAGGAGCCAGCTGGGAGTTGGGTGGGAGGCCACCGCGAAAGAGAAGAGTTCGGCGGCGGCTCCCCCCACCATGCAAACGAGCGACTCACGAAAAGACTGTTGAGAGGCTCCTGGTTTTGGGAGGCCGCCGCGAAAGGGAACAGCTTGGCAGCGGGCCTCCCCTCCCCCCTTACTACCACCATGTGAGCGAGCGGCTTGGGTAGGCAGCTGAGAGGCGCTGGTGCTGGGAGGCCGCCGCAAAAGGGAAGAGCTTGGTGGCAGCCCCCCCACCATCATGTGAGCTAGTGGTTCAGGAAGATAGCTGAGAATCGCAGGTGACAGAGGAGGCAGCATGGACCTGGCGGTGAGGGAAACAACGTGGTCATGCTTCCCCCCTCCCCGGTGAACTGGTGAACGAGCGGCCAACAGTGAGGCCAAATGGGAGAACTGCAGTGGCCTCCCTCCACCCTATGAGCTTTATGCGGGAAGGAAAGTGGAACTGAGCACTATCAGGAGGGGCAGTAAGATAGCCCTGAAGAAAGAATCCCGGATTCTGACCCTGGTGCTGCCCCCATGGACCCCTTTTCAGAGACCTGGTCCTTGCCCCCGGCAGCACATATGCGAATCTGTGGACAGTGGATTAAACGGAGCAGGATGGAACAACATAGGGGCTTTTTTCCTGTCCGGACCACTTAAAATCCACCATCATCATTGTTATTGTTATTATTGTTATTATTGTTATTATTGTTATTATTGTTATTGTTGTTGTTATTATTGTTATTATTGTTATTATTGTTATTATTATTATTATTATTATTATTATTATTATTATTATTATTATTATTATTATTATTATTATTATTATTACCATCGCCCTGATAGAAATCTGGAACTTGGACCTTAATTTAGACTGGACTGCCGGTTTTCTTGCCGGACCCCATCGATGCACTTTACCTGACTGGATGCTTACTCGAAGTGGACGCTTCTTGCATTGCGAGATTCCCCCTTCTCGCAATTATGGCCCTCTGTTTTATCAAGGGCCCATCTCGAGGATGGACTTTGGAGTCCTGAGAGATGGCGTGCATCAAAAAAGGGGCTTTGGGGTTTTTTAAATAGGTATTCAGTGAAAGTTTTAAAGGAGGGGAGGGGTGGGGAAGGGGTGTCTAGGGTGGGGGAAGAAATTGTTGGGAGGGAACATGAAGACAGGCCAGGCAACAGAAGGGGACGGAATCCTGAGGGTGCGGACGGGGGGTTGATTAAGACTAACTCAGTTCCAATAAGTACTGTAAGCGGGAGAGGCAGGTATGGCGGGAGCAGGGGGCTGTATTATAATAAGGGAGCGCGCACCCGCTGCTTCCGAGCGGTCGTGCGCTCTGACCCCCAAGGCTCAACCTGTTCTCGGGGTTGTTCAGAACCACAGGGCCGTGGCTGTAGGCTGATGCTGTGCAACGCCAGGTCTGTGGTAAATAAGGCCCCCCTCATTCAAGACCTAATTTTAGAGGGGGGAGCAGACCTGGCGGGTATAACGGAGACCTGGTTGGGACCAGAGGGCGGCGTCCCTCTGGTGGAAATGTGCCCACCGGGTTTCCTTGCATTCCACCAGCCGAGAGCTCAGGGCAGGGGTGGGGGAGTGGCGGTCGTGATCAGGGAAGGTTTCAGGCCGAGGGAGATCACTGTTCCTCAGATGGCAGGCTGTGAATCCCTTCTGGTGAAGTGGGACCTTGGGGGTCTGAGGGCGATGTTGATTACGTACCTGGCTCCCTGCCACGTATCAACCTCCCTGCCCGAGCTCCTGGGCGTTGTCGCCGCGGTGGTGGTTGAGGTCCCCAGGCTAATAGTTATAGGTGACTTCAACCTGCCGTCCGTTGGCGGGGCGTCCGGGGAGGCTCGGGACTTCATGGCTTCCATGACAGCCATGGACCTGGCCCAGGTAATTCAAGGCCCCACACACACAGGGGGGAACACGCTTGACCTGCTTTTTGTCTCTGGACAGTGGCTGAGTGGTCAGAGTATAGGGGATATAGTTATTGAACCCCTGTCATGGTCTGATCACTCTCTCCTACGCTTGGACTTTCTGACCGTTGCACCCCACTGCAGGGAGGCGGAACCGGTGAGATGGTACCGCCCCAGGCGGCTGATGGAACCCGAGTGGTTCCAGGCAGAGTTTGGGCCAATTCCTGAGGTTCTGACACACGACTCGGTCGGAGAGCTGGTGGCAGCCTGGGACAGGGCGGCTGCCGGTGCCTTGGATCGAGTTGTGCCTTTGCGGCCTCTGATTCGGCGTGGGTCTCGATCGGCCCCTTGGTATAACGAGGGGTTGAGAGAGATGAAACGCCGGAAAAGATGCCTAGAGAGCAGTTGGAGATCGAGCCGTACCGAATCTGACCGAACACTGGTAAGAGACCATATTAGGTCCTACCTAGCAGCGATAAGAAGTGTTCTTACCTCACTGCTCTTATCGCATCATCAGATAACCGCCCAGCCTCCCTGTTTAGGGTGACCCGCTCCCTCCTTCATCAGGAGGTGAGGGGAGACCCCTTAGAGGGTAGAGCCGAGGATTTCGGAAAATATCTGTATGATAAAATCGCTCAGATACGGGAAGGCTTCGACTTCAACTGGGTATGTCCAGTGGGAGAGGCGGAGGCTGGTCTTGAGACCGTTACCTGGGTTGAGTTTGACCCCGTGACCCCTGAGGACATAAACAGGTTGCTGGGGGGACTTAGGGCGACCACATGTTTACTGGACCCGTGCCCCTCCTGGTTGGTGCTGGCCTCCCGAGAGGTGGTACGAGGCTGGTTCCAGGCAATTATCAACGCTTCCTTGAGTGAGGGTGTCTTTCCCGCTACCTTGAAAGAGGCGGTGGTGAGACCCCTCCTCAAGAAGCCTACCCTGGATCCAGCTGTTCTATCAAACTATCGTCCCGTCTCCAACCTTCGCTTTCTTGCAAAGGTTGTTGAGAGTGTGGTTGCCCGACAGTTCCCGCAGCACCTGGAGGAATCGTCATATCTGGATCCGCTCCAGTCGGGCTTCAGGCCTGGCTAAAGCACGGAAACAGCATTGGTCGCGTTAGTGGATGATCTCTGGCGGGCCCAAGACAGGGGTTGCTCCTCTGTTCTGGTGCTATTGGACCTCTCGGTGGCTTTTGATACCATCGATCATGGTATCATGCTGCAACGGTTGGAGGGTTTGGGCATAGGAGGCACTGTTTTGCAGTGGTTCTCCTCCTTCCTCTCTGGCCGGATGCAGTCTGTGTTGACAGGGGGCCAGAGGTCGACCCCGAGACCCTTCATATGTGGGGTACCTCAGGGGTAGGTCCTATTGCCTCTATTGTTCAACATTTATGTAAAGCCTCTGGGTAAGATCATCCGTGGTTTTGGCGTGGAGTACCACCAGTACGCTGATGATACCCAGCTGTACATTTCCACGCCGAACCACCCCAACGATGCCCTTGCCATGCTGACCCAGTGCCTGGAGGCCGTGCGGGTATGGATGGGGAGGAACGGACTCAAGCTCAACCCCTCCAAGACCGAGTGGCTGTGGTTACCGTCGTCCCGGTATACCCAGGTGATTCCATCGCTGTCTATTGGGGGCAAAACAGTGGCCCCCATAGGAAGGGCTCGCAATCTGGGAGTCCTCCTGGACTCACAGCTGTCCTTAGAGGACCATCTGACGGCCGTGTCATAAGACAAGTTTCAAAACTGAAAGACTAAAAAGACAAACAATAACACATGCACACACACCCAAAATAAATAATGGAACCTAACAATAATGAAACTCAAACCACATAATCCTAATCATGTCAAGAAAAAACATGATGGAGTCACTCAATTTACAGACCCAGGGAAACATTCACGTTTTAAAGATGATATTCGTTCATTCATTCATTGAATTAATACATTGTCCATCTCACCTAAGTGACTGGGTGGTTTACAACATATAAGTGAACAATATAAATATATGAGTAAAAGGACAGTTCAAAACAGAATTAAGAACAAGGTTAACATTTATAAGTTAGAAATAAAAATCAAAGTTTAAACATTTCACAAAGCTAAAAGATTAACAAGGGGGAGGAAGTACCCTCACGTCATCAGCCATCGCCAGGGCTGCATTATATTCTTAGACCACCATGGTAATTGGCAAACTCAGGTCTTAACATACTTTTGAAAAATCAGAGTAGAGAGCTCACCTCACCTGTGAGAGTAAGATGTTCCAAATGTTTCTGGTCACCGCACCTCAAGAAGGATATAATGGAACTGGAAAAGGTGCAAAAAAGGACAACAAGAATGATCAAGGAAATGGAGCGCCTCCCTTATGAAACCAGATTGCAACGCCTTGGTCTCTTCAGCCTTGAAAGACGACGTTTAAGGGGTGACTTGATCGAAGTGTATAAAATCATGCATGGGATAGAAAAGGTGGATAGAGAAAAATTCTTTTCTCTATCACACAATACCAGGACAAGGGGGCACTCCCTAAAGCTCATAGCTAAGAAAGTGAGGACAAATAAAGGGAAATATTTCTTCACCCAGAGGGTCGTTGATTTATGGAATTCACTTCCAGAAGGGGTCGTGACAGCTGTCAGCCTTGACAGCTTCAAGGCAGGGCTAGATAGATTCATGGATGCCAAGTGTATCGGTGGTTATTAAAACGGATGTCCATGTGCCGCCTCTATGTTGGTTGAGGCAGGCAGGATTCCCTTGAGTACCATTTGTTGGGGGTCAAGGGAAAGGGAGGGTTTTGCCTTCTCTTTCTGCTCAAGATCCCCATGTACAATTGGTGGGCCACTGTGTGACACAGAATGCTGGACTCGATGGGCTTTGGCCGGATTCAGCATGGCTCTTCTTATGTTCTTATGTTCCTCCTAGATCCACCAGTCAAAATTCTTTGACCAAAGGAATTCACAGCATGTTCTCTCTGGTCGATTGGGTGGGACTGATCAATATAATTGGGACAAGATGGCTCCTCAATATCCATCAGAATCAGGGTCTCATAAATATTTGGGTGGGGTATGATGAAGAGCACTATAAGACAGACGCCCACTTCCTGGTCTCACCAGATGTCACTGCTTAGTTTATGTGAACCAGATGATGCCTATCTTATTGAATTTAGTGGGTAAGGGAGAAACAATTGGAAAGATGCAGTCCCACAAATAACTTGCTCCAATGCCATCAAGGTTTTATAGTAACCAGCACCTTGAATTGCATCCAAAAACCCACTGAAAACCAGTGCAATTCATAAAGCAGTAGTGTAACATTGGTGCAGCAAGGTGTGGCCATAACTCTCCAAGCATTTTTAAAGGGCAGTCCCATTTAGAGCTCATTACAGTAATCCACATGGAAGATGGCTAAGAACTTCCAATCCAGAAAGGACATAATAGATGCTCAAGACAAATCTACGAAAAAGCTCTTCTGGTCCTGGGTATCATCTGTTTCTCAAACAGGAATTGTCTCGTGTAGTGTGGCCCCATTGAGAACTAAAACTGGAAGAACTTTAAAACCCAAAGTTATTCAGTCTTGCTCAGGTTTAGCTGAAGCCTATTCTTCCTCATTCCACAACTAGAGCTTCCAAAAAGAACTTCATCAGCATCACTTGGTCAACCTCAGGTAGAGATGTATAATGGGGTATCATCACATTGCCCATGTAGATCTTAAACAGGAATGGGGAAAAAACAGAATTCTGAAGGGACTCCCCCCTCCCCAAAGAGATGTCTTGGGTTAGATCTCTCTTTCCCCTTCTCCCATCAACGCCAACTGCAATTGACTTTGGGAGAATGAGGAGAAACATTGATTCACCTTGCTCCCTACTCCTGAATTGGTCCAGAAGGAAGCTGTGCTCAAAGGTATTGAAAACTGCTGAGAGACCAAGTGAAGAAAGGATCCTGCCTCTGCCAGATATAATCCATAAATATGACCAATGCTATTTAGATTCATGTCTGATACCTGACTGAAAAAAAGTCTAAATAGATGATAGATAAATGGTGGATGATATATGAAAGATGATGGATAGGAGAGAGAGAAAGAGAGATGACAGACAGACAGACAGACAGATAGATCAAGTTAACAATATCACAAGCCCCCTATAGCAATAGTTATCACCCACTTATAACATTAGCAAGCCAGTAGTTTCTATAGATAAGTCTTACTTAGAAAAGATCCAGTCTCATCAAGCAACCTGCTCTAATGTTTAGCTAACAAAGGTATTATCAGACAGTGCAATAGAACATAAGAAACTGATTTAACATTACTTCTGATGTAATGTATACAGATGTTACAAGTTTTTATAAGAAAAGGCTATCCTATATGGGTCATACAAAGTTGTTAGTAAAATAGTTGACCTGGATAAAGACTTTGAAGACCCACTGTGATTAAAAAAAAATTGCACTAAGTGCCTATGTGCAATGTATCTTCCCATGAGAGTGACTGATATAGACACATGTTTAAAGGGATTGTGTTTATATTACTAATAAACAAACAAACAAACAATGTATTAGTAGAGAAAACTGTGAGTTCTAGTCCCACCTTAAGAACTGGAAAACCAACTGGGTGACTTTGTCACCAGGCACTCTTTTTCAGCTCTCAGTGTCATGGGCAATGAGCCTGTTGGTCAATTCCTGTTGCAACCAATAATAAACACTTTGTTGATCCCAAAAAATAGTAGATCTTACACTTGCAGGAAAATGCTAGGAAAGAAAAAAAATTAAGAGATTGTAGTGGGAACAAAAATTATTTAAAATGTTATATAATACTATATGTAATATTTAATTATATTAAATAATTAAAAATTATTTGATAATTTTTGTGTTCCAACTATAAACAACCTTTCGTATGCATTTTCTTTCCAAAATAGAAATATATTTGATTTGCACTGACATAAAGATTTGCATTCTTAGTAAGAAAAGGAAAGAATTTGGATAGATAGAGAAATTAAAAATTGTTACATATTAATTAAATAACCAGGCAGATTTTATTTCATCTTTGTGGAGAGTTTGGAAATCATTTTCTGATGTCATTCACAGTGGAAATCTAAGAATTCAGTAATGAAATCAAAGAGTCAATAATAAAGTTGGGTGTTATGATTTATCTCCCAAGATTCCTATCACTTTGTGTGGTATGTGAAACAAAGCATGCAACAAAAATGGATGTTTTTTTCATTTGTTTTAAAGTTTATCCTATGCATATAAAGGAGATTTTTTTTCCTAATTGCGTAACAATGCCATCTCAGTTTCTCCAATTTGAACAACTTTATATCTCAGATAAATAAACCAGGTATTCTGGATATAAATTATTTCCTGTAATAAAACCATGTTTTTAGAATAAGCCCTGCTTCAAAATAGTAAATAACAAGGTCTGAAGCAGCATATGATACTTATTTGAACCATATTTTAAGAAATGCCATTCAATATAGTAAGTAGTTATGTATTTATTAGATTTTTTATCTTATCTTTGTTACTTTATAAGTAACTCAAGGTGTGAACATGTATAATACTCCTTTCTATTTTCCCTATAACACCTGTGAGATAAGTTGGACTGAGAGCTGATTGACCCACAGTTACCCAGCTGGCTTTCATAGTGCCTTGGTTTCTAGGCCAGTATTTTTATCACTACACCAAACTATAGATTTTGTAAGTATCATTACAATTCTAATCACAATATAATTTCTTACACCTCCATTTGCAAAATCTGAATTATAATACATGTAACTTCCTGTTCTCTCTTTGTCTGACTCTCTGCAGACAGATATATATATATAGACTCACATATTTGCATGCACACACACACACATACACACAAATCAAATTCACAGAAGTGCATTTCAAATTCTAAGAATGGAATGACATTTACATAGTGATCTAATATTCTTTTTTTCAAATTCCTTTATACACAGCACAAGCCAAGTGTCAGCCTGGGACAAAAGTACTTTTCAACCCTTTCTCCCTTGATATTAATCTACTAAAAATCAATGGCTGTAGTCATGATGGCTGCATTATTATCTATGCTGTCAAAGGCAGTATTCTCTATATTACCAGTTGCCTCTGCACACCAGTTTGGAAAGGATGTACACATGCGTGTATGTACTCCTTGTCTGCTCCTGATCAGCATCTAGTTGGTCACTGTGGGAATAATGTGCTGAATGATAACCCTTTGATCTGATCCAACAGGACTCTTCTTATGATCTTAGGGATGCTTGAAGAATTTGACCTTGTGAATTCCAATACAACTGATGTGATCTATAGCTCCTGGATTAATGTGCAGATCAGAATGCACTTACCACATCGTTTGCATTTCATTAATGTTCAGACACAGTTTTCAGTTCAAAGGTCTAAAGGATAGGCATAGTTTGATGTCAGGTTTAGAAATGGGTATTCTAGGAAGGAATGCATTAATAAATATATTTAATTATGGAGTTTAATACACTTTATTTTAATCACATTTTGAAGCAGAAAAATAACTGATTTATCAATGAATGTATATGAAAATTATATGTAGCCAAGTGAAATGATCTGATAAAGTTCAGAAAAATATTCTAAAGCTGTTGATGAAGATATACAGCATTATATGAAATCTTTATATTAAGCCCTGGTAGTGCAGCAGTTAACATACAGTATTGCAGGACTCTTGAATCCATTGACTTGAATCAAAAGAATTTTACTGAGAGAAAGTGATTGCAGAAAAATCAGGCAGAATCCGAAAGTCCTGCACAAAGCACAAAGCAATTCTTTCATTTTTCCCAAGTCCCAACCACCTGACCAGTCCACCAACAGCCACTCTGATGCTGTGAAGATGTTTTGAGAATACTGAGGTTCTAGGCAGATAACAGGTCACTCTCAGGGCACGATGGCCTTGGAACCAGGCTGGAACCAGCTGGGAGGGAGTCTTTCCCATCTCTGAAGACAATTTCCCTCCCTAATTCCCAAGTGTTATAGCATCCCAGAAATACCAATGATCCTCCCCCTCCAACAGAATGGCAGGACACAACTGTGGACCTGACATGCTGCACCCCTGAACAACACCGTTAGTCCTGTAGAATAAAACAAAACAAATGGGGAGAGAAGAAAATTAACAGAAAGATTTCACTTAGGCTTATCAGGGTATTGGTTATGAAAACATTTAAGAAGCCTAGGGGCCCTTACATGGTGGCAGTCAAACCAGTCGGGAAAATCTTTCCAAGCCACCAAGTATTGAACCTTTATGGGAATCTAATATATTACAGACTTCAAAATGTTGTTCTCCCTCAATCATTAACTGTTCAGGAGTTGTGGTAGTTCAGGCCTAAGGGTGAAAGTAACTTTGGGTTTTAACAAGCTGCAATGAAACACAGGGTGAACCTTCCGAAGCAACTTAGGCAGATCTAATTCTACAGTTACTGGATTAATGATGTGCTTTATGGGGAAAGGTACCACGTGTTTGGGCCGTAGATTTTTTGATAGTTGCAATGACTGCAGGTAGTGGGTAGACAGATAGACACAATCCCTGACATTAAAGGGTTTTGGTTCCATGCGTTTCTTGTCAACTTGCTTTTTATAAGCATCACGAGCTTCCTCACAACAGGCCATGCATTGTGAAGTTAAGTGACCCATTCCTTTAAGGAGGACATGGGGGGGTTGCTTAGTGGTAACTTGGGTATTGGGTTAAGTCTTGTCCTCTTTGGAAAGGAGTAAATCCTTTCTGAGTTATTGTATGCCACCTCTGCAAAGGGCAGTAGGTCATCCCAGCTATCTTGTTGATAGTTAATATATTATCTAAAGTATTGTTCTAATACCGAGTTCATACATTTGTATGTTCGTACCCTCCCCCATTCATTTGAGGGTGGTAACTGGAGCTAAGACCTTGATTGGTACCAAGGAGATTCAAGAATGCTTTTCAGAACTTGGAAGTGAACTGCACAAACACATACACTGTCAGATATAATGTATTGGGGTGCACCATATAGTTGGTACACATTGTTCTGTCCCAGCCTCTGTGAATACTGCTCAACCGCTTACTCACGAGGAAAAAACCCTTTGCATTGAACAAAGCAGGACTTGATAAGATAAACCCCTTTTATTTTGACAGAGCTTTTAAGGAACAAAACTTAGCTGTTGAAACGAACAAGAACAGTCTTTGCATTCTCAGCTGGAATGCTCAAGGTTTAAGTCACTCAAACACACAAAAATCCGACAAACTTGGTTACATATCTAAGAATCCTGAAGCAAGAAATCCAATGACAGAAGTACAAAGCTGTAGCATGAACGTTTGCCTTTGGCAACTAGCCCCTCTTACGCCTCTCTTCTTTATAATCCAGCCAGGGCATGACTTCTTAGAGTCTTTTACTTTTCCTGGAGAGCCGCCCCATCACCCTCCACTGTCCTGCATGCCTTTTCTCCCTGCACATCCATGCATCTGAAACAGGCCCCAGATGCTCCTTGTCTTCACTCAGTTCAGGCTCCCAAGCCAGCTGTCTCTCTGCCTGAGCATGAGTAGATGGGCCCAGTGTCACATCTAGCTCTGAGTCTTCATGCTCCTCAGAGCCTTCCACAGAGAAAGTGATTGCAGAAAAGTCAGGCTGAATCTGAAGGTCCCACACAAAGCACAAAGCAATTCTTTTGTTTTCCCCAGTCCTAAGCTAGGATTTCAAGATGTGTTTTATCTTTTCGTTGTGCTTAGATGTTACTGTCTTCCTTGCCTTCTCATTATGATTTCCATGTGACTGTGGTATAGCAAGGTACTTATAGCTCATTAGTATGTCTGCTATGTGGCCCGCTGATAATTCCACTCCATCAGTTTTAACTACTTCTCCTCTCTTTACTACTATCCAGTCTAAAGAACATCTCAATGTCCTTGTTGTAGATCTGTGGCAAGTAGATCAGCAATTCTATATCTCCTTCACTCTTAGCATACAATTTTATGCCATCCTTGTAAATCAGGTAGCTGATAGCAGTTCCATTCCTGAACTTACATTCATATTCAGTCCTGGTGATTAGTTGACTGAGCAGGCTCAAGGCTTTGCAGAACAGCAGCAGAAACAGTATTTTACCTTCTTATATGTTACACTTGATGGCCACTTGTGCTAAATGTCTTGAATTTACTTTCAGTGTTGTTTTGTATAGTGGCAAGCATTCACATATGTGTACCACTGAATCACAAACTTTCCTGTAATCATTCCTGATGTTTGGTGGCTATGATACTTGATAGGGCTTTCACATTGTGGGGGTTCAGATTATTGGCCAATAATTGGATAGTGTTCTTTTGTGGGGGGTCTGCTGTTAGGCTCCTGCGTATTTGTGCACTGATGTTAATTTCTTTAGCCAATGGGTGTGGATCATGTCTGAGTCAGATGCTGCCCAGCTCTTCATTTTTTTTATCTGCTTTGGATTTCTGCTACTGTAATGATGACTGGTTCCTATTCTGGGAGATTGCTATCTGAGGTCCTGCAGCCATTTTGGAACTGGTGGGTTATATCTTTTCTTTTTCCCCATATGTTCTTCTAATACTTTCAGTTTCTGCTTTTGTTGGATCAGCTGTTACTCTGTTGTTGCACTGCAGTTGGGAGTACACCTTGGATTTTTTTTGAACAATAGGTCATTTCTGTTCTTGATCTCTGCTTTGCTAGTGTATCTCTTTAGTCTAGTATTCAATATTTTAAGTCATTGTTTAGCAGTATCTAGGGCTCCAGGTGGATTCAGGATCTTGTATTTTTCAGTAACTAAAAAACTGAACTAATATTCACACCTCTTTGTAATTTTATCAGCTAACTAACCTCTCTCTGGGTTGCCTTGATCTTAGCCTCTAACCTCATTTTCTAGGCAGATATAAACTTTTATTTATATCCATATCTTTGTGATTGTTTAGCCAAGCACCTCCAAAATTATAGTGGTTGTAGCATATATCAGTTTACTGATTTGAATTACAATGATAGCAGGGATTGTCATGAGATCTCTGTTGTCATTTTATAACATACCATCTGATGGTGTTATCCACTAAGCCTTAGTAATCAGTCTTGATTGTAATCAGGCTGACTGTAGTGATTACTGATTACTGACTGTAATCAGTAATCTGACCATAGTTAGTTTATCCAAGATGTTATGTCTCATATCAGCTGCTGTGCTCTGTAATGAAACAGCTGGCAGTAACTATCCAGTTTCAGATATTGGTTATACATCCAGTTCTTCTTCCAAGTCTTTTTGAGTCTGGGATGTAATGTGTAGTTGGTCTATCACAAGTTATCAGCAGCTTCCTCTTCACTATGGTGAAGCATTGGGTAACTAGCCATTTCTCAGTTAGGTGAATGTCCATCCATACTTGCCTGTCTCCATCTATAATTGTCCCATACATTTCATATGTTCTCATTAGATCTACTGTTGTAGTAGCATTACATCAATTCCAGGTTCTCTTGCCTTGTCCTGTATGATTTGTTCCAGTAGCCCACATATTGCCAGATTGTCCTGAATATCTAATGTGGACTTTGTTAATCCAGGCAATGTCAGAAACAACATGGTCCTCTTTCTCCTTTTCTAGGTAGGCAGGTGAAGCATTGGGGGTCTTTGCACAAACTAAGGGAGTTTTGCCACCTTTGGTTTGTGGTAACATAGCAGTGCTATAGTAATATACTGTAATATGAAATATATATTTTACAGTATATATATTCCTAATCTTAGTTGAGGAATTTGTATTTAAATACAATAGCAAGGTTCCCTGAAGAATTTGTTTGAGATTGTAGTAAATCCAAAACTGAGATCAGGTGCTCAATTGAGTTTCATATAGCAACATATCCAGAATACTGACTTAAAATAATTTAATGACAGCTGGAACAAAATTATTCTTAAAAATGATTTTATTGCAAAATGTAGTCCTGACCCTCTAAATCAGGGGTGTCAAATTGCCAGCCCGCGGGCCGGTTTCAGGCGAAAAAGCTCCGATACGTCGCGTGATATCACGTGACGTCACGAGTTTGACATGCCTGCTCTAAATGATTGCCATCATCCACCCCTGCAATAATTTTTATATCCTGGAATATTGTGAGATAATGCCCAGACAGTCTAGGGCATGTTTTATAGAGTATCTATATAAATATTTTTATAATATTATTTTAGCAAGGGTCTTTGGATGCTGAATCCTTACATTTTAAAGATTTTATCTTCTATTCTTTGTAAGCCAGCCAAAATCTAAAGCATTGTTATCTGCTAAAATAATCAGTGTCTTTTTATTGAATGTTCAAATATTGCCTGTATCTCTCTAAGCAATTTACGAAATAGCCCTACTTTTCCCTGCTATAAAATATTTGTTACATATACCTAAAGATGAGCTAAACTACATTACCTCTCCAATATATTAAAAGAAGGCAGGATTCCCTTGAGTACCAGTTGTTGGGGTTTTGCCTTCTCTTTCTGCTCAAGATCCCCATGTACAATTGGTGGGCCACTGTGTGACACAGAATGCTGGACTCGATGGGCTTTGGCCTGATTCAGCATGGCTCTTCTTATGTTCTTATGATTATCTCCTGATAAAACTTCTCTCCGTAGTTAAACATTTATATTCCAGATTTTATCTCATAAGCGTCTATATAGGCTGTATCGTGAGAATATTATAGTTCCTAAGCAGCAAGATTCAGATCCAAACATTACAATAAACCAGTATATAATTCTATGTCATCTAGCACAGAAATGCAGTCTCTCAAATGTTGCCTTCAAATTTATAAAGGTGGCCTTGGGCTCCATTCCAATGATAAATGCTGGAGAAAATTTGCCTCAAAAATTGATTGGCATCTGATTCTGATCATAAAATTACTTCAAACAGGGCTCTATTCTGGGCCCAGTGCTCCTCAACATCTTCATCAATGATTTGGACGAGGGGATAGATGGAGAACTCACCAAATTTGCAGACAACACCAAGCTGGCAGGAATAGCCAACACTCCAGAAGACAGGCTTAGGATATAGGAGGATCTGGACAGACTTGAACACTGGGCGCTATCTAACAAAATGAAATTCAATGGTGAAAAAAGTAAGGTTCTACATTTAGGCAAGAAAAACCAAATTACAGGTATAGTATAGGTGGTACCTTGCTCAATAGTCGTAACTGTGAGAGGGACCTCGGAGTCCTAGTGGACAATCACTTAAATATGAGCCAGCAGTGTGCTGCAGCTGCCAAAAAGGCCATTCATTAACATTAACAGAAGGATAGAATCAAGATCACGTGAATTATTAATACCACTTTACAATGCCTTGGTAAGGCCACACTTAGAATACTGCATCCAGTTTTGGTCACCACGATGTAAAAAAGATGTTGAGACTGTAGAAAGAGTACAGAGAAGAGCAACAAAGATGATTAGGGGACTGGAGGCTAAAACATATAAGGAACGGTTGTTGGAATTGGGTATGTCTAGTTTAATGAAGAGAAGGATGAGGGGGGACATGATAGCAGTGTTCCAATATCTCAGGGGCTGCCACAAAGAAGAGGGAGTCAAGCTATTTTCCAAGGCACCTGAAGGCAGGACAAGAAGCAACGGGTGGAAACTAAGCAAGGAGAGAAGCAACCTAGAACTAAGGAGAAACTTCCTGACAGTTAGAACAATTAACCAGTGGAACAATCTGCCTCCAGAAGCGGTGAATGCTCCAACATAGGAAGTTTTTAAGAAGAGACTGGACAGCCATTTGTCCAAAATGGTATAGGGTTTCCTGCCTGAGCAGGGGGTTGGACTAGATGAACTCCAAGGTCCCTTCTAACTTTTATTATTATTATTATTATTATTATTATTATTATTATTATTATTAGTAGTAGTAGTAGTAGTAGTAGTAGTAATAGTAGTTGCCTAATATTTTATATTGATCACCAAAAGCTGCTGGATAAAAAATGAATTTAAAAAATAAAGGAGCATTCCAGCTTTGTAATTCCTTATGCCTTCAAATTCAAATATGTCAAATCTAAACAGAAGGCTAGCAAATGTGATTTGGGAAACAAGTGCAATACTAATATTCATAATTTCCAAAATTGTCAGTGCTTTCTTAAATGATCATTTTTCTTATATAAATCCCTCATTGCTCCACCTTGATAATAGATTCTTCAGGGCAGTTACATATTTTCATGACCAAACATAGATATGAATGTATCCATTGCTATAGTTGCTCTTTTAACACATTATTTGTCTTGATCAAATGGAGATATGACATGGCACAAAGTGTACTTGTGTTTCTGCTTTTTTCCAGACTCTAGCTATTTTCAGAACAAGGTAAGGAATGAGCCAAAGGTTCTCTTATGGGAATAATTAGCTTAGGTCCTCAGTGAGCTGTCTATAATAACATCAAAATACATGTGGCTGAGTGCTCTAGAGCAGACATGTCAAACACAATGCGGCCCGTGAAGTGGTTTCATGTGGCCCGCGAAGCCATTCTGGAAACAGTGAAGGAACGCTCCCCGCTGCCTTGGCCCTGGCCCAGGCCGGCCGGGAGCCAATGTACAATTTTGTGGTGGCCATCTGTACTGAAACACATTCAGTCTTAGCTCCACAAGGCCATCTAGAAACAGCGAGGAACCAGCCCCTGCTGTGTCGGCCCCACCACCTGGGTGCATGCTGGGGAGGTGTCACCCTTTGTGAGGAATGAAGAAATGGACCATGCCTTGGTGCTTGCTTCAGTCCCACCCCCTTCTGCCAGAGACCCTCAGATCTGTCCCACTCCTGCCCAGGTCCCCACAGGCACCCTTGACGCGAACAATGTAGAGCTGGCCATGCCCATCCAGTAGGCCACATCCACTCCATCCACGCCCACTCAGTAGGCTGCACCCACCTTGGCCACACCCACCCAGCCCCCCAAGGGCAACCGCAGTGCTGATGTGGCCCTCAATGAAATTGAGTTTGACACCCCAGCTCTAGAGGATAACATGTTTTTAATTCTCTGGTCAGATAATCCATATGTGTATAGAATTTGCTTTCCCATCAAGTCAACCAACATCATGTTTCATAATGATATAAAATAGTAAAACTGATTACACTGTATTACAATAAAAACTGCTTTAAAACTGTGTTAAAATTAATGCTTAAGCAAATTGTAAGTATAAAGTATGCTTTAATAAAAAATAAGGCTAAATAATAATTCTAGTCAGAAATGGAGTGATTTTATATGGTCATGAATATGTAACTTAATAAGCAAGCAAAACAAAACTATTTTGTTTTATTGATCTTAACAACTCTAACACTTCACCTTTACTGACATCTATGTATTTTCCAGTGCTTTTTTTGTAAAAAAAAAAAAAAAAAAAGGTGCCGGAACTCACACACGTCATACAACCTGCCTTGCCTACCCTACAAGCTTCCATCCAAAAAAGATGCTGGAACTCCGTTCTGGGCGTTCTATGACAAAAAAGCCCTGGTATTTTCATTGAGAAATATATAAACAAACATAGGTTTTACATATAATAATAACAATAAAGTTGGAAGTGACCTTGGAAGTCATCTAGTCCAACCTCCTGCTCAGGCAGGAAACCCTATACCATTTCTGACAAATGGCTGTCCTTTTAAAAACTTCCAATGTTGGTGCATTCACCGCTTCTGGAGGCATGTTATTCCACTGGTTAATTGTTCTGTCAGGAAGTTTCTCCTTAGTTCTAGGTTGCTTCTCTCTTTGGTTAGTTTCCACCCGTTACTTCTTGTCCTGCCTTCAGGTGCTTTGGAAAATAGCTTGATTCCCTCTTCTTTGTGGCAGCCCCTGAGATATTGGAATACTGCTATCATGTCCCCTCTCGTCCTTCTCTTCGTTAAACTAGACATACCCAATTCCAGCAACCGTTCCTTATATGTTTTAGCCTCCAGTCCCCTAATCATCTTTGTTGCTCTTCTCTGTACTCTTTCTACAGTCTCAACATCTTTTTTACATCGTGGTGACCAAAACTGGATGCAGTATTCTAAGTGTGGCCTTACCAAGGCATTGTAAAGTGGTATTAATAATTCACGTGATCTTGATTCTATCCCTCTGTTAATGCAGCTTAGCACTGTGTTGGCTTTTTGGCAGCTGCAGCACACTGCTGACTCATATTTAAATGATTGTCCACTAGGACTCCGAGATCCCTCTCACAGTTACTACTATTGAGCAAGGTACCCCCTATACTATACCTGTACATTTGGTTTTTCTTGCCTAAATGTAGAACCTTACTTTTTTCACCATTGAATTTCATTTTGTTAGATAGCTCCCAGTGTTCAAGTCTGTCCAGATCCTCCTGTATCCTAAGCCTATCTTCTGGAGTATTGGCTATTCCTGCCACCTTGGTGTCATCTGCAAATTTGATGAGTTCCCCATCTATCCCCTTGTCCAGATCATTGATGAAGATGTTGAAGAGCACTGGGCCCAGAACAGAGCCCTGGGGCACCCCACTACACACTTCCCTCCATGTAGATGCGGTTCCATTGAGGACCACATGCTGAGTATGGCCGGTCAGCCAGCTACGGATCCATCTGATGGTGATGCTGTCTAACCCGCATTTTTCTATCTTATCAAGTAGTAAGTTATGGTCTACTTTGTCAAATGCCTTACTGAAGTCCAAGTAAATTATATCCACAGCATTCCTCTGGTCCACTAATTTTGTCACTTGGTCAAAGAATGCAATAAGGTTTGTCTGGCATGATCTGTTTTTGACAAACTTGTGTTGGCTTTTAGTAATGACTTTGTTTGCCTGTAGGTGTTCGCTGATTCGTTGTTTGATTATCTTTTTCAGAATCTTCCCAGGTATTGCGGTCAGGCTGATAGGTCTGTAATTTCCTGGGTCCTTTTTCCCCCCTTTTTTGAAGATGGGAACTACATCAGCTATTTTCCAGTCCTCTGGTAGTTTCCCAGTGCTACAGGATCTTTGAAAAATATAGTTCAGTGGTTCTGAGGTCACATCTGCCAGTTCCTTAAGAACCTTGGGGTGTAATCCATCTGGTCCTGGTGATTTGAACTCATCTAGGCTGGACAGTTGTTCACTTACCATTTTCTTGCCTATCTTAACTTGTATTTCTATTTTGTTTTTTATGGCACTATTTTTGATAGGTTGATCTGTTTTTTCCCTTTGTGTAAAGACAGATGCGAAAAACGAGTTAAATAGTTCTGCTTTCTCTCGGTTGCTTGTCACCTTCTTGCCACTTTCACCCACTAATGAACCAATCGTTTACTACACTTTTTTCTTGTTTTTTACATGTTGAAAGAAGCTTTTTTTGTTATTTTTGACTTTGGTTGCAAGCCTTAGTTCATTTTGAGCTTTAGCTTTCCTCACTTCCTCTTTGCAGGCTTGGGCTATTTGCTAATATTCTGACTTAGTTATGTGTCCCTCTTTCTACTTTCTATACTTGTCCTTTTTATCTTTCAATTGATCAGAGAGTTCTTTATGCAGCCATGCTGGTTTCTATTGTTTCCGATATTTAAATATCCTTTAAAAAAAAAAGGAGGGAGCTCCCCATATGCACTGAAATTTTCTGTAAGCAAGTGTTGGGAGGAATTCCCCCGTGTGGTTCTTCCAGCTGGGATTCTCCTTGACGGTGCGGCGTGGAAGAAATAGATCGTGAAGCCAGCTACCGGAAAGAAGTTTAATTTCAAGGAACAAAGTTGAGTGACAATTCAGCTCGGGTCCCCGGCTAGCTAGACAGAAGGATCTTTAAACAGGGGTTTTTTACACCTTTTTGTGGTTTTCAAACTTGTCAATTCTGATTGGTATGTTTGAATCTGTCCTTCCTGATTTATTGGTCAGTGACTATTGTTGGTCAGATTTCTTCTCTAATCTTGCCTAAAAGGTGTTAATTACTTTTATTGTTGTGTGTTTGTTAATCCTGATTGCTGTTAGCTGGTTCCTCATTGTGTGTGTCAAGTTTTTGTCCTTTTAGCTTTAGGCTGCTATTGATTCAGGTCAGTTCGCCTGGGGGTTTTTCCAGGTTATTCCTTCATTTGAGTGGGTGTCCAGCTTCCATCAATACCCCCATTTTGGGCTATCACTGATGTATCAGTGATTATTAGCCCAACTGGTTCATATATACGGTAGTGATGGTCAATTTGGCACATCATGAGAGATGTTTTCTTGTCCTGTTCTTTTCCCCTAATGGGGGTTGTGCAGATCTTTAGGCATTTTAATCCTAAAGGGATTATTTGGCATAAGCAACAAAGGAGGTCCTCACCTATTACGACTGTGATTATGCTGACAATAAGAATTCTCAACCAGTGGAAGTCTGGCAACCATGAGAAAAGCCAGGAAAGGTCCCAGGGTGACTGGTTGTGCCCAATGTTTTGTGCTAGTTCTTTTAAATGTTTGATATCTTGCTCAATTAGTCTAGATTGGTCGGATAGGTTGAAGTAGCAGAGCCCTAGGAATTCTTCACAGCCATGATTGTGCCTTAACAACAGGTAGTCAATGGCTGCTCTATTCTCGAGGGTGGCTTCTCTGACTTGCCTTAGTTCTTGGTTTAAGGCATCTAGGGCATGGGAAGTGATGTTTAAACTTTTAGCTAGGGTACATGCCAGACTGTTTATATTCCTTGAGTTTCGTGCTGCAAGCCCTGGCACTCCCACTAGGGAGACGGCTAATGCAATATATTCAGGTTTTGTGAGGAGGGAGGTCTTTGAATCACGGTCGGGAGGTAATGTGTGGAAGCTCCTTCTTTGTTGCCTTTTTGGGAGGGCATTAGCATGGTTAGTTGTCCTAATGTACAAGGGCCTCCGGTGGAATTTGCAGGTAGGTAGGAATAAGCTCTCAGGCCACATAACAGAAACCATCCTGTAGGAAGTTTCACATAGCCGTATGAGAAAGTGATGGTTGTGGTATGGTTGCAGGCCAGTTCAGTGTTAGTGAGGTTGTGGCAGTTGGAGACTTTAGGCTGGTGGCATCCAGTCAGTGTGAAACAAGTAGCTGCTTGGGTTACCATTGCTACTTGTATTGTGTACATGCTATTGTCCTTCATGTTTGTACTAGTCCCCCAGTTAAAAATGTTATAGTATGAGACTATCAATGAGTGCTCTCTTAACTTAGTGCCATTAGTGATAGCTTTTGGTGCTATTGCTACTCCCATCAGGCATGTGGTTAGGATGTCTTTCACTGACCTACCTCCAGCAAGGCAAAAATCTGTGGTGTTCAGCACTTTCTTTGCTAAATACTCCCATACATTCCCCTTTTCTGGAAATAGTTTTGGTTCTATGAACCCAGAGGTACATTTCAAGTATAAGGATACAATACAAATAGCATATAGGACTCTAACAAAGGTAAACTTAATCCCCTCCCCCATTTGTTTCAATCTCGAAAAACGTTTTTAGTGCCCACTCTTCAGTTTCTGGGTTTTTCTGGAGCTTCAGGGGTGGAACTTTGGGTGTTGTCTATGACTGCAGGTTTGATGTGCGTCCAGTGGATCCAGGCGTTCCTTTCAGCTACCTTGATTGCTGTCTGGGTGGTTAGTAGAACTTGAAAGGGTCCACTCCACTTTGGTTGCAGTGGTGACTTGCGGCTGTATGATTTTATCCAAATCCAATCCCCTGGTTCAAAATGATGCAGGTTTTCTTCTAATGGTAAAGTCTGTGTAAGGGCACTTTGCTTCCACAGTTCTCTGAGCCTCTGGTGTAGAGCTGTAAGATAGGATGATAAGACTACTTCCCCTCTCTCTAAGCAGAGGGACTGTGGGTCCAGGCCTTTGAGTGTGTCAGGTGGTCGACCAAACAGCAGTTCGAAGGGGGAGATGCCTGTCTCGCCTTGGTCGAGTTCTCAGATGGAACAATGCTATGGGTAATGTTGGGGCCAGGGCAGGCGAGTCTCCTGACAGAGTTTGCCTAGGAGAGTCTTTAATTCTCTATTTTTCCTTTCCACCCCCACCCCCGAGGAACTGGGGTGTCCAGGTGCATGCAGGTCTTGCCTGATACCTAACACCTGGAGAACATGAGTGATTACCTGTGATACAAAGTGCGTGCCCCTGTCCATGTCTAAAACACTTGGGACTCCAAACCTAGGCACAAGTTCCTTTAGCAGGTGTCTGGCAGTTTCCAGAGCTGTGGCATGGCGGCATGGGTAAGCCTCCACCCAGTGGGTAAGCTGGTCCCTGCAGACTAGCACATATTGGTAACCGTTGCTCCTAGGGAGTTGAATGTAATCCAGCTGGAGTTTCTCAAAGGGGCGTTGGGCCCGTGGTCTTCTCCCCATGTGTGTTGCCTTCCTTGTGGAAGCATTGTTTGCTTGGCATATCTGACAGGTTTTAGCTATATGAGTGGCCTCACTATAGACCCCTGGGGCATATCACACCCTCCTAATGGCATCTACTATTGCCTGTGTTCCACAGTGCCCTTTAGAGTGCAACTGTTGACAGATCAGCCGTAGCAGACATCTGGGGGCTATGGGTCTACCGTCTGGGACCCACCAAAATCCTTCTTTATATATGGCTTCGCATTTTTCCTCCCATAATTTCCCTTCCCCAGGCTCCAGCAAGTCTTGGTATTGTACTGCTGGTCCTAATTGTAACGTGGGGAGCGTGGTGGATGCTTTCAGGGGTTGAGTGGTAGCCCACTTTGCCATGATGTCAGCAAATTGGTTCCCCTTTGTGACCCTTGAATCATCCCTCTGGGGCGCTCTGCAATGGATGACTGCCAGGGATGAGGGTAGACGGATAGCTTTTAACAGATCAGATATGAGGTACGCGTGAGCAATTGGCTGGCCGCTGGACGTAAAAAAACCCCTCTGTTTCCAAAGTGCACCGGTTGCATGGCAGACCCCAAAAGCGTATCTGGAGTTTTTATATATATTGGCGGACCAGTTCTTGGCTATTTCGCACGCCTTCTTTAATGCAATGAGCTCGGCTGCTTGAGCGCCATAATGTGGAAGCAAGGGGGAAGCCCAGACTAACTCATTCAGGGAGACGACCGCTGCTCCCGTTATGCGGGTCCCGTCCAGATGGTAAGAAGAGCCATCGGTAAATAATTCTAGGTCTGGGTTAGGGAGAGGGTTATCTGTTAAATCAGGACGTGGCAGTTCGGCATCCTGGACTAGGTGTAGACAGTCATGTAACGCTTTGTCTGTCAGGTTATTCGGTAACAATGTTGCCGGGTTAAGCGTGTTGCAGCATTCAAAGGAAATATTCTCTAAAGTGAATAGTTCCGCCTCATATTGGGCTAGGCGTTGTTGGGTAAATGCTTGAATTTGCGACTTTAGGAGTATTGCAAACACATCATGGGGAACCCTCAGTGTGAGGGGGTGTCCCAAAACCAGGTCCTTTGATCACTTAACTAGCTCTACTGTAGCGGCCACAGCTCTCAGGCATGGGACGGTTCCTCTGGCTACAGGATCTAATTGGACTGAATAGTAGGCTACCGGTCTAAGATTTGGACCAAATCCCTGCACCAACACCCCTGAACCTACACCCTTGCATTCATGGATGAAAAGGAAAAAAGGCTTCATATAGTTAGGGAGACCCAGAGCTGGGGCTGAGGCTAGGGTTTGGTTTATTTTTCCAAGGGTGTTTGCCAGTTCCTTTGTCCATTCAATAGGATCAGGTTGACCCTTTTTCGTTAGTTGAACTAAAGGCTTGGCTAATTCCCCCAAAGCTGGTATCAATGGTCGGCAGAATCCTAAGACCCCTAATAGGGCACGGACCTGACGTTTCATTTGTGGATGCTTCATTCTTAGGATGGTCTCAACTCTCTCGGGTGCTAATTTTCGGAGCCCAGGGGCAATAATATACCCTAAATAGGAAACCTCCCTTTTTAAGTATTGTAATTTAAAAGGGGATGCTTTATGCCCCTTTTCTTCTAAGCATTTCAATAGGTGATAGGTATCTGCCCTACAGCTTTCCTCAGTTTCGGAAGCTAGCAGTAGGTCATCCACGTATTGGATGAGTGTGGATTTGTATGGTAGGAGGATGGAAGCTAGATCTTCCTTTAAACTCTGTGAAAACAAAGTGGGGGATTCTGTATAACCATGTGGTAGTCGAGTCCAGGCGTATTGTTGCTTATCCCATGTGAAGGCGAAGAGATATTGTGATGCAGGATCCACAGGGATGCTGAAAAAGGCTGCACAGAGATCAATTACTGTGAAATGAGTGGCCGATGCTGGTACTTCCATAATTATGGTAGCCAGGTTTGGTACTACTGGTGCTCTGGGTATTACGTGATTGTTTACGGCTCTCATATCGTGCACAAAGCAGTAAATGGGGTTCCCTTCACTGTTTACCTTTGGTTTTCGAACTGGAAAGATTAGGGTGTTGCCAGGAGAAGTGCATTTACGCAGCACCCCCTGCTCTAGGTATGCTGTTATTAGGGTCTGAATTGGTTTTACTGCTTCCGGTTGTATTTTGTACTGGGGAATACATGGTGGTAGTCCTGGCTTAACTTAGATCGTAACCAGGGTAGCTGCTTTTAGTAGCCCTACTTCGGTAGGGTCCCATCCCCACAAGGAGGCCAGCAAGCCCCTGAGGTCCATGGGCAGCTGGATCTGTTTGCCGATTGAGATGCCATAGAAAAATGTGCCCGTTTGACCGGGATGTCTAAGTGGAGCCCTTCCATAGTACATTTAATGGTCGCTCCAAGTTTGCAGAGCAAGTCCCTACCCAGGACTTAAAGAGTGCCATTGTGAGAGGGGAGGAGGTGGCTCCAGTATCAATGAGGCATTCATATGTCTTTCCCCCTACAGTGACTGTCAGCAGGGGTTCTCCGTCGGGGCCGCCCTTTAAGGGAATAGATAGCCCCTGAAATGTAGCCTTATAATCGGTTTCTAGTCAGGCTAGATCATGTTCTGGTTGTCCCCATCAGGTCATACTTTGGTCCCTTTCCTCACTCCGATTGTGAGGGCCCCCCCTTGGGAAAGGGGGTCTTGGTGGGTGATGTTGATTCCAGGTCTCCCTGTTTTGACCCTCCCCGCAGAGTCTCTTGGGATTCCCCTCCCTTCCACAGCGGAAACAATGCCGGCAGAAGGACTTTCCCTTGCCCTCGCATCGCCAGCATATCCCTCCCTTTGGGGGAGATCTATGATATCTTCTCCCGTTATCTCTATTTATCATGGCAAAAGCTTGCAAGTCCTCTCTTCTTTCCGTTCTGCGTCTTTTCTCTTTCTCCCTTTCTTATTTTGCTTCTTTCCTTTCCCTCTCTTCCTCTGCTAACTTATCCCTCTGGTCAAATACGAAGTTTGCGATCCTGCACAACTCCGAGATATCTAAAGCAGACCAATTGGAGACTATCTTGTGGAAGTGCCCCCGAATATCGCTCGCAGATTGGTTAATGAAAACGGCTGCAAGAATGTTCTTATCCTTCAAGCAGCCTATGTCTAAGTGTGTGAACGCAGTTCCGGCTTCTAAGAGGCGGACCCAGAAGGCATCCAGGGTCTCCTTATCCCTTTGCGTTGTCTTTTGGAATTCAGCCCAGTTGAGGGGCTTTTTCCCTATTTCTTAGAGGGCTTCCATTAGATTGATTTTTGCCCTGGTATAGTCATCCCAATGGGTTTGGTTATTATAATCCCAATCTGGGCGGTTGAGAGGCCAGGCGACCTTGGGGGCTATTTGCCCAGGCATGGGTATTACGGGACGCTTGGCAATCTCTTCCGTTTTTTCAAAAAGTTTCATCAATTCGTCTTTGGTCAGAAACACGTGCAGCAGTTGAGTCATGTCTGCCCAAGACAGATTGTGAGTGTCTACAGTAGACTTTATGGTTTCTATAACGGCCTGGGGGTCCGCTCAGAAGGCAGGAGTATCCTTTCTCCAAACAACCAAGTCAGACGGGGAGAAAGGGGTGTGGGTTAAAATGTGTTCAGTCTGGCCCCTCGGTCACCCGGGTATGGGTCTGTTCAACAGAGGGGCCATGAAGGTCGTTTCAGGGTTATCTGAGGGAGGCTGGGGATTCAAATCGATTTGGACGGGGTTTCTCTGGATAGTTTGGCCCAGCAGTACCAATAGGGTAGTTGGGATGGTTCTATCCTTGATCTAAGCGCTTTTAGTGTTCTGAGTTCCAGAGTGCCACCTTTGGGCCAAATTTGTCTTCTGTGTTCATCTCTCAGCAAAGCCCATTTCCTACATACTTTCTTTAACTGTTTCTTCTTCATTCCAGCCTGGACAGGAAGCTGTCTCCTGTCCCAGGCTCTGAGCAAGCTATCAACTGGGAAACCTACCTCTGCCCTTGAATTAGAACCTCCCATGTATGACGGGATTTCCTTACCGCTAAAGGTCACTACACGTCAGAAGCCTCCTTGCAAGACTTCTTCCTACCACCACGATTTTGTGAGTCCAGAAAAAAAGGGGACTCACAGAGCTTCTCCAGATCCCTCTGAGTTTGTGGGCTCCTCCGAGGGATCCTCCCGTTTTCAGACCAAAAGGTGGTCTGCAGAGACTTCCGGTTTCCCTCAGAAGGTACGGGCTACTCTCTGACTGGCCGGCTTTACACCACCATTTAGGGACCCCTTGGACCTCCAATGTCCGTGGGCACCTCTGCCTGCTCTCAGAGGTGGGTGGCCGCTCCATTTTGGGGCTTTTGCTTGAAATTTTACTGATGGAAGGGGTCCTGATTTGCCCAGACTAAAATCCTTTTCTTCTTTCTCCGTCCGCTCGGTCCTCCTCTCTCACCAGAAGGTCTCACACTCAGATGCCCCCCCTTGCTTTCCCAGATCCCGCTGGTCACAGCTCCAGTGGAGCTAGCAGTGGGTTGGGGTGCGGCTAGAGGGCCCATTGAGGGAGCGAGCTCCAGCTGGTTCTAAGAGGAGGGTGCCTCACACATACACTCATGCATTCTTCCTTTCGTTCCCCCAGACCCTTTAACCTAATGGAATTAAAATTGGGGGCACTTACCCTCTTTCTCGGTAGCTGTTCGAGCGCAAGACTCAAAAACTCCCTTTACTACCCGTTGCTGACTGGGCAGGGTCTGAGGAGGCTTACCCGCGGATCAAGGTGTCCGCTGCCGGCTGGGTGATGACTCTTCTGGGCCCGGTCCGGTGGCTGGGTGAGCTGGAAGTCCCTTCGTGGTCGCCAGATTGTTGGGAGGAATTCCCCCGTGCGGTTCTTCCAGCCGGGATTCTCCTTGACGGTGCGGCGCGGAAGAAATAGATCGTGAAGCCAGCTACCGGAAAGAAGTTTAATTTCGAGGAACAAAGTTGAGTGACAATTCAGCTCGGGTCCCCGGCTAGCTAGACAGAAGGATCTTTAAACAGGGGTTTTTATACCTTTTTGTGGTTTTCAAACTTGTCAATTCTGATTGGTGTGTTTGAATCTGTCCTTCCTGATTTGTTGGTCAGTGACTATTGTTGTCAGATTTCTTCTCTAATCTTGCCTAAAAGGTGTTAATTACTTTTATTGTTGTGTGTTTGTTAATCCTGATTGCTGTTAGCTGGTTCCTCGTTGTGTGTGTCAAGTGTTTGTCCTTTTAGCTTTAGGCTGCTATTGACTCAGGTCAGTTCACCTGGGTTTTTTTCCAGGTTATTCCTTCATTTGAGTGGGGAGGGGGTGTCCAGCTTCCATCACAAGCCTGAATCTAAGAATAACCTTTTTCAGCATCATATCTGGTGCTACAAATTGAAGTCTGACTTTCAAAGGAAGATTCCTTTCCTGAAAGGAGCAACAAACTACAAGTAAAACTGACCAGTAAAACTTCATCTTTGATTGTTCCATGTTAAAGTTCTGGTAGAATTCCACACTGCCACACTACAAATACATTCTTTTTAATTAAACAGGAGGCTGCTTGTTTTTCAGTTTTCTTAAACATAATTTCATTCATACTGCTAAACAACTTTCAATTAAAATAAAAATAATGGTTAAAAAATTCCACTAAAAGTAGTGTAATATTTAAGTAAATCCACATTTCCTTTGCATCAAGGAATCTTTAATTTCTGTAAAATTTCCTTATTGTTTTTCAGCACAGTAATCCTGTTTACATAAAATGCAGAGAATCATTTTCAAAGATGAAATGAAAAAAAATGCACACATTCATATTATTCCCACTAAAATTAATATACTTTTTTTAGAATTCTGAAAATAAAAACGAATCTGATAGTGCTCTGGAGGTATCTAGCTGTTTTGGGAAACTTTTTAGAGAGCACAGAAAGTTTCAAAAAGAAGAAACTAGAAACAAAAAAACTTTCCTTCTACAAGTTTCCTTAATTTAAGATTCAGGCTGTAATCTACTGGTCCCTTACTTGAAGACCATAGAAATCATTATTGGGTGATGATTCCTTTCCTTTGTAGGAGCTGGCTTGTGGTGTATTGCAATGCCATCTGTCACTAGCATCCTCTAACTTCTACTTGAAGTCTCGCGGAGTGATTGTCTGGAGGTTTGCAATGCAATGTCATCAGTATGCTTATGAATCCCTGCTCTGTTTTGTTTGTTTGTTTGTTTGTTTACATTGGGTTCTGGTACAGGTCCAAGATTAGTATCTGGGGGCTGCAACAGATTGGATGTAACCTAGCAAACAAGTAGAGTCCATGAGTGGAAATTCTGGGCTCAATCACATGGCAACTATAGTCATATTGCAGTTACAGATGGCAAATGGTTAGCACTTAACTGACAGTGACAAAAACCTGATTCTATACTTTGATTCCCATATTTCACACATGTTTTCATAAGGATTTGAATATTGTTGGCAAATCAGTGTTATGGGATTTAATTTGGAGAATTATCACGTAAAGATTTGAAATTTACAATTATTTCCCTTTCCTAAAGATACCTACAACTGTGTGTCTAAGCTCTGGTCAGATGGCCAGGTTTCATCACTATAACATAGCATTTCTGGTTTGTAAAACAAGGATACTTTATGGATTACAATTATATATTGTATCCTTCAAAATGGCCTACACAGCCAGCAGGAGTAATGGGAATGATTAAACCCTGTCACTTAGGGTTAGATTTGGTGCATTCTTCTATATGACAGGCTGTGACAGCCAAGCACCATTGGAGCAAATCAAATGACTATGACAGTTTGTTGTGAGCAGAGGTTCTGTCAGTACTCTTATTTTGAACAAAATGCTAGGTTTATCAGCCAAGGAAGTTTTCAACTTGACAACATAAAATTTATTTTCATAAATTTCTGCACAAATGGCATGGGCAGTGACTGTTTAACAGGATTATGATTTATCACAGTTGATATTTGAGCCAGTGTGTTGCCATACAACTAGTTTGTGACATAACACATAAATGTTCTACTCTGTGTTTGCCACATGTTTGTTATTTCAAAGAAAGCTATCTTAACATTATTGCCATTCAGTTATAATTCAAATATAACTGCAATTATTTTGTAATTGCTGTGTTTGCTTGTTATTTGGAATGATTACAGGCAAGCTGTCAGAAAATAACAATGTCTATTTCCCAGGTTTGTCATATTGCTACAAGACTGACTCATATTTCAGCTGCATAACATCTAGTCACTGAACAGAGAATATTAGCGTCATAAGTGTTTCAAATGCATCATTCTAATTTAGCAAGAGGGAGATTAGACTGAAAGTGAAAGCCTATCTAAGGGAAGACAGTATTTTTGTTTATGTCTTGTCAATTTAGAAGATCTACAGAAACATCAACATTTCATCCTATACTATTAACGAGCAGCAGAGAGTTATTTATGATTTGATAAAATACTTTCTTTAAAACTGAACCTGGGCAACGTCTACCATACATGAAACTCTAGGACAGTGGTGGCAAACCTATGGCACACGTGCCAGAGGCGACACTCAGAGCCCTCTCTGTGAGCACATGTGCTGTTGCCCCAGCCTCGACTCCTCCCATGACCCCCTCCTCACCAGCAGCCCCCCTGGAGGGAAGTCACCCCCCATGTATGTCCCACATGGAGCAGCACAGCCATAGACATGGCAGCCAGGCAGCATAGACAAGACTCTGTCCTCACGCCCCATTGTGCACAGTTGATGCTGCGTAGCATGGGCAGAGGGCGTGGCTGCCATGGCGCTGCTGGGCTACCTGGGCAATCTACGGCAGGTCCTGGAGGCGGTGAGTGGCCCTGCAGGCAGGCGGGGCAGAGAACGGGGTGGGGGCGAAGTGGGAGCTGAGCAGGGACGGGGCCAGTTTTTGGGCACTCAGTCTCTAAAAGGTTTGCCATCACTGCTCTAGGATATGATACCATATTTTATCAAAATGTTTTATCAAAATTATGTTTTAACTTCAAAAAGGCAATTTCCTGTAGTTGTTTTGATATGGTTTGCTTGCATGATTCACTTTTATCTTGACTGTGTCACTCTTACGTGCATATTTTAATATGTCAAAGTAAAATGCAAGTTTAGTTTACATATATATGTGTGTGTGTGTGTGTGTGTGTGTGTGTGTGTTTGTGTGTGTCAAGTGTTTATTTTTTAGATTGCACCCTGTAAACCCAAATATAGGAGGAAGGAATCATTCTTTCCTTTTGCTTGTTTCAGCTCAACCCAGAGCCATCTTGCAAGCACAAATATATATATATGTTGTTTAAAATTGTTGACAATTTTAAGGGTGAGTTCTGACTGAAGAGAGTTAAGAAACTCGAAATAGCTATATCAGAAATCCCTTATTTCTTTGTCAACAATTTTAAACATATATATATATATATATATATATGGATGTAATCTTCAAGCGCAGATTAAATAGCACTTCCTCCCCATACAGCCTAAGCACCAAGATGACCTTGGTTGATCTTAAAAATGGTACCATGTATGAACTTGACTAGCTTTTTGGGCAATGGGTTGACACCTAGAGGCAAACAAAGTCATTACTAAAAGCCAACATGGGTTTGTCAAAAACAGATCATGCCAGACAAACCTTATTGCATTCTTTGACCAAGTGACAAAATTAGTGGATCGGAGGAATGCTGTGGATATAATTTACTTGGACTTCAGTAAGGCATTTTATAAAGTAGATCACAACCTACTACTTGATAAGATAGAAAAATGTGGGTTAGACAGCATCCCCACCAGATGGAACTTCATCTACATGGAGGGAAGTGTGTAGTGGGGTGCCCCAGGGCTCTGTTCTAGGTTCAGTGCTCTTCAACATCTTTATCAATGATTTGGACAAGGGGATAGATGGGGAACTCATCAAATTTGTGGATGACACCAAGCTGGCAGGAATAGCCAACACTCCAGAAGACAGGCTTAAGATACAGGAGGACCTGGACAGACTTGAACACTGGGGGTTATCTAACAAAATAAAATTCAATGGTGAAAAAAGTAAGGTTCTACATTTAGGCAAGAAAAACCAAATGTACAGGTATAGTATAGGGGTTACCTTGCTCAATAGTAGTAACTGTGAGAGGGATCTCGGAGTCCCAGTGGATAATCATTTAAATATGAGCCAGCAGTGTGCTGCAGCTGCCAAAAAAGCCATTTATTAATATTAACAGAGGGATAGAATCAAGATCACATAAAGTATTAATACCACTTTTCAATGCCTTGGTAAGGCCACACTTGGAATACTGCATCCAGTTTTGGTCACCAAGATGTAAAAAAGATGCTGAGACTCTAGAAAGAGTACAGAGAAGAGCAACAAAGATGATTAGGGGACTGGAGGCTAAAACATATAAGGAACGGTTGCTGGAATTGGGTATGTCTAGTTTAACGAAGAGAAGGACAAGGGGGGATATGATAGCAGTGTTCCAATATCTCAGGGGCTGCCACAAAGAAGAGGGAATCAAGCTATTCTCCAAGGCGCTTGAAGGCAGGACAAGAAGTAACAGATGGAAACTGATCAAGGAGAGAAGCAACTTAGAACGAAGGAGAAACTTCCTGACAGTTAGAACAATTAACCAATGGAACAACCTGCCTCCAGAAGGGTGAATGCTCCAACACTGGAAGTTTTTAAGAAGAGACAGGACAGCCATTTGTTCGAAATGGTGTAGGGGGTTGGACTCGATAACCTCCAAGGCCCCTTCCAATTATTATTATTATTATTATTATTATTATTATTATTATTATTATTATTATTATTATTATTATTATTATTAAACCCATGTCTGTAAATTCCAGGGGTGTGGAAGATAAGGGAAACCTGCAGTGTTGTTGATGGGGAAAAACCACATGGATGTTCCATCCAGTCATCAAGATTCAATCTCAGCTTGAGAAATAATCTATCTTCCCCTTCCCTTCCGTACCCTAAATGTATTCAAGATCACAGTGTACCCTGTACAGGCTATTCTTCTTCAAATAACAAATTGTAAATTCTCTTCTATAAAAATAAAATAAAATAATCCATGTTTGATAAATTGATGAATAGTTACCTAAACTAGGCTACAAAATTGCAGGCTGTTTTAAATAATACATGAAAACATACTAGTGTTTTCATATTGTCCCTTATTTATTCACAATACAAAAAAGACTCATATAATTCTATTTTTGCAGTTATGAATGAAAATAATTTTTAGAGCCAGTAAATTAGGCTGTGCTGTAAGAAGCCACAATTTTTTACTTCTTTCTTTTACAACTTCCACTGTTTTTCTCTGATCTATGATTTACAAGCTGCTGTTATTATTTGTGTTCTACAATTACCAAAAATGACACCTCTCCTTCCTCAGCCTCAAGCTACCACGCTGAAATGAGTAAATGCTGTTTATTGTGACAGTCTGTGTTTTGCCTGTGGAAAAATGATAGACTATACTACTGCCAGCCAATTGCTTGGTTGTTGTTTTTTTACTGGTTTCTAGTTGAGAAATCAGAGAGTATTTAAAACTGTGACAAAAGATAACAAAAATCTCTATAGTTTATTTTTAGCTGTTTTTTTAGTTTGCTTTAATACAGTACATTAGATTAACACAGCATTTTAACTAATGTTATACTCTGAATAAATATGTTGGTACATAGAATTGCTAATGAGAACTACTATCTCAATTTGGGTATTGAACCGTGTTATTAGTTCCATTTGAGAATTCTTGAACAGTATCTATGAAACCAGTTCTTGAATATTTCAGTTTTATGACTCTAAAATTCTACATTCTGAACTACTGAAAATCTATATAAATGCCTAGAGAGTAATTGAAATTTTGCAGTGAATTAGATTTTTCAAAAATTATTTTGAACTATTTTGACTAATCAAATCACAATGGAAGCTTGTGTGTATTTACTCAAAATTAATTCTGTTGCATTTTTAATTCAGTGGAAAGTTTTCAAAGAAAGGTGACTAGAATCCCAGCTGGATGGTATAATTGGACAAATGCATACTTTTTAATATTATTGATATAATATTTCATACAAATGCTATTTTCATAGATTTCACTATCTTTCCAATTTTCATGCATTTTCTTTCTCTTCCTGTGTATTTTACACATTAATAAGTACAAAAGCCACAGCCCTCATACTAAAGCCACAGAACTTCCTCTTTTTTCAGCTTCCTGAATGTTTTATCATTTTTAAAAAAGGAAAGGAAAATAAATGCTGTTTCCTAAGTGTATCTATTAACATGTTTCTTCATCTCAGGTGAGACAATCATTCAGACACAGTTTTTAATGAGAGGAATGGTTTTGTCAATACACTATCCCCCATCCCTTGACTAATAAACTTTTATCCAACTCTCCTTAACTCCTTGCCATATTATTTTCAGCATAACACAATTGGTTCATTCAGCTCTATTTTAGTCACATAGTGTAAGTTTTGCAAGGTAGTCCAAACAAGAAGCACATCCAGAAAACTAGCTCAAACTTTATTATAAGGTTACTTGAACAGAATCTTGCAAGTCTGAAAGTACATCTCTTCCCATTCACCTTTACAACCCAAGAAATTATGGAAAATCCCTCGTAACTATGCCAACATTTCTTCTGCAGACTCAGCTGCCTCTTCTTTGATCATTGTCTCTAGACTGCAGCTCTTCCTCCGGTCACTTCTCATATACTATTACATATAGAAATCTACTTTCAAGTTTTTACTTGTTGTATTTGGTTTAGTTTAGTTTTCTATGGCAGAGATAGTGAAGGATAGTGTATGTATTTCAGGACCCACAAATGTGAAATTCCAAAGGGGAAGTTACTGCGGATATATCAGAGACTTCCCCATTTTCTTTTTAATATTTCAGGCATATTACTTTTGGACCTGAAGATTTTATATACTCATCTTGATTTGATAAAACTTTCTTCCTCCATGATTGTGTCTAATTCCCCTTTAAAGCTGTCTAAGGTAATAGCCATCAATACATCTTGTGGCAGCAAATTCCATAAATTAATGATATGCTGGATGCAGCAATAATTTCTTTTTCCTATTCTGACCTCATCAATTTAGCTAGATGCCTCTGCATTCTAACTGCATTAGATGTGTACTTCAGCTTTAACTTCAACTTTTATTAAAAAGGAAAAACACTTGTAGAATGCTATTCTAAGCTGTAATTTTATTACAGATCGGAATAGCAGAACAAGTTTTCTCATGGAATACCAGCAGAAACATCTGATCCAGAGTGATAGTACAATTTTTATTAAAGACTTGCTGTTTTTCTTCCAAGGTTAAATGGTCAATATAAAAGAATATGCTATTTGTTTCCTATGCCCTGCAATGTTCAGATATGGCAACAACATGGAGATGTGAAGGCTTATGATTATTATACCATTTCTCTTGCTATCGGAGTGGGCTTAGATACAGGGTCTGAGGAGGGAGTTGATGATGAGCACTCAGTGCCAGAACCAGCTTTGGAAATCCCAACAGATGAGCAACCAGCTCCAATGTGACCAGATGGACTGCTAATTGAGTAGGCCAAAGAGGTAGAGCAAACAGCAGACACCACTTTTGTCTTGCTCTGAAGATGAGGGTACAGAATTACTGCCTCCTCCCAACACAAGAACTGGGCAGGCTGGAAAGAGACTAGAGCAAAGGCGCTCTATGAGCCTGCTTGCACAGGAGTCTCACCCTTCTAAAAGAATTATATTGGAGCTGGTTCTGTTAAAGTAGAGCAGCAACCACAAACTCTCTGTTGATGGCAACAGAAATACTAAGGCCTAAATCTGGTTTTAAAAATATTTAGTGTGACTTTATAACTTGCATAATATATTCAAGAGCCAAAAGTGCTAATGATTGTAAGATATAATTTTAATGTGTGAATATGGCTGTTTGGTTTATATTTCATCAGTACCAATTAACAAAAAAAGGATACACACTCCCTTGCATGTACCATTCAGTTCTAAAATGTGCAGTAATTAATAGGGCTTTGTCTGACTCAATTGTTTAGTAATTCAGTTCTAAATATTTTTAATGAGACAGTAAGTGGGGACTGTTCTGCAGAATTGACACAATGATCAGGATTTAATATGAATGGAATTCTGTGTAACAGTGTCTTTGTAACTGGCTACATTTCTTTAGATTCTTTCGAGATTGATTGCTGCCTGCCTGAGTAGTGATCGCTTCTTATTTGCTTTAAATCTTAAATCTAAGTTTAAATGGAGGTATAAACCTTCTCGTATGAGAACAATAAGAAAAGAGAGGGCCTTTCCTGTCTTGCACCTAAGCATGGAATGAACATTCCTTGGCTATGCATTATTATCTCGGTAAATTCTGTTGTAAAAAGTAAACATTTTAGCAAATTTCCAAATAGGCATTTCCTAATTGTTCCTATTTCTTGACTTAGAATGTGCTGTTTCAAAAATCACTCTTGTAATAATGCTTTCCCATCTTCTTCTCTTCCTCCCGCAACAAATTTCAAGTTTTCCCAAGGCAGAAGGGAAATAGCCTCATTGTTCAAGTGGACTGTTGCTCAGATAATTTGAATTAATAGTTAAGTCAAGATTTTTTAACAAAAAATGTATAGCTTGTTGTCCCTGATACAAGTTAAATTTATTTACTATCAACACAAAGGACATACAAATCACATGGGATTTGAAAACATTTGCATTTTTTTTTTAAAAAAGTACCAATAATTGTGGAAGTAGTTAAAGGATCTTGTAACTTGAAAATATTGAGCTGATCACCCACATTTTAAAAGTTATCACTATTCAGCCAAATATAAATCTGTCAAAAAGTCAATTTTTCAGATAGAATAGAATAGAATAGAATAGAATAGAATAGAATAGAATAGAATAGAATAGAATAGAATAGAATAGAATAGAATAGAATAGAATAGAATAGAATAGAATAGAATAGAAACATTTCTGTGAAGGAAAAGAAACATTTGTGCTTCAGAGCACTTGGATGTTCAGCTGAGCTGGCCCAAGAACTAAGGATAAAGATTTATTTGAATGCTTTTAGAAATCAGTATAAAATGAAATGATGTTATGTTTAGGTTTTAACAAAGTGTTCAGGAGTAAATCTGGTTAAAGTTGGCATATTTTTCTAATTCCAGTTTGATCTTAAGGGAATTAATGATATCATAACCAACATGCATCTGCATTTCAGAAATTTAAGAAGTTTCCTATTTTAGCCAGTACTGTGCTTATTTTATCTTGAGAAAACCAAAGGAAGCAGGTTGACAGAATCCTTACTTGACAGGCTCCTTCTGGTTTGAAATATGCCCAGCCAACTCTTTTTTATCACCTGCAGCATGGAGCTGTAATAGTTCTTAACATTTCATTTTTATTCCACCTGTGTCTGTCACTGGTCCCCTATAGTTCTTCTCATTCACAGATTCTTTAAAGTTTAGCCAATCACAAAGACCAGAAGAAAATCTGATTGATGATTTGATCTTCCTTTGACTGCCAAAGGAACAAATTTTTTTCCAGCAGTCACTTGGGAAACAGATTCAGGCCACATGGTGTGCCAAAATACATGCTATATAAAAGTACACTCAATAATCATTCTGTTTGCAGATATTATGATGACAGAGGTCAATAACTAAATAGTCAAGATGACAGAGCTTAGTACCCTAAGCAACAGGGGGAGTGCGGGAGGCAGAGGTTCAACACTCCAGCTGTTTAGCACAAATTCTTACTTTTTTCCCTGCCCAGAAGTGAAATGGGATGGAATCAGACTCTATCTGATTCTTATTTTTGGGAGTGCAATAGTCCTGTATTTAACAAAGAACTTAATCAGAAATATAATGTAAAATGCAAATATGCCTTGTGGATAATTTTTGCATTTGGGTGACATAAAGCAATTTCTTGGTGACTATTAGAGATATGAAGATCAATGGTCTTAACTATATAAGGACACTATCAGGCAGGCTAGCCTTACATTACAAATGTTCCATATTCTTTTAAAATGTTCTCCTACCAATGATGGAGAGTTATCTTCATACTAAAGTAGGACAGTTATCAATGGCAGAAAGAAAGAAAGAATGATGTTCTTGACCAAAATAGGTTGAATATATACTAGGGATTTTTTGTTTGTTAATTCATTGTTTACTAAATAATAATTTTTCTATCTAAATTCAGAATACCATGGAAGGAGTTAAGTTCATTTCTATACATCAAAAAAATTGTGATTAAGAATTATTTATTTATCATGTAGTATAGCAAATGAGACCTGAGCCCTATAAAATCAAATATACCTGTTAATAGTTTTTTTTAATAATGTAGCAAAAAGAGGAATAGGAAATTCAGCACTCAGTTTACATAACTAGTCCAAGCTAATTAACTGGAATAGAAAAAGAAATTATTTGATGGAAAATGAAAAAAGACAAACTATAGTACAAATGAGGAAGGAAAAATGATGTTGGGAACACAAAGTGCTAAAAAGTGAGGAGAACTCATAAAAGATTTCAAAAGCTGGCATTTGAGGTGAGTGCATGCACCATTTCCATTGTGGTTTTTATATGTTAATCATCTTGTGTGCAAAATGGAAAAAGAGTATTTCATCTGAGGAAAGCTCAAAAAAAGAAGAGAATCATTTTAACAATTACAGAAAAATACAGGAGATAGCAGGAACACCCTGGACATGGGTTTATTGTCCATCTTGTCGTATGCTCACTTAATTAATTTATTTCAAATATTTACGACATCTATTGATAAAGTCTCAGGGCAGGTTATAATCTATTAGAAAGTGTTAGGAAACATTAAAACCATGTAAAAATAATTGAAGGGTGGTTTATGTAACAATATTGTCATCACTTCTTACATTGCCTGGCAGTATGAGTTATATTTAATTTTTATTATTTTGATTTCTATAACTATTACTTTGTTAAAGTATAAATTTAAGTTTTCCAGTAAAAATAATAATCTTTTACTGTTATGTTTATAAACATACAATTTCAATTTTAATTTTTTTATTTTCAGCTAGTTGAAACCAATTACCTATTTTCTATAGAAATATCACTTCATATATTGTGAATTTGATTAATGCAAATAATTTGTGGAATTAGTTTCAGCACTAAGATCTGCCTGTATTGTGTTAATGGTATCTCTCTGTTGAACAGGAAGTTTGCAATAGTGGCAAATATCTGTAGCTCAGGTGTAGGATGAGGGTGAAGTTTCATTTCTCCAACTTCCAACCAGCCTATGAACCCCTCAGAATCCAAATCAACTGCAAAGTCAACCAGAGAAAACCCATGCAAGCCCCCCCACCAGCAGTTCACTTCCCAATGACCCTGACCTGATGTAACCTCCCTATCACAAGATCCATCACATGATTCTCACTGATGACTCATACCTTACCCTCACTTGATGCACTCACACCTGAAGCCCTTATAAACAGAAGAACACTGACATGCCCTAAACTCTACTGAAGATGTCACTTAGCCTGGTAACAAAATGTTCAGAAACCAACCCACAAGCTTGGAGAATGAACCTTCACCCTCATTGAACAAAAAGTTATGAAGAAAGATTGTAACTGTCTTTCACTGATTGTTAGTTTACCAGGATAAGATCTTGATCACTAGCAGGACTGTTACTATGTACATCTGAATATGAATGCTCTTCAGATTTCCCATTCAGAATGGAGTAGGCAGTGTAAGATTTTTTTCATGAATACAGTTTATGAATAGTTGAATAAAACATTTCTCAATATATTGATTAGCCCATAGCAAGTCAAAAGTACTAATTCATTCTGGCAACATACAAAATCCTTTGTCTTAATATTTTTGACAGCAAAAAGTCCCTCTTATTTACAATGGATATAGAAAGTCTACACACCCCTGTTAAAATGCCAGGATTTTAGATGTAAATCAGACCAAGATTAATTACTTCAGAATTCTTTCCACTTTTAATATAACATATAAGCTGTACTTATTGAAAAATAAATTGAAATATTTTAGGGGGAGAAATGACAATAAAAATTAGAATAATGTGTCTGCATAAGAGGGATCTTGGAGTCCTAGTGGACAATCACTTAAATATGAGCAAATAGAGTGCTGCAGCTGCCAAAAAAGCCAACACAGGGCTAGGCTGCATTAACAGGGATAGAATCAAGATCACATGAAGTGTTAATACCACTTTACAATGACTTGGTAAGGCCACACTTGGAATACTGCATCCAGTTTTGGTCACCACGATGTAAAAAAGATGTTGAGACTCTGGAAAGAGTGCAGAGAAGAGCAACAAAGATGATCAGGGGACTGGAGGCTAAAACATACAATGAATCATTGCTGGAATTGGGTATGTCTAGTTTAATGAAGAGAAGGATGAGGGGTGACATGATAGCAGTGTTCCAATATCTCAGGGGTTGTCACAAAGAAGAGGGAGTCAAGCTATTCTCCAAGGCACTTGAAGGCAAGACAAGAAGCAATGGACGGAAACTAAGGTTTCCTGCCTGAGCATGGGGTTGGACTAGATGACCTCCAAGGTATCTTCCAGCTTTATTATTATTATTATTATTATTATTATTATTATTCACATTCTCTTATAAGTAGGGATATGGCTGTGTTCAAAATTATTCAATAAAGAGTTGTCAGTACACACCTGTCATCAATTATAAAGTGAGTCTGATCAGGCCCCTATAAAATTCAGCTGTTCAGTAGAACTTTTCTGGTATTTACTCAGTTGCCTCTTACAGAAAAAGTCATGGTCTGCAAAGAACTTACAAAGTATCAAAGTGAACTCATCATTGTTGGAAAGTATCAGTCAGCAGAAGAATACAAAATATTTCCAAGGTATTGCATATACAGTAGCATGGAACAGAGTGAAGACAATTATCTGCAAGTGTAGAAAATATGACACAACAATGACATTACCAAAAGCTGAGTTTCCTTCCATTATTGATGAAAAAAAAATAAAAAAATGGCCAAAGAGGTTGCCAACAGGCCTACAGCAAGATTAAAGGAGCTGCAGGAATTTCTGGCAGGCACTAGTTGTGTACTACATGTGACAATTATCTCCCATATTCTTCATATGTCTGGATTGTGAAGTAGGGTGGCAAGACGGAAACCTTTTCTTACAAAGAAAAACATCCAAGTCTGGCTATATTTTGCAGAGACCTACCTTCAGTCTGACAAAAGCATTTGGGAAAATGTCTGATGAATAGAATATAGAATATAGAATATAGAATATAGAATATAGAATATAGAATATAGAATATAGAATATAGAATATAGAATATAGAATATAGAATATAGAATATAGAAGCTGGAAGGGACCTTGGAGGTCTTCTAGTCCAGCCCCCTGCTCAAGCAGGAGAACCTATACCATCTCAAATGATGAGACTAAGCTTGATCTTTTTGACATGATTCCAAAAAGTATGTTTGATGCAAAAGCAACATTGTGCACCACCAAAAGTACACCAGGCCCACAGTGAATCATGGTGATGGCAGCATTATATTTTTGAGCTGCTTTTCTACAGCTGGAACTGGGGCTTTAGTCAAGATGGAGGGAATTATGAATAGTTCAAATATCAGTCAATTTTGTCACAAAACCTTTAAACCTCTGCTAAAATGTTGAAGATGAAGAAGAATTTCGCCTTTCAACATGACAATAAACCAAAGCATATGTCTAAATCAACAAAAGAATGGCTTCACTGGAAAAAGATCAACGTTTTGGAATGGCCCAGCCAGAGCCTGGGCCTGAATCCAGTGGTGGGATTCAAATATGTGACCAATCGGTTCTCTGGGTGGATGCCACTTCCAGAAATCCATTCTGGGCTTGGGCAACAAAAAATTAGCTACCAGTTCTGCCAAAGTGGTGCGAATCCCACCACTGCCTGAATCCAATTGATAATCTGTGAAGTGACCTAAATAGGGCTGTGCATAGGAGATGCCCTTGCAATCTGACAGGTTTGGAGCAGTTATGCAAGGAAGAGTGGCAAAGTTCCCCAAGTTAAATATATAAAGTTACTTTATCACAAGTATAAACAATTTTAATAGCTAGTACACAAGGGAATGTTTTATAGAAAATATTAAGGAACAATAGTTTATTGCAAAATATGCAATATTCAAAATAACTGTCTATATTTTTCTGCATTATTTCAACAATAAACTTTAAATATTTAATTTATACAATATATAAGCCTAAGAGCTAAGTGGAAAATTTTCATTAGATACACACATTTCATATATAAATATTGCAATTGGGTTCAAAGTTGTACATAAGAAGAAAAAAATAACTTTTGGTATATGGAGGAAAAACTTTAAAGACCCTGTAAAATCTAGATTCTTTTATCTCCCTTACTCAGTTTTGCAATCCCAACTTCAATATTCTGTTTGATAGTATGTTTTTCTAATGACCATGGTACAATCGAGTAGATCAGGCATTATGATAGCCTTGTTTATTGATACTAAACACAGGTTTAGCAACCGCTTCATTTAGCAACTCTTTGCAGTTATGACAGTGACAAAATAATTGTATGAACACTTCTCACATTTACAACCTTCACGGGACTGTAAAGTAAAGGAAAGCTGAAGTAAAATTATAAACACAACACTTAGCAACCACTTTGCTTAACAACCAAGTTGCTGACTCCAATTGTTCATTCCCTAAAGATCAGAATGAAGATAGTGCTGATATGCCTACATATGTAAGCATATTTGTTCAGATGAAAACCCTGCTTTTTGGGTAGAAACATATTCCCTGAAAAGAGGATGTAATACCTACTTTTATGACATACCCAGATACAAACAATTTTACAGATGGAATGATGCTTTCCTTAAAAGATGAGGTAGACCCCTTATATTTTCTCCATTTTAAAACAAAGGCAATCAGTTATAGTGCAGATAGAAATTACATTAGAGCATGTTGAAATGATCTCAGTAACCAATGTGACAGATAGCCATTTTCCTAACTCCCAAGATTCTCATTTGAAACTAAATGACATAAGATTGCCTCATTCCTATGAGGCATTCAATCCAAAATTACAAAAACTAAAAGAAAGCAGACTAGTTGCTAAACATAGTGATAGCAAAGATTTCTTGGACTGTTAAGAGTGAAAGAAAGCAGTCTCTCCCCCTTCACAATATGATGAATTTGTGTATTTTTCAATGATGCATTTTCCCCTGTATCCTGAATGTAACAAAAATGTATAAAATACTTAAACCCAGCTCTAATTCATTTTATATATATTATATAATCAATGTTCCATTTAATAAGCTTCATCTAACTTTGTCATATACCTCAGGTACCAAATGAATAATATGGCACAATAGTCTTCATTCCACATTACTAGTATTGCCAGCAAAGATTGTTCGGCTAAAGGCCAGGTAAGACCTTTGGGAACGTATAATACTCATCTTGCAGAAGAGGCAGGCATTATGAGATCCTGAATTATTCACCATCTTAGATTAAAATTTCAACCCAAGCAGAATTTCTTAGTTCTCCTAAGGGGCTTCCAAGTTAGGAATGGAGCTTTTCTACAGGCCAGGATCAGGCAAAAGAGTTAGCAGCTCCAAAACTGCCCAATGGATGAATATAATTGGTGGTTTGGGTTTACTCACCTCCAGAAATTCTTAATTCTTTTTAAAATCTTTGCTCTCGATTAAATGGAGGCATCAGAGATTTTTTTTGCTGATTTAATTGGGAATATCACAGAAGTTTTGGACCTTGTGATAGTGTACAGATGATTACCCTGTCTGAAAATATTAAAAACAGGTGTTTTCATTTACCTTCTTTCTGCTTTTCTGTACTATTTAATTTAAATAATGTAATTTTAAAAAATCTGCTTAATCATATTAATTGATAACTATCCAGTTATCATTGAAACTATATTCTTAAAACAATAAAAAGGGAGAAATACAATTTTAAGGAATAACATGAATTATTTTTTTATTTTTAAATCTGTAGCAGTCACAATCATTATTACAATAATGTGTACACAATGGGAGAAAAACATTCTGTCTGAAAATTGACATTTATAATTATTTGGTTTAAAAATAAAGTTTGAAAATCAGTTTTACCATTATTTCAATTTGCCAGGAATATCTGGCAATTTTCAGCAAATGGGCCCAGTGAAACCAAATGATAGAAAGCTAAGTAGCCAAAACAAGGAACATTAATAGATGGGAAGCACAACTAGGCTGCTCAAACAAATGTGTTTATTGGCCAGGAGTAAGAGCAAAATAGAAAAGAGGAAAAACAACATTATGAAAAAAAAACCTGACCTATAAAGAAAACAGATATCTCCTGAAAAGCAAAGTTTAAAAAAGCTTGTAAACAATATGAATAGAGAGATTGGTACAGAGAGATAGATTTTCACATAAGAATTAAATCTTTAGCTGAAAGTCTTTACTAGTATATAAGTAATTCTGATGAAGGTGTTGATTGAACTATTCTAAGATCTGTGGTTCTGAAAATTATATATATTCTCGTCTCAAAACAGTACTGTTTTGCAAGTTGAAGTTCCATTTATCAGTAGTCAGAAAAGATGAGAATTATAATTACTTTGTATTAGGCTATTGAAAAATATGATGAACCTGTTGAATAGCAGCAGTTGGAACTCAATTCTAAAACACAATAACCATTCATTTTGTTATGAGAGGATGAGTTAGTTCCATATATGCTTTAGTTACCATAATGGGTACATTTGAGCAAAGGACACAAACATTATCAAAAGATTTATTATGATGTGATAGCAGGAGATAAAATATTTATGGTCAGAGATGTAGTCACAATCATTGTGGGCAATTAAAACTTTCAAAGTTTGAAAGACACAGGAAGGCACTAGACCTATTTTGCCATTTACTTTGGTTTTCTTCTTTCAATCTTTTTTATTTTTTTCCACCACAGCTTTTTTGCATAATGTACATTTGTTAGCAGAAGAAAATGATTTGAGTTAATGAGAGTGAATCTAACATTTTACTACTACTACTACTATTCTATATAGATAATCTCATTTCTTGTTTTTCCCCAGTAAGTTATGAAAATTTCTTTCATTAATTGTGCATTAAAAGGTACTGGTTTTTCATTAAGTAACAAGTGAAAGAAAAAAACTATATTCAGTACTGAACATATCAGTCCTAAGGATGATATTCCAGTAATCTGAAAACAATGCCAATATATAACCTTTTATGGTATACAAAAGGTTACATTTTCAGCACAAGAACACAATTTTTTGGCACATATGCTCTACTCAAGGTCAAATGAGGGTGGATTGGAATGGGATGGTAGAACCTTTAGGGATGCCTTATAAGAACTATTATTGCTTAAACATGTCATAAATATTTGTGTATAATATTAAGTCCACTGAATCCAAAGTCATTTGATTCCTGAACATACCCTCAAATTAAGCCTTCGATATATACCAGTAAAAGGCTGATACCAATGTGCAAATATACATTAGCAGAAGGCCAAGATTCATCAGTAAAATGCAGAAAAGCAATCAACCTTATATTCTAGAGAAATGACTCCCCAGTTTCCAAATGTGGCAGATGACTTCCCACAAATGTCTCCACCTGTCTGAAACTCCCCAGGCAATCCTGGGTTGCTTTGTCCTATAGTTACATTGTAAATCCTGAACTTAAAAACTAGTATTTCATTCCTTGCTTCAAAAATACAACCAAATGTACACACAGTGAAGTCATATACATGTATTAATCTAAGGATTATCTTCAGGGTATGGTTAGTAACTGGTAACAGAATACCTGGTTGGCTAAGGTTACCAGACATCCAGCAAAAGGATAACTTTTCTTCCTTTTTGTCTTCATCTATTATCTAACTTATATTTATATTATATTTATTAAATTTCTATACCGCCCTTCTCCCGTAGGACTCGGGGCGGTTTACTTCTTAAGTATATAATTAAGCTGGTTTTTTTCTGTGATGCAGAGATTATTTAACAGTACTAACTGCAAGTTAACAAGCTTCACCTGAAATTGACAAGAGCTTAGTCAATTACAAGCTGAAGGCTTTTGCCTTCTAACTGGCTGAGGACTCATACCTGGGGGTGCATTAGGATGGAAGTGCACTAGGCAACAGCCAGTACTACCACATTCTTCTCAATGTGCATTTCCTCTTGTATGCCTATTTAGTCATGTGTAATCTCTTCTGTAATAAATATTAAGACAACAATGTTCTCCTTTTCCCCATTTTTGTTCTTTTTTTGTTCTTTTTCTAACTGTCCATGTCCTTCTTGTTCAGATATCAGGATTGTTGGAGGATGACCTGAATGCTAGTCACAGGAATCAGTAGGACTCAAGCCACCACATTCTGCTGAGGCTGTGTGCCACACTAACCATATTATTATCATCCCTTTGACAACACAGTGTTTATGTGGATGGCAACTTAGATCCAATTCCATACATAAAGCATGAAAGATGCTAGGATAACCACTGGTAAAAGTGTAGTGTAATATAGTGGAGAGACTTCTTTAATATGAAATGGTCTATTTTAAAATAGAGTTGTACTGTATTAATATTAAAGAAGAAAATTGTTACTTTTGAATATTGCTGGGATCTTGTTAACTATGAAGCAAATTCATAAATTAGTAAAAACTTCAGACATTTGTTTCATACAGATGTTTAAATGTGCATATTTGAGCAAAGCAAAGAATTGTTTTTACTTTCTTTAGATTTCATTAAAGATAACTCATTTATATCTTAATGGACACTTCTCACAGTAGGAAACAGTTGTGTTAAGTGGAATAGATTTTTGGAAGGGAACTTCTTTATTCTAAGCTGTTCTTAGCTAGTTTATTATTATAACCATAGTTCATTAAATAGGTACATAAAACATAATACATGAAATATAAAACAACCTTCCTAATTAATCACAAATAAGATCATAACAAAATCTTTTTCTCTATATCAAAGGTTATGACAACAGGACTAAAATTTGTGTAGAGCTAGCTGTAAAGCTGTACCATAGCCATGGGTCTAGAATAGGGGGGTGAAACTCGTTGTGTCACGTGACATGTTGTGATGTATCATAACTTTTTTCCCCTTGCCCGAGCTGGGGTGGGCATGGCTTTTGCATGACGCATCCGGACCACAGGATGGCAGTTTGACACCCTTGGTCTAGAAGGTCTCATAGATCCACATTTTTTAAAAAAAAATTAAAACACCACAGAATATAAATGACCACTTGATAAATAACCTAAAATAAAAGAATTTTAGGATGTAGGTTCTAATATAATAATTTCTGGAAAGAGACACCCATCTAGGAACCATTTTATATACAATGTGCTCTAATGCCTGTGACTAAAGACTAGCATTTGGATTTCACAGTCATCAGTCCTGAAATTTTCCCTTTTGCAATAAACAATAAGTAGCTTGCTCTGAAGCCCATTTTTAATACAGCTTAATTGCCATATAATAGCAGACTTATGCCAAGATCAGTACTCTGTAACATTCAAGTGAAGAGATGTGTGTGGAATGGCTGTGCCTCTATGGCTAGAACAAAATCATTAATATAAAAATTGAACAGGAAGGAAGCCAATAAAAGTTCTGCTTGACTCCTCCCTTTATTAATCTAGAATCCAATAGGAAGCCCTGTTGGACTCTAATATAATTGTAATAAAAAAAACCTTTAATTGTAGGGTAAGAGTGCAAAACTGCTTTGGTCGCGCTGATCGATGATCTCTGGTGGGCCCGGGATAGAGGTTACTCCACTATCCTGGTGCTTCTTGACCTCTCAGCGGCTTTTGATACCATCGACCATGGTATCCTTCTGCGCCGGTTGGAGGGGCTTGGAGTGTGGGGCACCATTTTACGGTGGTTTACCTCCTACCTCTCTGGCCGGTCGCAGTCGGTGTTCGCAGGAGGTCAGAGATTGGCTCCGAGGCCTCTTCCATGTGGAGTTCCTCAGGGGTCTGTTCTCTCACCTCTGCTTTTTAACATCTACATGAAGCCGTTGGGTGAGAACATCCGTCGACACGGGGTGAGTTATCATCAATATGCTGATGATACCCAGCTTTATATCTCTACCCCACGTCACTACAGCGAAGCAGTGGAAGTGATGAACCAGTGCCTGGAGGCTGTTGAGGTCTGGATGGGTGCCAACAGGCTCAGACTCAATCCCGACAAGACGGAGTGGCTATGGGCTCTGCCTCCCAAGGACAATTCTACCTGTCCGTCCATTACCCTGGGGGGAGAAGTTTTGTCCCCCTCGGAGAGGGTTCACAACTTGGGTGTCCTCGATCCACAGCTGAGTTTAGAATATCATTTTTCGGCTGTGGCAAGGGGGGCGTTCGCCTGGTGTGCCAGTTGCGGCCCTATTTGGACCGGGAGTCACTCCTCACAGTCACCCATGCCCTTGTCACCTCGAGATTCGACTACTGTAATGCTCTCTACATGGGGCAACCTTTGAAGAATGTCCGGAGACTACAAGTAGTCCAGAATGCGGCTGCGCGAGCTGTCTTGGGTCTGCCAAATATGGAGGGTGGAAGTTATACACACATTGATGAGTCAACAGGAAAATTAAATTGTAATAGTCAAGCAGAAGGACATGGTGGACCATCTACAAATTCTACAATCAAATTCTACAGTCAAAATCTACAGTCAAAGTTGAAAGTGCACCAGAAAATACATATAAATGTCTATACACGAATGCTAGAAGCATTTGAGCAAAAATAGGGGAATTGGAATGCTTGGTGAAGGAAAATAATATTGATATTATCGGCATAACAGAAACCTGGTGGACAGATGAAAACCAATGGGACACAAGGATTCCAGGTTACAAATTGTATAGGATGGACAGGAGAGGGAGAAATGGTGGTGGCGTGGCCTTGTACATAAATGAGGAGTTAGAAGCTCATGAACTCGAAATTCAAGAAAATTCAAACTCACCCACAGAAACATTGTGGATAAAAATCCCAGGACAGGAAACTAATCTGACATTAGGGATCTGCTATCGCCCTCCCAACCAAACTCCAGAGGCAGATTGCTATTTGGAAAATGAATTTAAGGAGGCCTCAAAAGGAAATAGGGTAGTCATAATGGGGGACTTCAACTATCCCCAAATAGATTGGGTAAATTCTTGTTCTACACATGAAAGAGAGAGAAGGTTCCTCGACACGTTAGCTGATTATTCCCTTGAGCAGATGGTCATGGAACCAACCAGGGGAAAGGGGATCCTGGACTTGGTTCTAACTAACGCACAGGATTTGGTTCATGATGTCCTTGTAACCGAGCCCATAGGAACCAGCGATCACAACACAATAACCTTCAACTTAACCATGGATAGCAAACTGTCAGTGAAAACTAACACAGAGACCCTAAACTTCCACAGAGGGAATTTTGACAAAATGAGGAAAATAGTAAAGAAGAAACTAAAAGGAACAGTAAAAAAAGTCAAATCCCTCCAAAATGCTTGGAAACTGTTTAAAAATACGTTACAACAGACTCAAATAAAATGCATTCCTAAAAGAAGAAAGAGGACTTGAAAGTCCAAGAGGATACCAGTATGGCTTATTGGAAAGAAGAAAAACTTATTTAAGAAATAGAAGGCTAGAGAGACTTTGAGGAGCATATAGCAAAGAATATTAAAAATAATAACAAAACCTTTTTTAAGTACATCAGAAGCAGGAACCCAACCAGAAAAACAGTTGGGCCACTAGATGACAATGGTCAGAAGGGGATAATCAGAGAAGACAAGGAGATTGCTTAGAGGCTAAATGACTTCTTTGCCTCCGTTTTCACTGAGGAGGATAGAGAGCATTTGCCTGCCACTGAATTAGTTTTCCCAGGGAGGGAAACAGAAGAATTTAACCTGATAGAGATAAACAAGGAAGATATTCTTGCATGCCTTTCTAAACTAAACGTCAACAAATCGCCGGGTCCAGATGGCATCCACCCTAGAGTTCTCAAGGAACTCAAGTGTGAAATTGCTGAACTTCTAGCTAAAATATATAATCTTTCTCTAAGATCAGGCACTGTACCGGAGGATTGGAGGGAGGCAAATATAACCCTGATCTTCAAGAAAGGATCCAGAGGTGATCCAGGAAACTATAGACCAGTCAGTCTAACCTCAGTTCCAGGCAAACTGATGGAAACCATTATTAAAGATAAAATTACAGGGCACATAGAAAATCAGGCATTGCTGAAAGAAAATCAACATGGTTTCTGCAAAGGCAAATCATGTATTACTAACTTGTTAGAATTCTTTGAGGGTGTAAATAAATACATAGATAAAGGGGCCCCAGTTGATATTGTATATCTTGACTTTCAAAAGGCTTTTGACAAAGTCCCTCACCAAAGGCTCCTAAAAAAGCTCTTCAGCCATGGAATTAGAGGACAGGTCTTGTCCTGGATTGGTAACTGGCTAAATTGTAGGAAGCAAAGGGTGGCAATAAATGTACAAGTCTCTGGATGGAAAGAAGTGAGAAGTGGTGTACCCCAAGGTTCAGTTTTGGAACCTTTACTTTTTAATTTATTCATCAATGATCTGGATGTAGAGGTAAACAGTGAGGTAGCAAAGTTTGCTGATGACACTAAATTGTTCCAGGTAGTGAAAAGTGAAACTTATTGTCGGGAGCTCCAGAAGGATCTCTCGAAATTGTGTGAGTGGGCAACAAAGTGGCAAATGTATTTTAACCTAAACAAGTGCAAAGTTATGCACATCGGGGCAAAGAACCCCAATTATACTTACCAACTGATGGGGACCAAACTTTCTGAGACAACCCAAGAAAGGGATCTTGGGGTTTTGGTAGACAGCTCGATGAAGATGTCAACCCAATGCGCAGCAGCAGTAAAAAAAGCAAATTGCATGCTTGGCATGATTAGGAAGGGAATCGAAAATAAGTCAGCAAGTGTTGTATTGCCTCTGAACAAATCGATGGTGAGACCACACTTGGAGTACTGTGTACAGTTCTGGTCACCGCACCTCAAGAAGGATATAATGGAACTGGAAAAGGTGCAAAAAAGGGCAACAAGAATGATGAAGGAAATGGAGCACCTCCCTTATGAAACCAGATTGCAATGCTCATATCACTGCAGCTCTTCGCGAGCTGCACTGGCTACCTGTTGGTCTCCGAACACAATTCAAAGTGTTGGTTATGACCTATAAAGCCCTTTATGGCAATGGACCAGGATACTTGCGGGACCGTCTTCTGCCTCATGAATCCCAGCGACCGGTTAGGGTGCATAGGGTTGGCTTCCTACGAGTCCCGTCTGTTAGACAATGTCATCTGGCGGGGCCTAGGGCAAGGGCCTTCTCCGTTGCTGCCCCAGCCCTCTGGAACCAGCTTCCCTCAGAGGTTCGTACTGCTCCCTCCCTCCTAGCTTTCTGGAAGCTGCTGAAGACGCATCTATGCCGACAGGCTTGGGGCGTATGAGCTGTGCTCTGCCCCTGGGCCCTAGGAGTGTCCCTCCATGAGTGTCTGTGAGCTGATTGTGTTTGTGTGTTGTGTGAATGCAATTAATTTTTAAATTTTTATTGTATTGTTGTTGTGAGCCGTCCTGGGTCTTAGGAGAAGAGCGGCATATAAATTTGATAAATAAATAAATTCAACTTGAGAATCCACTTTTCAATATTTAAATCTCTATCAGTAGCTTATGAGAGTTAAATAAATGCAACATTGTTTAATGTGGTTTATGTGTGTGTGTGTGTGTGTGTGTGTGTTTGAATCAGGCCTTTAGACTAGTCATGTTTGTGAATAAACGATATCAAAAATAGTCTTCTCTTGGTGTAACTTCCTTAGCCATGAAAAATGAATATACACTCTCAGACAATGCCTCCATTGAGGCACAGTTAGTCCACATACATTACTTTTTTATGCACATTGAACTTTTTAACTCTCTGTGAATTGGAATTAGTAATAAGTGGTATCAAGATCATCAGATACTAAAATGCTGTAAAAAAAGAGATCCATTCCTAAAAGAAGATAGGATTCTTATTTATTTGTTTGTTTCTTTGTTTCTTTGTTTATCAAAAGGACCTCTGATAATTTAAAAAATCTTTGGGGACAGATAGCAGTATTTATATTCAACTTATTTAACTTCTTCTGGTGAGAAGAAATAAATGTTATGGGATAAATATTAGAAATGCCATTTTATAAATTGTGGCTAGTGCCTTACTTTGAAACTCCTCTATATAATACTTTTCCATACTACACCATATTCTCTTACCCAATATAATATATTTGCTACTTTTTCCCAGAAGGTTTTCTTTCTTTTTTTCAGGGCTTCCTACAGGCATTACTCTGAAGAGACCCACAACAGTTGGCTCCAGTGGCTTACCAATGCAAACTCTGGAGAATTATGTGCATTGGTGTAACAAAGCTGATGCTCCATGTGTTGGGTCAAGAAATAAATAGTTGGGGTCTCAGCATCAATTTCCAACCCATTTCCATCCTCCACCTGAAATTAGTTGCTTCATTTCTCTAGTTTGTTAGATTCTTTAAATTATAGTCTCTGCCAATAAATTAAGAAGAAATATATTTTTATACCTCACTTACTGCTAGCAAACAATTTGTTTGTTTGTTCCTGTAGATGGGCAAGACAATTGACACTGAAAAATGAAGAAAGGAAAACCCAGCTAAATTCTTCCCAACAAACTCTGATCCAAAATAAAAACTCTTTTAACATTTACCTCTTCAAGAGTCTGTTAACCACTCTTTTTCCTTCTGGAATTACTTGTCACGGTTGGGGAAGGTATTTTGGCATAAGGGACAAATTGAATTCAGGCAAGAGCATCTGCCACCAGTAGTAAGGGATACCCTATTACAGCCATACAGACCCAACTGTGTTTGCCTGGAGACAAACATATACCAATGTTCCCATGGCAATTTGGATTCACTGACATTGGGTGGAAATTTGAACAGCAGCACAGGGGCCATTTTCTTTCTGGGTGGAATCACAGAGGTGATGAGAAGAAAGGGAGGGGTTTCCTCTACAGAAGTATTTTCTCTTAATTAGGCCTTAAAGCAAGCATTGTTGTCAACCACTGAAAAGAACAAGCTGGATGTGGTTAAGGAAAAGCTCTCATTTCTAATCAGCTATTTAAACAGAAATATGTCTTCTCCTTTTAAAGGAAGGGGGGTTAGAAAATTTTTGTGCATTATTTTTAGCCTATAATCCACAGGTTGACTAGTCCTAAGAAATTCTAAGATGACTATATTATGAAAATATATCTTAAGGCAGAGAAATTTTAACTGATTAGACTGCATCTTTGTGCACTTAAAGAGAAAATGCTGACTCTTATGCATTTTTAAAAAATATAATTATTTCTGTATGAAATTATTCTTTATATAGAGGCTATCTTATAAAGCAGCGGTTCTCAACCTTTTCTGGGGCTCGACCCCGGCCCGCATCACACACACGCGGCACGACGGGCGCATCGCAAAGGGGAAAAAATGGCCGACCCCAAAAAAATGGCGGACCAAAAAAAAATGGTGGGCCCACATTGCAAAGGGGAAAAAATGGCGGACCAAAAAAAATGGCTGACCAAAACAAAAAATGGCCGACCCCAAAAAAATAGCGGGCCTGCATCGCACATGCGCGGTGTGACGGCCCGCATCGCAAAGGGGAAAAAAATGGCAGACCAAAAAAAATGGCCGACCAAAAAAAATGGCGGACTGCGGTGTTTGGCGACCCCCATGAAATGGTCGTTCGACCCCAAATGGGGTCGCGACCCACAGGTTTGAGAACCGCTGTTATAAAGTAACCAGGTGTGTTGCAAAGCAAATGCAATAATCGTAGTTGGTTTTAATATGTTGCAGCAGGTTGGTGAGGTAGAGAGTTAGACTAATGAGTGATGGAGTTTCTGTGGATGTGGGATTTTCTATCAAGCCTGTACCATTTGTTGCCGCAAATTGTCTCCTTGTTAGATTATGTAGTGGCTTGGGACAGAATTGTATGCAGTGCCTAAAACTGCCTTCTGGTTTGAGCTGTCACTGGCTGGACTGTTGGTTGGATTGCTGTCTTCCATGGAGCAGCAGTTAGATGATTGGATTGCTGGCTGCATCAGCATGTTGAACAGCTGAGTAGCATTCGACTATGCAACAATGGAAAGGGGTGCCTCCAGGGCAATAGAAGATTCCTTTACTTGACTTGTGCAGAGGTGGTGAGCACTAGGTTGGTGGCCACAGAAGCAACTTGGGAATCAATATAGAGAGGCATTTAGGGATAGCTAATGGGCTGCAGCAGACCCAAGGACAGGTCAAAGTACCATTTTTGACTTTGTCCTTGTGGCTATGCATTCCTTCTCCCATTCACCTGTGCAGCCAGTTTGCTTTCTTCCATTGCTGGAGAACCGATTGAACAGAGAGTCTGTGCAAATCTACAGACTACGACAGACTAGGGTTTGTGGTGAGAGAATGTTTCTTCCCCTGAATAAGGGCTGGTGATAAGGGGATTAATTCACTCTTAGAGTTATCTGGTGTTTGTTGTATGGGTGAGAGTGGATACGTAGTGGGGGAATGAGAGTATAGAACTGTTTTCTGGTAGTACTGTGTACTATACTAAAACTCTCTGGAATGACAATCCTGGAGGATGCTGTGGCTGTGATATGACATATATGGTGAGAAAGTATAGGCTTTGACATGGAGCATTTTGGAAGGGAAAGGGGGAAAGAAAGGGGGAAACTCTGGAGGGATGTGGGCAGGCTGAAATATTACTCATGAGTACGGGGAGTTATGGCAGTAAATAGAGGTGGGATGCTCACAGGGACTATGCCAAAAGTATATTGTTCCTGTGGCATGTTCCTGTCCCTCAAGCTCGTTCCTGGGCCCTGGATAACAGATGTTCAAGGTGCTAGCTGTTGGCTACTGTTGCTGAATGCCAAGACAGTCTGTAATAAAGCCATCCTCATTCATGATCTGATTGTCACGGAGACCTAGCATCAGTGTTGGAATTCAGCCGTGGTGCAAGGCCAGTGAGGATTACAGGGGCTAACAATCTTAAAAGAGTTTGATCTCACTGAATCTGAGGACAGGGTTCTTGTAGTTGTTACTTCAGTCACTTCTGTGTTAGATCTGTACCTTTCCACACTGGTCAGGAGAGAATGTGTGATTGGGTCTGGGCAGTACTTAATTCTTCCTTGAGGGAGGAAGGGTCACACCAGCAAAAAAAAAAGGTAGTGGTATACCCTCTCCTTCAGGGACCATTCTCAATCCAACTAATCTGGACAATTCTTATTCAGTGTCCAACTTTCCCTTTTTTAGTGAAAATTTAGAGAAAGTGCTCATGTGGCAGCTTCAAAAGGCTCTGATGAAGTGGTTTATCTGGATCCCTTTCAATCAGGATATGGAACTGAGATGGCATTGATCGTGCTTTTGAATTACCTCTGGCAGGAGTTGGATGGTCTAATGCATCCATCCTTGCTCGTCTTGTTCTTTCACAGTCTTCACTACCATCCACTATGGTATCTTCTTGACCAGCCTTGAGAGTTGAGAGTAGGTAGCAGTGTTGTACTGGTTCTCCTCCTTCCTCAGGGGTCAGTCCCAATTGTTGTTGACAGCAGGAAGAGGTCCAGCCCACAGCCCCCCTTTTGTGGGGTTCCATAGGGCTTAGTCCTTTCTCCTCTTATTCAACATCTAAATGAGGCCCCTGACCTTGTTGGACTTTTGGATGGTCTGGAAAACATGATTATGGACCCGGATATGGGATCCCAACTGTATGAAGGGCCACATTTTCTTATTATGTTAACATTTACAGATTATAATATTTTTGGCTGTTATATGTATTTAATTTTTATTTTATTTTTTTGTATTGTGTTTTGATTGGTTTCATTAATTTTATGATTCTTTACCACCCAAACTCATTTGTTTGTAAAGGGCAGCTGTACAAATTAAATAAATAAAATAAACTTTTCCACACAGTGATTTTTGCAGTTGGAATAATGTATCAACAGTGCTGCATATAAGGGACTCCACTGTTTATATTTTTCCATTGTGAAAATTCTCCACTTGTTCTTACTTTGCTTTCCTTAACTACTTATTTCTCTAAAACAAGATATCTCTTATCCTGTGACTGCTAATTTTGCTCTGAATCTTGTCAGAAGTATTTTGAATTTCTAAATGAACAATAGCCACTCCTGATCTGACATAACAATTGTATATGTATGTTTAAAAGAAAAATTAAAGAAGACTGATTAGAGGTTTAAAATTTTATGGTTTCATTTGAGACCTTTCACTAAAAAAAATCAAAAACTATAAATGGAAAGACTATCTATAAGAAGTTGAATGTGGGATTATTGTAGGACCTGTCAAAATAAATAGGAAAATATTTTTCAGTGTGTAATTATATGTCAAGATTTGGTAGCTAATGGACTTTTTGTAGGCACATCAAGTTCAGAGGACCAATTACTGTTTATGAATTATTTGAAATCTTTTATAGCTTTTTCCAGTTTTATAGCATCTGTTTATATTAGACATCTTTGCCATTTCACATATTTCTTCCCCATTGTTTTCTGCTAAGAGCATTGTAGAGCATTTTGTCAATTTTGCACTTGTTTGCAAAACCATCCTTTATATTTCACCAAAGAGCTTGCAATTAGCCCACTTCTTCCTATTGAGAAGCATCTTTGTAATAACAGCTTTCCTGGCAGATCTTTTGTTAGGCAGGTTTTAAAATCAAGAGGCTACAAAGGATTGGTGGGGAGGGGGAACCAGCCTTAGAAAAGTTCAACAAATCCCCTTCAAGGTCATATCAGTAAAGATTATAGAGATTTTCTACTTCAGTAGGCATTGCAGTTTTGGTCTTTTCTAGGTGCTAATTTGGAACGATCAAATTAATAGAATAGAGTCAACTTGAAGAAGATGATTCCTAAATCTAAGGAAGAGCCTGAAATCTTATTTTCCATGTTTAATAGTGTTTATTTTCTGTCTTTTCCCCCCTGCAGCTTGCTTTATCACTTCCTTTGAAGCAGTTCACAGTATATACTTTGACAGCCACTGGTTGTGAGAAGTGTAAGACTGCAGCAAGCAACCCCATAGCCTAATCCATCCAGTCTCTGTTGGTCACTGATCCAGCTGCATGCATCAGCTTAGTACTCAAAAGGGCATGGTAATTCCCTCCTTCTGCTTTTTCTTTCTTCGAAGGCAAAATCTTCACCTGGTGTTTTTTATTCATGCATTCTAATTATGATGGTTGCCATCATCAGCCCTGTGGGTGACAGTATAAATTCTGTGAGCCAAGACCTAATGCCATTGCTTGTTAAGCGAACATGTCAGACTGATTTTAGGGCCCATTTTGCAGTTCACCACAGGCCTATCTAAAAGCATCAGGAGCCTCTGTCTAGCAGGACAGGCTCATTGTCTTTCTAAATGTCTCCTGATAAGCAGCTCCAAATATAGTTTATTCACTGTGGATTTGAAGGCACAGTAGGGAACTTAGCTTGCAGAGCAGGTACCAGAAAATACTTCATATTTTCACTTGGTAGAAAGATAATCCATTTTTGAAATTTAATAAATAACAGTACTAAACTCTGTTTCACTCATACACAAGTAAACTCTGCTTAGGTTGAAAAATTTGAAACTAATATCAGAATTTTTAGAAGGCAATAGGTTACTTAAAGAAATCTCTCTTACCTGCTGAAAGAATATGCTGAGAATTCTTATTTACAGTTGTTCATAGATATTTCATTACAACTACTCAAGATTTTCCCTTATACTAGCTTTTGAACTATGAATGCTGCTTTATTAACAACAAACAATTTCAGATATTGTTTTTTGTTTATTCAAGTGCTATCAGCTTTTAATATTTGATATTTCTCACCTCTCCTTTAAAAAAATGGGAGGGGAAGTGAAAACTACTTACTAAGATTCATTGTATGTATATTTTGAAGATGCTTAGAAATAATAGTCTTCATATGCAATACATAATTTGTTTTAAAACTTGATGCATAAATGTTTTGATTAACAGGAAAGGTCATTTGACACTTGCAGTGGTGATTATGTTACAAATTCAATTTTCTCTAAAGATAACATAATGCTGCCACATTGCACAACTATATTCAGAATGAATGTCTGTGATCGACTGTATAGCTGGATATAAATCTCTCTGGAAAGAAGCCAATGGAAGTTACAGCATATCATTATGTTTATACTTAGGGCCTATTGTTTTGACCAATTCAGCCCTTTGTCAACTATACTTTTTAGGCAGCCTGAGATAACTTTTAGTTGTATTACCACAGGCTGAGCTGCATATACACACACATCAACAACATGTGCTGAATTAGCATAGAATATTAGCAATTAAAAATGATGGCAAAATTCCATTGAGTTTAGTTTTCAGTTTGTGCTGAATTTTGTCCATAGTATATAGTAAAAATCTTGTGGAAATCTGTTCACCAAGTGTCTGAGTGCAGCTCAAAAATCCAGTTATGCATTAATTCATGTTATGCATTAATACTAAGCAGACATTAGCAAACAATCTTTTCATTACATCACAGGGGAAAATTAGGATAACTGAACAAATGTTTGTAATTCAATACAACTCAGCACTGATTAAAAGAGTCAAAAATGTGAGGAAGTTTGATTACCATGAAAGTGTTTTGGAGTGTCCATTTATATAAAGAGTCATGCTAATTTGTATTTGTTGATGCTGTCTTCTTGTGCAACACAGACATGTATTGTGGGAGGAAAGATTAAGAGTTGGCAGTCCTTCAGAGAAGACGGATACTTTCATCTTCATAGCCGTTATAAGTGCAATTATAAATTTGTCTCTTAGTCTATAGTTACAACATAACTGTCTCTATTCTATAATCTATTCTGTGTACTCATCAAAATCATTTTTTTCCTGTTTTACTCAAAACAGAAGGATCCATAAGGGATTAACTAGTCAGCCATAAATGCAGATATTGTCTTTTCTCTCATCAAAGAAATCAATTTAGCCATCTCAGGATGTTAATTTTAAAATACGTTTTTATGACAAACATAATGGGAAATTTTGCTACTGTTTCCTGGTGAATTGTTACCAAATTCTGTGCATTGTTTTTTTTTAAAAAGGCATGTTCGGATCAGAAAGTACATGCACTCTACAGTTTATCAGAATCTGTTTAAAGTATTAGACTTCATCTTGCTACAGGAATATAAAAGCAATCTGTCCTGGATTTTTAGCTATATGTGTTATCTACCAAAATTAAATCCATCATGATATGAATAGGCATGTAATGCTAGTTTCCATTTGCATGAGAAGCATTGTGTTTGGGAATATTATATAAGCAATTGCAGAGTGCATGCCCTACTAAATCAGTATCATATGGATCATACTGAATGTAGACTACTGCACAGATTTCTGTCTACACATCAAAGGAGGCTTTCCATTAAGTGAAATAGGACAAACAGTAGTTGGCATATGATATAAACAAGTTGAAAAACAAACATCCATGTTGCAGTCAATATGAAACAGAAAACAGTGTTAACAGAAGACTTGTGCATGTGCCTGGCTATTATAGGGTAGAACTAGGCTGAACATTAAGTGCTATAAAGAAGTTCAAATCTGGTTTCTTTTCATTTCAAGTTTGTATCCCTGGATGCCAATGCAAATCCCTCTTTGCTCAATTTGTTGCCATTTTAAGTACATGATCAGAGAAATAGTCCCTGGCCCATAGCTAAGATTCCCATATTAGAAATAAGGTATTGAAAAACATGTTTTTCTTCTTTACCCTTGTGCTAAATTAAGGATTGAAAACCCTCTGAGCAGAGAGAATGCATCTGTGCTTTCTACAAATACAGGCATATTGGTGTACGTTTTCCAATGTTTTTGCCTAGGTAATAAATGAATATATCTCTCATTACTATAGAAGAGTATTATCTCTCAGCCCATAGCTCTCCTGTATAAAATTTAGCAATGGATCCTCTGCATGTATGCTAAAACCATTATGCTTATTTATGGTTTTTTGTTAAGATTCATTAGATTTCAGCCCAATCAATTTTTAACAAGCACCGTTTTTATATTGATTAACAAAGATGTTGGCTGATACATCAAGCAAGTCAGACATGTTACACCAACTTCCTTTATTCGTTTGTTCATTCATTCATTCAATTTCTATAGTCGCCTATCTCAATCAATCACCCTAATTACAATTCCAAAAATATAAAAACAATAAAAGTATCCCAAATAAATATATACAGGCCAGTTAATAGTGAAACCAAGAAACAGGGTCCTTAAGATATTCAGCACCCAGGCTCCGGAACACAGGTTTTTAAATCTTTATGAAAGGCCAACAGGATTGGGTCCATTATAATCTCTGTGGGGAGCATATTCCACAGATTAGAAATAAATTTGCTGCCCCATAATATATATTACTGCCTGAACACATTGCCTGAGTACGTTATTCTAATTAGAGAATGTTATTATATTTGAAATTAGCATTTAATACACAAGCATTAATTCATCTGCCTCAAGAGTCATATGTATTTCTATTGAAGATACATAAGTGCAGGTTTTTTCCCCATATGTATATGTAATGCTGCATGAAATTTGGGCCATACATCATGTATATGCAACACCTTCTGTTTACTGACCATAACTTACATTAATGAGAAAGATATTTCCAGAAAAAAAGATGAGCACCTTCCCTGAATCTGAACTACAGGGTTCAGATTATTAGGTGGCTAATTTATATAGAAATGTATTTTGCCTCTGACAAATATTTGTATAGTTACAAGGTTTTTGCTATTTATATTTTTGTAATGAAAAAATATGAATCACTGTCATCAAAGTACATTTCTTTCAACACCAAAACATGCAATATACAAAGCTCTGAGACAATTGTGAAATGCGAAGGCAAGGTGCAAGCAGTGCTCTGGATTAAGAGATGATTCATGATGTAGCCATCCTGTGAATCATGCTCTCTTTCACTGCCCATTTCTGAACCTGCTATTTTCCCTCAATTATGTCTATTATTTACTCTGTACACGCAAACATGAACACATGCACACACACTTGTATACAAATCCATAGGCATATTTAATTTAATGTAGGAGCAGATATTAAAAATGTTACGTTCTCTCATGTGGCTTAATTGCTGCTATATTCCTGTAAAAGAATTGTTCACTAATCTTGCATATTTAGCTTCATTCTTTTAATAGCTTTCCTGGTTGGTTGGTTGGTTGGTTGGTTGGTTGGTTGGTTGGTTGGTTGGTTGGTTAATTAGTAGGCTATGAGTACCTATGAGTTTTCTGCTCCTAGTCAGAATTTACTCTCTCAAAGCACTGTGAATGGGCAAACTGTGATGAAATTTTCCCTGTGCTTTCAAGGTAGATCTGGCAATCTATCTTAGCTATTGCTCTGATTTCTTTCTCCTCACTTTAAAATTTACCAAACCCCCCCAAACAAAAAACTAACTCCAGAGGCTATAACTAGTGCCTGTTTTTAAGAATTTGCCTGATTACATTTGCTACAAATCACCTCTCTAAAAAATAGAAATAGCACAAAATCCTTGTAAACATCTCAATTCTGTTATTTTGTAAAACCACAACATTGTCCAATGCAGACAGTTTTCTTAGGATTCACTATCTGGCCAAATATGGCACATAATCCTCTTGTGATTCCCAGAAATTAGGAATGGGGCAGTTTGTACTGGAATCTGCAAAAATCTAATACTCCAACTTTGTTGTGTCCCTTTCTCTCCTAAAATTCCATTTACAATTATATCAAGGCTATATATCTTTCCTGTATTTAATACAATAGTATAATAGTACAGATATCTGATTTTGTATACTATTGGTATGAAAAGAATGTGAAAACGTGGATATAATTTCAGCTCAGTGAAAGCCCTGTATCTTTAATGTGTATGCAAGATCAGCTGGGTGAATGGATCCTGTTTTTATTCTAGAACATCTGCTATTAAGATCTACAATGGATGCTTTACTTATTGAATACTGTAGAGGTTTAATGATTTTAATCAACTATTACACTGCTGAGAGTATTTAAAATTGTGGCAGTATAATAATTTTGGCAATAAGCAAGTAAATAAATAAATTTGAAGGAGGGAGATGAGTTTTTAACAAATACAAAATATAAATAAATAAAATGTAGGAAAGTAGGCTTATATAGTATAAATTACAGTAGAGGCTCCTTCCCCTGTTCAACACCCATGGGTTCTTTTCTAACTAAATAAACAGACTGAATAAACAATTTGATGTAAGTTATATTTGATAGAATAGAATCTCTTTTGGTCTTAGTCCTTTCTCAGACTTACTGGTGTGGTCAGTGACTATTTCTTCTACAGTGAAAGTATTCAGTCAATGAAAAAAAAAGGTTCTAGTCTTAATGTCCTGCCGTGTGTGCCATGGCTCTAATAGGACAAAAAGTCAAACCAGATAATCTGCTCATTGGAACAATTACATCAGTCCCCATATCTGGCAGTGATCAGCTGTTTTATAAATTCTCCCAAGCAAAATGTTTTTTGGACTGAGAAAAAAAAAAGAAAGACTTATGGCTTGATCATAATTGACACCATTACAGAATTCACACATTCAAAATTGAAATTTGATAGATTTCTTTATTCAGAAATAAACTATGAATGCCTAGAGTGTGCAAAATGTTTTTAATTCAGAATGAACATTTTAATGTTCTGAGTTCAAAATGAAGAGTACACTTTTTAGAGTTTTATTTCAAGGTAAAGCAAAACACAGTTTTTGTTCCACCTTAGGAACAAAGCATACTTTTTAAAGAGTGCTATCCTCAGAAATGTTTTGTATTGTTCTGAATACTGTGATTAAGTTTCTTAAAACAAATCCTGCCTGGGCCAGTATACCAGTAGGAAATGGTTTTGTCCCTGTTGCTATTGGCTTATGAGAGATGAGATGACTAGGAGGAGGGTGAAGTGCTGGAGTAAAGCAGTCGGCATTTAAAGGAGCATGAAGAGCCATTCTGGATTCATTCTGTGCTGCAGAGAGAGAGAGAAAGGAAACTGCTGCGATAAATAGTTGTGACTAGACCAATACTACTCCTGTGGCTGCGGCTGCTGCTATGGTAAGTGTATCTGGAGATTGCTCACCTCTGAAACAACATCTACTCAATATAATTCTAGTGTTCGGTTGTAGTTTAATAGTGTACTGGTTAGTAGTTGGAAGGAAAAGAAATAAATTCCTACTTTCCCTTGTTTTTCAAATTGTACTGAGCTACTCAATCTTGTTTACACATGTTTAAAGCTGGTTATCATAGAAGCCCAACTATTTGCTTCAATTTATATGGCCATCTCATCATCATGACTCTGGGCAGTTAACAGCAATTGAAAACACGAACTACAACAAAATAATGGTTTCATGGTAATGAATATTGCAGCCACCACACACAAAAGCAATCCGTCAAAGACAGTTCCTCAGTATCAACTTTGTTGTTCATGAATGGCATTTCATCATATGAAATAACTTTGGTCTGGACTGGCCTACATCGCATTTATTCCATTAATAAATAGTCTCCAGTCGTCTTATTAACAAATGCCATATATTTAGTTATTATTTCTATTATATTATGAAGATGAAGTGGATTCTAGATTAATTCTAGATTTATTTCAACCAACTAATGTTTTATTACTATGACCTTACCTATGAAACTGTCCCAACCTATTGTTTGAGCTTACTATATGACATGACAAGGCATTTGATCTTGTTAGCAGTCTTTTTAAGTGTTGAGACAGTTAAATTCAGCCATATTATACCCTTACTTCTTTTTTAAGAAAAGTTCATGGATGATCTCTGAGAAAAAAAAATGGACTTAAAGTACAACCAAGTTCTGGCAACACAATTTTACATTGGAATATTGTCATGGCTAAAATCATTGGCTAATGAAGAAGCATTATGCATATCAGCCTATGTGACCCAAGAGTAAAGGGGATTATAAGAGGCAGTAATTTATTCTATTAGAGCAGGTATGTCAAACTGCCGGCCCACAGGCTGGTTGCATCACACCAAAACTATACCCACCCCATTGCTGGCAATGGGGGAAAAGTCACAATACGTCACGCAACGTCATGTGACATTGTGAGTTTGACATGCCTGTATTAGAGGATACTCCTGATTATAGATGGCTCTTGTTAAAGGAGGGATATCCTGCCTAGGAGAAATAGGTTGATATGCTCAGTAGACATTCAGCTCCTAGCAGCATGAATAGCAAGACTTCATTCCCAGCATAAGATTCAAGCAAGCCAAAACATACTAAACACCTTTGGAGATAGCATGGTTGCTGCATTACTCAGGAAAAGAGAGACACTACTGCCTCAGTTAGTAGGATCTGTTCTAACATTGAGCAGGAAGAATGCAAATCAGCAGATCTGCTCTTGTTCTGGTCACTCAATACTTTCTTTTTGCAACAGTGTCCAGGTAGAGAGTGAAAATCCAGCTGAAGAAATTAGTAATAATGTTATCTGGAATTCTTATATATCAAATACACAGAGACATCCACTTTTGTATTTCCTAGATAACTTGAAAGTATTTTTACCTTAATCAGGACAGGGAACATTTTAGCTTCATGTTCAATACCATTCACAGATGATATAAAAGCATTCAGAGTTATTAATGTAGTCTTTATCTTAAACAAAAAATTGTCAGTTTTCCGGGTCCAGCTTTCCTTGTGTTGGCATGCTATCTTGACACCAAGCTGGCCCTTTGTTGTTAAATTATGGTACAAGCAGTTGTCATTGACTGAAGTTTTAAAACTACTTTTAGACCCAGTTTTGGCCCCATGGTTTCTCTGTGGCTGTACAATTGAGAATAGTTTCATTGATGAGTATTATTATAGCCATTGTGTGAAGTGGAATGTAAGACACTACTATAGTTACTCCCTTGTACAAAATGTCTCATGAAATTACACACAAGATATAAAACACAATTCTCCTTAGAAGATTGTTTGTATCTTTGTAGATGTTATGGCTATCACTATTTAGATTAGAAATAACAATTATTTTTGAGATTTTATGAAATTTAATTATTAAAAGTCATCCCCAAATTAAATTAGATCAAGATACTGCTAATTTAACAGGATTATTTCTTTATCCACTCTTGCTCTGTCCTAAATTTGATTTTTCATGTCATGGTGATATTTAGGATTGTCAGCCCACAAATCATAATGTACAATATTTATTACAGTCCATATTATATTTTTATAGAACATATTTCTGTGAACAAGGAAGCATATTAGAAATAAATATTGAATTATTGTACAATTTGCATTTTTCAATCCATTTTTTCCAGCCTCTGAGGCTCTATCAAATATTGATGAAAATCTACTTTTTAAAAAATTAAAATATGTCTGAAAGGTAGCAAAAGATATCATAAGTTCTATTTGCATGAGATTTGGTTTTTCAGACTTCTGTCTTCCATAATTCTAAAAGCCTTAACACTATTATAACCATTTATTATCATAATGCCTTACCACTTCTTCATGGCAAATGTATCTTCTGGGGACTGGAATACTGTCTGTACATTCTCATAAGAGCTATGATGTGAAATATTTAGACTTACTGTGACTAGATATTTCAATGATTTACTGCAGGACAAAAATATAACAGAAAAAGAGGGCAATACTTTTACAAAGATGGCAACAAAAGAAAGTGCACATTTTTTAATTCTCCAGAATTTTTCACTGGGCAATAGTGAAGTTCCCTGTTGCTGATGTATACTCTGAAGTATCACTTTTACATTAAATATATGGCAAATCTCATGCTCAGTTTAGCAAGTGCAATTTCTAAATCAAAACAGTAAATTTGAGCAGTTGCTCTGTTTTTTTGTGCACTCTTTTCCATTGCTATTTTGGTCAGTGTCTGGCCATTGCAATGCATAAAATGGAACGTTAGTTTCCCTACATGTTCCCGCAGGAAAAGGCAGGATTCAGATCGCCCTGTACCTATCAGTTGGTTTTATAGTATAAGTGGATTGCCTTATTCTCCTGCATTTATAAATGTCTCAAATATTAACTGCAATATGGATACTTGCATGACCTAAGTTGGAATGGACTAAGCTGAGATTTTGTAAATGCTGTAATTGGGACATCTCTTTTTTCCTTACTCCTTTTCCTTACCCTCTAACAATTATATATCTGGAAAGTAGAATTGAGATTGGAACCTCCATCTGCTTTTCCCTTCTGGTTGGAGATTTCTTAAACTGGCAATATTTTTAAAAATATTTTTTATTTATCTCTAAAGTTAAAATAAAAAATAGGGGGGTAAGCAAATAAACCTTGAATTTTGACAATAAAAATAGAAAACAGGTGTACAAAAAAATAACAGATGACAAATATATCATTAACACTTACATTAAACATAAAATGTCTACCCTGGTTGAATGTTGAAAAATATATGTGAAATATCTGGTGCGTTCTTCTTCCACATTACATAACAGGTGTACAAGTAATTAGAAGCTTTCCCATCTATACATAATAAAAACACTATGCTGCATAGAAAAATATCACCAATATGGAAATCTATTAATCTATTAATCCATCAACCATTGATAGGAAATAAAAATGCTAACTTTTATATTAGTTTACATTATTTAGTCAAAAGATTCCAAAAAATCCTCTGGATGGCATCTTGCTAAAGTGCTCTTAAGGCAATATTCATTTTTTACCTCTACAGTCCTATTAACCATCCATGAGTTTCAATGTGAAAAGTTTTAGACACTTGTTTGTTTTTATAGATAGTCCTTAACGTATGATAGGTCACTTAGAGACCATTTGGTTATGACAGACTCCCCAAAAGCTACTTATAACCCATTCAAAGTTATGGTGGCTGCAGCATTCATTAGTCATCAATCCTTACAATCAGCTGTGGGGATGCTGCAGAACTCACCCACCCATCCATCTTACCCCACTGAGTCCCTGCAGCCACCCATCCTTCTAAGGGAAATCAAGCAGCTATAGCATGTGCAAATCAGCTGAGATGCAAGCCTTCAGCTTCCTTCCCACTCATCAAGAAAGGGGAGATCAAGCCATCCGGAATTTGCAAATTCTAACAAACAAAGGAAAGTCAGGCTAACTGGAGTGTGCAAATGCCAGCAAGCAAGGGGAGATTACAAGCCTCCAGCTTCCTTCCCCCCCAAGAGCTTGCAGGACTCAGCCTGCTCCAGAGCCCAGCAACACCCAACATACCATTTTGTTTTTTGCACCTTCTAAGGGAGGCATCTAGTCAATATAGGATCAGCTTTCTTACAGACCTAGCTTCCTGGTAAAACATATTTTTTAACATTTACATGAAGCCACTAGGTGAGATCATCCACCGGCACGGAGTGAGATACCATCAGTACGCTGATGATACTCAGCTGTACATTTCCACTCCTGGCCATATCAGTGTAGCGGTTGAGGTGATGTGCCGGTGTCTGGAGGCTGTGAGGGTTTGGATGGGTGTTAACAGATTAAGGCTCAACCCCGATAAGACAGAGTGGCTGTGGGTGATGCTTCCCAAGGACACTTCTATCTGTCCTTCCATTACCCTGGGGGGTGAATCTATAAACCCCTCAGAGAAGGTTCGCAACTTGGGAGTCCTCCTCGATCCACAGCTGACATTGGATCATCATTTGTCGGCTGTGGCGAGGGGGGCATTTGCCCAGGTTCGCCTGGTGCACCAGTTGCGTCCTTACTTGGAACGGGAGTCTCTCCTCACAGTCACACATGCCCTTGTCACCTTGAGGATCGACTACTGCAACACTCTCTACATGGGGCTACCCTTGAAGAGTGTTTGGAGACTACAATTAGTGCAAAATGCAGCTGCGCGAGCAGTTGTGGGCCTTCCGCGTTGTGCCCACATTTCACCAACTCTCCGCATGCTGCATTGGTTGCCTATTGGTCTCCAAGCCCAATTCAAGGTGTTGGTTATCACCTATAAAGCCCTTCATGGCATGGGACCAGGATACTTACGGGACTGCCTTCTGCCACATACTTCTCTACGACCGGTGAGAACGCACAGGGTTGGCCTCCTCTTGGTCCCGTCAGCGAAACAATGTCGTCTGGCGGGCCCTAGGGGGAGGGCTTTCTCTGTTGTGGTGCCCGCCCTCTGGAACCAACTGCCTCCTGAAGTCCGCGTTTCTCCGACTCTCCCGGCCTTCCGGAAAAATCTAAAAACTCATCTTTGCCGGCAGGCCTGGGGATGATTGTGGTTGATTGTTGAATTGAATGTGTGTTTTACTGTATTTTTTAGATATCTTTGTTTGGTTTTTTTTATTGTAATTTATTGTTATATATATGTTGTTAGCCACTCCGAGTCCCCGAAGAGGAGCGGCATACAAACCCAAATAAATAAATACATAAATAAATATTCTACAAACCTGAAGGGGCTACCTCTTTAAGGAGATTTGATAAACTCCACAAATAAAGCTTCCTTAAAAATTGGAGTCTCCTTTAAAAAAAACCCTCTATAATATTGTGAGAATAAACCCTATTACAAAACAGGAATTTGTCATTAGGCTGGGTCTGTAAAAAAATTGCTCCTGTATTAGGCCAGTTGCCTGTCTTCAGAAGCTGCAGAAATCAAAAAGATAAATAGGGACTTGTTGGGCTCCTGAGCAGGCTGAGTCCTGCAAATCCTTGGGTGGGGATCTACCCTTGTTCACTGGAGGCTTGCAAGCTCCAGCTGGTCTAATCTCCCTTTTTCACTGCATGGGAAAGAAGCTGAAGGTCTGCAAGAAGTAGAGCACATGGTATCTTGGGGTGGGGATAGCCTTAGGGTGCACAGGGCAGGCGACCCTGGGACTGTGTAAATCACGGGTGTCAAACTTGATCGTGTCACCTGATGTATTGTGACATTTCTGTTTTTTGCCTTTGTAGAGCCAGGGTGGGTGTGGCCTGCATGTGATGCATCTGGCCTGTGGGCCGCCAGTTTGACACCCCTGGTGTAAACCATTTCAATGGTGAAAAAAGTAAGGTTCTATATTTAGGCAAGAAAAATCAAATGCACAGGTACGGTATAGGTGGTACCTCACTCAATAATAGTAACTGTGAGAGGGATGTTGGGGTCCTAGTGGACAACCATTTAAATATGAGCCAGCAGTATGCTGCAGCTGCCAAAAAAGCCAATACAATTCTAGACGGATAGAATACCACTTTGTATTGCCTTGGTGAGGCCACACTTGGAATACTGCATCCAGTTTTGGTCGCCACAATGTAAAAAAGATATTGAGTCTCTAGAAAGAGTACAGAGAAGAGCAACAAAGATCAGGGGACTGGAGGCTAAAACATATAGTTGCTGGAATTGGGTATGTCTAGTATTTTCAGGTAGGTTGTAACTTTGAAGTGACTGGTCATTAGTTAAGAACTATGGCTGAATGTCTGTATCAGAGAAGAAGTACATTTACTATCAATACTAAATGAAGTATTAGGAAGCAGAGCAAAGGGGGGAGTATCAGTAAGACACAAAGCAATGAGACATTATTGGCCCCAAATTCACCACTTACAGCAACCTAAGATTGGATATAACATCAGGCCAAAATCCAAATTTTTACCCTAACAGTCATATTCCTGCCTGCAGCTAGCAACTTTCAAACTGGCAGGCCATGAACAGGTCTAATAAAGACAGGTCACAAGCTTACTCGCCATTATTTGGCAAGAGAGATCTCAGGCTCTGGAGACTGCTTCCTCCTCAATTTAGCCTTGCCTCACAAAGTAGGCCACATGCAGATCAGGCAAAGTTGCAAAATTGCTAAGCTGTGCACATGGCCTTTTGTGGCTTTTGGGGCTAGATCTGTTGAAAATAGAAAGGGCCTGTGACAGAACAATGTAGCATGGTAGGGGACTAAACTGAAAAAGAAACAGTCTTGTGACCTGATTCAATTTATTGTAATTTTCAAATTATTGTGTGCTTTTCTTTAATATAAAGTATATGCAGCTCCTATTATCACAATGTGGATTTAAGACATTATAATCCAGGACAATCTTACTTACTTCTAGTCATGTTTAGAAAACTTATATAGCGTCTCTGCTGTTAAGCAGCTAACACAAAGCAGGCATCAAAAACAGATTCATGTACTCTGGGCTTGTTGTAAGATTATTTGGATATTGCTCTCCACAAATTGCTTGATATTGAACCAGTTGTTTACCACATCATCCCATGATCAGCATATTTCAGGAGACTGACCCTGGTATGCATAGACAGATTTAACATAATTTACTTAGACTGCTTTTTATTACACCTTAATACATATCCCCAATTGCAAACCATTCCCATTCTAAAACAATAGTAATGATTTTAAGCTAACTTTAAAAAAGAAGAAAAAGAAATCCTCATCTTAACATTTCATTTTATATTGTAAAATTAGCACATAAAAGGGAAAAGCTCACTTCTGTATTTCTGTAAAATTCAGTAGGGAAGTCTTTCTCTTCTTAAATTTGTATTAGTTGAGCTATTTGTCATATAGTCCTATATGTTCAACACTACATGCTAGAGGTTTTAATACTATATTTCATAAATCTTAACACTTTTTCAATATTAAATATCTATGGATCTCTTTCAAATATGTTGTAACAAGCTACTGTACATTTTTTTTGCATTAACACAAGCCTTTAAATGAATAAATACACTAAAGTCTGCATCTTATACTATGTTGCATATCTTAGCAGGTTTCTGAAAAGTAATCTGGACTAATATTCTGGTAAATTATGTTCTTTATTAAAATCAGCTATCCTTACAATTAGAAGTTTGTAAGCAGATAATCTGTATGTCCTCTTTTCTGTACTCTACTGTAAGCAAAACACCAAGAAACAAATCTAGAACTTTAGAACAATAAAATAGATTGACCAATTTCTTGACCAAGAGCACTGATTTGGGAACAGCTGGTATTACCGTGTTTTCCTGAAAATAAGACCTATCCTGAAAATAAGCCCTAGCTTGATTTTTACTTGTGTGCCTAATATAAGCCCTACCCCCAAAATAAGCCTAATTTGGGGGAGGCCCATGCCTAAAAATCAAACTAGGGTAGGGGTGGAGGGGTGAAGCTGCCCCACATGCCCTCACCCACTTACCTTAGGACTGCTGCAGCCCAGCCTCCCATGCCTCAACACTTGTCACGCCACTGCCTGAGTTCTGCAGCCACTTGTAGCCACATGCCACATGGTGCATCACAAGTGGCGGCACCAGAGCAAGTGGTGCGACAAGCCATGTGGCCTCATGACGTGAGTGGCAGCACTGGCATAATACGCCATGTGGCACACAGCTGCAAGCAGCCACAGAAGAATTCAGGCAGCGGTGCAACAGGTGTCAGAGCGTGAGAGGCCTGGCTGTGGCAGTCCTGAGATAAGCAGGTAAAACATCCCCCAAAATAAGACCTGGTGCCTCTTTTGGAGGCAGAAAATATATAAGACCAGATGTTATTTTCAGGGAAACACAGTACATCCTTTTTTTTGACATTAGAGTATAAAAATCAGGGCTATACCTGAAGTGATGAGAACTTTAAATCCAAATAATCCAATCCATTCATACACCTCCAATGCATTCATAACACAAGGCAAAATTTAGATGAAATTATCTGTTGTTCTTCTTCTTATGTTATATGATTTATACAGCTGCCCATCTCACATAAGTTTCTCAGGGTAGCTTACAAGATAGTAAGCTTGAGTGAGACAAGCCTCTATACTCATTCCTTATTTATTCAACTTTTATGCTGAATATATGAACAAAATGCATTTGAAAATTTTTGGGTTTTTTTAAACTGGAAGAGGAAAAATTTATTTTTACAGCCAACGATCTCACAATAAATGATCAAAATCAAGGGCATAAATAGTCTATAATAACAACTAAAAGCAACAGACTAAACAGAAGAAATATGTGTGAGGTCTAAACACTATTCTGAGACTGCTCTTATAGCTAAAAATGCAAAGTAATGGAAATCAAGAGCACAGTGAAAAGGTCCAATTATAATGGCAATTGGTTTCCCGTTAGAAGGCCTGAAGGACCAAGATGGGGACTGTCAGGGCCACTTCAAAACCTCATCCTAAGAAAGCAGAATTCGTGGAAGCAGTTTCTTCCAAAAGGAACTTTTATTAGGAGAAGCTGACAGCAGGCATAATAGACAGGATCTGAGAATTTCCCAGCAGATCAATAGGTAAAAAGTATCCCAAGCAAAACCCCACCCCATAGTTCATCTGGTCAGTTCAAACAGGCCAATCCCAGGGTGTTAAGTTCGTTGTGGGGAAAAGGAGATAACATCAGGCTGTCTCCAGGGCTGTAGCAATGTTTGTTTGGCTCTTTGCACCTTCCCTTGTGAACGCAGAGATAATCCAGTTGCTGGAGGTACATTCCATTCTCCTTCCCCCCTTTTACTAGCTGACAACAAGGGGAGAGAAAGTTCACAGAAGATATATGCAGAAACAGCAAAGTGTTACATTGTAAGATAGAAGAAAGCAAAGCAATAACCCGCAAGCACTTCCCCCTCCCCTCCAGGAGTATGGCAGAACCCAGGAAGAGAAGAGAATGAGATGTGAGTTTAGAAAGAAAAAGGGTCCTGTAAAATATGGATTCTGACATGGACAGATTGTCCTGCACAATCTGGTCATAAAGAATTGACATCAAATTGATGGCACATGATCAGTTATTTTACTTAATTAACTATTTCTAAGTCAAAATCTTGGGTAAAAAGTATTTTATTTGGGTTGAGTTGGATTGGATTATACTTTTTATTTATTTCCTTTTAGCATATCACATCCAATATTATTCTGCATATATTTTCTAATAAACCCCTAATTCAGTAGGGCATATTGTTACTATTTTGCTATAGCATCCTGGCCTAAAAGCATATGTCTAGGCTGTGTTGCCCTTCAGATTTGATTTTAAAAAAATGTTTCCAGTAAATCTAAAAGTGTTGATACACTATCTGTTGACAACTGCATCTTATTCTGTGAGACTCACATCTGTAACTATGGCACAATCCCAGGAGTAGATATATCTAATTCCAGGATTTGGCAATAGGCACCATACGCATGCTCTAAGCACTTCAGATTCAAAGGACTGAATTTTCGGAATGCTTAAAATGGGTGTTACTTCTTTTCCAATTGCCCTTATCTAATCAATTATATTGTACTTTTCTTCCTTTTCCTTCCATTTTGAACTCAAAGTAGCATATATTTATTTCTAAGACAGCATGTCACAATCATTTTTCAAGTCAACCTACTTATTTAAGTTAAAGTTGGCTGCATTTGCTTCAGAAAGAAAAACCTTCAACTATCTATGCATACATTATTTGTAAGTTAGTCATAATATATGTATGTGATATGTGGATATCAGTTCTTAGATTCACAGTTGCAGAAAACACACCCGCAGGGAGAATCAGTTTACAATATGGCCCTTATAGCAACAAACTGTCAACCACTTTCTTGAATATTATTATACCTATTACCATGCTAAATTTATCTGAGGATCATAGTTGTGCATATAATTCAGTATTGCACAAATGTTTTTCCTAAATAAGAAAGCCACACCATATAAAAATATTTATTGGTTCCTTATTTTGATATAAGATTAAAAAAGGATGATGGAAAATACAACAATTCAATAAAATCTATTGTCTATGACAGTGTTTCTTAATTTTTTTGCTTTCAGGAACTCTTCCTACTTTTAAAAATTATAGAGGACCTCAAAAGAGCTTTTATTCATATGTACAGTGTTTGCCAATATTTATCATATTAAAAATTAAAATGGACAAATTTGTAAAATATTTATTTATTGAATATTTATTTATTGTGAAAATAAGATTAAATCCATTTTATAATCATAAAATATTTTCATGAAAAAAGCCTGTCTTTTTAACAAATAAAAATAACAATGAAAAGAGTGGCAGTGTTTTAATTTTTTGCAAATATAATCCATATCTGGCTTATCTTGAGTTGAGGGGTCTTGGGGGACACTAGGGTGCCTCGAAGTCCACTTTAAGAAGCACTGGTCTAGGTAACAACTGCTTCAGAGTGATATATAATAATCCTCATGAGGGAAGTTTTTTTTTTAAAAAAAAGAAATTACTGGCTTCAGAAAGTAATGATTTTTTTCCTAAGCTACAGCATGACATGAAAGTATAATTTTGTACAATACTATCCATTCTTTACTGGCACTTGATAACAAAATTGCTTTGCTATATTTCTCACAGCTTTCTTCTACTGTGTTAATGGTCTTCTATGGAAACACAAATTTCAGTTTGCATTAAATCTTGCCATTACAGCAAGATCTAGAGCATTGGAAAGCATCTAGCAATGTGCAATAATAAGCTTTAGTTTTCTTTGTAGACAGATTTGAAGCTGCAACTGATAATTCCCTTGGTCACAATTGCATTTATCATACACATAGATTTACTTTGATATTGATTTATTTAAAAATGTATATGCTATAGATCAAGCCAACCCAAGAAATCAACAAACATATGAAAAGGAAAAAAAGTATAATCTTATGATCATTTTAAATACAATACTAAAACCTCCAAATAATATCATAAAAATGACACATGTAATTCAGTCATTATAAAACATATTCCTTTGAAAAGAGTTCTTTGTGGCGTGGACACTGTTATTATATCTTCAGTTCTTTAGGCATTGAACGAGACAGAGTGTTGAAACAGCAAACAAGTTTATTAACTCAGAACAGAAGCAGCCCTAAAGGCTGATGCACTGCTATTTATGGAGTTAGCCTCTAGGTGGCAACCAATAGGTTTGAAGTAACAGTTTCCTGCCCCAAACCTCATTATCAGCTTGGAGACAACCAATCTGGCTTTCAGTAACAGCAGCTGTTAAGCAATACAGCAATGTAGGTCAGACATTAAGCAAGTGATTTAAAATGGTTGTGGCCCTTCCCCCTAGATGGCTCAAACTCTCAATTGCTGGACATAGTCCTGGAGATATTTAGGCGGCCTTCTTGACCGTTCTGAATGTCTAGGGGTTGCAGGAGTCTCCTGGTCTACCTGCTCGCCTTCCCGGCTGGGTAGACCAGGACTCTGAGGTCCAGTGAAGTCAGGTTGACTCGGGTCCCTTTGGCTGGCCAGTCCCAGTCATCCCAAACCAAAGTCCAATCATGCAGCAAAGTCTGCAGGGCTGTCCCTCAGAGCAGTTTGCCGGTCCTGTTCAACAGATACTGTCTGTCTGGGGGAAGTTCTCTTACAGCCTTTCCCCCATCTCCTTGAATAAGAGTTCTGTTGGAACGTGCAAGCTCCTCTGTTGGACTGCTGTCGCACGGCCTTTGCATCTGGCCCTCTTGAGAGGCCTGAGCCAGCGACTGGTTCGCTAGCCTCCAACGCAACTGGTCAATGTGCCGGCGAATGACTCACCCATCTTCCAGGACCACCTCATAAGAGAGTGGTCCCGACACCTTAACAACCACGGCTGCCACCCACAAAACCCCTTGCCCGTAATTCCAGGTCCAAACCCAGTCACCCACTTGCAAATTCCGAGGTGCCTTTGGCTGAGCAGAGTCCGAGGCAACCCGGTCAGGGTGCAGCCTGTCCAGCTTGGTGATCAAATGTCAGCCCCATTTGAGTTTGGCAGGGCTTCTGCCAGTGGCAGTACAGGGAGTTGTGCATTATCAGAGTAGAAAATCTGCCAATCTGTGGTGCCAATCCCCTGTGACAATCTGTTTTAGTGATTCCTTGGTTGTGCGGACCATGCATTTCACTTGGCCGTTCAAGGCCAGGTGAAAGGGAGTCGACGTGGCATGCTGTATTAGATTTGCCCTGATGAAATTGGAATTCAGAAGCGGTAAACTGAGCCCCATTGTCTGAGACTAACACATCTGGAAGTACGTGTGTTGCAAAGATTCTGTGCAGTTCTTGGATGGTCCTGGCAGTAGTCATAGTATTTACCACTATTAGAAACAGCTGTCCCTGAGAGGGCCAACAAAATCAATGTGGATTCTTGACCACGGTGTGTGTGTGTCCTCCCATCGGTGGACAGGGGCTTGCGGCATCTCCAGTCTGGATTACTGGCACATGTAGCAACATGTACTTGGGCCTCGATGGCTTTCTCTAGCCCTGGCCACCAAAGGTAGCTCTTTGCAAGTGCCTTCATCCAGACTATTCCCGGATGACCCTTGTGCAGAGACTCTAGGAGCCTGGGCCTTAAAGAGTTCGAGACTATGACCCTACTTCCCCAAAGGATGCACCCCTTATGAGCTGAAAGCTCATCTTTTCTCATGAAGAAACTTTGAAATTCTGGCCATGGACATTTGTCCAGCCATCCTGTGTGTACCCAGTTTAGCACACGGCTCAGCATTTTGTCAGCTGCTATCTCAGCAGCTATGTCCCCAGCATGAAGGGGAGATTCCGGCAAATTCTGGAAAGCCAGGATGCGTACAGCCGGAGCTGGATCTGGCTCCACATGTGGCAGGGACTACCTGCTCAGGCCGTCTGTATGGCCCATTTTGTTGCCCGGTTTGTGAATCATCCTGTAGCTGTAGGCTGACAGGAAGATAAACCACCTCAGCATTCGAGGAGACAGAATCTGAGGTGTCTGTTTAGATGTGGTGAACAACCCTAGGATTGGCTTGTGGTCCGTGAAGACCATGAACTGGCAGCCATACAAGTAGTCATGGAACTTTTTAACTCTGGCCACAATGGGCAGAGCCTCCTTGTCAATTTGCACATAGTTGCACTCTGCAGACAATAGGGTCCTGGCCTCCCATCAGCCATTAAGTGGCTTAACACAGTCCCAACCCCATATGGGGATGCATCACACACTGCTCATTGAAATGAGTAGGAACTGAGTTCGACTCAGTGATTTGACTGCTTGGAAGCTACTCTCGTTGACACTGGTCCACTGCCACTGAGCTTGTCTATCCAAGAGCTGGTGTAACGGCTCTGCCACTGTGGCCTTGTTTGGGAGGAAGGCATGGTAAAAATTCAAAAGGCCTAGGAAAGCCTGAAGCTCCTCGTTTGACTTCGGCCTTGGGGCCTGCTTGATTGCTTTTAATTTGGATCCCACCAGATGAATGATTTCAGCATTGATGCGGAAACCAAGGAATTCGGTTGACTCTACCCCAATCTTGCACTTTTCTTTTTTTAGTTTAAGTCCCGCGTCGCGGAACTGCTGAAGGATGGCCTTAAGCCGTTCAGCCAGAATTTCAACTGATTCCCCAGCAATGAGGACATAATCGAAGTAGGGGCAAACCCCTGAAATTTCCTTGAGCAGTTGCTCCATCACTCCCTGGAACAGCCCTGGGGCTACACTCACCCCGAACTGTAGGCACTTAACCTTAAAAGCCCCCCTATGGGTGACAATGGTCTGGGCTACCGCCATGGCCTCGTCCACAGGCAGTTGTTGATAGGCCTGTGCCAAATCTAATTTGGCAAACACGCGGCCTCCTTGCAATGACACAAAAATATGGCTGACAACTGGCACAGGGTACGCGTGCTGTTGAAGTGCCCTGTTGAGGGTGAACTTATAGTCAGCGCATATTCGCACTTCCCCGTTGGCCTTTAATGGAGTTACTATGGGGGTCTACCACACCCCACTGTCTGTGGGCTGCAATATCCCTTGTTCCACTAGCCTATCCAGCTCTGCATCGATTTTGTGTTTTAACGCAAAAGGCACTCTACGAGGCTTGATCAGTATTGGAATTATCATAGGATCAAGCTTGAGGGCAATCGGAGGACCCTTGTACTCCCCTAGACTAGAACTGAAAACATCCGCAAACTCTAAAGGCTGATGCACAGCTATTTATACAGTTAGCCTCTAGGTGGCAACCAATAGGTCTGAAGTAACAGTTTCCCGTCCCAAACCTCATTATCAGCTTGGAGACAGCAGCCTGGCTTTCAATAACAGCAACTGTTAAACAATACAGCAATTTATTATTATTTATTATTTATTTATTAATTAGATTTCTATGCCGCCCTATTCCAAGAACTCAGGGCGGCTCACAACATGGATACAAGAAGAAATCTAAAAATTAAAATACATTGTAAAAAACTCGTTAATTAAAAACCAATCACCCAAAACAGACATGCAAACATACATACACTAGCTGGGGCAAGGTGTTAGCTGCCCCAGGCCTGTTGGCAAAGATGGGTCTTTAATAATTTGCGAAAGGCGGAGAGGGTGGGGGCAGTACGAATCTCCGGGGGGAAGTTGATTCCAGAGGGCCGGGGCCGCAACAGAGAAGGCTCTTCCCCTAGGCCCCGCCAGGCGACACTGTCTGGCTGACGGGACCTGGAGAAGGCCGACTCTGTGGGCCCTAACCGGTCGCTGGGTTTCATGGGGCAGCAGACGGTCCCGCAAGTAACCTGGTCCGATGCCATGTTCGGAGACCAATTGGCAGCCAATTGCGTTCGGAGACCAATTGGCAGCCAATGCAGCTCGCAGAGTGATGTTGAAATGTGGGCATTTCTAGGTAGGCCCAATACTGCTCGCGCAGCTGCATTCTGCATTACCTGAAGTCTCCGAACGTTTTTCAAAGGTAGCCCCATGTAGAGAGCATTGCAGTAGTCGAGGCTCGAGGTGATAAGGGCATGAGTGACTGTGAGAAGAGACTCCCGGTCCAAATAGGGGCGCATCTGGTGCACCAGGCGAACCTGGGCACATGTAGGTCAGACATTAAGCAAGTGATTTAAAACAGTTGTGACCAATACATTACAGACACTACTGAAATTTGAAACTCTTCTAATTAAAAAAAACAGTTTATATTTACTGTGTGAACATTTTTGAAGTGAAAAGGGATCGTTATAAATTGACAGGGAACTTTTATTATCAAATGTTGAAAAAGGAAAATGGTAGCAGTGGTGGAATGGAGTATCCTGTTGAAACATTAAATTGGTATGCTGAACTCCAGATAGAACATTTCTGTTAAGTGCAAATGCACTTCAACTTTTTATTTCAGGAGTTGGTTGAGAGATTTTATAGTAATAGCTTATTAAAACCATGTTTTCTTGTTATATAAAATTGAGAATCAACAAAAATGTGTTATGTAGAATTACTCCATTTCAGAAACTACTTAAGATGCACTAGCAAAACTGTTTTACAATTTGGGAGGCTGCAAAATTAAACATATTTATTGAATTTCAGATTACGGTCTGAATTACAAACCACATTTGATGCCTTACTTAAAACAACCATTCTTTTGTAATCATTAATGGCATTCTCAGTCTCATTTTGTATTTAATTTGCCCTGTCTATTAAAAGATATATCAAGGAGAAAATTGCAGTTCTGCTACAAGCACAAATAGGTAAATGGCAATTCTTTTAAAATTGGTGCATTAAGAAGCCAAGGGATTCATATTAGCATACAAGACAATTCTGTATTTTGTTGCAGCAAAAAGAAAAGGCTTGTCATACACGTACCCAGAACAAATTCCAACTAGGACCTGCTGTCGATGTGACTGATGAAAACAACTTGACATTTAAGTATTTCAACTGCCAGTTTATCACATGAGTGGATCCAGTGATTAGTTTCTTAAACAGATACTTACAAAAACAGAAACTGAAAGGGACTCAGGTACTCTACAGAGTAAGTTGGAAAGGAAATAGCAACATGCACACATTTGCTTAGATGATACAAAATGAGATTTATTTCTGTTTCAGGACAAATGATAGTGAGAAAATCCCTGTCTGCAGAGGAGTGAAACTTTTCCTATATTCATATGTATAAGTACACACACATACACACACATACTTAAATCATAACATTAATTTACTGTTACCAAATGCCACACTTACAAGACTTAACCTTGCTTTCTAAACTACAAATCAAATAATTTGTTCTAAGATAGACTAAAATCATTTAATTTGCTACTAGACAACTTGTGCCACATTAGATTATCTTTTCAAAGATACAGCCTTACCTAAACAGGAAAACAGAATGACAAAGGCAGGGCAAAAAAACCTGTGGGAGCCAGAGTAACTTCCAACTTCTTGCTGGCTTCCCCATTTTGTTCCCTTGTGGGAATCTGGCAAGGAAAATCAAAAATTCTCCTTCCTTCCTGTCTCCCTTTCCAGCAGGCAGGTAAGTGGCTGCTGCTGGGTGGGAGAGGAAGCAAGGAATTGCAAGACACTGGTTGGGAAACTGTCACAGAACATTGAAAATAAAGATCATGTGACCATACCAGTAAGGTGGTAGTAGCCAGTAGCACTGAAGCAGCCACAACTTTCCCCAAATTCATTCTCTTGGGAGAAAAGGGTCCTAGATTTTGGACATATTCTGTTAGTTACTGCATTTGAGGTACCTTAGTTCAAAAATAGTTGCCCTATTATGCACCATTTTGCCCAGTTAAACGTCATGACAATGAAAGTTTTAGTAGTATATAGATAGCTTGGTGCTATTAATACTCCTGAGGAATGAAGTGAAAGCTATATGCTGTGTGTGCCATTCCATATAATTATAGAATACATCTTTCATATGCATAAAATGTCATCTCAATATAAGCTTTCATCTATACCCTAAACTGTCAATGGCTTAATAATGCAATTATAATTCATCAATGGACTAGCCATCAGTTTTTTGTCACCTCCTTCAACAGGTTGTTGGAGTTCTTGGAAAAAACAAGATGCTTTATATATTCATGAACTAGTAGACACAAAACAGGAGTGCCTTAAAATCAAGAAATCCAGAACATTCATTCTTTTCCAATTTAAAAAATATTAATGTATCAGTCAACACAATCCACAAGAAGTCAGCTAAAGCTGCATTCTCATAATGTAGTTGTAAAAGTATAACACCTACAAAGCAAATACAGAAAGTGTATTAAGAACCTACTTTGAGTACTCAAGCTGATTACATAATTGTGGGAAACTTTAAACAAAAGCATTATTACTACTTACCTGGATACCTGTAGAGAAGAGACTACAAACATATGTTTGGTTACTGCTGAGAATATCTTATGTCTTTTGTAAACTTATCTTAGACCTTAATAGGGGACACTCAATCTATGCTCTTGATGTGCAGTTGTAGCAATCTTGTTTATAGCTAAGGCTAAGTAGGCACTGGCCTAGAGTACCAAAGCTTAGGTTACACCATTGCTGTCCCTTCTTCCATGCTGCCCTTCCTTCCAAATTATTCTGAGAACCCGAATTTTCCCATCAGCAAGAAGTGGCACCATCAGTCAATATGGCCTAGGAGCACTATATACTTTAACTAATGGTTAAAGAGCATAAATGTTTTAGTTGCTATCTCAATTATGCTCTTTAATATTTTCATTTCTATTATTTTATGAATGCCCCCTTATCTTATGGAACTTTTGTAATCAGATCCATTGTCCAGATAGAAGATTCAATTTCAAGTCTGTCTCTGTTCATTTAAAGATTCTGCGCTTCTACATTCTTACCAGAAATATTGGAATTCTTGAAAAGTTACAGAAATTGAAATTATGAAACCACTGAAGGAAACTATTGCATGTAATCACCATCCCCTTTTTCTCACAGCTGGACTCTATGACAGTTTGATGGCTTTATTGCAGTTGGCATAGATTGCTTTGGCTAAACTAAATGGCAGCTAGTTCCCTTTCCTTTGATTGTGCTGAGAGTAATCAAAAGCTTTTGAAGCAATAAATTTTTGTAGCTAGCATAAAAAAAACATTTTCTAGATGGGTGTGTTTTAAATACACTATGTACAGATTTTTCAAGATCAGTGAGCTTTGGTAATGAAATTCTGTTAGGGTTTTATTATTTTCTTACAGCAATATGAAAATTGAAACACATGTTGATGGAAGTGATGCAACTCACATACTCTTTTCTTTTCCACCAACAAATTTCATCATATTTTTTCAAGCTATTACTACATAAGTACTTGCAAACACATGAAAATAAAAGCTTTACAGATGCAAAAAAAAGACATCAGGTTTATATTTAAAATTACCTGTATTATTGATTTGTTATGAATGTACAAAATTATTATACAATCTTTACTCTTCAAGTGTTGTTAGAGTATAAGTTTCATTATTATGTATCATTAAAAGCAGAAAATAGAGTACAATTTCTATTCAAACTTTAGAATAGCAATTTCCCCTTAAAAGGTAAATTAGAGATAACCCCCGGCGCTATCTATTTATATTATGTTGCTCTACACATCTCATTTTATCACTCCACTCACTGCAACCAAAAAAGCAAGCATTCCCAAAGAAAGGGATTAGGGGAAAAAATCCAATATTTTGTATTTTTTTTAAAAAAGTGACATCATTGTCTGTCTCCAACTAAAGCTGGCTGAGGAATTCTGGGAGTTGAAGTCAACAAGTCTTAAAGTTGCCAAGATTGAGAACCCCTGAACTAAAGAAACAAAATATTCTTGGAAAAATCATAGACAGAATTAGAAATAGCAGTCTCTTATTATTATTTTCTTCTCTCAGTTATAAAATCCCTGGGTGATCATGGTGTCATAAATATGTATAAATATGTCTAGTAATATATGAGTATTTTATTGCTTTCCTTGTTATTTATTAAATAATTAAAATTAACCATTCTTCTTAGCAAAATAAATAAATAAATTGGTCTGACTCTTTTCAAAGAAAAATCCAGCCACTTTTTACTATGGAGCAGGTGGGACACAGTGCTGAAATTGCCAGTGCATTTTTAAATACCCGTAGATATTTTAAATTCTATTACCATAGGATGAGAGTAATGAGATCAATTACATGTTGATATTTTTACAAATTAGAAGGACTCAAGAGAAGAGAAATATTAAGAGTCCAGAAAGAATGAATAAAAGTGAAAATAACTAGAATTATATTAAATAACATTAAAGTGAGTTAGTTCACAGTGTATAGTCACATGTGGCAGTAATGCACCTTACTCCAACATTATGTATGCTTTCTTCAGAACTTTCTGAATTATTGATTAGTGGCATTATTGCAGGGAGCTTCAGTGTGCTCATCTATTTCAGTAGAGAGGATCAAAATTTCTATTAGTTCTTTTCATAGTTCTACTAATTCTATTAGTTATTTTCATTGACATCAGCAGATGTTAAAGAACAACCCTGAATTCTGAGAAAAAGTAAAAAAAATAGTAAATGTCCATGGTCATTAAAGGAAGCTGTCATCATTCATTGAATACCATCATATATTTAGCTGAGAGATACTAGTTGCTTGATCATTCACCACCAATCATACCACTGAAAAAAGAATAGCTTCCTTAAAAAGGGAAAATAGATCATTCAAGCAGTGCAACTTTGCATTTTGACCTTCTACCCAGTTATTTTATATATACTTTCAGGATATTAAAGGATATCTAGACATGAATTAGAAGGAGATTCAATAATAGAAATATAGTCATTTTCCCTCTTAATCTTCAATCTTTTGCTGAGTACATGAATTGAATAGACAGGCTCAAAGTAGATATCAGAGAATTTTGTAATATAGTTAAAATGCTTTGTGGTCATAATGCTATGAACCATATAATACTGTGTCAGATATAAGTTGCAAACTGAGACTCTTTATAAGACAATTTAATATTTGGATGCCCATTACAAAGAATTCTATCAAAAGAGATGTCCCATCCCACAATCCTCAATCTTCTATCATTTATGTAAAATTCATCTTTTCTTTGGTAAATGTACTGATGGAAAAGGCTTGGTAATATCCAAATAAGGCTTAAATAAACAAATAACAATAGGCATGCAAGAAAGAACATTTATTCTTAATCTTTTGAGAAATATTTGAAAGTTTTTTATTACCATAATATTTTGCAATGTTGTGATAGGTATTTCTTATATATTTGATAATTTTTAAAGGAAATGTTCCTGCATTCTCTTAAATCAATGGGGCTATACCAAAATTAATAGAATTAACTTTACAGCCAGAATCCCTTAATATGCTGCTGGAAAATCTACTCCTCAGAGTTTTCTTAATTCAAAATTCCTCTATATTTCAAAGACAGTTTTTCTACACTATTCTTGTACTTAATTTCAGATCCAAAAGAATCTAAAAAGACTTTTTAATCAACTTTTTAAAATTTGTTTTTTAAATATTTTTACTTTCTTACATTTTTCTTCTTTCTTTATTCTAGACCCCTTTTCAGGGATCAGTTCAACCAGGATCAAAATCCTCCAGGCCCCTTCTGTCTAAGAATACCATCTGATAGGACTTCAGACATAGACATTCTCAAACTCTGCTCCATGCTTAGGAATCATGTTTTAATCTGTTTAGTTTTATGGTTTTAATATGTTGTTATATGTTGCTTTAACTCTTTATTGGTAGCTGCACAGAGATAGTTAGAAGATAAGTGGCTATATAAAGATACTAAATTAATTAATTAATAAATTAAAAATAAACTCCTAATCTATTCCTTCCTTCCTTGGTTTCAGGAGGGCAGTTAACACTAGTGGCTATTTCATCTAGTCAAGGAAGAAGAAATGTTTTGATTGTTAGGGCAAATTGTCAAACAGAAGCCTATGTTTCTTTTGCTTTTGTTTATGTTGGGAATTTTGTCAATTTTATTTATTTATTATTTCTAGAAGGTTTTTCTTCTTTTTCTAAAACTCCTGATTGCTAGCCTTTAAAAAACTTCAGGAATGGGCAACATAGAAATAAAATTATAATTATGGTAAGCATCTGACTTATGTAGTTAGACACTTACATGGAGTTAAGGGTCCTCATGCTGAGGCTTTTACACCACTATTTCCATTACTCCCATTCAACACAATCATTCCTCCTCTTTCTCTTCTTTTTGTTATTGTTATTTTAAATGTTTTATAGCCGCCCACTTCCTGGATACTGGGGTGGCCTACAAATACAAAAACAATTAAAACAATTAAAAATATACAACACTACAAGCAGCATGGACTACAATAATTATAACAATAACAAACCTAATCATCCCAATCAAGGGCCCCTCATACACATTCACCCTCTGGCCTGACATCAAAGCCAGGTGTTAAGGCATTTTTTGGAACCCCAAGGAAGAAGGCACTTTTTTTTATCTCTGGTGTATGCTTTTTCAGATGGCTGGGACCACAACAGAGATGGCATGTTTCCTTGGTCCAGGATGTCTTGGACATGATACCAGAAAAAACAGCCTGAGGCCACTTTCAGTGAGCTTTATTAAACACGCTTGAGTTTCCAAATATAGTCTTGACTCTGACATCTACTGATAAGACCTTTTTCAAAATGTCACTTGATACAGGGAAAGTTATATGATATTCTACAAATGTAAAGAATTTGGTATAAAGAAAAAATGCATTAGTTATTTAGGGAAAATATAAAATAAAACATTGTGTTTTTCTGTATATTCAAACCAAATATATATTTCCATTTGTCATACTGAAAAAGAGTAAATGACCTTTCATTGACTTTATTGCTTCAAATATTTACACTTTTATCAGCTTAATTTCACACATTTATACTTTGTTAGAATCATTAATGTCATAATAATTACAGCAATTATATGAATAATGTTTTTTATGCATCACTGAAGACCTACTGTAAATGATGGGCAAAAACCTCTACTAGAGTGACCTAGGAAATCAGTTCCAAGTTGTTCATTAGGAGCTTAAAATATGTATTTTGGATGGATAGCATGTATTTCTGTATCCTGCTGACGTATCACAGAATTAATAATCCAACACCAGTTTATTTAATGAGGGAAATAAATCGATATTTCATGTTATCTCCTCTGGGCAATTGGCAAAATGTCAACTTCTTAAGCATTTAAAAATATGTTTGATTAATGTGTTTAGAGATGAATGTTATTTTTCTTCAAATACACTTGATGCCAAAAATATGATCAAAGAAATGCAAGTAAGGCTAGAGAAGTGATTGGTGGTGAACAAAATGTCAAAGTAAAGGTAGAGGAGTTCATATAATAAACAAGGAGGGAGAGGAAAGTCATCCTAACAAGCTGAACAGTTACTCAAGGCAGTACATAAGTCTAAAAGTCTAGAAGATAATCACACTTTAAGTGAAGGTTATTTTATTCAAGAATTCCCTTATAAAGTTCCCCGAAACCAGACCCTCAGTTGGTGTTCATCATAGTTTTGACTCCTATTTTCTTTACACATTAATAGACAGTAAGCATTTAATAAAAAACTTAATATGGTTCAGTGTATATATTATTCCTCTTTAATTTTTTAGACACCTAGACATTACTTATTTCATAAAAGTCCATCCGTTTCTCATTCTCTCACTCCAATCCTCTGTTTTTGTGTTCATCAAACTTACTTGATGTTTATTTGGTCATTTTTTTCTCCTAAAACTTTTTGACCTTTTGAAATGTTGAATTCCTGAAACATCTGTTATCCTGATATTGTGTGTAAATAATGACTTTGGGGTTATTGAAGGATCTGTATATGAAGAGTTCTCAATTTTGTAATCTATCAACTGTGTTGGATAATGGAAATTAAGTTCAATAGATATGAAAAACTTCAGGTTGATTAGAGGGAGGGAGGGACAAAATGTTAAATGTCTGATGCAACGGGAAAACATATAGAGGCAAAAAAAGCCACTAGCTATGAAATCTGTCCAACAGTAATTTGGCTAACCTTCCCAAATTAGCACTGTATAGATGTGTACGGATTATGACTCTATCTATAAACATGTTTAAAATCTTTTAAATATAGTTTTCAATATTAGATATGTATTGTACTACTAAAATGTGATGTTCTACACAATCATCATAATAAAAAACATTAAGCTAGCAGCTTTTTATATTGCTTCAGTCTAAAAATATTGAACCAAAAGCAGGAAGAAAATCCCTTCACATCTAAATGGCCTCAGGATTTCTGCCTCCACTAAACAACAAATTGAGCTACATTGATATGACTTCATGCTTTTCTTTTATGTAATCACATTTTGTAGCTATTTTATATTGATAATGTTATGAGAAAATATACTGTTAGGAAATGGTTCACATTAAACAAAGATGAGTAGATAATAAAAATAATTATTTTAACCACTGTTCATGGGGTTTTTTACATGAAAATCTGATAGCTTACTTATTGATAGCTGTTTCATGACTCTGCAAGTTAATTTTCCATTTGGAGCTGACAGTCCTATGCATTTTAAGCATTCCATTAACCAATAGATATAACTTCTACATATCTTTTAGTTTAATGTGAAAGGGAGAAGGTGGAAGGAGGGGAGAGGGTTGTTTATGAGAATTAGTCTTTCTGAAAAATATATATACAAATTTTCCTTAACATATATTTTAAATAAATGACTAGTGACCAGACGAAGGTAATTAATCTGAGTACAGATATAATGCACAATTCTGGCAATGCTTTGCATGAGGTTATCCAAATATTGTAATTCTATCAAAGGTTGTAGGAATTAATATTGGGCAATAGACTTGTTTATTTACTTAAAATATTATACGTTTTCAATTGTATATAATAACATATGATAGAAGTGAAATAGGAAAAATATAGAATTATTCTACTTTATAATTACTGGTAGTGAAAAGTAATAAAATATTGTATATGCACAAATAACATATATAATGAAAAAGAGGTGTCCCAAATACTAGACATCACTCCCAGAGTTTCCTTCCAATATCCAGCTCAGATACAGAGTAAGATTCAAGAAGTTAGTATCCAGTATCTTAATTGGAACATATACATTTTTTTAAGCAAATGCTAATGAGAAGCCTGAAAGTACAACATAAGTGCCATACCACTTCACCATTTATATTCCTAGCAATTAGTCCTGAGAGAAATACTGCTTCCATTGCTGAAAGTAATCTATAACCATTATAATTATTCCTCATGAATTTGTCTAATTATTGTCCCTGAATCTATCTATATTTCACAACTATGCACTTTCTCAAGAAGAACTGCCTTTTATCCATATAGAATTTGCCAGTGTTTAGGTTAAAAGATTGACCTAGGGTTCTATAATTCTGATTAGCAAATAAATAAGTTTGCCCACATCACAAACTGTATAATTTTATATGCATTTATCATATCCATCCTTTCTAACATTTCCCCTAAATTAAAACCCTCCAAATGTCATAGCCATTTTTATTTAGCGTTTTTATGTGAAGCAATCAAACCCTATGCACTACTTTAATATAGTTGTATTATAGATTTACATATACTATTGGAAGTTTTATTTTACTTTTCAAATCCCCCAAAATAAAACAACTTGCCCTTTATGTAAAAACTGTATATGGAATTGCTTCTAGGTGGAGAGACTGCTTAAACAAGTGGGGGACGGGGGGGGGGGAGAATCAAACATTTTCTGTAAGCAATCTCTCCTGTCTTTACTCACTTTTTTCCCTCCTTCCCTGCTGTCACACAGTGGAAATATTGGAGAATAAGGGAGAATAAGCAACAACAAAACACTTGGCTGTTTGCATAGCATGCTCAGGGCTATAGGCACCAACCCATTCCTTTCATTCTGTACTCTCCATTGTGTGCCTGCTTACTCTCTTGTAATCTCTTCATCTCCAATTTCTCCACTGTGCAAGGGTAGAAAAAAACAACAACAGATAAGGCACAGGACAATACTTACTGACAATAATGTCAAGCATGTGACTAAGCTATCTGCAAAGGTCATAAATGCTGGCATTGATCGACAAATTATTTTTTCAGCACTCATTACTTCAAATGATTACTGAACAAGGCAGTCAATGCATATGTTGATTGCCAAAATTGGACTGCTCTGTGGTTCCATAAGCAACTGCCTGTAAAATATTTTTAACATTCAAATATGGTATCCTGTTGGTTGTGCAGAGAATAAAGAAGATGGCATTGCTAGACATATGCACATTTTGTTGGCAAAGCAACAAGGAGTAAAATATTTTGCATTAATTCTATTAGTTTCCCAAGTATTTTTAATTTTGTCTTACCATTCCTAAACATTTTAAGTTCAAGTTCTTTGAAGGGAGTGATTGTATTTGTATCAATGATTTTATATTTTAAGATCAACAACAATGAATTTCTCAATTTTCAATTTCCTCTCCTCAGGTGTAGAATATATGCTAGAATCTTAATTTGTGTGAAGAATATTGATAACATAGTTCTTTTTTATGTAACATTTACACATTAAAGTTATGTGTATCAAATAATTAAATCCTTTATGTATCTCATAAATATACAATACATCTGATACATGAAGTAAGCCCAAACTCTTTCCCAGCTTGCTGTTTGGGATTAATAAAAATATTTTAGGAATAGTTTTAAAAATAACATCTTTGTGTCAATTAAAATATTTAAAATTATATCCTAGGCTTACTGCTAGCATTTCAGTTGTATTGATATATTATGTATTATTCTTTGGCTGATTATTCTGTCAGCATATAGCACTAGATTCCATTAATAATTTTCAGTTTTGCACTAAACTTTGCAATGTATTAGTGTTTATTAGACTAACAAACTATTATTTTACATATATAAGCCATATTTTTCATTTTTCTCCATGTGCTTTTATATATCTATTAGGTCTAAAAAACTAAGTTCAAATTATTATTATTTTAAAAGAAACATAATATTAAGACTGCTACTATACAAAGCTTTGAAAATGTGTTTTAATTATATGTAGCTCCATTACAGGTAGTCCTCAACTTACAACCATTCATTTAGTGACTGTTCAAAGTTACAAAAGCACTGAAAAAAGTGACTTATGACTGGTTTTCAGTTACGACTTTTGCAGCATGCCCATAATCATGTGATCAAAATTCAGGTGCTTGGCAGCTGGTTCATATTTATGGTGTTTGAAGTGTCCTGGGATCATGTGATCAGCTTTTGCAACCTTCTAACAAGCAAAGTCAAAGGGGAAGGCAGATTCAGTTAACAACCATGTGACTAACTTAAAAAAATGCAATGATTTACTTAACAACTGTGGTAAGCAAAGTTGTAAAATGGGGCAAACTCACTTAACAATAAGAATTTTGGGCTCAATTGTGGTCGTACCTTGAGGACTACCTGTATTGAGGGACCTTTATTGGTTGATGGAGGACTTTGGAGTATAGTTAAAGTACAATTGTCACCTAATAATAATATATGGCTTGGGACCTGAATATCTGCAACCACCTCCTTTGAGTGTAATATTTCGGTAAGACTCAACTGAGAGACCATGTTGTGGTGCTTTCTTTTTGAGTTTTGATGAAGGCAGATCCAAAGACAAGCCTTTCCTGTAAAGTACTGATTCATGTGCTACTTGTTAGTAAGTTTACAACTGTTGGCTGTCTACAATAATATTACATGATCTTGGCCTTAAAGATAAAATAAATCTGAGAATCTGAAACTATCGCCTGGCTGAAATAAGAAAGAGCCCCAGAAAAATAATAGCTTAAATCACATTCTAATAGGTAGCTTAGCAGAGGCACACTTTAAAAAAATGAAAACTATCCAACAGTGTATAAACTGCAAAAGTCTAGATTAAATCTAAAGGATAGAGAGAGGATGAAGAATTCTCTATCCACAGGAAAACATTTGATCAGTTGGAGTTGTCCTGAAAAGAAACAGGATGCAAAAATAAAGTAGAACACTTACATATGGATGGTAGGAAGAGAAGACAGCAGAAAAGAAATATCAGAAAAACATTGGGCATAATGATCCTATCTTTCATTATAAAAGTATGCACCTAATTCATATATCATGAAGCCTTCCACGCCTTTGAAAGAATAGGTGAAGACAGTAGAAGATCTGGTCTTGGGAGGCACTGCAACAAGTGAACCTGAGAAAAAAGTTCACACTGCAAAATATGTTTGTTTAGTTGTATCAGGCTTTATAAAATAAAATAAATCCACCTTTTATGTATTGGGGATTCAAGCATCACACGAAGGCACATTGTGAACAACAAGCTTCTTTATTGATCTTCTCCTCACAACCAGCAAAACAGCAAAAGGCATGCAGGCCTTTTATAGCGTCCTGAACCCGGACAACAACAACCAATAGGAATCTGGCTATTTCACGCCTTGTGCATGCGCACAAGGCTGGTGCCAGCTATTTTGGTCCCGGGCAGCTTTTGGTTTGCCTGGGACTGTTTGAAACATTTCTGAGGCTGCTGAATACTTCAGCAGGCTCAGGACACAACACCCCTCCCCCTAGATAAAACACACCTTAGCTGTAGACACAGGTACATTTGTTCAAGGGGCAGGGAGTAGTGGAGTTACAATGGCCTGCACACAGGCAGAGCACGTGTATACAATAATTATTTCAACTAAACAAAAATGCACCCAAAATCATATATTGTAGATAACACTCTATACTGAGTGTTAGTCAGCATCCTGTTCCAGACTAGCAAGTTTCCCTTTGCATTGACAGAAACCTCACATAGTCTCCAAGATGTTTGGGTGGGCACTTGGCCCGCTGTGACCTTCTAATGGCCGGTGGGTATGCCTGGCCTACCTGCTCGCCTGCCAGGCTAGGCAGACCAGGACTTTGATGCCCCAAGGACCCAGGTGACCCACCCAGCTGCTGACTGGCTGGATCCTCTGAATCCAAGCCAGAGTTCCTTGGGGGGATGGAATTCCCCAAGTCCAGTGGAGGGGTGGAATTCCCCAAGTCCACAATAGACCCCTCTTGGGAGCACTGTCCCTCGAGCCCAATACCAGCAGCTGGAGTGGCCTGAGTGGCGGAAGTGCCCCAGTACCCCACAGCCCCCATGCCAGAGTCAGGAGCTGCCTCCATGGCAAACCCTCTTTCTGGGGACTTCCTTTTTGGAGTAATAGCTGAACTGTGTGAGTGCCTCCAGTGAAATTCCCTGTCTGGGGCTGTATTTGAATTGTGTGGATACCCCTGGTGCGACTCCCTGTCTGGAGCACTTGCTGAAGTTTGTGAATACCCCTGAACTGCTGCAGGAGAAGTTTCAGCATCGTGTGAGATGCTGCTGGAACTGGGAAACTGAACCAGAATGCAGATTATGGTCCTCCTCCCTCCCCCAGATCAGAGCCAGGAGCGGAAGTGTTGCTGTGAAGCCTCCAGCGCAGTTGGTCAATGTTTCTGCGGCTGACACATCTATCATCCAAGGCCACTTCATATGACAGCAGCCCAGAGACCTTGCATACCACTGCTGTGACCCAGAGATGTCCAGGCCCATAGTTCCTTGCCCAGACCGGATCGCCCACCTGAAGTCTCCTAAGTGCCCACGGCTGTGACACCTGTGAAGCCACCCGATTTGGGTGCAGCCTGCCCAGTTTGGTGATGAGGCAGCGACCCCAGTGAAGTTCTGCAGGGCTCTTTCCTGTGGCTGTGCAAGGTGTGGTGTGGTGTGCAAGAAGGAAATCTGCTAACCTGTGATGCCAGTTACCATAAGTCAGTTTCTTGAGAGCATCTTTGGTAGTGCACACCATCCTCTCTGCTTGGTCATTGGAAGATGGGTGGAAGGGAGCAGAAGTCATATGCCGGATCAAGTTGGCCTGAAGAAAAGCCTGGAACTCAAAAGAGGTAAATTGGGGACCATTATCTGAAACCAGGACATCTGGAAGTCCATGTGAGGTGAAAATTCATCTCAACACCTGGATGGTCCTGGCAGTAGTAGTGGAGGAAAAAGGAACAACCTCTAGCCACTTGGAATGGCTGTCAATGAGGAGAAGGAAGAATTGCCCCTGAAAGGGCCCAGCGTAATCTATATGTACCAGGGGGTTTGTGTTTCCTTCCACCTATATACTGGGGCCTGAGGCATTTCAGGCTGTGATTGTAGGCACACTTGGCACCCATGCACCTGGGCCTCGATGTCTTTATTGAGCCCAGGCCACCAGAGATGGCTGCGCGCAAGCACTTTCATCCATACTATTCCATGCAGAGAGAGCAAGACTCTAGACATCAATGAGGCTGGGATGACTACCCTACTACCCCATAACAGGCACCCTTTGAACGTGGAAAGCTCGTGCTTCCTTTGCCAGAAGCTTTGAAACTCAGTATTTGGACATGTGTCAGGCCATCCTGACACCCATGTCAGCACACGTGTAAGCGTGTGATCAGTGGCTGTTTCAGCAGCCACATCCCTAACATTGAGGGGAGATTCAGGCAACTCCTGAATGGAAAGAATATTAATAGCAGGAGCAGGATCTGCCTCTATCTGTTTTAGAAGTAATCTTCTGAGGCCATCTGCATGGCCCATCTCTTTTCCAGGTTTGTGAATTAGCATGTAGTTATATGCTGACAGGAAAATGGACCATCTCAGCATACATGGAGAAATAATATGTGGTGTCTGTTTGTTAGTAGTAAACAAACCCAGAAGAGGCTTATGGTCTGTGTAGACCGTCAAGTGGCGGCCATATAAGAAATCATGGAATTTCTTTATGCTAGCCACTATGGTCAAGGCTTCTCTGTCAATCTGAGCGTAATTCCGCTCTGCAGATGACAGAGTCCTTGAGTATTAGGCCACAGGGACTTGTGTCCTATCAGCCTTCAGGTGGCTAAGTACTGCTCCCACCCCATAAGGAGATGCATCGCATGCGATGCACATAGGCAGTTGCTCATTGAAATGCGCTAATACAGCATTTGAAGAGAGCAAGGCCTTAACCTCATTGGAACTCCTTTCATGGACTTTGTCTAAGAGCCGATCTAACGGCTCTGCCACTGCAGCCTTATGTGGGAGAAATTCGTGATAGAAATTTAAGAGCCCCCAAAAAGCTTGCAGCTCACTCTTGGACTTGGGACTTGGGGCCTGCTGAATCACTTGAAGCTTGGATTCAGCAGGGTGGATGCCTTGAGCATCAATTCTGAATCCTAGAAAGTCAGTAGAATTGACTCCTATTTTACATTTGTCTTGCTTCAATTTCAGGCCTGCTTGGCGGAAACGAAGCAAAACAGCTCTTAGTCTTTCAGCTAGATTTTGAGATGACTCCCCAGCAATGAGGATGTCATCAAAGTAGGGACAAACCCCAGGAATACCCCAAAGCGTGCACTCCATCACACTTTGGAAGATGCCAGGAGCTACATTAACCCCAAACTGTAGTCTTTTAACCTTGAAGGCTCCTCTGTGTGTTACAATGGTTTGAGCCTCACCTGTTGCCTCATCAACAGGTAACTGTTGATAGGCCTGAGCCAAATCAAGCTTTGCAAAGAGACGCCCCCCCTTGAGGGAGGCCAGGATGTGGCTTACCACAGGCACTGGATATGCATGCTGCTGCAGTGCTTTATTCAGTGTGCACTTATAGTCCGCACAAATTCGGACTTCTTCATTAGCCTTTAGAGGCGTCACAATGGGGGTTTCCCATGGGCTAGAATCCACAGGCTCTAAGACTCCCTGCTGGAGCAGCTTGTCCAGCTCTGCATCGATTTTGCTTTTGAGAGCAAAAGGCACCCTTCTAGGCTTAATCCTAATGGGTGTGGTAGCTGGGTCCAAGCGTAAGGAAATGGGAGGCCCCTTGTAGGAACCAAGCTCTGAGATAAACACATCAGCAAACTCCTTGCAGTCTTCTGCAAGGCCTAACGTTTGGAAGCTGTACAGCCCAGTCACTTGGATTCCCAGGGCCTCAAACCAATCGATGCCAATAAGGCTCATGCGATCACCTCCAACTACCACCACATCTAGTAGGCTTTCAAAGGCCTTACGCTGCACCTTGAACATAGCCTCCTCCTTCACACTGACTCTAGAATTCTGGAAGTCAGTGAGGATTAAGTTCAATGGCCTGAGTTTGACTCGAAGGCCACTACTCTGCAAATCCTTTTGAAGGTGTCATGTGAAATTATTGAAAGAGCGGACCCTGTGTCCAACTCCATCGATAAGGGTACCTCTTGCAACTTCACGTCAATGCGAAACTTTTTCCTAAGGGGCTTGTATTGTCCTCACAATACTCCTGCACGATTCGCAGAAACCCACCCTGTGTTGGCTGGGTACCCTGGTACCTTTCTGAAGCAATTCTTCCCAAGGTTGGACCTTTTGGCGATCCAAACAGACGAAGGCAATGTGGCCTTGCCTGCCACATGCCCAGCAAATGGCGGAGCGGAATCTGCAGTCAGCTTGCTTATGGTGTCCTCCACATCCGAAGCTCTGAGGAGATGCTGGGGCCTTGTCTGGATGCCCCTTCGGCCTTCTCTCTGCTGGCTGTCAACCTCCTCTTCAGGATCCAATTCTGGATCTTCTCGAGCAACCTCTTGATGGACGGTCATGGTGCCTGGAGGTTTTCTGGTGAGCTGCAAAGCCTTCACAACGCTGCCTGCTGCTTCTTCAGCTGCAACTTCTCTTAAGGCATCTTGGAACAATACTTCTTCTTTGGTAAAGATCTTCTGTTGCAGTTCTCTACTTCGTAGGCCACAAATGAAACGATTTCGCAGCCTCTCTTCCAGGTCCTTGAACTCACAAGGCCTGGCCACTTGTCTTAAGGCAGCGATGAAGTCCGCAGCAGATTCACTTGGCCTCTGGTCTCTCTGCTCGAACGCATGCCTTCAAGCGATTACAGAAAGTTTAGGCTGGAAATGTTCTTTAAGCATCTTCTTCAAGTTAGCATACGTTACTGACTCCAGAAGTGCAGGGGCCACCAGGTTCTCAGCAATGTCGAACATTTCCTGGCCACAGACGCACAGAAGTGTTGCCACTTTAAGGCCGTTTTCCCTGATTTGATTAACTCTCAAGTAGTTCTCCACCCTTACTACATACGAATTCCAATGTTCTGGGTGGGAGACATCAAAGTCCATCAAGCGGCCAATTTTTGATATCATAAACTTTTACTGCCTTCACTAATTGCCTCCTCTGCAAGCTAGTAGTTGGGGAAAGGGTCCGTTTGCTGAGCTCACCTCCAGCGATGCTGTACTGGCAGGCTGAGTCGCGAATGCAGGACGCCGTCTTCCCAGTCTTCAGGACTTTCTCGGTGAGTCCTATTTGTTTCTCTTGCTTGCAGAGATACCATCCTAGTTGCCAGTTTTATGTACTGGGGATTCAGGCATCACACGAAGGCACATTGTGAACAACAAGCTTCTTTATTGATCTTCTCCTTACAACCAGCAAAACAGCAAAAGGCACGCAGGCCTTTTATAGCGTCCTAAACCCGGACAACAATAACCAATAGGAATCTGGCTATTTCGCGTCTTGCGCATGCGCACAAGGCTGGCACCAGCTAGTCTGGTCCCGGGCAGCTTTTGGTTTGCCCGGGCTTGCCCGGGCAGCTTTTGGTTTGCCCCTTCAGCAGGCTCAGGGCACAACACACCAGTTTTCCATACTGCTCTACCAACTGTGTTCACTTATGCAAAGCATAAGTCATGATTAAGAGTAAGCCCTTCTATGTGCATGGTGTACAGGCATGTCATGTCTAATGCAGAAGTGTGTGGTAAAAAAAGAATCTTGTGTTTGCTGAGGAGACAGATTTTTTTGTCTCTTTGCAACACACCTTTTACAGGGTACCTGAAAATCTCCAGCAGCAAAATTCAGATTTTCCATATATGTCATAGCACTTATTATTTAAATTGTACTTCTTCAATAATCCTTATCTTCAGTCCTGCCTGTTCTTCAGTAAGTGTTAATCTCAGGCAATTTGATGTTGCTGCCTCCTTCATATACCAATTCATGCCTTTGTTTATCCCCTACTCATGGTTCTGCTTAAATAATATGAATTGAAAGGACCGGCCTTTGTTACTCTTCTGGAAGAACTCATAATAAGTTTCTGATCTTTGGTGGCACTTTAATCTGTTTTTTATCTTTTCAGACAGGTTAATGTGCATGATGAATTTATAAATATATCACAAAGGTTTCAGCCATTATTATTTCCTTCTCTAAAATTTATACATATGAAAATGATGAATACTGTTTCTATAAATATTCAACATCACGTGAATTAGTTAAATAAACAATGGTATCCATTGTTTAAAAGTAGTGAAACAAAAATATGGCAGATCAAATAATTTCTTTGATTCCTAGTTAAATCACATAAATGTATTTCCAAACATTCCATTGAAGCTGTGAATGAAATATTTGTAGAGGGTATTGTCTCTTGTAATCGAGTCCTCCTCCTATAATAGTCACCACATTTGACTCTAAAAGGTCTCTAGGGAGAAAGATTAATTAGATTTAAATTGTGTTACAGAAAAATGTACTTTACATAGTTGCACTCTAGAAAGCATTATGGTGTTTCTTTAATGTGTTTAAAAATTCAAAAATGTTTTTAAAAGGCACTTAAAAAGTCAAGCTAAAGGCAAACTAATGGAAAATCGTGTCATCCTTCAAATTGATGTATGCTCAGTTTCATGAGGCCTTACTCGTTGTATGATGTTAGGCAGATGCAAAAGAAATCTTTGTAAATGATCACCAAAGTTTTTCAAACAGACCATTAGAATCAACAGAAAACTGGAGAAAAATCCCTTGCTGTTCTGCCATGAATCTAGATTAAAGAGAGAAGAAATATAAACACACTGAAAACTAAGTTCATGCAGTACATTTAGTGCTAGCTGTTTATGGATTGTCTGAATGTAATTTAGTTTTATATTTTACATTTTTCCTTTTCTTCCTTTTCTATGTAAACACAGATCATTCAGGAAGTGTCTTATCCAACTTTTAAAAATCTCAAATATTGAAGAGATGAAAAATTCCACCTAAAATCTCAATGTGATCTTCTGCTACCTAATACGTTTTTATAGAAAGGTTCTGAAGTGGTTGCGAAAGTCTAGCACTGATGATGTTCATTGGGTAATGAAATGTTTGCAAGAAAATAACCAAGCTCAGAGAACACCAAGGCCTCCTCGGTTCTGAAATAGTTTGAGCAGGTTTGAATGTTTTCTTGTTATAAAAATGCATTAAAGAGAAGAAACTAAAATCAGTAAAAACAGAGAGCAACTAATATGGAACACAATATAGAACTAAGCAGTGTAGGTCTTTCAAACTATTATTATAAAGAAAGACCATTGTTGCTCCCCCACAGTTTTCCTTACCATCACATGAAAGCACATCAGTCAATGTGCTGCTTTCCAACATTCCAAGAGGGATATATCTCTCTTATATATACAAGAACTTAGACCCATGTTTGGGGAATACATACTGTAGAAATAATGGATATCCACTTCAAGAACTCAAGAGCAGCACGTGACTGAAGAATATAATCTGGTACTAGTTGAATCCTGTATCAAACATGGCAAATTTAGAGAAATCCATGATGGTTGTCTGTGACTTTGATCCCAGATCTGGGATGTAAAATATATTGTTTAGGGTGCAAAGTATACCTCTGTATACTTCTTTTGGAGACAGAAGGTCTCTGCCTTATCTGCACGTTGCCTTCTTTGATAAAGTGACTAAAAAAATGGAACAGGGAAATGCTGTGAACATAGCTTACCTAGACTTCAGTAAGGCATTTGACAAAGTAGATCACAGCTTACTTACTACCACCAGATGGATTCACAGTTGGCTGTATTAAGCATTTAATCCTTAATGAAACTACATCTACATGGAGTGAGGCATCCAGTGGGGTACCTCAAGGTTCAATCTTAGGCCCAATACTTTTCAATATTTTCATAACTGATCTAGATAAGGGGATAGAAAGGGAACTTATTAAATGTGCAGACAACATCAAGCTAGGAAAAATAATTAACACTTTGGAAGACAAACTCAAGATTCAGAAGGATCCTGACAGCCTTAAACACTGGACTGTATCTAACAAAAGTAAAGTCCTATGCTTAGACAAGAAAAACCAAATGCCCAGGTATAGAATAGGTGGTACTTGCTCAACATTAGTAATTGTGAGAAGGATCTAGATGTCCTAATGGACCACCACCAAAGTATGAGCCAGCAATGTGATAATCTGCCAAAAAAAGCCAATGCAGTCCTTGGCTGCATAAGCAAAAGAATAGTATCAAGATCACATGAAATCATAGGGCTCTTTATACTGCACTGCACTAGTGAGACCACACTTATCTGTGTTCAGTTCTGTTCACTACAGTAGAAAACAGATGCTGAGACCCTAGAAAGAGTATAGAGAAGAACAACAATGATGATAAAAGGTCTGGAGGCTAAACCGTACAATGAATGTCTGAGAGAACTAGATATATCATTAATGAAGAGAAGGACCTAGGGGTAACATGATAGCAGTCTTCCAATACTTGAGGAGCTCTCACAGAGAAGATAGGGTTGACCTGTTCTGCAAAGCAGCTAAAGGCAGGACAAGAAGATAGTTAAAAAGAGATCCATCATAGAACTAAGGAGAAATTTCCTAGCCATGAGAATAATTAATCAATGGAAAAGACTCGCCTCCAGAAATTGTTGGTGCTCCATCACTGGAGGTTTTCAGGAAGAGAATGGACAACCATTTGTCCAGAATTGTATAAGATCTTCTGTTCAAGCAAGGGGGTTGGACTAGAAGACCTCCAAGGTCCTTCTAACCTTGTTATTCTATCTATTATTGTTTTCAAAGGAAAACACCAATGTCCCAGAACATTCATGTATCTGAGAATTCTTCTGGGCCTCAGAAAGCAAATTTAGAAAATGAACCTTGTGGCCACAGCCCAATGCCACCTTCTCAGGTATGCCAGAAAAACATACTGTTGCGTATGGTAGATAGAAAACAGATCAAAAACTTATATGAGGGACTAAATAAGGAAGGTGATGAGAATTGAGAAGATTTTATACTTTGGGCTTTGTTATCTATATCAGGGCTTTTCAACCGGTGGTACGCGTACCACTAGTGGTACATTGGCACCTGGCAGGTGGTACGCATACGGCAGGTTGAACAGCACTGTAAAAAAATGTTTTAAAAAAGAGTAAAACTGGGTGAGGTGAAGCAGCAGCAGCACCACACAGGCTTATAGGAAAGTCAGCAGGAACTGCACGTTGCCTGGGTCCTACTGAGAGCCCAAGATCAAAGCTCACAGATCCAGCTGATTGGCGGCAGCCTTGGGGGCGGCAGGCAGCCTCACACAATCATAAGGTAGAATTCAGCTGAAGCTGTGTGACGCATTGCCTGAGTCCTGCTGAGAGCCCAGGATCAGCATGTGCAGCTCCAGCTGATTGGGGGTGGCAGGCAGCCTCACCCAGTCTTCAGGCAGAGATTCAGCTGGAGCTGCGAGAGGCATTGCCTGGGTCCTGCTGAAGGGGAGAGAAGAAATGATATTAAAGGGGGTGGGGGAAGAGATGATATTAAAGGGAGTGGAGGAAGAGATGATATTAAAGGGGATGGGGAGGAGATGATATTAAAGGGGGTGAGGGAAGAGATGATATTAAAGGGGGTGGGGGAAGAGATGATATGAAAGGGGGTGGGGGAAGAGATGTTATTAAAGGGGGTGATAGAGGACTACCTGTACTTTATCCCTTTTTTCCAGAGTTTTTTTTGGGGGGTCATCAAGTTTTTGACACCTTATTAGGCGACTGGTGGTACTTGAATATTGCCATATTCTAAAAGTGGTACAATTGGTGAAAAGGTTGAAAAGCCCTGATCTATATGATCCATTGGTCTGTTTTAGTATGGTACATGTTTCATCTGTCTGCCTTCCTTTGAAATCTGGAATTTTAAGGGAAATGAGATTGGATGTTTATATGTCTGTGCATTTCTCTGAATATTTCCGGTTTGCTTTCTGTGAAATTGGTGCTACTTTTTATGGCAAAAAATACATAATTTCAATTTGAGGGCTCACATTCCTATCTTGTTCTGAGTTTTATGGCCATGTGTCTGCACTTTATCAGCTACTTTTGTCCTATTCTTATATCCTACAATTCCAGAAAATATCATCTATATGTTTGCCTATATGTTTATTTTAAATTTTAAATTTTTATCTATTTAAATTTTAATTAATTTAAATGTTTTAATACTGTTTTAATTTTTAATTTTATTGATGTTATGGATGATGTAAGAAGGATTGATTGTGGAGTGAATTGGGTGGAATGGATGGATGGTTGTGTGGATTGGATGGATTGTCGACCTGTGACAAATGGAAGGGCCGGCCTGTCTGCACCTACAGAAGCTAGAGAAGTGGAGGAGCCTTGCTCTGAGGGATCAGAAGGCCAGTCTATACCGGTCTTATGGGGAAGAGGCAGATATGACGGGAGGCCTGAGGTAGGCCGTTCTCGGGGAACAAGGCCTCGCTGCCTGAAAGTGATCTCTTGTTCCGGCCCCTTGAACCTCTCCCAGGGTACTGGTAATGAGCGAAGTCCGGACCCTGGACTCAGGCTGCTACTGCTCAATGCCAGGTCGGTGGTAAATAAAGCTCTCCTCATCCGGGACCTAATTCTGGATGAGGAGGCCGACCTGGCATGTGTGACTGAGACCTGGCTGACCCCAGAGGGAGGAGTTCCCCTCTCTGAAATGTGCCCAGCTGGGTTTCAGGTATGGCATCAGCCGCGACCCCAGAGAAGGGAGGGAGGAGTGGCAATTATAGCTAAGGAGTCACTCGGGCTGCGCAGACTCGCTGCTACTGAGATATCAGGCTGTGAGTCCCTCCTTATGAGGTTGGACCTAGGTGTACAGGTGGCTTGTTGCTTATGTACCTGCCTCCCAGCTGCATTTCAAAAGCCCTGCTACTTGAGGAGGTAGCCGGGTTGGCGATCGAGTTCCCCAGACTTATAGTCTTGGGGGACTTCAATGTGCCGTCACTCAGTGAGTCCTCTGGGTTGGCACGGGAGTTCATGGCCTCCATGGCAACCATGGACCTGACACAAGTAATTGAGGGCCCAACCCACGAAGGGGGACACATACCTGACCTGGTCTTCCTCTCGGAGCAGTTGAGGTATGATCTGAAGTTAAGGGGCTTAGAAGTGTTGCCTATGTCATGGACAGATCATTTTCTGCTGCGGCTTGAGTTTACGACACCAATCCTCTCTCGCAGGGAGCCGGAACCGATTAAATGGTTCCACCCCAGACGCCTGATGGACCCTATGGGCTTTCAAAGGGCGCTTGGGGAATTGCCAGATTCGCTCGTACACAGTTCTGCGGAGTCCCTAGTGATGGCCTGGAATATGGCCACTACGGGGGCTCTAGACTGGATTGCACCATTGTGACCTCTCTGTGGTAGCAGACCCAGGAGATCACCTTGGTTTACCGAGGAACTCAGGGGGATGAAGCGCCAGAAGAGACGTTTAGAGAAGCAATGGAGGGAAAGCAGATCCGAATCTGATCGAACCAAATTGAGAGCTTATATTAAGACCTATTTGGAATCAATCACTACGGCAAGATCTCAGTATCTTTCCGCATTGATCGCGTCTGCGGAATCCCGTCCGGCTGCCCTGTTTAAGGTGACTCGTTCTCTCCTTGATACGGGGAGGAGGGAGGAACCTTTGCCGAAGAATTTAACATCTTTTTCACAGACAAGGTCACTCAGATCCGGGCTGACTTGGACTCCAATTGGAATGCAGTGTCGGCTGACAATGAGTCAGTTGAGATGACAGAGGCCCATCTTAGTCCTGTTGAATGGGATGAGTTTGCCCTGGTAACTCCTGATGATATGGACAAGGACATTGGAGCTGTGAGTTCTGCCACCTGTTTATTGGACCCGTGTCCCTCCTGGCTGGTTTCGGCTAGCAGGGAGGTGACACAGAGCTGGGTCCAGGCTGTTGCTAATGCTTCATTGAGGGAGGGGTCCTTCCCAGCTCCCTTAAAGGAGGGACTTGTGCGCCCCCTCCTCAAGAACCCTTCCCTGGACCCAGCAGTCTTGAATAATTATCGGCCAGTCTCCAACCTTCCCTTTTTAGGGAAGGTTGTCGAGAAGGTGGTGGCACTCCAACTCCAACGGTCCTTGAATGAAGCTGATTATCTGGGCCCTCAGCAGTCTGGGGTCAGGTCCAGTTACAGACGGAAACTGCTTTGGTCGCGCTGACCGATGATCTCTGGCGGGCCCGAGATAGAGGCTACTCCATTATCCTGGTGCTTCTTGACCTCTCAGCGGCATTCGATATCATCGACCATGGTATCCTTCTGCGCCGGTTGGAGGGGCTTGGAGTGCGTGGCACCGTTTTACGATGGTTCACCTTCTACCTCTCTGGCCGGTCGCAGTCGGTGTTCGCAGGAGGTCAGAGATCGGCTCCGAGGTCTCTTCCATGTGGAGTCCCTCAGGGGTCTGTTCTCTCACCTCTGCTTTTTAACATCTACATGAAGCCATTGGGTGAGATCATCTGCCGACACGGGGTGAGTTATCATCAATATGCTGATGATACTCAGCTTTATATCTCTACCCCATGTCATTACAGCGAAGCAGTGGAAGTGATGAACCGGTGCCTGGAGGCTGTTGAGGTCTGGATGTGTGCCAACAGGCTCAGACTCAATCCCGACAAGACGGAGTGGCTATGGGCTCTGCCTCCCAAGGACAATTCCAACTGTCCATCCATTACCCTGGGGGGAGAAGTTTTGTCCCCCTCGGAGAGGGTTCGCAACTTGGGTGTCCTCCTTGATCCACAGCTAAATCTACAACATCATTTTTTGGCTGTGGCGAGGGGGGCATTCGCCCAGATTCGCCTGGTGCACCAGTTGCGGCCCTATTTGGACCGGGAGTCACTCCTCACAGTCACCCATGTCCTTGTCACCTCGAGATTCGACTACTGTAATGCTCTCTATATGGGGCAACCTTTGAAGAATGTCCGGAGACTGCAGGTAGTCCAGAATGCGGCCGCACGAGCCGTCTTGGGTCTCCCAAGACATGCTCATATCACTCCAGCTCTCCGTGAGCTGCACTGGCTACCAATTGGTCTCTGAACACAATTCAAAGTGTTGGTTATGACCTATAAAGCCCTTTATGGCAATGGGCCAGGTTACTTGCGGGACCGTCTTCTGCCTCATGAATCCCAGTGACCGGTTAGGGCACATAGGGTTGGCCTCCTACGAGTCCCGTCTATTAGGCAATGCCATCTGGCGGGGCCTAGGGCAAGGGCCTTCTCCATTGCTGCCCCAGCCCCCTGGAACCAGCTTCCCACAGAGGTTCGCACTGCTTCCTCCCTCCTAGTTTTCCGGAAATTGTTGAAGACTCATTTATGCCGACAGGCTTGGGGCGTATGAACTATACTCTGCCCATGGGCCTAGGAAGGTGCCTCCATCAGTGACTTTGTACCGATTATGATTGTATGCTGTATGAATGTGTTTTGGATTGAATGAATGTGTTTTGGATTGAATGAATGTGTTTTGGATTGAATAAATGTGTTTTGGATAGGATGGTTGATTGTTATTGTAATTTAATTTTTATTGTATTATTGTTGTAAGCCGCCCTGGGTCCCAGGAGAAGGGCGGCATAGAAATTTAAATAAAGTAAAGTAAAGTAAAGTAAAAGTATACTTCCTGGGAAATTATTGGAGTAGAAAACAGTAGATTTGAAATAATGGAATTGTATTTTGGAACTCACATCATATCATTGCCTTATATTTTAGTCTCTTGGGCAGCTTTTTTTTCTTTTAGTCTCAAAATGTAAAGATCTCATTAATTTTTGAGAAATTAATGTTTTGTAATTCATTGCTATAGCTATGTTGTGAACCCTTCATGTCAGCCATTTTGTGACAGTACTCACAATATTATTTCAACATTCCTCCTTACGGACTTTTGCTTTAAAAAGAAGGAAAATGAACTTGTAATTAATGGGTTTGATTATTGGAAATGGTAAATTATGGAAAGAAGGAAATTATATTATAACCTTAGAGAGAGAGGATAAATATAAATGTAATTGCTGTTAAGAAAATCAGAAGTCACTTCTCTATAACTTTTTTTCCTTTTCCTTTTTCTTTATTTCTCTTCTCTGTTTCTCTGTATATTTTTTTACATTCCTAATTTTTTATTTTAAAATATTATTTGTTTTTATTCTTTCAAACATTTTTTAATAAAAACTATACACAACAAATATTCCACAAGCCTCATCAGCCCCAAATGGCTGAATGAATAATGCCAGGAGGTTTTAGAGAAGCAAGCAAAATCCTTATCTTTATTAAAGATATGAAGACAAACTGCTCATCATAGCACCGTAATTACAAAATACAAATAGAGACTATGTAGAGATTTTGTATATTGTAGGGAGTATTTTGTTGTATCACTTGTTTGATCATGGCCTTGTGGAACCTAACCTAGAACTGTGCTGTTAGGGCTGGTTCATTCCAATCAAAATTGGTTGTTAGGAGCTTGAAGTTTTCAATGTATATTCTCACCGAGTTTTTGCCCTAGTAAAGCTGGCAGATGCATTGTTTGACAGTTTCCACCTAAACTGGGTCTCCAAAGTGCTCTCTAAATCTAGTGAGGAGATTTGGGAAATTATCCAGGATGGGATCATTCCTTTTGATGAGTGGAAGTGCCCATCTGGCCAGGGAGTCAGTTAAAAGACTGAGGATGAAGGAGACTCTCAATCTGTATATCCAAAATTCCCCTGATTGGTGCCAATGAATATTTCACATTGAGCTAGAGATGTTCTCATTTATTAGACTCTCCAGTGAATCTCTGTGGTAGGCAACTGCAAGTCTTGGGAATGAGGGTGGCGGAAACTGGCAGTTGTGCCTGGCCAGTGGGGCAGATGGTTACATTTGCTGCAGAAGCCTTATTGAGTCAGGATCTGCATTTGCCATATCAGTTGGTGAAGACTGGCTGCTAAATTCCTCATTTTGTCTTCCATGCTGTCTTGGCACCTGCTGAGGGAGTGTATATATGGGTCGCCCACAGTTGCTGTAACTCTAGGGTTTGAAGCCATGGCTTAGGTATTCTGGAATCCACGAAAATTTTGGTGAAGGAATAGTTCAGATTAATGTCAAGCACAGGAAAATTAGGAAGTCTAGGCAATTCAAAATGAATATAAAGGTTTATTGCAAACTTAAGTCTCTACATGAATCTGAACTATTGGGACTTCCTCTTAAGATGGCTGCTGCACAGTAAAGGATTCTTTTTTCTCTAATTAACTTTCACTTTTTGAATTTATTGGTACATATGCTTTTTGCTTTAAAAGTTATTGACAGTTGAATTCTGATTTATTTCAACCCCTTGCTGGACTCTTTTTTTAATATATATGTTGTTCTGGATATCCTCTGTCCCCGCCATATAGAAGCATGGCAGGTGTTATGGGGGGAGTTTTTAAACTCTTACCACTTAATTTCTGTATTTTTTGAATTTGAAAAATATCTGGAGTCTGATTGAATTTTTCTTATAACCTTGGATTGAAATATAGAGGAAAACATATTTTATTTGTTCTTTTGTTCCCTGATCAAGTTTCACAGACCAAAATGGTTGAACAGTGGTTGAAATCTAAGAAAGGAGGTGGGGGAATATGCAGTCCCTAGCTCAGGGGTGTCAAACTGCTGGCCTGCAGACTGGATGTGTCATGCCGAAACTGTGCCTACCCCATTGCCAGCAATGGAAAAAAAGTCGCAATACATCAGGACACATCACGTGACATTGCAAGTTTGACACTGTCCCTAGCTGAATTTCTCTTTAAAAAGCTTGATGAGATGATAATGATCCTGCAAAATATTTTAGGGCACGGAATTTGGATAAGTACAAAAAAGACTTTAATCCAGTTCCAGACCAAAGAGATATTCTCACGGCTGGAGAACTGTTGCTCATCTATTGCTTCGAAGTTTAAGTCTGCATATTGTTACAATATCAATATGACTGAAATGAGAAGTGACAAATTCCTTTCTTCTATGAACATTGAGGGAGATAGTATGGATTTATTACAGTTAACTGGTAACCACTTCTATCTGAACTTTGTTCCAAAGAAAGACTTATTCTGGAGAATGAATCTATTATATTTAACTAAACAACAATTGATAAGAGATGGCATTAAGAAACAAATGTGGATATTTGATCCAGGACAAACTATTTATAACTTTTGGGATGACTTGGGATAGATAAGATGCCATGGTAAACTTTTTACAAGTGGATTACAATAAAAGTTTGTTAACAGAGAGTTTTGAAACTTTAATTTTGTTTTAGTATTATTATTATTTCTGTTAATTACTTTGTCACTAATATAGAAGACAGGATAATAATTTGCAAATAGATTTAGTAGTTTAAAATTTTTGGGCAGTCCTGTTTCACAAGGGACGGGTACTAATGTAGTAATGTATTAATCAGTATTGTATATAAGTGGGGATTTTTTGATGCACCTTTTAAAATGTTTGATTGTTTGGGGGTTTTTTTGAAGTTTTGTATTTTGTATTTAACCTTGTTTTAAACAAAATAAAATATACAATATTTAAAAAAAAAGAATCTGAACTACTAACAGTCAAAGCAAATATGTGATAGATAAGAGACTGTGCATGCTCTGACATGGTGAGACTCCACCTCACTCTTCCCTGAAGGCAGCCACCCTCATTCCCACAAACAAAAGCCAGTAAACAACAAAACCAATTCACAAAGGGAGAGAGGAAGTCCAAAGAGAAGGTGCAAGCTCAAAGGGCAAGGTCCATAATCAAAGTGAAAGCCAACACAGTGCTAGGCTGCATTTACAGAGGGATAGAATTAAGATCACGCGAAGTATTAATACTACTCTACAATGCCTTGGTAAGGCCACACTTGGAATACTGCATCCAGTTTTGGTCACCACGATGTAAAAAAGATGCTGAGACTCTAGAAAGAGTACAGAGAAGAGCAACAAAGATGATTAGGGGACTGGAGGTTAAAACATATAAGGAAAGGTTGATGGAATTAGGTATGTCTAGTTTAATATAAGAGAAGGATGAGGGGGGGACATGATAACAGTGTTCCAATATCTCAGGGGCTGCCACAGAAAAGAGGGAGTCAAGCTATTTTCCAAAGTGCCTGAAGGCAGGACAAGAAGCAACGGATGGAAACTAACCAAGGAGAGAAGCAACCTAGAACTAAGGAGAAACTTCCTGACAGTTAGAACAATTAACCAGAAGCGGTGAATGCTCCAACACTGGAAGTTTTTAAGAAGAAACTGGATAGCCATTTGTCTGAAATGGTATAGGGTTACCTCCCTGAGTAGGGGGTTGGACTTGATGACCTCCAAGGTCCCTTCCAACTTTTATTATTATTATTATTATTATTATTATTATTATTATTATTATTATTATTATTATTATTATTAAAGTCTAAAGGGCAAGGCAAGTCCACAGGGTAAGGCAAGTTCACAAGGCCAAAGGCAAATCTTCAAGGCAAATCAAATCCACAAGGCAAATCAAGTCCACAAGGCAAAGGCAAAGCACAGGCAGAAACACATGTCAAGGCTGAGTTTTTCCAAAGCCGGGGGAACGTAACCCAAAGCAAACAATTTTTCCTGACAGAAACAAACTCCCCCAGCTTCTCCTTAAGTCAGCCCATACCAGGTGTTCCTTATGAGAAGGGGCAGGGTGACCTTCTCCCAAGCAGCCCCGCAGCCCTTCTTTGAGCTTGCCTCTGCTCTATTCTCTGTGCCCTATGATCGAATGGGGGAGGCAGCTGTTTCTCATCCAAAGGGATCTGCTGCCTCTCAGCATCACTGCCTGTCTGCAGCTGATCCTCCCCTGTATCTGTGAGGGCAGGTAGCTCTATGTCCAGTCAACCACCTCCCCCAATGCCTGAGGGGTCTGGGACAGCATCATCCTCAGCCCCTGGCCTCTCCAAACATTCCCAGGGAAACATGCCATCCCCTTCAGACAGTCCCAGTTCCAACTCCTTCTCCAAACTGGGATCTGATGGACATACATATGTATTCTAGAATTTTCATAAAAGCCATGGATTAACGATAGTAACTTTCCATCTATAAAAAGATATTTATTAATTTACCCCACAACCTTTTTCTGGAAATAAAACCAAATGCAAACCTAAAGCAAATGAATGCTGTTATATAATGCAGAACTTGGCTTTGATAAATATTTTTCAGCCAGATGTTGCAGTATGAGGGCAAGGACAAGAACAGAATGTCCAACTCTACAATCTGCTTGCTCATCTGCCAAATTATGCTCTAAAGCAATCCAGTCAACCAATTTATTGTATGGTTGTTCAGCATAGAGGTTACTTATAATGCTTAGAAGACTGATGGACTGATTGCTTATAATCGTTAAAAGACCGCATTTTATCCATTTGGATTAATGTTTTGAAAAAGGTAGCCAATCAGTGTGGAACAAATGTTCAGAAAATGTTGGCCTTAAAATGCTGGCCAATTCACTTTCTTGGCACCACAAATAGTTACAAAATAGAGAGATGTAAATATAAAAATTCCTAGATAATTTTACCCTTCTATAAAATATATTTATAAATCTAAATAAAAAACTTCCCTTACTTATATAGGCTAATAATTCTCAGCATTATGTCAAATTCTGGATTCAGAATAGTATATTGTAGCCCTTTTTAGTCATTTATAACTAAACAATTATAACTAAGTCTAAAGGAGGAAATGCATACCGGTATATGCTATGCATGTCTCATCTCCTCAATCTCTAAAGCTAAAAATGTAAATATATTTGGCTAAAAGAAGTTACAGTTCTCAATGAAATCAGAATTCTGTACAATTTCTAGTCCTGTAAGTGATCTTAAACTCATTCAGTTGGAGTGATTACAGAACATTCCTCTTCATGGTTAAGTTGGAGTGGTAGGTTAAATACCAAACTACATAGCTTTATCTCCCTAAACATCTCCATATGGCTACCCTGTTGTTTTGAAATCAATTAAAAGAAGCCTTACTGCTTTCATTTTGTGGTCCCATCTTGTCACTTTTATTCCCTCATAAATATTCAAGAAAGCAATAGGAGACCAAGTGTCCCCCCTCAAAGAGCTTAGTCTTTTAGCAGTTCCCTATTTGGATTACTTGAATGTTTTAATTAGACCTGTTCTTCTTTGCTGTTATTCAAGCATCAGATCATGGTTCGTGGTTTGCCTAAATCAAATCCTCATAAATTAGGTCTGTCAGTACCAAAACCTCAATGGGGAATTGTTGAATGAAAGAATGTTTCAGAAAAAGAAATGTCTATGAATAAATCTATTTACTATTGCTTAGAAACTGGCATGTAGGTCAAAGCTACTAATGATCTCACAACTTTCCATACTGTAAATATGAGAAAATAACAAGGAAGAAATCAGTTATGTTTAATCTTTTTTGATAACTTTTTATATATCTATGCTTTATAGCAATATGGCATGCATTTGGAAGAATTATTAGCAAGCTCCAGAGTAAGTGAAACCATGTCATTGCAAACAATTTGGACATGAGCTTTAAAACCATCATTCCTAAAAAAAAGAAAATAGGCAAAAGTGGGGGGGTTTCCTTTGAATTACATAATTACTTCACCATGTCCCTTTATTGCAGCCCCTAACCTTTTAAAAATTGTCCATCCCTATATGCAGAGAATATGTTCATGAAATAAAGATGATGCATCATTAATGAACAATTTCATCATAAAGTTTCAATGTCCTTGGTTATTTTTTTCTTTTTCTAATAAGTTATAAGGATGAACTACATTACACTCTGGTCTGTAGCAATATTTACAGTATATACACATGCAGGTATAAG